>JBBMJY010000020.1:3473890-3530271 GCA_037833715.1 Toxotes lorentzi
CCCCCTTTTTGTTGTTGTCGAAACTCAACTCTTTGAAAGATTGTTCTTTCACTTTTGACTTTGTACCTTTTGGGTCCTCCCTGCCCCCCCCCCCCCCCCTCTCTCTCGCTTCCCTCTCTCCAGCTGACAAAATGTCGATGACAGATCTGTTGAAAGCTGAGGAGATCAAGAAAGCTCTTGATGCCTTCGCAGGTCTGTAACTGTTGTAGAGTCGACATGGAATTCTCAGCAGAAACAGACCTCCAGAGTTCCAGAAGTTAGCTATGGATACTGACAGTCACAGTAAATCTACACACATTTCTATCTTTTCAATTCACATACACACTGTTACTGAAAAAACAACAACAGCTCTATCCTGCTCTGGATGTGTAGTACTCATTTAATCCACAGCTGACTGTGATTAAATTCATTATGGCCCCTTAGCTTCCTTGGCCTGATCATACAGGTTTAATTTCCAAAACATTTCAAACTGCCTAATGTAGAGGTAGACGTTAGAGCTGCCTGATGGTTCAGACTGGACTTACTGGTTTTTGTTGTTCTGTTTGTCTTGCCGTTTGTAGCAGAAACATTTGATCCTAAAAAGTTCTTTGAAATGGTGGGAATGAAGGCCATGTCAGCCGAAAACGTCAAGAAGGTCTTCCAGGTTCTGGATGTGGACGGTAGTGGATTCATTGAGGAAGAAGAGCTCAAGTGAGGGACTCACACACACCCAGAAACACACGAAGAGAAGGCTAAGCCAGTCCAATAGTCTCCATACTGTATAAAGTCGATATCCTGTGCTCTGTTTTCATTTAACACGGCCCTACAGTGACGATTTTCTGAAACACCATGTACTTTCCTCAGGTTTGTACTGAAGGGCTTTTCCAAGGACGGCAGAGACCTGACTGACGCTGAGACAAAAGCATTCCTCAAAGCAGCAGACAAAGATGGAGATGGCAAGATCGGCATTGACGGTGAGAGAAAGAAACTTTGCGTATAATTAATTGTATTAATTTTTTAAAAAAAGAGAGAGGAGAAGGGAAGACGGTGGATTACTGTAGCTCTACACCTCCAGACTCGGTAAGATTATTCCAACATTCCTATAATCTCTGTTGCTTCCTGTTGTAAAGTAGACGTCACTACCTTTGTAGATAAATTTTACACAACCCAAAGTGGCTTTAAATGTTAAAACTGACATTGTGTAGTTTTGCTTGAAAAAACAAAACCAACAATACATAAGTGAATCTCTTAATACTTACCGACTTGGCCATTTGTTTATACCCTATATGCAAATCTTAAAAACAGGTCACAATTATATAGTTTCATTCATTTTTAACAAAAGGCTAAATAATCCCCTGAAACAGATGGGCACTGTCTAACCAAATGTTACTCAAACAGAAGTAAACAGTAAATCTGTTGGCACTCTAGTGTGTATTCACAGCAGCAGGATGGTGCATGTAGGACTGACTGAATAAATTTGTGTGTGTGTGTTCGTGGCATTGAAGGAACATGTACTTCAGTGCAATAAAAAAAAAAACACAGGTGAAATTAATAACATCATACACGATGGCTGCATTTCATTCAGGTGAGCCAGTTCCAGGGCTCTGGTCACTCGCTAGCGTGACTTACTAGGCACGTAATCGAAAGCAGCCAGCGTTAATGTTATTATTCACACCTGTGCTATTCCTGCCTTGACAAATCAAGCTGTCAGGCTGTGACAAGGTTCTGTAATGGAGCTCTGTGACACAGGATAATATTTGTTAGTAGGAAAAATTAATTATTGGTCTTTTTATTGGGTTTTTTTGACAGTAGGGAAATCTTTATCCTTTAAGCTGTAGGTCTGATAACTTTGTCTTATAATTTCAGAACCTTTTCATTCTTACTGTTTCAGAGTTCGAAGCCTTGGTGCATGAGTAGTGGACAGCTGAACACCCTCCCTTCTTCTTCTTCTTCCTCCTCCTCCTCCTCTTCGTCCCTGCATTCATATTTTGTGACTGCCACCTTCAAACTCCTCTCACCTCCCTCGGGACCCCAAGCATGGAGTCAGACCAGGCCTGCTCTCTACAAAACACTCCCGAAAACAGGCTGACAGGGAGTTACCATGAGGAGAAACACACAGGCATAATAGGCACCAGTTTCATTTTTAAGTTTTAATTTTTTATATATATTTAATCACTCATGCTGTATGGGTTTCAGAATCGTTCTTAATATTTCATGAGGATAGTTTGTGGTTTCAAAACAGGTGGTAACAGTGCTGTAGATGGTGTAGTTGCTATAAAGACTTAAATCTTAATTTCCTTCCTCTGTATTTCAGGTTGTGCATTTTGTCTGTATGGTTTTACTTCTAGATGTTCACATCTCAGTGCACTTTCCTCCCACTCCCCTTCCACATCCACCTTCCCTCACCTCATCTATGCCCTCCTCCTCCTCACTCCCTGCCTCCAATCAGATGATGTAGTAAATAAAATGATATATAAGAAGAGCTGTGAAGAGAGAAAAGATGTGAGTAAGAAATAATAATAATAAAAAAAAAAAGTTGAGTAATAACCGTCTCTTTACTTATTGTTACTCACAGCGGACACAAAACATTAAACTCACAAACTATAACGCACTTAACAACGCTGCAAAGCATGTCAATCACAGAACAGTGTAGAGGATTACACATTTAGGATGAGATGCTGTGGCCTAAGGGTACATTTGAAGGAAAACTATTATCATGTGAGAGATCCAGTATGTACTCTACTGCTTTTAGGATCAAATATAAAAGTGGTCCAAGTCATTGATTTGATAACTTTACATTCTTATGATCTGAATCAGATCTGCATCACATGACCAAAAAAAATCTCAATTCGGACACATTTGCTTATAAAATGAGAATAACATGGGAGCAAGACACGACAGCTCAAGCAAATAAATAAATAAACGTGCTACTATCAGTTTAAAGGAATACTTCAACATCTGGGAAATATTGTCTAGATTTAAATGAGAAAATCAGTACTGCTCTCATGTCTATGCGCTGAATATGTTTGCTAGAGCCAGCTTCATATTTCGCAGAGAGAGATTTGAGAAAAAAATGCCCAACTATTACTATAATACTTTTACCAAAAGAAACAAACACCTTTCAACATAAAAGCTTAAATACTGTACAAAGATTTAAAAGTTTATTATTTTGATATTTAATTAATTAGATGAACAAGGGTATTACTTTCACTTTTGGTGAAAGAAATGCCTCATCTTACAAAAAAAACCTCACCAAACCATCCTCTGCCCCTCTGGCTGAAAGCTTTCACATTTCAGAGATGTCATTACATTGTCAAGAAACAAAAATGTATATCCTGCCTCCACAACCTGATCTGGCAGCCTCGGTTACAAACCCTCCCTGCATGAGTGCTGATGGATCAGTGGATCTGAGGAGCAGATCTGTCATTGGTCGTCGTGGGGCGAAGCTTTACGGTGGCAAATGGGTTTGTACCTCTGAAACGAGAGGATGACGGAAAATGTTACACAATACCTCATACACAACTGCTTTCTGCCAACACAAATAAAGCATGTGCACACGTATGGACACACTCCAGATTGGAAAACTAACACCAGACTACAACCATAGGGTGGTACATTTTGACTGTGGCTAGTGAGCATGCTTCAGAGGTCCTACATTGTTAAAACTCCAATTTGACTATGGCTTAGTGGCTTAAAAATTGTGGTTGGTCCATTTTGTAAGGCTGAAATGTACAAGCATTTTTTCTGGATTTAAGCTCCAGTCTACAGTACAAAATGTGGCTAACTCTGATGAAATCTTTGGGGGAAAAAAAGAAAAGGAAAAATAAAATAAAAGTCTAGCCAAAAGAATAAAACTCTTAACACAAATGTGTAGTGACACCCACAAAACTGAAGTGCAATACATACCTGCACATTAGACATGACCATTTAACATTTGTGTTAATCATCCAATATTTAAGAGCCATGCATGTTTTTTTTATTTATTATAAACACTGAAAATTACCTGGGAAACAGAGGGTTTTCAGGTGGCCCATGAGGTGATAATGCCTAAGAAAAGAGAGGATCGTCAATGTGAACAACAAAATGTGAAGTTGGATGAGTGTACCAGGGTTACTTTACATGGAAGAGAAAAAAAAACATTTTTCCATCCTTTGGGAGTAAATTTTTTTCAGCATTGAACCTCTCGTACCTGGACATCAGATGCTGATTCGTTCTTCCCGTCAGGGAGGGGAGAGACTGGTCGAAAATCTACAGAGCCCCTTCTAAGAATCTGACTTGGCGGAGGAGGCGGTGGTGGTGGAGGAGGCAGAGGTGTGTGTTCATTGTAGCTCTTCGTTTGACCAAGCTTTATCTCGGTCACTAGTTCTGCCTTCTTCTCAGGGAGCGGAGAGATCGGCCGGACGTCTACAGAGGCCCTGCGGTTGGGCGTGGCTGGCGGCGGGACATCTCCATAGCTCTTGTTCTCTGACTGGTCAGTGTAGGTGTCAGTGGGATCCAGCAGATTGTTCATACTGTGGCTTCTTAGAGCACCACCACTGAGGGAGCACATGCAGGAGATTTTAGAGATTCATAACAGACAGTGACCTGGAACATTTGGGTGAAAGATAACTGAAAATAAAGCATCCTTTCCCACTGGGCTGGGTACAAGCCTATATTTTTGTCCTTCAAAGCAGCAACCAGGTCATGTGCTGGCCCACATCTGGGAATAGGCTCATTTTTCCTTGTGAGAGTCTCTCTAAATCCAAGGGCAACCTGTCACACTGAAATCTGTCATCCTGTCAAGTGTTTGCTGTAACTAGCATAAATGTTGGCCACTATACTACAGAGGCAAATTGTTCCCAACACCCAAAATTCTCTGCTTATGTGTGCTGCTCAGACTGACAGTAATTCCTACCTTGTCGCTAATGTGTTGGAGAAATCTTCAATAGGTGCCACATAAGCAGCAGGGAACCAGCCCTGACTGGAGGAGATAAGACAGATACAGATGAGGCAACAGCAAACAGAACAGCTCACACTCTATAATCTTCTTTGTCCTTGTACAAGGAGTCTATAATGCAAATCATTCTGCCTTACAATACATGCTGCATTTAATGTACAGCTGTTATTGCACTGAAGTACATGTTCCTGTACAGCAAATCTAAGAACATATAAATCAGCCATTACATGCTTTTTCTGCTCTAGATTATTAAATTAGAATTTCTTTGCTATGCCTGATAATTAGTTAGCTTATTCATCTCTTAGTTAGATATCTGTGTCAATAACAAGGAGGAGTGAGAAGGTGACAAAGTCAAGGTTATTCTGCAGACACAGTCATAGCAATCAGATAGTTGATTCTTGTTGGTGATGTAGTCACAGAGCATTCAATCCCAATGTAAAAACTGGTGAAAAATCAAATCTATGGCTCATGAACCTGCATACATGCACATAAATCTTCTATTTATACTACCCACCGCAGGCTGCTGTCAGTACGTCCATACAGCCAGCCATTGCGTGGTTCCTGGACCAGTACGGTAACGGTCTCTCCCCTGTTGAAAGGTAGAAGCTTTGGATTGGATGAGGAGGGGTGAGACACCAAGGCTCTCATGGCTCTCCCTCCTCCCAGACCCAAAGATTCCCCTACTGAGCTGGAACGAGAGCGGCTTGGGAGGGGAGACGGTGCTGGAGGGGAAGAAAAGACGGATAAGGACAAGGAGAGATTAATAGAATGCAGAGAAAGAAAGGGACAAAGTTTGACAGAAAGTATTTTTATCCAATTTTTTTTTTTTTTTTTTGCTTTATAATTAGTATGGCACTGAAAAAGATATTCACAGGTGAAGGAAAATGAGAGAAGGGAATATTTTGAATATGCATGAATGAACGCACACCCACAGGCAAAAAATTAATTCACTCAGTCATTAAAGCAGAAAAACATTATTATGTTAATTTATAATGTGACACTGTACAGAACAGTATCTATAGGCTGTTTAATTGACCTAATGCCGTACAGAAAAATACTACTTTTCTTCTTTAGCCTCAGCGGCTGTCAGATTGCTAATCACAGGAATTGTGAGTCGTACTGTCTACCTCCCACCTCTAGAGGGTACTCTGCCCAGCGCCTGTTGCTCCCTCCTGGCCCAAGACATGTCTTCATCTCTGGCCACTGTTTGCAGCAGGGAGCTCACTGAACCACGCAGCTGGTCAGATACAACAGGTAAATTAACTGTGGCGAAAACTAACACAGTCAGAAGTTCTGCACACAGTATAAACATGGATTTATCTATCTCGCTTTCTGTACACAAAAATTAGGTTACTTAACAGAAAAACTGTTCCCACTGACTAATTCATTAACTGCAATCAAATTCAAAGTGCTGGTACCTGTGCCTCTTGGTCCAAATGGGTCGGAGTCCGAGGCCTGGACCCTCTGGTCTCATTCACTTTCTCCTTCCATCCATCCGCCTTTTGCTGAAGAGATGCACCGGTCTGGAAACAGATGAGAGAGGTGACGACCTCATTAAATCTCAGCCTGAACAGGCAGAAACAAATTTAACAGAAACGCTTCAGTAAATGAGAAAATGGACACTGGAATGTGAGTTTCACAGAATCAAGCAATTAACATGGTGTCACGTGGGTGGAATAAAATTGCTGGACGGCCCAAAGTCTTAGCCAAGAAAACATGTAATGTTGCTGAGACAATGATGTTCGTGTTTATTGTGTTTATTCACAGTTTCCACTATATAGCTATAAAAGGGAGTCAAATTTGTATTGTTGTAACTATGAATATTCACATCTTATTTTCACAACTTCTACAATTCCCTCAGTTATTCAAAGAGTACTATTTCACCAGCGCTTAACCTTGCAGCACAGGTAACCATTTTAAACTGAGCCAGCTTCATAAGTCCCAAAGTTTTCTCACTAAGCTTCTCGTTTCACTTTGTGAGGAGGAGGCAGGCTGCTCTGGCTTTCCCAGCTGTTGTGTGATGGCAGTGTGTGTACCTTGTTTATTAGGAAGAGTAGTGACTGAGTGAGGCCACAGTGTTTCTCTGCCAAGAAGCGATACCTCCTCTCCTCCTCCTTGAGGATCTCCTGCTGGCTCTGCCTCAGGTACACCATGTACTCACTGTTCTCCTAAAAACACACACACACAGACACGGGGAAGCATGCACACATACACAAATACAAAATGACACATATAGGGTACAGAAGTATAGCTACTGGGCAGTGTGAATGCTGATGTACATTGTAAGAATAGAATTTATATCTGTGTGTGTGTGTGTGTGTGTGTGTGTGTGTGTATAGGTGTGTGTACCAGAGAGTCTCTGTAGGTTCCTCGTCTGAGCTGTTTCTCCAAAACCTCTGCCTGATTCCTCACCTCCAGCTCATACACTCTGCGACTACCCTGCAGCACAGGAAACTGTTTGACTGAAGAAACTCTGAAGTGGCCACTATAAGTTTTCCTGAATTTGCAAAGCCGCCCATAAAAGTAAGGCCAGTACAATCGCCGTCCTGCCCAAATGGAAGATTACTTTTTCTGTACTGCCGCTGTAAGTGAGTTTTCAGGTGCGGTCATTATTAAATCAGAAGAAATATGAACTCAAAATATACATTTACAGAACTGTACACAATCAGTGGCTCTTGTATGTTAAGCCAAACAGAAGAAATGAGCCAAGCCACAGTCCTCAAATTCATTCAGTACCAAAACACTAGTTCTCAAAAATATACTGATGAATGTCTAATCAACTCTGACAGAATATTTTTCTTTCTCTGGAACAATACAGTTATTGCAATAATATATCTATGTAGACCTTTCACCAAGTACATATAATATAATGGCTGCCTAATGGTTACAATAAACAATATATCAGGTCCTCAGAATGACAAGTAAATTTTCAAAACATTTCCCCCTCTGTAAACTTACATCAATGTATTCCTCATCCAGCTTCACATTCTTCTCCATGGCTTGCAGCACCTCTATCTGGAACCATCGAAACTGCAGCAGGAAGAAAAACAATGTGTCTGTGATGTAGCTATTTATTTCCATACGGTATTATGGAAACTGTCACTTGGGAAAATATTATTATTCAGTCAAATATGGCTCACCAAGCATGATTATAAACCACTGAAAACATTTTACACACTCTTATGAACCGTATCAACACGTTTAAACTCTAAGATCGAGAATATTTAGCATTTCTGAGACGTTTGGGGTCCTGTGTTTAAATTTGAATAACATGAGCAGTGACTGAAGACATGTACTGACCACTCCTTCCATCTCTGCAGTGAGTCTCCTCTGTGTGTCTGATATCTGGATCAGAACATCTCCTGTTTAAAACAAAAAGACATGGGTTCATCAGAGACTTGAAAGACCAACCATGGACCAGGTCAACACACACACATCAAAAACCCACTGACACAATGTGAGGTGGTGTTAACTATCCCTAAATGTTGCATTTTCAGTTGATAGATGTGTTATATTGTGTTTTATATGGGATTATCCTTTCTGAAAATGCTTTTTGCACGTACAACAAAATGGCCATTTTAGGGGAAGAATACGTTAAATTTTTTATTCGAAATTTCTGTAATATAAAAGATCCAGTGACGCTTTGACGTACCATCGATCTCAGTCTGTCTCTTATTTTATTTGAATTTATATAAAGTCACAATATTTGAGCGAGAATATCTGTAATTTGATATATTATTTTAAGACAATTCAACACTGCCCAAGTCATCTACAGATTCTTTTGATCTAACTAGCTGGACAGCTAAGATAGTGGAAAGTTAGCAAAGCCCTTTATATTATGGGTGCCTCTGGCCTTGTCTATTGTCATGGACTGTGGTTGAACTAATGAATTGAGTGCAGCTGAAAGACTGTCCCCATCAATAATTCAAGGGCCGTCATTCAATAGGGCCCTTTGTCACGCTGTGGCTCCCTGACCTTCTCAGTTAGCCAACCTAGCAGAACCACGTGTGTCATGCTGTGTGCTAGCCCTAATGCATGAGCCCACACATTCTCACTGGGGACGTGTTAGCATATTGCTAATTACTGCTAACAATGCTATCGCATGTCCTCGGGGTCAGAGTGAAAGTGAAGCTTGTGGAAAATATGCAGTCATGCATGCACTCAGGACTTAACACATACACACAAAAAGACCAATACTGTATGTGAACACACACGGACACATATACACGAGAAGATGAGAAAGACCAGAGCAGAATATAATTTTAAGGTTATTGAGTGTGCGTGGTATTGTACAGTCTAGGATGTGTCATTATGACTGGGCTTGACATTAACTTGATAGAGCACTTTTCTGTCTCTAGAGGACAATTCTGTTTCTGTAATGAATCTAATAAATTAAGAGTGGTACCTGTAATGGAAAGACTGAGTAATCAGTCAGACATACAAACACACCCAGACACAGACACACTCACATACACTTACCAAGAGAGCGAGATGAAAACGTGTGAAGAGCCTGGTCACCCATCTTAGCCACAGCGCTGAAGTAGGCCTCACTGCAAACAGCTAATGCTGCAGGACACACAAATATACACGAATATGAACATTAAACCAAACGCTTTTTCAAATACTCAGCATTATAACCCTATGAGCTCTGGAGTAACATCACAGCCAGTTAAATTACTCCTAATTGGGTCAATCAATTCGGCTTTTATTCATTTCATTCACACAAGCCTCGCAGTGCTGACATGTGATATGTGATTTCAGTCTAGGAATAGCCCTATGCCAGTGGGTATAGTTTTACCATGCTGCCTTGTTGCCCTGTGACTGACGGCCTGTGCTTGTTTTATCAGGTAGAGAGGTGCATTAATGATACATGCTGCTCACCCAATTACCGACGTAACACATGATAAAGATCGGAGGAACGAAAACAAGAAGGATTAGTGAGGTCAGACAAGCAAATACACACAAAAGGTTCTGTTCTAAATGTTGATACCTCATGTTTGGAAAAAAAAAGGTTTAAATTTGGCTTCATGTTTTGATCAGTAGTGAAAAATAAAACTAAATTTTATGAGTATGACTCCAAAATGCCAACACCCCATAAAGGTCCAGAGACTTTCAGCTTCAGGTAAACAGTTGGGCTCGGTTAAAAATAGCCCAGGTGAAGAACTTTCAGTGGTACAAACACATACTGAGGATTTTGTTACAGGAGGTTTATGACCTTCTTCCTAAGGTCCCCTTGTATCCTTGCACAACCTGTGTCTCTGTGATCTGTGTGAAATCCTCTTCTGTCATCTTTGATCCTACTAACATCAATTAAGAAGAGAAAATCATTTTATAGCACCTACGGTATTATGTCCATCAAATAACATTTAATTGTTAATTACGTGTAAACCAAAACATCATATGTACTTCCATATATTTTCAAACATTTTTATGTGTAAACTGACAATTAAAAATTAAAAGCTTAAATTAAAATAATCAAAACAACTCCTAGCAAACACCTGTGTCTGTGTCTAGCTCATACACACATGCACACACAGACACGCACACTCTCATTCAATCACACTCACGTGTACCCACCCAGTCATAAAGCTCACTTACCTTGGAAAGCTTTGACATAGCTGTTTCCTAGTGCAACAAGCCTCTGGAGGCCTGGATTGAAGTGCTCCATCAGGTTCTGCAGTAACACACAAACAAATGCACACACAAACATGACCAAGAAAAAAAATTGTACTTCAGCTATCAATAAAGACATTGGGACTTAAATTCTGATAAAAACTTACCAAAGTAACTCAGACCAGGCCACATTTAAAGATACAGTGCATCGTAATTCTTCTTCCCATTTAGAAATATATTCTTACATCATGCATCTACAGCATGAACAGAAAATGAAAACAGTAAATATGGATATAAACTCACCGTATAGACAGTTAAAGTTGATCTGTGCAGCTGGTCACTGCTGGCGGCTGACATAGTGACCAATTTAAAGCGAACTATGAACTTCAAACAAATAAAAAATATCTTGAAAAATGAATGTCAGAGACAGAACAAACTTCTGTAAAGAGTCTGTGTTCCCATTCAAAAGTCTGAGCAAGTTTCCTCAGGCGTTTGTCCTTTGTGTATCAGGGTCTTAAGGTATTGAAAATCAGCCTCAGTGCAGTTCCCACTATTTCTAGTGCTGTTACAAAGACCGATAACACCTGTCTGATAGAGTGATAGTGCCTTTCTTTTTCCCGTTTTCCCCTTTTAGCCCCTTGTCATTGGCAGTTTTCACGGAAAGAGCGAGCAAGTGAGTAAGGGGAAAAGAAAAGGGAGTAGGTGCCATTGATATGACTGGCCCAAGTAAATTATTGAGTAAGGAGGAGGACAGCCAGCTGCCCAGCTGGCTGACATATACTTACACCTAAGGGAGTACCTCAACTTTGGTGAAAAACTGCTGCCTTAAAAAAGGCACATACTAAGTAATCAAGTGGAGTTATATCGAAAGATGTTACTCAACAAATGTCAAAGTCAGTCACACAGGTTCATCGCTTTTATAAGACTATTTTCCTGCAAACCTATCACAGACCAAATACATGAAAATAAAATAAGGGTCACTGTGCAACAAACAGACCATCATAGTGAATCCAGATGAAAGCTATGATATACAGACAGACAGGTCATAAAACAATTCACATGTGCATTAAAGGAGAGAAGGTGCAATTGCAGAATGTAGTTTTGAATTGCATGCGCTAGTGTAATAACCACCAATATCATGTGAGCTAAGGGTGAAGCTGTTCTACTGAGAGGGAGTGACCATGTCTTTCAAGTAGGCAATGTCATCAAAGATGACCTCATCATCACCACCACCATCCTCGCTCCGTTGCTTTTGGCAACGACTGACAGTCTCCAGCACCGCTTTCAAACGCCGATCGAGAGCAGCGAGGTGGGGCTCCCACAGCAGTGGAGCCACACTGTGAAGGGGGTCATGGGAGAGCGAGGCCCGCATGACATCACTGAGACGATACTGAGGCAGAGACAGGAGACGCAGCCGAAGCCAAGTGGAGCGACGGATTCTGGAGAAAGATCAAAGTGAAAGAAAGAGGGGTTGAAGAGAAGAGCAGGATGAGGAGAAACAGTAGAGAGGAGGATAACAGAGAAGACAGAGGGAAGAACATGGCTGTAATGAACAACTTGTTGGTACGGCACGGAGACCACTGCAAACACTTCTATTTTGAACTGGGAATTTCTTCTTACAATTGTTAAACTAAGACATGGACCTCCTATCTTGTTATACCCAGTGATACTTCTTTATGATGGCTTTTATGATTTTGAGGAGATACTATATGTGATTATTTTATGAGCACAAATAAATAACCTCAGCTCTGCTAAAAGGAATACCTTTTTATTTTAACTGAACGTAGCCACAGAAAAAAGTATATTACTGTGTATACAGTATGTAGAGTGCAAAGGGAGGGGAGAAGGGTACGCGGGTATTATTTTATGCCATTATGGTTTGTACCTGCAGCACTGCTCTAGAGGAGCTAAGATAGATGGCTCATCTTTGGAGTGATGCCCAAATCTGCAGTAGGAACAGACCCAGAGTCAGATAAGCAAGTGTCTTACAAACATAAAAACTGTTTGTGAGAACATTAACAACAATACTTACGCTCTCCCATTGTCAAGGTGCAATATAAAAGTATTGTTGCCAAACTTCTCAAAAGTCTCATAGTGGTGCCTGTCCATATTACCTGTGGGAAGAAAAGTAAGTATTCAGTTACTGTTGTCAACAACTGCATAGTGAAGACTCAAAGATCCTTTGTTACCTTAAGCCATAAAATGACACATTAAGGCAATACAAACTGGAATTTATTGCTTACCAGCTCAGCGAACCTGAAACCTTTACACATATCTTTGTAAATTAACAATTAGAAATAATACAATAAAATTAATGCCATCCTGCTAACATGCTGAACCCCCAGGCCTGAGGGCGTCACATCACATTTCAAAACTCTTTCAGTAGATTAAGTCACATTTGGTTCAGATAAGAACTCCACTCCTTTGGGTTTAGTGAGATCCAGCTGGATTACACAAAATGCTAGAAAATGTCTATATGACACTGTAACAATTTTAATGAAACACCAATTTGAAAGCATATACAGTAACATATGTACAAGGCATAATTTAGAAACACATTAGACAGTAACTTTATTTAAAGATTCACATAAATTACAAGATTTCTCGAGGGTCAGTGCATTTGAACATCAGTTAGATGCATCACAGCAGATGAATCTGGGTTGTTTTAGTCAGAGCGTACTCACTAGCCTTACCCTTCTCAAACTACACAGCACAGGATTTAGCCTGGTATGAAGGGGAACATTAGTGATAATGTTAACATCTGCCAGCCCCCAGTCTCCTGTCTCCTCCTCTTTATCAAGATAAAGTGGACAGTGGTAGACTGGTAACTGAGAGGTAGTCAATGGAGAAGCATGAGAGACTTGCACATTACTGGTGTCCATTAAATATGAACTTTTACAAGCGAAGGTATCTTGGGCAGTATTTGTGCTCCTCACTTGAGCCTTGACACAAACAAGGGGCAGTGAGCATGGTTGCACAGAGACTGTGTCCTGTAGGGCTCCTAGTTGTGCATCCCATGAAGCCCCTCTAAGCTCCAGGCCACACAAATACACAGCATCCAGGGGAGGTGAGTCTGGATATGTCTCATCACTCAGAACCTGTAGGGACAAGAAAACTAGAAGTATTTATCCTTCAGCACCTGCAGATGGTTACAGTAATGGTAGATTAACTATTTCCATCCACTGGGTTCCAAAATTGAAAGACCATTTTACTATGATTTCATCACTTGTTTTTCATGATTTACCTGAAAGTGGAGTTTTATATCACTGATATAACTGCGATTTACTTGGGTAGCCTCTCTCATCACTGCCACCAGAAAGCCTCTGGCATTTCTGAAAGCAGACAGTCGGTAGGCACCAGGTGGATCTGAAGTGTTGCAGTGCCAGAGATAAGCACTGAGCAACTCTGCCCTCCTCTCCAACCGAGACAATTCAGCAAGTTTGAGGAGGGAGGCAAAGGTCGGCGTGCTGTATTGAACGGGCTGTTGGAGCTGTGAGAGGAGCGAGGACACCAAATCAATGAGATCATCCCACTCAGCCTGGAGGAAGTGACATAGGGAACTGTGAGAAACAGCCCCTGCATTTGTATCTCTGCTATCATTCTTGTTTGTGAGGTGAGTCTTCAGAGCCTGCAGTCTGTCTCTAGCATGGCTGTAGGCTGGAATTACAGAGCGCTGGTTTTGCCGTGTGTAGAGACTCCTCACTGTTCCTAGAGGAGTCTGGGAGGCTTGCAGTAGTATGTTCAAATTGTGGCTATTGATCTCGATTATCTCTGCTGCCACATCCGCACTAAAGCCCAACACAAGCGGGTCATTGATGTTTGCTGAATCCGGAACATTCTGATCCAAAATCTGCAGCAGTCCTGTGAAACCTAAGGACATGAAACATAGCCACAATCAATACATTGTACTTACAGAGAATAGCTGACAAACAGAAACACCCACTGTGGCTCTAATGCTTACACTCCTTGATACTTGTTTGTAATGTTGATTTAGAAATTTTGCTCCATGTACATTGCTCCACATAAAGGCTTCAGTTAAAGTTAAGATATAAGAATAAAGAAAAAAAATCTTTGCATGGTATATTTTCTTCAGTTCATGCTCTCATCTAATTCATGATCTAAAATGTATTCTATGCAAAACACAGGAAGTTGTCTGGTTACCAAACTGGCCAGGATTGTTGAGAATACTTGAGAGGATGTGTGGTCCACTGCCCCACAGAGGCAACACTCTGCTGAGGCAGATCTTGGCAACGCTTTCCACAACCTCCAAATCTGCAGAGTCTAACACATGGCCTCCATGCACTAGATTGACTATGAATGAAAAGTACAACAAGGTTAACACATACAGTAACAGAACTAGACTGACAATTACTTGTTAACGCTGCCTCACCTGCTATGTACTGCAAAGCTTTAGTCTTGTCATGGCAGAGATTGGGGATGCAATCGTATGCATCCAACAAAGCCAGGAGGTCTTCCTGACTCCTTTGAAATAGAAACAATCAACATGCATAAGCATAAACTCTTAATCCATCATTACAAATCCACTAAATTATCTCAGTTTTAAAATACTAAAAAAAAAAAATCCAAGACACATTTGGTTTCACACTAAACATGATAGGATAGACATATATATATATATGAGATATGAATTGTGTATCAATTACAGTATACAGTATGTGGGCCCATTTCCTCACCAGTTGTAGATTCTCCCCTGGCCTAAGTATTTATAGGTCTGTCTCTGCAGTAAGACAGAGTGGAAGATGGCACAGCGGAGGAGGAACTCCATTTTGTCTGCTGTCACACCCGACAGTGATTGACATTGTATGACTGACGCCACCTGTTGCAAGGAGCAGCTCAGCTCCTCCTTCAAATCCCAGGGAGAGTCACAGACCAGCGGCAGGGCACACATTCGCACGGCCACTGGTAACAGAAAAAATAATTATCATTACAATCATTAATATAACCTGACCAAGACAAACAGAAATTACTGTTTTTATTTAAAAACTATTTTAAATGAATCAATGAATTAAATCACAAATGGACAACCTTACTTTCCTCAGACAACTTCATTATTGAGAGAAAAAAAATCACAAAGACTGTACGATTGAATTAATAGAGAAACATGGATATACTTTTTGCTGTGACAGCAAACCAGTGTCTTGAGTGTATTTTGTTTGTGGAAGGTAAAGGATTAGACTGATAAGTATATCTGTCAGTACTGAACAACATTTCTAGCTTAGTACCAGGTGGTGGAGAAAAAGAAAGACTGGTTAAACCTTTGGACTGCAGCTACAATGTCTGGTCTTGAAAGGAAAACTTGGACAAATCAGTAATGGCGGTAAAACTGGATCTACCTGGTATGTGGTGTAATGCACATTCTTGAGTTATAAACCACAACCGGAAGCACGGATGAATCCGGCATCGTTCCTCTGTGCCATAGGTAAGAAGGTAGGCAAGCAGGCAAAAGGAAAGAGACGTTAACAGAAAGACTGGATTGTAAGCATTTGTTAATGAGTATGAATGATACAAATGCAATATGAATTGATTCTTGATAGACCACCTACCTTTGAAAGAGATCAGCTGACTGAGGTGAGCCAATACTTTTTCATCCCATTGTTCCAACAGATGACAGTTGTTAAAAACCAACCAGTGGCCATCATTAACTGCCTTGTCCAGGGCTGAGAGGATGAGCTCTCTGTCATACAGAGTCCCAAAAGAAATGACTTTCACCTGCACCTAAAACATAGTGATTAAGAAAAAAATCAAGCACTGCACTGATGCACATCAGTTACAGCTATTAGCTTAAAACAAAACATTGTGTGTTACCTCCTTTGTTTCTGCCACACAGTCTGCCAATTTGTTTATTAAGTGAAGAGGCTGAATACTTGTCCAGTTATCTCCTCTTGGACTGGGTAATGTAAGAATGATGGGTCCCTCATGTTTGACAAGGTATCGTGAGAGGGACCTTGGGTTCCCACTGTGAGGGTCCTCAGATCCCATAGTCTGTGTAAGTAGGCAGAGGTGGCAGTCAGCTATCACAGTGGCTAGTCCCTCGAGGGAGTGTGGGAGCATGGTTTTCCAGAGGAGAGCCCGCTGTAGCAGGGACAGATGGGAGTGAGAGCGGCAGGGAACAGCTCCTGCCACAGGAGAGGAAGGGAGGTGCAGGTACTCCTGCCACTGTATGGGGGAAGAGGAAAGTGAGGAAATGAGCCCTCTGAAGGCCACAATCTTGTCCAAGCTGAGGAGCTCTGGATGGATATGAGGGGGTATCCAGCTGGGCAGAGAAGTGGTGGACTGCAAGGCAGTGTGAGAAGGGGAGCAGGGTTTAACTTTAAAGACAGGATGTTCTATGTCGTGAAGGCCCCTGAGGAAGGCCACCCTCTCACCCTCCGAGCAGAGCTGGTTGTGTTGGAGCAGAGCCACAGACACCAGCAGCTTCAAAACAGCGACATGGCTTTTGAAGAGACAAGGCCTGTATTGGACCAGCAGCTGGGCAACCATCTTGTTTGAAATCTCTGGTACTGCGCCCTGTGGCACTTTCCCAATGATGTATGACACTAATGGCCTGCCCTTTATAATAAAGGTCTCTTGCATAACTGTGATGAAGCCACGTAGGGAAAAGTAGTAGGCAGGGGAAAGACGGGACACCTCCTGCAGAGACTGGTAAAGGGCAGCAGCCAGCTTCACTAATTGTCGGGGGATAGCCACTAGAGCCTCGTGGTACTCTAGCTCCTCACTCAGCTGCTGGATCTCAGCCTGCAGTTTCTTCATTGCTTCTTGACAAACAGCCACACGGTGGGGAAAATCACTGTCCTGCAGCAGTGACGTATCAGCCTGCAGGACGTAGTCCATCAAAGCATCCTAAGACAATATTATGTACAGTCAACTGATGTACAGCAGGAACAAACACCAGCAAATAATTACATTATCACCTATATAGTCAGATTTTTGGTTAAAAGAACTGCACCTTGCTTTAGGATTTAAAAGTAAAATAACCACACTCACAGAGGCCTCTTGATTTAAAACTGCATAAATCACTGAAATGCTCAAAAGCCTAGTCCACGATGTGTACAGTATCCTAACCACAACCACATCATTAGTTAGTCCACATGGGCTACATTCAAACTGCAGCCCAGGTAATGTAAATAATAAGGACATGATAAAACCAGCCTACAGCTCATGAGAACAATATGGATTATAAGATTAAAGTCTTGAAATTGATTAACTGATAATCATTTTAGCCTGACAGATATCAGCCAGATCAATAGGCAAACTAGAGAGAGCATTTACATGAAACGGTATTTGCTTGATATTGAGGTAATTGGTGGTCTGGTCACCTCTTCTGTGACCAGTTTCTCCTGCAGCAACTGCTTGTCATTCTGGAACCGTAGGTGTTGAATCAGCAGCTCTTTACACTCAGATTGCAGCAGCTGTGTCAGCATCAGCTCCTGGATCTCTTCTGAGCTCAGAGACAGGTCTACTACATGCACCTGAGCCAAGATGGATGGATGGATCTCTAAGGAACAAGAGCAAGAACACACAGTCACTATTTTCAGGTGAGTTAAAAGAACTCATATCCAAAACGCCCAGATTGTACAGTTCATTACTGTTTTTAGGTATCCCATGCTGGGCACTAGGCTCTTTATGTTCACAGTAATATATAGAAAGTGTAGAGCAGAATGGTGTCATTACACTGTGTGTCATTATGCTCTGTGAAAAGTTATTAGTTTATCTGTATGTCAGTTACAACTTTTAGCAGTTACAAAGAAAATATCCTGTTCTTTTATTAAACTGGGACGAGTTTTCTGCAACACTAGCAGACTTACTAAAAGAATTTTTGTTATAATGCATTTTGGTAAGGATATACCAAATAAGGACAGAATTCATAAATGTTACAAACTACAAAACCCATGCAATGTAATTGCAAAAGCAACTGAAAACTTGGATGTGTTCTGCACTTCTTCTGCAATGAAAGTAAAGTTAGACAACTTTAACAGAGACTACCACTGTTTATATTGAATCTACAATTCAGTCTTACCCCTGCTAAGCAGTCGGACAGGCAGATGAGTGCTGAGGAAGAGGCAAAAGTCAGGGTGGGTAGGCTGAGCCTGTTGCTTGAACCCTGGAAGGGAACATCTAGCAGGGAGGGCCAGTCTGGCCAGAAACTGAGGACTGGGGTTTGCACGTTCCACATGAGTCACCAGGACTCTCAGACCTGCAAAATAAAATGGTTAAACTGAGTTAAGAGTGGAAAAAAAAGGCACTATAAATTTGAAATGACACCAAATTGGACACCAAAGTAACTACCACACAATGTTTAACCAAATATCAGACTCTACTTATGTAAAATGGCCTGATTCACCTTTCTCAGCAGCCTTGTCCAGCTTGTCCAGCAGTTCTGGATCATCGGCACAAACCACCATTCCACACTCCGTCTCAAGCTTGGCATTCGCTCCTGCAGAACAAACATTTATGATGCGCTGGTTTCAAGTTTTTCAATACAATTTTCAAATCAGATACTTTTCTATACAGAGCATATGGGCTTCAACTGCTGGGGGTCAAAAACCACAATTTGAATGACACACAATGTGCAACAAATGGCCAGTTCCCAGCACAGTTGACCTAAGGACCCACCTGTGATGAGCCAGCTCTCGGAGCTTATCTCTAGATGTTGCTGGATGTCTGCCAGTAGAGGCCAGCGCTGAACCAAGGCACTTCTGTAGCCCCACAGCAGCAGCTGAACCACCGGTCTGGCAGATACAGTGTCCTGGAGCTGCCACTCATTCACACCTAAAGCCCGACCCAGAGGCAGCTGCAGCCTCTCAGACACAGGGATGGGAAAACCTACAGGGGGGTGTGAAGGTGCAGGGTCTGACTGTGCAAACAGGGAGATTCGAGGGTCCCTTGGGTTTATGTTGATGCCTCCTGTCTGACATAGCTCTCTCCACTTGCTCAGTAGCTCTGTGCGTATGTCAGGTGCAAAGGGGCCTAAATAAGCAATGATTGCTGCCAGGATAAGAGCATCACCTTGTATGTTTTGGTTATGTAACTCTGTCTCCTGAAGAGAAAATAGAAAAAGTCACAATCATTAAAATAAAAAACATTTTTAAAAGAAACACCAAAGTACTAAATTAAGTGGAACTTTTAACTATATTTGTTAATTCAGTTACCTGAGCAGCAGCCCTCCAGTCTCTGTCATGTGCCTCTAACTGCCCAGCAACTGTAGCAGCTTCTCTCTCCACGCCTTCAGCTTTGTGCAGCTCCAGAAGTAGCTCCTCTAGGTCCTTTTGTACAAACTGAAGCTCAAGCTTAACATCCCGTAGACGATGGTATACATCCTCTTTGTGCTGATTGGCCAGGTGCAGCTGACTTCGTGCCTCTTTGGCCAGCACCTCCAATTGCTGTTTGACCAGCAGCTGGTGTTGCATACAGCAGCATTCATATACAGACTGGACCCATCGACACAGGGACTCACAGGCTTTGCTCACCTCTCGCACAGACTCTGGAACAAACTGGGGACTGTGAACTATCTGGCAGAGTTGCTGCAGCTGTTCATTTGTAAGATTGTACCGGTCAAAAAATTCCAGCTCCTGGTGAAGGGAGAGCAACCCCACAACAGCCTCTTAATTCACAACAAATTCAATACTACAATGCCAAAACAACTGCTTTGACTACACAAACTGGAATTATGTCTCAGCTCAACATCTTGTTCTTGCATGTAGTATGATTGTATTATGTTTAATTTGTTGACATTTGCAAACTCTGAGGTATCAAAAAAGTTTGTTCCAAAATAAAAAATGATAATACTTAAAATTAAATATATTCTTCCACACACCTGGAAAAAGTTTGATTGTCCAAGAAGCTGTTTAGCACTCTCCCAGCCTGGTGGACAATTAAACAGTAAACAAATAGCATCCATGATTTTCACCACTCCTTCAGGAGGATCTCTGTAGTGACGAACCTCCTCCAGGTCAGACGGATTCAGACACTTAAGACTTTTGAGGCCTGACAGGAACACAGTTCTCACCTGAGGAAAAAAAAAGAAAAAGATTTACAACATTATGTTCATTTTCTGTGATACTTCTATTAACTGTTCTAAGGGATTTGACTACCCAATGTCTAGCAGCCTAACAGCCACAGATGGAATCTATATGATTTTGGATGAAGATATCAATAAAAAAAGGAATTCTGTTTACCTGTTTCTGAGCATAATTAGTCTGCTCTTCTAGGTCATACAACTTGCTCTCCACTACCACATATTTCTTCTGAGCTTCTTCAAGCAGGCTATTCTGATCATCTACAGCTCTGAGGAGCACCTTCTCACGCTGCAGGACAAAGAGGAAGGGAACATAGCATTAATGAACACATCTAAATTTGTATATTTCACAGAAATATTGGGTCATGAATATTAAAATTGCAATATTAATTGAGGTACATATGTGGGGTTACTATAACATAATTTCTTCCTTAAAAAAATGGTATCACTGAGAGTTTGTCAGATTGAAATGGATAAAACAGTAGTCCCTGGCATGTAGTATGTTCTAAGTGCACTGAAAATATTATATAAAATATAAGTCTGTTTGAATATAAGTCTGTTTGAATCATTTTGATGAAAAATAAGGGAGTCAGTACTTCTGCAGCCTTATACAAAATATTGATCCCACTTGAACTGCATATGCTTAACTGATCTACAATACCTGCTGTGCCTCAGAAACCTTCTGTTTCAGTCTCTGTAAGTGCTGTTTGTACTGCACAACTGTATTGTTTAAGACATCCAAATGAGACAGAACAGAAGCAACCCTGAAAAAGATAAAACAGTTATTGTAGAGTGTATTGTGTCAAGAACAGATCATTTTGACCAGAATGGATCTTGAATTTTTTTGTTACTCAGATGCGCAGTGTAGGTTCACTTTATCAGTTAAAGCAGGGTCACAGTAGTATCATTACATACATAATGATTTATGCTATTCTACTCAACTATCAGCTTAAGGCTAATTACCTGTTGGCATGGTCCTGCCATTGCTTGTGCAGGTGGTTGCGGAGGAAACCAAAGTGGGAAATTAACTCCATATAAGTCTGAGGGCTGAAAGGCTGAGAACTTAGAAGGACAGACGCATACTGACATGCGGATTGATGGATTCCTGCCATAGTCACAGAGAGGCTGGTCTCTGAGCCTTTTCTCTTCACTGAATTAAAATAAGAGGACAAAGGAAATGTCTTGTTACAGTCTAGAAATAACACTGCCAGTAAAAAGTGGTAAAACTGAAATGAAAACACACTAACTTTTGAGGGGACTGGTTGTGAGACACTGAGCAGCAGCTTCCACTAAAGACTGGTGGGACCACAGCTGGTACACCTCGACACAGCAGCTGAGGCTCAGGGCCTTGGTCAATTGTACCTGGATCATAAAAGGTCAAATATCACGTACTTAGGCCTGCTACTTAAAATTCAGTCAGAAATGTAATGGTGCAACCTGTACTTAGTATACATGACTGTGTTTACTCAACAACAAGGGCTACAATCAAACATGTGGGACTCACTAACTCCACTGTGATGTGACGACAGGGTAGAGAAGGTCCTGTTCCCATCAAGGTTGGTTGAGTTAAATGATTATCCCATGCCTGATTTCCCCACCTTACTGTTCACTGGCTTGGTTTTTAAATTTTGTTGATTTTTATGAATGTGGTCTGAAATGTATAGTTTGTGTTTTTTGTATGGGATGCAAAGCATCAGTGCCATGCGCAGTAATTCAAATTAATACTTACATTCCTACCATGGGGTCCAATGTTGGCAGTTATCTTGCTGGTGTCTGACGTGGTGAAAGACATCAGAAGGAACACATGGACGTTTTTGTGGACTTGGCTCAAGTACCTTTGTTAAAAGAAACAGAGTGAATAGGATTTACGTTGTACGAACATCATATTTTCCAAATATTTACTGTAAACAGACAATTTTTCAAGAGGCCCATTCTGGTGAATGATTTTACATCACCATTAACATACCAACAGCATTAATAATAAAAAACTGTATAAATGCATGATATTGGTAACGAATGCCTGCATGACAAGTACATTAGCATTACATACATTTTCGGATTTCGGAAATTCCAAATGGACATTAAATGAGTGGTAACAGCTACCAGTTCTAGCATGAGAATTAAAAGATCAATTAGATGCATACTTATCAAACATCCAACTGTCCATAAGGTATCTTCTTGAGTTTTTCACATCCGTCACCCTGGAAACAAGGTTCTTCAGATCCTCCTCCGTGTAGAGTGCTGGGTAGGTTCTGTGGGCCATCGCCACCAATAGCTTTTCTCTAACAGACTGGCTGATTTCCTCATGGACCAGTATGATAACGTTACCTCCATCCACTCTAGTTCGTCTCCCAGCCTGTTTTAGGATTTCGTGCAACTTATTCTCATTACCACTATGTACCTCCATCAACTGGTAGCCTGTAAGGTAGGCGGCTAAACGCACAGTGGTTTTACGGCCTGTGCCCCTGTCTGAGCCAATCAGTACTCCGTGACCTCCAGGTATGAGCAAAGCCCTCAGGATATGTAACAGCTGACTCACTCTCTGTCTGTGCACAATGTATCTGGAGGTAATGTTGTAGTTATTAGCTTCATGTCCTTTGTTGTCTTCTTTTCTGTCCACGAGAGCAGACAGTTTCTGCAGTAGTGCATCAAGGTCTTGCTCCTTGTAACAAGAGCTAGATTTGAAATTGTGTTGCTGATCCACTGAATTCAAGGGCTCTGAGAGCTCAGGACCATATATAAGCCCACCCATCATGCCTTCCATATGCTGAAGTATCTGGGAGTGTAGAGGTTGAGTTTTTAGGCTTGCTTCTTCTGAACGACTGTTTTCAGGCAGAAGGGAAGGTTCCATCAATGTATAGCCAGCTGGTGTCGGCTGTTGTGGCGGACTTAGTGTATCTGGACTCTGACTCATTTGCTTAGAGGTTTCTACTGTGTCTAGGGGGAGTGTGTGAATATCAAGATTTATACCGTCAGGGTAAGATTCATCAAGCAATCTAATCCCATAGTGTGTTGTTGCAACCTTGGCTATAAGTGACGCAAGAGTTTTGCTGTCATCCTCTGAGCACAACCTATCAAACGTACGCATGCATTCATGCATCCACAGATGTGCTATGTTAAGAACTGATGCTGCAGGCCCTGACAGGACTGGTGCAAAGCCTGGTAGTGCAAACTTCATTTTCTGCACTGTCCCTGTGTTTGGGATGTTAGGCTGCCACAAGTACATCCCCTGAAACACCTTCTGCAAGTCATGGTGGGAGAACATGAAATAGGGCCTCTGCACAGTAGGCTGGAACTGCTCACATACAGCATGATACAGATTTTTAGTTGCACTGATGATACAACATGCCATATCCTCAACACTCTGCTTCAGTGGCATTTCTTTAAGCCAGACTTGTAGCTTCGGAGAATGGATAGAAAATATAACATCTGTTGATAGGCTAGGGAGCACAAAGATGGAGAACAAGCGTGAGAGCCGGGAGGATATCACAAGACTGTGGTGGCTGCCTAATCCAGAAATACAACAGGTCGCCATGTAGCTGATGGCTCTAGAATTCAGCAACTTGAAGTGGTAGGTATCAAATGTTAGAATCCCTCCCTTTGAAATCATCTGTCTTAACGATTCTAGAGCAGTTGATGTCTTCCCAAAGGCATCTATCAACAGGAAAAACAGAGATATTAATCTTATAAAGCTTCACCCTCTCAGATTTAAATTTAATCATTTAGGTTTCATTGAAAGAAAAATTTCTTACTCACCACAGGGGGCCTCATGCAAATCATCCACAAACAGAAGCAGTCTTGGCTGTTTGGCAGCTGAATCTCTGTTATTTTTACAGTACTGCTGGCAGCTGATTTTTTTCAGTATAGTGCGAAGGTCTCTGGAGGTCATGAGTGGACTTGCTGGTAGGTTAATATGTGGCTTGTCAAAGCGCAACAAAGTTTGGCACAGGCTGGTTTTTCCAGAACCAGGTTCTCCTGCAAGCAACACCGGCTGGTTTGCCTCCAACATGAGGTTCAGGACACAGGTGTATTTCCCATACTATGTACATATATTTAAGACACTTGTAAGCTAAAATATTCAAATGTGGTGATTACAATATATACGTATTTTCAATACTTTAGCGTGTTCCGTACAAACCTTGGGTATGATGGTATTTGTATACAGTGTGTTCTTGGGGCACATCTTAATGTCAGTGGTAAAAAAGTGTTCAAACACACTCTCTTCATCAGAAACCACAATTTTGTACCGGCAACTAAACAGCACTTGGCGGACAAGCAAGTCGAACTGTGGCCAATGGCTGAAGTAAAAAAAAAAGAAAAAAAGAAAAAAAACAGAAAATATTAATAACACTGATATTCAATGTGGAGACTGTATAAAAGAGTGATTACATATCTTGATAGCAAGAATACACTATACATCGCGTGAATATTTGTACACATATACGTATGTCACTACATAAAAAAGTTCCATAAATATTCTCCTACCAAGGATGCAGATGTCCACCAAATCCCCAAACATAAGCCAGCAGAAAAAGGTTTCTGGCAAGAAGAACTTGTTCACTCTGGGCATCTATGTCTGGTGTGTCTGTTCCATGTAGAGATATATCTGGTGGGAGAGGAACTGAACAGTTTGAATCCAGGAAACACCACTCCATTAGTATCACAAGATTACAAATTCATGAATAATGGTTTTACCTCTTTTGTCTCTTTGTGGTATTTCCGCAGCTTTTTCTAATACCTTCTCAAAATGTTGTAGGGCAGCACATAGAATCCGGACAAATGACATGATTTCTTGCAGTCCATGCATGGGGCTTTTAAAAGATTCTCCTTTGCTATGGATGGCAGGGGTCAAAGCATTCTGCTTAAGCAAGCTCAGAGTGCTGGAGAACAGATCTTCAGCCAGACGATCCCACATTTTCAAGGTCCTTTGATCAAATCTGTGTTCTGAATAGAGAGCATTCATTTCATTCTTCCACACAGCCTTCCAAAGATCAGTTCCGGTGAAATTAACAAGGCTACAGCGGGTCACTGCTGAGGGGCTTGCATTGCTTAGGTCTGTGATCTCCATTAGCAGCTTCAGGTATGATTGAGATGGAAGTGTTTCACCTGATGACAAGAAAAGAAATGGGTCCTCAGGATTACACAGTGTGGTTAAGTAATCTAACCAGCCAGGCTGCCCCACAGGCTCCCCATCCATTACCAGCCACTTCACTGTTGGCGTCTGATTGCTTTTCTTCTTATTGTTCCACAGTTTAGAACTTGTGTGTTCCCATCGTTCTGAAATTCCTAGCACCTTTGGGACAGCTCCATCTTGCCATCCTCTCTTTCCACAGAAGCAACCAAATATCTCATCATGGGACATGGCATTAGGAAATAAAACCACTGTGTCAACAGAGTTCCAGTTTGAAGCAGAGATCTGTGGATCTGACTGTGGGGTACCTCCTTTAATTATATTGTCATTTTCAGTCACATATTCCACTGCTTTGGCAGCCAGACTATTGAGTGCTCCAGCTAGAGCAGAGTAACAGGTTGTCTTTCCACTACCTGGGGGGCCTATAAGCAGAACTGCCTGCGAGAATTTCATAGTCTGGTAGAGTGTAAGAGTGCTGCAAATTATTTCTGTGTCAGAGTGAAACCGTTTCCTTTGTATTTCTTCTGCAACTGCATCTTTAAGTTGGTTCTTTTCCTCTTCTTCAATATATTGTTGGAAAAGAGGAAACTGGCATACTATAGGGAATGTGTTCTTGAAAATGATGTGGAACTGTGAGGCTTTCTTGGGGTCATAAAGAACAGGTAATAAGACAGAAAGAATCGCTTTGACAATGGCAGTTTCCTCCATTAAGCCGCATACAATTGACAAATGAGAACTGCACAACCTGGGAGGCTTTTCAGATTCTTTAATGTCCTTCTCAACGTCTCTGGCAGACACATTTTGAGAGGACATTAGATCTGTTTTTTCTGCAGCCGATGTTTTAGCCTTGTCTGAAAGTTCTCGTTGTTTTGCACTTTTTTTCAAGTGTGTTTCAGAGGCAGAGATGATCTTTTGCAAGACAACAAGATAGCAACTGTGGTCATCAGTGATGAAATGAGGCAGACAGAAGGAATCCTTGGCCAGGCTGATGAGAGAAACCAGACGTTGACTCAAAGACATCGCCTCTGTGAAACCAATGGAAGTCAGCATTACTTCAGCAATGATCCCGTAATCTGGATGGGTCAAAGCAACTGGTCTCGTTGCAAATCGCAGACTCTCTGGAACCTCAGGTGCATAGCCCTTTGATGAGATGAGAACACACCCATAGTTGAGGTTAGCATAAATGGTTTTCCCTGCAAGTACCATCTGGCCCTCTGGATCAACAGTTTTTGTGCCACCTATGACCCCATCAGCAGTCCTGTTCTTTGGCTCATCATTTACTCTTTGATCCCTATATCCTGTTAACCCACAGAAGGACTGGTGAATGTCTAGTAGATGCTGTCCCAGTGATGACAGGACCCCTTGTGTTAGTAAGTCCACAGAGTCCAACAGAAGCCATGCTCCAGTCTGGAGGGCGCCAAACAGCATCTGCTGAACAACACCAGGTCTCATGCTTGGACTACACTGTACAATGACAACCTGCCGCCCCAGGGCTTTTCCTAACTGAACCACAGTCTTTGTCTTTCCAGACATGCAAGGCCCACTTACAAACCCACATCTGTAGCTTGTCAGTGCCAAGAGAATCCCCAGTACCGCTCGATCTGTGGAAGGAGTATGCACCATCACGCAGTCTTCTGGTCCAAAATACTCATAGCCATATTGGAAGCACTGGCCCAAAACATCCACATAACATGCCGGATGGTCACTGCCTTTCAGACTCTGATCTTCTGATTTTATATGATACTTCATCAAACTCATCCACTCAAAAGACGACTCCAGCGCACACTGCACATTCATGACGCGAGATAGCTGATGTGCATGATTCATTGTAAGCTGCACTAAACCACGCAGACATATCATCATGTACTTAGAAACCAGAGATTCACTTTTAGCCCCTGTAACTCCATCCCTTATGGCACGGCCAAGGTTTTTCAGTTTTGAAGAGTAGTATGCCTTTATGTTGCTCAGCTTCACTCGGCTTGATTCTTGGAAGGCTTGTAGAACAACACTGCACCATACTGTCTCCTCAGCCACCAGCAGACACTGGAGAGGGTATTCAGACAGCAGATTGAGCACAGGCTGTATATTTTTTCTCCAACTAGCAATTTGGTGCAAGACGTCTCCCACTGTCTGGCCACAAGCCAAATCTTTGCTGGATGGCTGAAGCTCATATTGCACAACAGCACATTGTTTCATGAGCTGTACCATGGTCAAATGTAATTGTTTCTCAAATACACTTAGCCAAACCAAGGCATTTAGATTTGGTTCTAAAGGAGACAGAAAGGTGATGTGCTCCTGGAGGCTGGCAAAAACCCCCAGAACCTTCATCTGTCTGTGGCTTCCAGACGAAACCCCATGGCTCTTTACATCTTCTGTATTACATGGTATTTCACTATCCACTTCAAGAGAGTGTACCCCTTTAAAGCATCTGCGTATAAAGGGTTGCAGCGTGAAAGGTGTTGGTTGAGAGGAGAGTAGTGCTATCACTTCCCTGTCACTCAAGAACCAGAGTCTTGGAAATTGTTCACGCAGAGCATTCAGGAGGTCCACCATCTGGCTGGAAACAGCTTCCATTGTAGACAGACCATCAAGGAGAATCTGGCAAAGACTATTACCATGAAATTTGTCATTTGTCTTCTTGGAATTAACAAAGTTCAACACATGAGGGTCGGCTGATACAGTGAGCATTATTTCCTTAAAAGTCTCATCAACTGGTTGGAACTGCTCCAGCTATGAAAGAAAAAAACAGAAAGAAACAGTGTGAAATTTAAACTTATAGCAAAGCTCTGAAATCTGTTTCAAAGCATTGCAAAAATATGATATGTTTGATTTGAGACCTACAGAGTACATACCAGATCCTCTCTTTGCACACTAAAGAATGTTTCATTAAACATCTTTGTCAGGAAGGCCCATATTTGCTGGTATCTTTCAAATAAATCAAGCAGCTTGTCTATTAATAGAGAAAGAAAGAGCAAAGAAATGTTCTGAATTCTTAAAACTCTGTTGAAACTTTTCAGCACTTGGAGGCCAGTGCTGAAAATATCTTTTTTTCCCCTGAATATCTGATTTACCAAGATCTTGCAATGATTCCATCCAATCTTCCACCTGCCTCCTGAACTCAAAACTGTATGGAGACTTCAACATGGTGGAAAGAGTCATCAAATCATTCTCTATCTCAGCAAAGTGTATTTCAAGACCTGAGTGAGAAAAAAAGCATGGCAAATCCCACCAACTTGTGAGAAGAATATTGCTTTTACACATTTCAACCTAACAGCGGAGCAAAAGTAGTAATACAATGGGCATGCTTACAGTAACTACATCTGTATTATTCATTTCCTGGCTTGTTATATAGCCTCACCGATGATGGTGAAGCTTGCATCATTACAGGAGTGTTGACTGGCAGTTTTGAGATTTGAAACGTTCCCCTCTGTCTCTGTTAATCCATGTTGTAGCTCACAATGCTGCCAAACACAGCGAGTGACTTTATCCAGCTGGAAGAGTCTGGCTTTCCACCCCTGTTGAAGCTCCTGGAAGGTCTGCTCCATGTTACACTCTGCTTGTGCATCCCTGCATATCTGAGAGAGTAAAAGGTCACATAAGCAAAATTTATCACGTTGTGTCAATTACATATAAGAATAGTTTGTTATTTATTGAGCCTGTTTTCATTAAGAAGTATTTCAACAAATTATTCCACCCCCATTGTCTCCTGATTTTACTAGCGCTGCCATAACATGCCCAGAACATAACCTATCTCCTCCTCATACCTTGGTAATTGGTTTCTGGTGTGCTTCAAGTTGGTGAGACATCAGTTCAGCGACAGTCACCTTCTCCACTGGGACATACTGTAGGCCCAAGCCTGCCACATGGAATGTGTTTTGATCATTTCAGATACAATGCAGTTCTAAGTATGCATGTGCTACAATATGGGCGCAGTGTCTGACCTTTAAAAATAGCTCTCCAGTGTTTGTGTCTGAGTGTGGGGCTCTGTAGCTGGGCCATGATTTCAAGCTGATGGCTTAAGCTTTCCAGGATTCCTACAGTCTCCTGCAGCACTGCATCATGGGTAGGTAGGATGCTTGCGAGAGACAGAGCTTGCTCCTTCCACTTGGCAATTTTCTCTTGAGCATGTGACACCATGACCTGACAAAAAATTTTACATGGACAAGAAAATAGAGCTAATTTTATAACTTTGAATGGCTTACAAGCAAATCATAACAAATACATGAATTTATTATGAGAGCCGGTTCTACAGTTAGACTGCATTATTTCTCCAAAGAAATGAAAGAAGGCAGTTAAGGAGACAGCAAGTTCAAGTCCAGTTTTCATATTCAAAGTTTTCCATAAATTTCAAACAAATGGTATAATGCATACCATTAATTACTTCTGTGCCAAGCATATTCTATCTTCTTGTCAGTAAGCAGAGAGAGATTCATTTGAGAGGTTACCTCACTGAAAAGCAGCTGTTTCCATTCTTCCATCCATGTTGTGTAAACAGCAATCAGCTCCCACAACTCTTTACGGGCTTTGACCTTCTGAATATCCACAGTCACAATGCTCAAATCCATTGTATGTTCTAATGATAGGCAACAGAATATTTAATTTTGTTAAGATCAGGATTTTTGCAAGGACATTATATGCTTATTTACTTATTTTCTATTGTCAAGCTTCATTTTTCTTCTTTTCCTTCTTATTTATCATGCATGTTCTTCAAGAAGATAACTTTTTCAAGCATGAAAAATATTTATATCCACTATTTATACCTTGTAGGTTTTGACTGTTCCTATTAAGTTGTTCCAGCTTTGCATTTAGATTGTGAACATGTGCGCATACACTGTTCAGTTTGGACACCATCTCTTTGGCATTCTGAGCTGGGTCAAGGAAGGGTCCAGATGTAGCTTTAGAGACCACATTTTTAAGGTCACAGACCAAAAATGAGAACATAGTGTCCAGTGCGTTTGCCACTGAAGGGAGATGATGGCACACAATGCTGCCTGCTTCCTTCAAGACGAGTATAAAGCAATGCCACAAGCCCTGCATCTAAACATAGAACACAAACAGAAGCACACTCACTGCAGTGTTAAAAAAAAAAACAAAAAAAAAACAGCCATAGCTGAGATGTTATCAAATGTGGTTATTAGGATTTTCACTTTTATGCCTGCAGACCTTTTCTTCCAAAGTCAGCTCCTGCACAGTCAGTTTTCTAAAGTTCATGCAAACTGTGTTCTGCAGGGAGTGAATGTACTCCAACCGCTCCTGCATGTCTTTCACAGACTCTCTCACCTGCACAGAAAAGGACAAATTTAGCATTTTTATCAATTTTACCATGCCTTTCATCATGCCTCATTATCTTTAACAATGGATCTAAAACTTATCTCCCATCCCATGTTACAGAGGGACAGTTTTTAATTTGGTTTTAAAGATGAAAAAGCTATGTAAGTTCACTTCTTGGTGAGTTTCACATCACTGATAAACACTTGAGAGGATTAATGGAAACAATCTTGTGCCTACAGGCTGCATAAAACAGGTAGGTGACAACTATATGAAATACAAAATGAAATACAACCAAACCACAAACTCTCACCCTGACTAGAAACTACACAACTCATTATCACAAAAGTTTACTGAAGAACTTATTCATGCCAATAAAAAACATATACACAAATGTACATTCACTAGTGTGCCTCCAAATAAAAGCACTGAAGAGCTTAATGCACTATGCATCACCTGAATATTCCTGGATAATGGAATCTAAATTCAGAACACATTAGCTCTGACAAGGCAGAGCCCTTGGGATGAATAATTCAATTAAAGTGAATGTGTGACCAAAAAAGGAGTCTCAGAGGATCTGACTTTTCCATCACCCATCCTTGTTAAGGTAAAACACCGAACACTAGGGTATATTTATTTTTTTATGAAATGTTTTTCTTACCCTTTGGGATTTGGATCTACTTTGCCTAGCAGGTAATCTATTTCTCTTTACATTATGTGCTTTTATTTTTTTTATTCTTCATGCAAGTATGCAAAGTTTGAAGAATTTCTGTACCATAAGAGCATATTTTGAGAGGTCTTGTAAGTCTTGCGGTTCTGTCTTGAGTTCAGCTGTAGCATTCTCCAAGTCTGATATGAGGTTCTCTGAGTGCAGCTTTATCTGCCCAACTAGCTGCTCGAGCATCTCCTCCTCAATGAACCTCAGCTGTCGCACTGAAGAAACAAAGGTAAAGAGCATAAGAGCAATTATTATAAAAGACCATGAAGTAATAATAGATCTTTTAACCCACCAATCTAGCCATTTAGGTAATTTGCTATTTTACAAAACCAGGGAACAATAACTAGCCATGTCTTCCTGCTTTCATGCTGATTTGACCGATGAAAGGTTCTTGAATTACAATCTTTATGAGTTCGAGTCACACTGGAGATGGATGTATAATTACTTTCATGCAGTGCAGACATACCTAGAGTTTCCTTTGTGTGGGTGCAGTGGATTATGAACAGCTGGTTGGAGGTAGAGACTGATGAGGGAACAGTGTTGATTCTTTCAGACCAGCAGCGCATCTTCCTAATGTGCTCCTCATACTGTAAAGCAGGCTGAGCTTTCATGGATTCTAAAGAGGCTTGACTCCACTGACTAATGAATAAATGAATGTCGACCAACCATTCATAGCCCTCACACACCTGCTGGATTTCTTGTTCAGTTTCCTGTCCAGAGAACAATGAGAATTACTAGAAATACATAAGCCAGTGAGCAAATTCTGTCACATGATTACTGATTATGCACCAATGTTGGCAAGTATTGGAACTGAAAGTGAGCCTTACCTGCATGATCTTCTCCTGCTCTCTCTCAACTTGTTTTGAAAAGTCATTGATGCTGATCTGCCACTCCAGCTGTGTCTTGGAGAGAGGACAGTAGCTGCCACGCACCATGCTGCCCTGCACCATTAGTGGGGTTCGATCTGGCAGCACCTGCCTGTGAGCGGACAGGTCTCTGAGCAGTCGCCAGCAGCAAAACTTTCTGCGACCAGTCATTCCGCCACTATTCTTACTCTCCCCTGGGAATTAAAACACATGGACACTTAATTTGTCTTCCAACTGTTTATAAAATACATGATAAAAAATTTTTTTTATCTGATTTTGAAACTATTTCTGTTTTTAGAAATGGTTCCAAAATCAGGAACTATTTAATATGAAAACTACCGGTTTGGGGTAGAGCCTCAAATCAACTGAAATCAGAACAATGAAATGCTCTGCGAAAGCCCCGCAACAATGACCTTACCTGTAATAGAAGGATATTCAATACAACTGAGGTCAGAAGCTAAATCCGGAGCAAAATCAGAGCTTAAGACAATGTTGCTGATGTCCAGGAAGAATCCACAAGTGTCACACATCTACCAGAGAGGAAAGGTTTCATTAGGCTGGTGATAAATCCAAGATCAAGACAGTGTTCAAAATGAATACACTGTGTGAATGAACAGATAATAAGTTAGAAGTAAACTTAACACTTCCCAGCAGTCACAACGGAAATTTGTTTTCGCTAATGTGGGTACAGCTGTAATTGCAGCTGTGGACATTTGGAAGTTACCTGAACAATGGAGTCACCAGCAGTCAGGAGTGCGTCACTAACTGCTTCTCGGAACAAATGAACTGGTGGGTCCACGGTCAGCTGACTACTAGCACTGAAACACAGCTCAGTGTGGAAGAGAGCGCACTGCTGAGAATTCATTCTCTGACAAAGAGAGAAACAATAGCCTTCATTTAATTAAATATTAATGAAATTCCTTGTGAATGTGCTGTATCTGATCCTTCCTCCATTATTTTTTGTAGCAGAGGTGCTTTATAGTAATTCAAGTTTTGTATCCATATCTCTCCTGGTTATAGCTCAGGACCAGGTTTGCAGCAGTGCAAAATACTGAGTTCAAGACAAAAATGACGAGGATATTATGTTTTAAATCAATGTTATTCTTCCAGCAGAAAGCAGAACACTGCAACATAAAAGGAGTTAACAAATGGTCTTGTCACCTTGAGAAAAGAAATGACATCTTGTCTGATGACTGTGACGAGACTCTGCACAATCATTTGATTGACGAGTGAAGCAAAGTTCCCCAATTTATGCAAGATGCTTTCAGAACGAGCCAGCTCTTTCCTCAGCTCCTGCTGGTGAGCCTGGTGGAGGTGAATGGGCTCGTAGCATTTATTTGGCATTTTAGCATATTCCATGTGCAAATGCAGCTCCTGGTGTGCCTTGTAGCTGTTCTCTTTCACCTGGGGATAAACAAGCATTATTACAGATGAAACTAGAAATGGAAAGGCTTCTTTTTAAGGTAAAAGTGTTTTTGTTTTTTTTTTAAACACGGGTTCAGGTTTGTCATAGTTTTGATGATGAAATACCGCATTTAGGATGACAGCGCGATACTGTGATAACTTCTCCAGAATCTGCAGACACTGTTGATTCTTGGTTATCAGTACATTCTTGAATTCCAGCAATGTGTAGGTCTTACAGTCCTCCTGGGGCAGCCAGTGTGTCTCCTTCAGATCTTCAATTAGTCTGTAAAAGATACAGTTGTATAACCAGGTAATCCGAAACCTCTAATGTTAAAGCCGAACATCAGTCTTACGTTGAAAACCGAAAAGATCAGATCCAATGGCGAGAACAATTCAGAACCACTGGTTAAAAGTCTAACAGTTCCTTCATTGTTTAAGTATCACAACAAAAACACCTAGTCAAAAATATTACATTAAGAGTATCACTTCTTTGTGGAGAACCAGTGCCCTGGTATCAATAGTGCTGTAACTGTGATTCGTGACGGGGGTTTGCTCTAATTTACCTGGTCAACAGATGAAAAGCACTTCTGAACTGAGGTACAGCTAGGAGCAGCCTGTCCTGCAGATCCTCACACCTGCGCTGAAAACATATCTTGCGCACATTTCTATGCCACCTGGCAAAAAAAAAAAAAAAAACATGCAGGCAAAATTTAAAGATAAAGAAAACTAAAACACAACTTACAGGTAAGCATGTACTTACCAGGTGAAAGCTTTCCGCAGTCTGAAGGCCCTGAAAAATGGGATTTCTTGCAAAGCTGTCCATAACACAGACTCTCTGTACCATGCTGCCAGACTGATAAGTCCACCATAACCCCTCTCTGTCACATGTAGCACAGAACTGGGGGAGAAGATGTAGTGCTCAGAACCAGCTTCACTGAAAGGGACCACTTGTAGGTCATAGGGCCTGAGAGAAGAGGATATAACAATGTGAATTCACAGTTTGTTTGCAGTCCATAAAACGATGAATGACGAAGATCTACAGAAGTCTGTAATTTAGGGATGGTAAATATCATTATTCAGCTCTACCTGTACGAGTCCTCATCCACTTCTTTCAGGTAATAAAGCTCCAATTCTGCCAGGTGTCTTTTCTGTGCAACGATTTGAACGACTTCTGTTCCGGTAAGAGGAATTTTTTTTGGTTTGGTCGCTTTCCCATCTTTTACAGCCGTCGTCTTTTGATCCTTACATGTTGTAACTTTTATTGATTCATCTTTCTCTGTAAGACTGAAACAATGAAAACAGAGTAAACAACAAAAATTCATTCTGGACTCAAACAGCTTAGGGAGTACATCTTGGCAACTAAATTTGTCAGCTCTGCTTTTGTTAGTGGAAAAAAAAGACTGTGACTATAGTAGACTTCCTATAATAATTCAGCAAAAAACTTATGAAAAAACAAAACGTATGAAAACATATACTTCCAGTAACAGTGTGACAAACATATAGCACTTATGTCATAAATTACCTAAACCTGAATTGTTCCATGTACCTTTGAGCTGACAACTCAGCAGCAGTTGTGACAGGGATGTCGGCCCCTAATGCTGAGGCCATTAGTCGAGGCCCTTCTGTCCATTTTGTGTCACCTATCGCTCTCTCAGGTCCAACTTGGGCAATAAGACGAGGAAGCTCCACCACTGATAAAGGTCTGTCAGAGGAGACATTCTGGAGGATGGGGGTACGGCTGAACAGGGGCCTGCCCACAAAGGATGCTGAGAGAGAAAGTGGCTTTCGGCACAACGGTGGTAAAGTCACTTCAGGAGAGTGGGCCTTTTTCTTAACCGTGGGTCCAGACCTAGTGAGGTCTTTACCACAGGTCTGAGAAGTTAGATTATGGGATTTTTCCTCTGAAGTGGCAGCGAACATGCTGCTAACCTCTCTATGAACACCATCAGTAGGTTTACACACCACAGACTTTATCTTGCTGAACTACGTTCAGATTTTACCCAAGAAATTCTGGAAAGGAAAAAAAAAAAGGTTAATTTCACATAAATCACCAAGTATCCTGTAGTGTCAATTAACTACATAATAAAAGTAAGATCCAGTTTAATAACATTAGACAGAGATTGGACTCATCATACTAACAGTTAACACCATTTTATACCGGGATGAACTGGTTAATACTTATACGGCTCTCTGAACACAGAAATCATCAATTTATGGCATAAAAATTTAACCAAGAATGTGAAAGAGCTGCATTTCCTACTAAACTTCAGCAACTCATAAGAAAACAGGGCACAGTTAAAACATCTACCTAGCTCAGATCAATGTTAATTTACAATAAATCTTTTTGACTTCAATGTAGATGACTTTCTATGTAGACCGCATTACACTTCTTGCTGATCCTGGACCGAGCTAGAACTGTTAGCGAGTTAGTTAAGCTCCACCAACTTTGCCGTGGCTGAAGTTAGAAACTCGTTAGGGAGCCAACTAGGCGCGTTTATTAAAACTGGCGTTAGTGAAGATACCGAGACGATTAGAAAACAGAGTCTGGTGTTTCTGCAGCTGAATAAAACAAACTAAGAACGAAAGAAACCAAACTCACTTGTGTGAATTTCTTACCTGGCCGTGAAGAAGTTGTCTGCGCAGCCACGGCGACGGCTCGTTGCCACGGTAACGCACAAGTAACTCCCGTTGGTCCGCTGGCGAAGGTCAAGTATGGCGACGTTAAGCTGCGCACAACCTTTAACCTTACAGATTGTCCTGACTTTAAGATGCAACACAAAACTCAGGAACACTTTATGTTGCTCTTTTAAAAGAAGTCCCCCCGCTGGTGGTGTACAACCTTCGCTGCGGTTTAAATAATGAAAAGTGTCGATAAATTGTGACAGCTCCTTCGGTGTACAGCTCTTTATGGTTTTTACCTTTAGGTTCGGGAAGCTCAGGTGTTTTTAGGTGTTTTCACACAACATCATTTGGACATTTTCACTTGTTACTTCAAAAGCGCAGTTGTAATTAGTGAGATTAATGACGGCAGAACTACATTTAGGGCATTTGAATAGAGCAGAGCCATTGTGAATGTTATAAGTACCTGTAGCTTTTCCTTCTCAAAATGCCAAAATAAAAAACACACAATCCTGAAACAGACCTTTCTCAGCAGACATTTTGTCTTATCTTATCATAGCTCAGTTTTTTTTAAGTGCACCAGTGAGCTGTTTTTTGGAGCCAGCAGGCAAATTACCAGCACATCTCCAGAGTGGAATGCAGCCATCATTAATGTCATTGAATACACCTGTGGTTTTCCTGCTACAGCACGTCAAAATGCCTGCAGTGAAAAAGCTTCATTACCACTGCAACATCAAAAAGGTCTCATTAAGAAGCCAAACCTATGCCAGACACAGATGCTGTGTGTGCCGGCTGACCCAACAACAACCACACTAAAGAATTCATAACACAACATGCGCAGTGTAAACCTACTCATCAAGAAGTCCAGAATGACCATATCTATGAAGTCCACCAGTCTTGTGCCTTTGTCGTAGGGTGGGGTCTTTTTCATCGTGGAACAGTAGTTTGATTCTGTCTCCCACCTGAAACAGACAGGAATAATTCACTCTCTGGTATAATTACCCCGAAAAAAAAGCACCTATGATTGATATGACTGGTAGCCTGCGTGTCTCTGTGTTTTTATGGCTGTTTCCTTTTTCTTTTTTTTCTTTTTTTTTTGCTTTCTGTTTCATTTTGCTGAAAAACAATAGACAAACACCTTCCACTCACTCTACCAAGCTTTAGTTTTATGCATGATGAATACAAATCAGTGGCACTCTTGTGTTGTGCCATAAAGCAATCCAGAAGTGTAGTGCCTCCTCTCTGACTAAAAACCCTACACGCACTAACTTTGCCAGCTTGCTGCGGCTGTAGGAGCGTCTCCAGGGGGACCTCCAGGTCCTCCGGGTAGCCAGGGAGAGGTCCGGGAGCATGACGGCTATGGAGGCCTCCAGGTCCCTGGGTCTACCACACACAGCATGCTCTGTTGAACAGTAGTAAGAGCACTGGCCATAGAAACACACATTCCCCACTAGGGGGAGCCAGAGGAGCATAGAAAGGGAAAAAGGAAAAGGAAGAGGAGAGGTGAAAAATGACAAAGGAAAAATTAGGATAAAAGAGGTTGTGGGAGGTTGTTACGAGTGAGAATTAGATGAAAGGAAGAGCATTCAAAGAGATTCATAATGAGCTGAATTTTCAGAAGGGTAAGGGAATAATGGAGGAGTGTATTAGCGGTACCTGGGGAGGTAAAAAATGTTCGGGCCAGCTTGCGGTCAGTGGTAATATCTTTGATCTCCTTGACCACATCCACCAGCCTCCCAACCACTGGAGGGACTCTCCTGTAACCCAAGATCCTGCAGAGAGGGTGAAAGAAAGTGTGAGATGAGGATAAAGACAGAAGGGAACGGAAAGAAAACACAATACAGAGTTACGTAATGTGTAATCATTATGTGGCCATTTCATCCACCATTTCAGTCAAGGTCCTCACTGTGGCTGTGTAATGTAGCTTCTTGGATAAAACATGGACTTGGTACCTGTCCAGGTGAAAAGCTGCAATTTCTGCATTGTGTCTCTCAAAGTCTGAGAAGTAGTAGAGGTTGTAGTTGGTTTCTTCATCTCTCTCCTGCCTTGCCAGGGAAAGGAAAAGTCAAACTACGGTACTTAGTACATGCATTAACTATATGCTTTCATCAAGTGAAGCCTCTTTTACTAACTCCGCTGCATTAAAGCCTGCACACATGGCTGTAGCAGTTTTCTTTCACCATACTGTAAAATGTAACAATGCTTTTCACAGACATTTCAGTCATGAATTATTAGATACTTCCCTTCCTAATATAATTCAGTTCATTCCTTAGTTGTCTCAAGGCATAAAAATCCCTGTCTTTGCTTCACCTACAGTTTCCCATTCACAATTTATTGGATTAATTTCAATAGGATTTAAAGGGCTCAGTGCTCCTCTCATTTTATATACACACTCTGTAAGATGATCAGTGTGTTGGATTTGCCCTTTGCGACTCACTTCATGGGCTTGAACATGGCTTGTCCATAGTTAGGAAATGACATCACCAGCTTCAGTTGCGTCCCCCCAGACTTCTGCACTGAAAAACAGTACTGAGAACGTTACCATAGCAACAAAGCACACAGTGCACAGACGCACACATACACAACACACCATGCTGTGACTGAACACATTGGCCGTTAATGGGGAACACACATGCACGCACACACACACACATAAAATATAAAGAGAAAATGTGTGCGTCATCACCAAAGATATAACACAGCTCAGTCAGTCTGTGGGTAAACACCACTGGGTGCATCTCTGTTTCTCTCTAACAGGCAGATTTTGCTATCTTTGGCGGGACACTGTGTTACTTGCCATTCATTCATGTGAGTGTTACCCAGCCTCACAATTTAACATGATACAGTATATTATCAGAAACAGCAGGTACCGCAAGTAACAAGGATTTATCCGTAATGTCAGCTTCTGCATGTTAAACCAATTTATCTATATTTTTTTTTTGGCCACAGATTTCAATATATTGTCATTGTTTGTTTTTTTTTACCTGTAAATGTTTTTTTTGTTTTTGTTTTTTTACTTCCTTCTATATCTTTATTTAGTTAAGAGTATTTCAATCTAGCAATTTAACAAGCATAATTCCACATTCCAAAAATAAAAAGCAAATTGTTAGCAAAACCATATGAATACAGTCATAAGCCTGGTCTTTTATGGAAGGTAACTCTGTCAAGTCAGAACTAAAGTGATTCTGAACTGAATTTACAGAGAACAAAACGTACCGAATTGATCAGCACCAAACTTGGTGGAGGGATGGGGCACGGGTCAGGGGAGAACCCCTTAAACTTAGTTGTGGATATAGTTAAACAGGTAGAAGCAGGACTGGGCGTTTATCAACAGTTGCATTAGTATTTGGCCTTGGTAGAGATCTAGTCAAATTTATTTTTCATTTCACTGAAATAAAAAGCTAGATATCGTTGAATGACTGACAATGAGTAAGTTTACTTGCTTGAAGACACTCTTCTACTTACAGTGTTTTTACCAGCATCCAGTAATTTGGTGTCTTTTGAGGCCACAGTTATTCTGCCAAAGTCACATCATTTCACTTTCAAATCAGTTTACCAATCCTAACCCAAGCCCTTCTTCTAACCACTGAACCATTATCATTTTTTTTATAAGGCCCAACCAGAATGTCTTCCCATGCCCAAATGTGTTCAGAGCAGCATGACTGTCACAGGTCCTGTCCTCACAGATTAAACTAAACAAGCCACACTCAGAGTACACTGTGAGAAAGTTAAACTGTAAAAACATGCATGATTGATGGATACTGAGATGTTTACAACATGCCCAGTGGCTCATGTATTCCCATCCATCCTCTGCTGAGCCTCCGAGGCCCCTCAAAGCTTCACAGTAGCTTTCATGTCAGGAGAATTTCAAAGTGCATCTACATTTTAAAGTCTAACCCTAAACCTGAGGTGTCACATGATCACAACATCTCACCCCTTTATTCTGCCTTCACCCTCCCTGAAGCTCACCTGCAGATCCGGGTCTGTAGTTTTGGTTCTATTAGATCTGCTTCTTTTAAAGTCGCACAATTATTCTCTTCAATACACTATTTTATTTAAGAGGTTCACTGAGTCACCCTCTCCACTGACTCAGATGCTCCTATCATCCACTCAAAAAACATCTCGCCTTTGTTCGTCTGACACTTCAGCTGTCATGCATGACCACTGTGTTGCTGCTCCGCTCTGACCATACTGTGGTGAAGTAAAACTGTTAAACAAATACAAAAATTAAGCATTACACAAACACCAGAGATGAAGACACAACCCAGAAGCTGTGTGTCAGACCTGCACTGACGATGGGGTGCGTGGCAAGCTGCTGGGTCAGAGTGTCCATGTTGGGGTCCAGATGGGGGTAGAGCTGCCAGCGGGAGATGCCCAGGTGGAAGCGCAGCCAAGGAGGATGACTGTTACTGCTGCTGTTCCACTGGACGTCCTCGTAGTCTTCCTGGCTTGCACTCACCCTGGAAAGAGAAGGCGGGGAGAGAGTGATGGGGTGGGAGGCGATGGATGGTGTGTCATCATGGTACCAACAAAATTTTAATCAGAAACAATTTTGATAATTTACGTGGTCAACAATAGTTTGTTTCAGCTTCTCAAATGTGAGAATTTGAAGCTTATGGGGTTTTTTTTGACATCATTGAAAACTGAATCTGTTTGGGTTTTGGACCGTTGTCCAGAAAAGGCCATTTGAAGATGTCATCTCAAGCTCATGACAATTGTGATGGCAATTATTGACAATTTTCTGACATTTTATAGATTAAATAATAATTCATTACCTGAAAAAAGAATGACAAATTAATCAGTGGAGAGATTTGTTAGTTGCAGCCATAACAGAAATTGTAGATGGTCCAAGAAACCACAAATGATGAGAGGGAGGGAAATTCCACCGGAAAGACACCCTGACAAAAATACAAAGCATCCCTGGGAGACCTGTCACATTTCTTGAGGTGTCTGCAAAGTCTGTATATCCTGTTGTTCCCATTTTGTTTAGACTTCTGAAGACGTACAGTGCATGTAACAGACAATAAACAGTAGCTCTGCACACCTCTGCAGAGACACCACAGAAACCTATCAAAGCAGCACTGTATAAACCAGCCTTGACAAAAGCAGATCATATCTGCTCCCTGCAGTCTGACCCATCTGGTGAAAATCTTGCATGTACTGCACATGTATATGTATTTCAGAGGAATATACAATATGCAGGGAAAAAAACTTTATTGGATTGAAGATGCTGAAATAAGTTAAATAAAGCAAATACAAGTATGTTTGGTTAACGAAAGTGATTTTGGGAAGGAACCTTTTGATTGTGAGAACGATGGGAGATATCAAATCAGAAATCTTACACACACACACACACACACACACACACACAGTCTTTTTGCACATTAACTTAAATACTGACCACATCTGAGAGCTCTTCTCACTGGCCTTGACCTTTGGTTTCACCTTCAGCAGCCAGTCCTCTTCAGGGATTGGAGGGCTGGGTATATTGTAAAGAGGATGGTCAAACAGTGCCTCCAGTTTTGACAACCCAGACCCTAAAGGTTCAGCTCTGTTGGCATTATAACTGCGCACTTTGGCTGCCGTGTTGATTGAAGCAGGAGCCCATCGCACATGACCTTTCACATCCTTACTGGCATCTCTGTTGGAAGAATCTCTTTGTGCAGCATCAGTTGGTGGGTCAGCTAGAACACCAATCCCCACAGAGGTGTCGTTGGTGCGTGCCAGGTCTCTCAGGATGTATGTCTTGGGTGGCAGTGGGGGGTCACAGGGCTGGTGGTAAGTGGAAAGAGAGACAAGAGCCAGAAGGAGGTGGAGAAAAATGGAGCTGAAGGCCAAGGACAGACAGATTGTCCTGGAGCGACGGCGCATACGCCACATCATACTGCTGAGAGGAGAGTGTGAGAGAGGGTCAGGAGAGGTGAACGCATGGAGGGAAGAAGAGAGGAAGAAAAATATGGTGTAAAAGATTAAAAAAAACTGCAAGGAGAATATGAGAGAAAGCCATATGGTGTATAGTGATAAATGAAATTCAAGTAATGGCATCAAGCAAACTGTAGCTGACAAATATGAAGAACATGGCCTTGATAAAGGCATTAATGAAGCTTTAAACATTTTTCATTTAAAAGTCGATGTCTATGTCTACTCCTACCTGTTCCCATTCTCAAATGACTATGCAATCAATTTAATGGTCACTGTGATAGTCATGTCCTTAAGGTTAAACTCACGAACAGAGAAAATACAAAAAGAAGGCAACTTACAGCACAGCTTCCTTCCTTCTAAAATGCTTTCTTTCGCCTCTCAGGTGTTGTTGGTTCCCAGTGGAATAAGACGGGACTCTATCCAGTATCCAGTCAGCTTTTACCCAGTTGTTTGAACTTTTCTATTCCTCTGCCACCAGGCTCATGTTGGGAGAGGTGCCAGGTTAAAGTGATCTAGACATGGATCAATGTGTTTTCTCGTGTCTTTTAAAGTCAGTCTCTTCCTGCCAGCTTGTTTGACATGTCTGTCCATCTGCATCCATCAGTTAGACTTTTCAAAATTCAACATCTTTTTAGTTTTGCAATTTTGGTGAAATCAGAAAGTGAAATTTATTCTACAGTTGCAGTCACTAGAAGCTATTCCAGAGGGAAAAAAAAGACTTAACTTCAATCACAATCACAACCTGCCTGGTCATCTCAATGAGAGCCTGGGCTGTTTTAAACTGTACAGACAGGGACAACTTTAGTCCACATGTCCACCAACGCTCATATTGTTCTCTCTTTATTGACATTCAGATTGCAGTTTGTATGAGGTATTGTACAACATCAGTGGAAAAAAAAAACCTCCAACAGCTGTTGGTAACACAATCTCAACCACAGGACATGACACATTTTTAAACTGAACGTAGAGGCTCGTCCACAACCAATAAATTATCTGCAGTCTCTTAGAGGTTTTGATGAAGGAGGCTTCATAACCAGGCAGTGGGCGAGACAGATGTTTCATATTCTGAGTGTGTTTGCACTGAGACTTTGATTGAGGCACCTCAGACCTCCTGGAGAGTCCCGCAGGACACACCATTTCTGCGAAGTACGGCTCTTTAAAGTCTTTGTGAGTGTGTGTGTATCTACATGCTGCATGTGTGTGATCAGTAATCGCACAGGTCAATACACAGGAAGAATCTGACAGCGTTTATTGAAATGCATGTCATACCCATGTGACAGTTTTTATGATGTGTATTGACTGTGCATAGAAAGGAATCAAGCAAAGACTCATCTCTGTCAGCTGAATGGAGAGGACTGAACAGATTTAATGCAACATATTTCCTGCTTTCATGCAGGTGGTCACACTCATTTATCATTCATCAGCACTCATAAAACATGGATGTGTTGGATAACAGCACGAGCTACGTGCAAACGAAGCATTATAAGCATGGTTTTCATGAACACTGAAAACCACAGAGGGGCTGAAAGGTGTTGGAGACAGGGGTAAGTAGATTATATTTTTGCATGAGTGTGTTGTGTTTATTATCTGTAAGGATTAGTCTCACTTGATGAATAGTAGTCCACAGAGGTCTGTGACTAGAGAGAATAAACAAGTTTACAAGGACTCGGGTTCATTTCAGTTCAGGGTGTCTCACTGGGTCTCTTTAGCAGGCTTTGACAGACACAGATGAATGGATGATCTCTTTCCAGCAGAGATGTTATTGTTCAAGGCTTGACCAGGAATGTGACACCTGCTGACAGAGACAGAGACCGAAACCTGAACCTGAACCTGACAAGGAGAAAATGGTTGAAATAAAGTGACGATGGTGGGGACCCCCCAACAGAACATCAGAGTTCTTCATTTCCTGCTTCCAACCACCAGTTAGTTTATTAACGACCAGTTTAGTAAGAGTAAAAACTGCTTTGATTTGTATTGTGCTGATCACAGAGCTGTGACTTGTTAAAGTTAGAATTACTATGTGTCCTCCTGTTCATTTAACCGTGTTCAGCCTCACAGCTTGTGAAACTGGTTTATATTTTATATGGTTTTCATGGTTGTCAGCATCATATAGAATTAAAAAAATATATATACATCATATTTCATGAGTCCCTGGGGTGCTGTTAAAATGTAATTAGTATTTTCTTCACTATTTCTTTAGCTGACAAATTTTACAAGTGAGGCAAAAAAGTTCTCAAGGATATCCTGAGCCTTAAGGTAGGTGATGAGAGGAATCACAACAAATGCAAAAAGCATGACAACTGTCATCTCCATGTCTCTCCTCTAAACTGTTTGACTTGTTTTTTTTTTTCTGTCTCTGCTCCTCACTGATGTATTATAAACAAGCTGTCTCAGGCTTGATGCGCGTTTCCACACAAAGCTCATCCTTTATCCTCTCCGTCTCTTTCCTCTTGCTTCGTTTCACCGCCCTTCTCTTATGGTGCCCTTTCAGTTCAGTCTGGAGACGAGTTAATGAAACACACAGCCACAGATACTGATGGTCAAAATGGGAGCTGCCTCACACGCATGCTTGCTGAAAGACACACTCATTAATATTAGATTATGTTTCTCATTTCTCAATAAAATAAAAAGCCCAGTAGCGATGCTCAGATGAAAAATGTATCCGTCCCACTCTCTGCTGTCCTCTGTCGCCCTCCGATTCTAACTGGTAGCTGCTCAATACACCCTTCTCTCTCTCTCTCTCTACTCCACTTTAACTCTCAGGATCCTTAAGCGATTGTTGAAGTCTAAGAATTTTCTGTCTCTCAAAAATCCACTTCCTCTCTGTCACCAAGACTCCTTTTTTTCTATACCAGCAATTAAAATCTGTGAGTTGTAAGTCAACACATTTTCAGCCACCTGCAGATTCTCTCTCTCTCTTTTACCTCCTGTTTCTGCCACTAACACACAGCCACATGCCTCTAACCTTCCTCCGGTCAATGCAGGTGGTAAGGAGGTTGCTAAGATACAGCACTGTGTTCCTCCAACACAGAGGGATACTTGGGATGAGGACAGAGTGCGAGAGCACAACTGTATTTAAACTAAAACATCAACAGTTAAAGTACTGCTGGTGGCCAAAAAAAAATCAATTAAAGCACATTTAACATTAAAAGCAATAACCACAGCTTAAAAAGCAAAAAGCAATGAATGGAAGTTGTAATGTTGTAGTTCAACATATGATCGACAGTTAGAGAAGAATTTTTGCAAGAAAATCTATTTGCCAAAACTTCCAATTCCTTATCATCATGTGTAACAAAAACGTTCAGTGGCTTCTATTCATTATGTTCTATGCAGTAACCTCTAACACCAGCTGTAAAACCCACTGACATTCAGATCCCCTGTGTGATATTATGGAGATGTGTGCATGACATTTAACTTTTGCCTCATGTGGCAATGTGTCCTTAACTTCACTGGAGCCCCTTACAGGTGTCACATCTGCCTCAGCAGCCTCCCCCGACATTCCCCCCACACCTCATTATGTGTCTCCCTAACCTGTTGTCACTACCCCAGTAGCTCTCTCCCTTTCTCTCGGTGTCTGTGATTGTCTGAGTGGAAGTAGGCGTGAGCCACGCCGCGCCATCTGCACCTCATCACTGTAATCAAGCCTTCTACAAACACCCAGCTCACCCTGTCAGATCGTAGCCTCCTCCTCATTTGGTTCTTGCTGTCCCCAGCCCCTGACACACCCTTTTGTTTCCTTCTACCTGCTCTGCAGCTCAAGCTTCCACTGTATAACCTGCCATTTCCAGAGCCTGCTCTGCTGGTCTCCACCCTCATCTCCATTACCATCTTCAATAAATTATCCTTTAGCCACCTACTTGCCTACCCCTTGTCCATGTCAGCACCTGGGTTCAGAAGTTCAGGAGCCCCAGTTAACACCAGGATAAGCAGCCTTCTTCCTGCACACTGGGGAGAGCATTTTAATGTTGTGGGTGAGCAAACTAGCGGAGTCTTTAGTGTGACTCTGTGGCTCTTTGTATGAATTTTTAACAACAGTGAGGAGACACAGTGCAAGGGAGGAGATATATAAAGAGTGTCTGAGCTCAATAATAAATGCGATGCATCACAGGGTGGAACCATGTTTACTGACAGAAGACCTACCAGATTAATCAGAGGCGGTCTCCAGCATGAGTCCTGGATTGATTCTCACTGGCAAAGTCATGGAACCATGACTGTTTTTTGGTTTTTTTTGCAGGACTGTGTCGGGGAATTAAAACAATTGTGAGTGTTATTCTTTGGATTTGGAAATAGTACATTTACTATCTAATATACTAACTAATCAACTGCTCTAGACCAAAGGTTGTTATGGTAGGTTAATATCTACAAGTAAGATTCACAGATAAATTACAACTGTGCCAGATATGTGCATGTAAAATTAATTTTATTTCTAATTTAAATAGTTTAATTTGTGGCTTAACCATCAAGTGAAACAGGTCACTGTGTGACTCTGCACAAATTAGTCATGTTGGTGACAAATGTGAACAGAAGGGAAGCTGTGATAGTGAGGCTTGAAGACAGCGGTCTTGTTTGTGAGGCCAGAGAGCAGGCTGATCTGATTTGGGGTCGTGGTGTTTGGGTACTCAAATGTTCTCGTAGAAGTTGCCAGATTTTGCTAATCTGTCAATAATGGTTGGCCTCCTTCCGTCCCTCCACTGCTGGGTCAAAATGCCCTCTGCACCGTCATGGTGCAAAAGGGCCGCTTTACTTACATAACATTATACTTCTTTATCTTAAAGCAGACAAGTGCCACCTGTTTATATAAAGGAATGCAATGAGTAGCTGTCACGAAGACGGATTTTAACTGATGTACTGATGCATTTAAAATGGATTACTGGAGCAACCCTCACAGAAACCACAGAACAGAACAAGCTGAGTGTGACTGTGCTTCTTGGTGTAAATAAGGAACTCTACAAAGACATTTAAGAAAAACTGGGAGTTTGAGCAACTTATTCCCAAAATATTTGAATTACCTTTAGAGGGAAACAACAGCATCTTTTCAACACAACTTCTTCCAGTTTCTCAGGGAAAACCTGCCTCATCTAGTCTTCATTATTCCAAATGTGTCATTCAACTCTTGGCAATGCAGGTACAGTCCCTAATGACTCGACTGCATTAACTAAAAAAAAATTTTTTAAAAACTAATCATGCCCCTTCTACTTATTCCAATTTGCTCTCAACTTACCAGAACTCCTCTCTACCTCAGCAGCTCTGATTTTCTCCCAAGGCTCATAAAAATTACATTTGCTTTTGATAAATTTGACCTAGATTGCTTTGTAATGAATGTAACTGTAAACCTTCAGCCACCAACAAATGCTGTGAGGAACAGAGGTGACAGTCCAAGTTCCTATTTCATCACATTTCAGAGTTTATTGTACAATCAGGTCAGTTCACACATAATGATCCATTGCACTGGATCATTAACACTGGCATCACCATGAAAACAATCACATTGCTAATACCACTCTGCGGGGTGATATTATTAGGGATTATTACAAACACCTTTACAGGGAGAAAAGGTGGATCAGGATTAGTGTTGTTTGACTCAGGAGACTGAGCCTTTAGTTGTAAGAAGATGACACTGGCCTTTAAAAAGAAGTTTTTCAAGTCGCATCAAAATATGTACACATAAAAAATATTACAAATTTTATTAAAAGACTAGTGCGGCTTGAGAGAGAAAGACACGTGTGAAACGTTACAGACAGTGTGGGCGGTTAATGGTTGCACAAACTGCCAAGGAAGGTCACAATGAAATGCTATTTCAAAAAACAGTGTGTGTCCAGCACACACAAACATATGAACTCACTCACACACACGCTCCCTGAAGAGGAATGAGGATAAAGGACTTTGGAGACCCTGGCTGGCTGTATTGTTTGTAAAAGTTGAACATACTTGCACATGCACACTCACAAATGTTTAGGACCATGGATACAGCTTCAGAGAAAGAAAAGTGACAGACAAGGCAGGAAGCTATTTTTAAGCCAAAGTGACCGCAACTCTCAAAAACTCCCTTTCAAGTATTTTCCCTGCCAACTACATTTTTAACTGGACGAGATCTCCAAAATGGTTTATTATGAGCCACAGTGGCTGGTAGTGTGGACGATCTGACCTGCTGCAACACAAACGTAACCAGCGTCTGGCTGGTAGCTGGTGTTCATTCCCAGCCCAGTGACCATGTGTGGGGGGGGGCAGCGAGGAGGTGCTATGAGCACTTCCACACACACACCGCAAGGCTCCCTCCAAAGAACATGTAGAGCAGGTTCTTCACCTCGTGTGTGACCTCAAAGCCAAAGCCTTCACCGATCACTACGTGCCATGAGCTGCCGAACTTCTTGTCCATGGACTCCTTTATCATCTTTGCTGCACTCTGGGAAAAGACAGCCAGGATATTAAAAAAAAGATTAAACAGGAATATTAAATTGTTATAGTGATTATTAAGAATTAGGAATATTAAGAAAACTAATACTACTGCAGAGTGTGATTTAATTCTCTTACAGAAGACATTACAAGAGACAGCGCGGCAGCAAAACCAAGCTACCACATAAACATAGAAAACTGGCAGTACGATCTTCACTTACCTCATTGTTGGTCGCAAACTTTTCACAGGCTGTAACACACAGCTCCATGGTCTCAACCCTCATTTCCTCTGGCATATCTGTGTGCTGAAAACAAAAATAGTAGGGGTCTACAATTACCTGTCTGAATCTGTATGTTCTATTATATACAAATACTGTGAGAGCTATAGACCAACAAGATTTAAACAACAATTCCGACTTTAGATATTTATAACATTTTAAGAATTTTAGACAAAACTGCTAAACAGTCTGCTGTATGATTCAAACGCAAGTAAAGTGTAACACACATAAGCCGCATTGCACCACTTAATGTCTGTTGCACAAACTGAATGCATCACACAGACACTGTGCGGGCACTGGGATGTACAAATCAAAGGCCGAACTTCTCTCTCCAGCCATCTTTTTTTCATTTGTTACACAATTACTTATCCTTTATGTTCCTTGTAAATAACTACACACAATGCCAAAAAAGCCTTCCAGAAGACTCCATCTGAAAATGTGGGTTATCTCCATCTTCAAACAACAGTGTCTGCTCCCTCTCAGGCATGGCCAGCTTCTCGCTCCACTCTTTACTGTGGCCATTTTTTGGAAAGGTGTAAACTCATATCAGCTCATTAAAACAAAATGCCAGTGCTTGTCTGCTGTGACTGACCAACACAAACAATAGCGCAAAGAGTGACAAATATGTTTGCAATTCAGTGTGAATCTTATGCGTGCCCATCTTTGATCAAAACCCATGGCCTACAACAGCTGTTAAATATCTGAGTCTGTAAAGTACACATTCTCTGACAGTTCTGTCATGACTGCTTTTACAGTTTGTATCACTGTGAAGGTTCCTTACACTTACAGATTTTTAGCAGGCACATTTCATGTGTTAGTGAGACTTAGTTGATTCAATCAAAATACACACACTCCTCATTTGTAGCATTAAACCTCAAGAGCCTAAAATTTGCGGCCTACACATCAAATTTATACAACAAAAGTGTAACGTTGACGTCATTGCAGAGTGGGATGCTCCAGGCCACAGTTAGGATGTTTTTGTCCTGTACCCAGAGGCACTACCACACTCCTCTCCTACCCTGATTAGAGGGAAGCTGTGCAGTCTCTTGTAGTCAGCCTCTTCTTTCTTTCCCTCGCCAGTCCCAGCCATTCCGACTCCTGCGAAAGGACATTTTCTGCATGTTAACAAAAACCCCAATAAATCCTTCTAGTTAGAAGTTCTGCGAAATATAGTTTAGAAAAGTATTACATGAGTACTGTGCACCATCGTATACAGTAATCAAATCTATAGCTAACACCACTGTCACAAGACCCGGTTAGGAACGAGGCTAGCTAACATCGCTTAGCTATTGCTAGCTAGCTACAACAAGTACCTCATCGTAGTTTGCTTCATATTAGACAGTTTCTCCTTTGTGCCATACACAGATAAAACACAACACGACTGGTCGGTGAACTTTGTCGGGCTTTATCGCGTTTTAAAGCTTACTAGCTTAACGTCTTTTACTAGCTAGCTAGTTAGCCTAGCTCGTTCGATAGCAAACAGCTGATGCTACCGGTTGATGTTTTCTACCCCGAACTCGACTTATTTAAATCCACAGTCGTATTATTACGAGTTACGGTGTGTTGTCGTATAGTTAATACAGAGTGACACATGACGGGGTACTTACGTGGCGTTTGTCCAGCGAAAACTTCTCTCGACTCTCAGTTCGGTTGTTAAGGAGACATTTTAAACAACACACGTCGGTAGAAAGAAGTCCCGCCCACCACAGCCTGATTTCGTTCCTATTGGGTCCGAGGCTGTCAATCAACTGAATAACGAATAGGCGCGAACCGCCCCTTTTCACGGAAACCGTTTATTTTTTTTTATTTTTTTTGTTTATCAATACAAATAATTTGCAGTGTGTAAAATACTAAATTTAATGTTCAGTTTTAGACAGGCAGTACGACAGGTACGAGGTACACAAACAAGCTGCTGAAAACTAGGTAACAATGTATTATGGCTCAAAGAAAGAAAGTTACAGAACAATTGTCAATATTAAGAAAGCTAAAATAAGCTGTGATGGCCATATGAGCCATACAACTGAAAACAGAAATATCACATCCACCCAGTCTCACTACACGCAACATATAAATCCAAGACGCAGGTTAATGGTTTCACACCCTCTCCCACATCATTACCACAGTCTTTGTTAGTTTATAGCCACTTAAACTATATAAAGTTCATCCACAGTTTGTTTGGTTTAACATTTAGTTTATTGTTACATTTTGACACTTTGACACTTTATTCAAAATGAGACACACACATTTGGTCTACATTGTTCTGACAAAACCATTGTAGAGAAGGTGCATTAATTTTTCAGAAGCTTTGATTTACCTGTCTGCAGCATGAGTCCTCCTTCCTGGTCTGGCCAAAAGATTTAGCTGAGGGTGGAGCCCCATTAAATACAGAGGCCCAAGAAATGGACCAGACCATGAGCTGCATAACGATGGGGGGGTATGGTGTTTCACTGCATTGAGTCCAGATTACTGTCTCTGTTGTTTTCCCCTTCTTGTCTTTAATGGTCTGATCAGGCAGTATATAAGTTTCCCCTGTCCCATTTTTTCAGGTCAGTTTATTGCCTTAAGAATCTTGTTTTGTTGGGTGTAGTTTTGAGTGGAGTTCTGTTTGTTACTAAAATTGCTTATTTGCATTCATTTGTATGTTTGGTGAGTTGTTTTGGGTTAAATAAAAACCCGTTTTTTGAAAAGGACACCTGTGCCTACTTGTCCTTTGACTGCTTGGTCACTAACATAAGCTAAAAACAAAGACAATTACTAAAGGAATCATTGTGTATAATAGGCTTGAATTCAGTGTGGGAGACCACACTGATGGTTTTAAGTGGGTTACAAATCTTAGTGCACTGTGATAAACAGTCATACATATTAAGCCACTGCGCTGGTTTATTCATGTATAACAAGTCACCAAAATCAAGAACTGGTAAGAAGGTTGAGTAAATGTACTCTGATACTTCTCGCCACTGTCAAACTGTTCTAAAATTACACCACTGTCTAACAGACTGTGTGTGAGTAAAACCTATTTCAGTCCTTCCTAATCAGCCCTCTCACTGACTCTGACCCACATTCAGCTGGAAACATCTGGCTGGAATTCCTAGGTGCAGAGTTGTGACCCAGAATTGTCTCTCCTCCACACACATAAAAAAAAAATCCACAAAGCTTTGAAAGTGAGATAGTCCCAGATTCTCCGAGTGAGAGCTGTGCCTGTTAACCTGGCTTGTGCATTTCGCCTCACACGCCGGACGGAAAAACCCAGTCTAAAATACCACCACAAGCATCTGGATTAATTTGGTCTCTGAAACAATGACTCTCCTCTGGATTAGAGAGGATTATCAATCAGTCCCTGGAGAGACAGACAAACAGATCATGTGATCTTTCTCTCCTGCTTCTCTTTTTCTTCCTTCCTGTCTGCAATCAGGAGAAGGCTGCAATGTGTGGACCATAAGTTTAAACCTGGTTTCTCAACTCCCCCCTAATGACTCCTTTTCTCAAAAGTGTTTTGGCTCAGATAAACAGTTACCCATTAACTAATTGCACAGCAAAAGATTAAGTTATGAAACGCTGCAGCAGGGGCTTTGATCAGCCCAGTTGACCCAGTTTGGTGACAACATCAGTTCGAGAGCCAGAAAAACACAGTTTTACAGAACAATCCCAACTCACAGTCCAGTTAATATTCCCAGAGCTTTCAGTCACGTTGCACAGTCTTCATCCATGGATGGAGGATTGCTCAGTGGATTTTTTTTCAGTGTTCACAGAAATAAGTCTATTGAAATGGGAGCTGAACAGCCGCACAAGTTAAACCTTACATTCAGGGCTTTATCTGCATTTCTGTGTTTCATATCATTGTAAATCCAACATTTTTGCACTATGGACTCGTCAAACAAAACGAGACATTTGAAAATGTCAGTTTCATTATTTTTTGACCTTTTAGAGACCAAACATTGAACCCAGATGAACCAAACAACCTGCTGCTTGTTTGATAATGAAAATAACAGTTAGTTGCAGTCCTACATATCATTAGCTCATCTTTAAGTGTGTTTTTCTTTGTACAATATTTGTTAGCAATTATAACTACTCCTACGGCAACACTGTTTTATATTGTTACACTTGTGTGTCAGTATATGGTCATTTATTATCTGTTTATTTGTAAGTGTGCACTTCCATTGGCCACAGGAGTTAAAGTTGTTGACAAATGTATTGATAACCACTAACATTTCATTTAATTGTCCTTATTTTGTCCTACATACTCATATGGTTTGTCATATTTTTATTTTATTTTATTTTTTTGCACAGAATGGTAACTACACCATGAGGTCAATGAACTGTATAAATGTATTGTTTGAAGTATGTGTTTTTGACAGAAGGAAATGTTATTGCTTTATTCTCAACAAAAAAAATGCTTCTTTGATTTTTATGTAAGGGAGTATTTATTTATTTTTGTTTTTGGGACTGTATTAATTTTTAAAAACGTAGCAATCACATTGATAAAGTTTACTCAAGTCGTTTTGTGCACTTGTCTTTGATCAAGTGTGAAGTGCGTCTTAAAATATACTGAGAGAGAGCGAGAGAGGCAGCATTAAATACCCAGGTGAGAAACTCACAAAGAACAGCGCCAGAGGGCTCGAAGGAAAGATGAAATAAGACTGTCTAAACAAGAGGAGAGAAGGAGACGGAGGTGTTTTTGACACAAGGTGTAGTGAGAAGATGCCAACAGGTGAAGAGAGAGGGATGAAAGAGAGGAGGGGGAGGTATAAAGACCTTGAGGAAAGAATTCATCAGGAGAGGAAATTATTGTATAAACATTTTGTGGTAAAAATGAAATGAGTCCAGAACACACACACACACACACACACACACACACACACACACACACACACACACACAAAGGAAAACAAAAGTAAAGGAAAACAGTTTGGACAGTGGAAGATAATTAGAAGTTCGTTTTGAGAGTGAAGCAGTTCAAGGTGAAGGGCCGATCAACAGTGAAATTACAGTGTAGATGTGAAGGATGTACGAGAACTGCTTGACTGAAGAGCTGGCAGCAATGAGGTGATGCACTGCAGTGAGCATAAAATTCATTTGTACTCTGTGTCTGTAGTCACAAGGAAGGCTGACACGCTGCGAGCGTCTGTGCAGCAGGGGATGAGGAAAAAGTGGAGAAAGATTAAGAAAAGGATGAAGATTTGCTGTAAAAATTAATATTTGAGTTGGTGTATTTGTGTCTATGTGTGACAGTGAGCGTGGTGGCGGGTCACACAAGGATTTCCATAATGTCTGTCTGCCTCAGAGAGAGGTAATTAAGGTGTATCTATAATTCAACAGCAGAGGAAGCAGATTGGCGGGGAGGGGAGAGGAAGACCCCATGTGACTCTGCTAACAAGCTGTGAGAGAGGCGAGATCAACAGAGCGATGGAGCAGAGAAACATAAAAAAAAAAAAACCCAAGAAAGTTAAGAAAAATATTCTCTGACTCATTATCCAGTTGAGTGAGGGATTGATGACTCGCTGACTGACTCACTAACTCATTCACTCACTGATTGATTGTTTGGCTTTGTAATTGATCAGTGCTTACAGGCAGTTACATCGGGTTGGAATAGTGCAGAGTGAGTTAATCATTTTCATGGCATATATTAGGCTTTTTTTGTGCATTTGCTATTTTTGCTGCACCTCAGTGTGCTTATTTTAGTTAACAATTAATGAGTTTGTGAATGAAGTTGTTGTTCTATTCATCTGGGATCAAAGTATTTATTGAGGAGACTTTGGGAAACACGATTAAGAGTCTACGACCGTGCTCATAGCTCTGTTAAGCTGTACTTGTGGTTTTGAGTTGGTGATGCTGAGCAGGTATGATGTTCGCTATGTTCACCACTTTTATTTTTGCATCTTAGCATGAAGTACAGCTGATTCTGGTGGAACTGGCATTAGTTTTGCAGGTATGTGGTCATAATGGACAAATTAAATTTTTACTAAATGACATCATCACCATCATAACAGCTGTTGAGACGTTTCACTGTTTTACAGAAAACAAGTGTTAACATCTCCATTATGTAAGTTTATACTTCACTCACATGGTCCATGTTCCTAAATTAATTTGTTTAATTTCACCTGAATACAAGAAATATGCACAAGGGAGAGGTGGTGGTGATACTGATATGGACCTAAAGCGTTTATTGCCAAAGGCTCTGATTTTGATAAATCAGGACATGATGCAGGAGAGAAGAAGGTAACTAAATATTGAAAAACAGCCTGGATCCTTTGATGAACAGAGACTCTCCCAATATTTCTGAGAATATTCCCTAAAATGAAACTAATCTCCCAGTCACAGTCATCTGTCCATGACTTTATACTCCACAAGCAATCTGTTAAAGCACTCGATCAGAAAACATGCCCACACTGAACAGATGGGAACGTTGTCCAACCATGGCAAAGATCCGCTTTCGAACAGGTGTGAAACAAGGGACACAAATGAAGACAGTTTATGAAATTAGTAAAACCTAAAATTAAGAAACGAGTGTAGAAATCAAGTTGCAATTTTATGAGAATGAAAAGTGTAGTGATGGACTTACAAATGAACTGGCTTTAGTATCATTTATTAGTGATGACAGTAGAAATGGTAGTTTGAAGTAGATTTGGTGAAAAAAAAAATACTAAGAGTTGCATCATATTTCTTTGGTCATAAGACTGAAATTTTGTGGCCTGAGGAAAAAACAGGAATGTTACCAGTGGGAGGTTACACATCAGATCACAGTTCAGCTGAGCCCAACGAAAAAGAAATGTTGTGTGTGTGGGCAGATCAGTGGTCACGAATCAACACTGTCTTAGTTAAATCTATGAGTAATCTATTATGTCTACATACAAGATGTGGTTCTCTGCTGAATAATCACGTCACCGTCTCCACATTAACACACACACACACACACGTGTCAAAGGCAAATCCATCTGACAGCAAAAATGCACCTCATCTAGTCTGACTGCAACTAAATGAGATTAGGCTTCATACCTGTGTGTGTGTGTGACAGGGTCATGAGGGTGCACAGTATCCCTGTGCTTACTTAGTTGAGGTGTAATCCAGATGAGCTGAGAGGTGTAAAGAGATCTGTCAGAATAAGCTGGGCTCACAACCAACATGCACACACACACACACACACACACACACACACACACACACACACACACACACACACCCACACTCTGCTTCTTTGATGTTATTTTGAGCTACGACTCT
>JBBMJY010000020.1:3530371-3570241 GCA_037833715.1 Toxotes lorentzi
CACACACACACACACACACACACACACACACACACACACACACACACACACACACACACACACACACACTCACATTCTGCTTCTTTGATGTTATTTTGAGCTACGACTCTGGAAATGTCATAACCATTTTATTATTTTTATCCACCTATTTCACAATATCATAGAAGATCCATGAAGATGCAGATAAGGACAAGCGCAACACTGTCACAACCTTCAACAACCAAAAGCAAGAGACAGAGAGAGAGAGAAAGTGACAGCGAGAGAAGAAAGAGACGACGAAGAAGAAAACATATAAACATCTGACTTTTTTTTTTTTTTTTTGGGCGTGACAGCCCAGGCAGGCACTTTACAAATGGTTGTCAAATCGTATGTGGGGCTGATGTCTTGAGGTAATAAGTGAACAGAAACTGATTCTGTTGTGACCACAGTTCACTTTACTGCACAGTGTTGACATGTTTAGAACATGTTTAGTGTTGTTTGCCCGAGTGGGAATGAATCCCTCACCCCTCACAGTGGGTGGCTCGTTCTACCTTCTCTTAACAAGATTCCTATGATGTCCATTTTGAGCTTACATTGCTCATTTTAACAGAACCCACTGAAAACAAAAGAGACAACCAAATCTCAAAACTGGCAGAATATAGCATCGCTAGCAGCTTAAGGTAATATATTTTGCAAACTAAAGCTTTTGTAGCTACCTAAGTCATGGTGTGCTGGCTTGAGCTAAACTCAATCATTTGCTATGGTTGTCATCCAAAAGAGTGCTGACTAACTTGATTATACCATACAGCGTTTGGTCTCCATCAGGCAGTGTGACAGAGATACATTCTGGTGATGTTTAGGGTGGAAATGTGGCAACTTTGATGCTCTCTAAGCCAGAGGGATGTCCATCTATTTTTTAATATGATGGAAATAGAGGCAGCTTTCAGTTCATCTTAAAGCCAATTTAATCGAGTGAGCTGGAGATGATGTGTCATGTGTAATGTGAAAATCAAGGTAACTGTCTGTAACCTTAGTTACATGTTATTTTGATTGTGCTCACTATTTTCTACCAACTATTTCTTCACGAAATGATTCTTTATGATACCTTCTTTCCCGTTGCTGTTGTCCACCCCACATGATGTAAACATGGCTTTTGAAACAGGAAATGGAAAAGCTGTTACAGTCACTGTTTCAGCGACATACTTTTCATCGTTTGAGAACGTTATGACAAAACAGGACATTTGGATTTGAGAAAATCTTATGCTGCAATTCAGATATCTTTTAAAGCATATCTTTTAAATTTATTTATTTGTTTGTTTGTTTGTTTTGTTGTTCTTTAGTTTAGATCCAGGAGCTTCAACATGTGCCTGCTCCAGGTCAAGAAAAAACAGAATGTATGAGTTGGTGTTAAAGAAAAACCCCTTTTTCATACTTATCTTCTGTATAGTCAGATATAAAGTACAAAATGGTCATCATAGAATTAATCCACATCATGCACTTTGCTATCTGTCAAGTATTCTGTGAGGATCTGATTTACCGAAAAGACATCTGTGTGCTTCAGAGTGTGGTGCAGCAACTTTGTAATTTACACATTTTGAGTTTGTTTCTTTAGTGATGGGAAATGTGACCTTGGTCATGCAAATATACTTACATTCTATCTGGTTTACATTCAAGGATACAACGCAATTTTATCAAACTCATTCAGGTTTGTCACAATTTCAGTGTCCGATCGGTGCTTAGGTACACATCAAGTGATTATTTCAGAGGTCAATTCAGAGTGCTGCTTTAAGCTGCAAACGAAAATGCTGCAACTTAACTGTGCAGGACTGTGAGGTGTGTGAGAGGCTACAGCAGGGGCAGCAGACTGGCACAGAGCAACATTAGCAGAGATACATTACACAATATACATTTATAAGACCACTGTTTTACCAAATCATGGTATGCAATATAGAAAACTTAAAAGTACACAGACATTACTCAACAGGATCATATACAGTTAAAAATGAACAAAACTCATTTTGTTTCCCATTGAGTGTTGAAATCAGTGTAACCATGATAGCATCTCATAAATCAGTTTTAGCATTAAATACAACCAACTGGACACAAGATAAGGAAAGACAAAACTTTGTGTCACTTTGTTGTAAAATTAAGAAACCTTTAGATATGGCATCATTAAAGGTTCATTCATAACGGCATTCAGTCCCATCAAAGCCCTCTGTCTGAATAACCACATATAATGAAGTGGCCAACAGCAGAAGGTGATACATTTAATCAGAGCCAATCATGAATCTATTATGGAATGCTTCCATAATAGTCCCATTCATGCCAGAAGTTGATCCACCCATGCAGCCTTCACTAAGGTGATTCTATGACTAAACTCCCTGTATCTCACTGCAGAAGTAAACACATGAGCGTGGACACCAACACAAAAAAACAAAACAGATATACCACCCTTAACTACTTAACAGTTCCATCTTTCGGTCCACCAGAAAGGTTCCCATCCCCAAGCAAACAAATAAACTGGAAACTCCAATATGAAACGCCTTTAGGCTCCTGAATGGACTCCTAAGTTGACCTATCAAACACGACCACCCCCGGCTGGCTTATTCCAGTCACCTTTCACTGTTTGGGGTTGGAGGGATTGGATCTCTGGGCGGCGTGGCAGGGGTCCAGTGACTCCTTGGTTGCACCACCATAGACATCTACATCGTGGTCGGTCCAGGGGGCGATGTTGCCAAGTGCAGAGGAGCTGCACTCGGCCAGGGCGGCCACCTCTGCAGGCTTCAGCACCCGATCCCACAGGTTGAACTGGGACAGCTCCCCGACCAGGGCCTGTGAGGCATCAAATCGCCCGCCCAAGGTATCCTTGGATAGGAAGAGGTGGAAAAAAACATAGGGTTGGATTTTAAATGCTAGAGGTGCAGGAAAGGTGCAGAAATATCTTTTAGGTCCTGAGTTTGGATCCTAGGGCAATGATCAGTACAGTCATCAGGACAGACCTTTTATTGTGGTGTAAAAATATGCTTCATTTTCCCTTTTTTTCCTTATGGATTTATACCAATAGTACATTGAAATTAGTGAACAATCTCTTATCCTTAACATTACAGCCAACCCCAGGCAATTGTTATAGAGTAAATACTAGTAAATGAGACTGAAAGTGCAGATAAAGCTCAGTCCACACACAGAAATATTCTTCTTTCATTATTCACCCTAAACAAGATTAAAAAATGTTTATCCCTCCTTCACCTCACCCTTGTGAGGGGGGGTGTCCTGGGATTTTCCCAATAAAACCCGGTCAGCACATCCACACAGCAATCCATCATTCATCCACCATACAGATTAATACAGATTTAGTAAAGTACTTGCTCTCCCTCTTTTTCTCTATCTTTAAAAAAATATCCATTAAATCAAGTCTTGTTGCATCATTGCAGCATCTTGCAGAATTGGACTCTGCTCTTTATCCTTTGTGCAGGGACGATGAGATGCGGAATGAGCTTTGGGTTGTTCTTTTGACACCAGGGAGCAGGGATCATGATAGATTTCATAACGGTTATGTAATGTGCGTGTCTCACTAATGAACACGAGCGGCAGCCCAGTATGAGGATAAACACCATTAGGTTTCTGTCTGTTTGTGTGAAAAGCTATTGGTACTCCCTTAAAATAGCTCTCTCTCCACCCAACCATGTATCCTTCCATCCTTTTGCTCATCTAACTGCCTGCCCACCTATTGATCTATCCATCTATTGGTCCATCATCCATTCATCATCCATTCATTCATCCATGTATCTGCTGATCCATCGATCTGTCCATTTATTTGTTCATCTGTCAAACTGTTCATACATCCATTCATACATCCATCGGTCTGTCCATCATCCATCCATCCCTGTATCTATCCATTAATCTTTTGATCATACTGTTCATGAATCCATTCATGCATTCATCTGTCAGTCTATACACCCATCCATCCATCCATGTATACATCATCCTGTTTTTTGTCAGTTCACCCATTTGTCCATTGTCCATCCTTTCATTAGTTTGTCCTTCCACCCATCCATCCATCTCACCTGTTCCTGTCCTAGTATGAGGACCCCTCCTGGTTTGATGGGATGCCAGGCAGCCAGTCCCTCTCCCCTCCCCTTCATCTTCCCCCCCTGGTAGGCCTTCCACACTCCGTCCCTCAGGGTCCAGCTGACACAGATGTGTTGCCACTCGTCCTGCGGTAAGGACAGAGGCAGCTGCGCCACCTACAGGTCAGAGTATACAGTGGCTGTGGTTACACCTTTCATTAAAAGTGAGTGATCAATCAAGTTGAACATCAATCCCGCATTATGAATGGATACTGGACATGTGTGGGCAGTATTCAGGCCAGAATGTGGACACTTGTGGTTTATGTCAGCAAAACTACTCCCTGTGGACACTCCCAACCTTCCTTACACCACAGCTGCAAACCTCTATTCCTCTCCTCCATGGGAACTATAAGCGTAAGCACTATAGCAGATAAGCATTAATGCATGACATAAAACAACAGCTGTAAAAAGCTGGCTTCGGTGCCGTGTCTCCTCTTTAGCGTATGTTTTCTGTGTGCCCACCACCACTGTGACAGAATAACCAAAGACGTGGGTTTGCCTTGGACTCTCGCACCGTGTTTAATCAAGGTTTTTATTTTGGATGAAAAAGATTATATCCAAAGTAATATTCCCATTTGTCACTGTGTTTGTTACCATCTGCTTCAGCGCTACCTTTTCTGTAGCAGGCAAACAATATATTATAATAATAAATATGTTTTTTACTAGTGGTACATTAAATGGTTGGTAAAGCAGGGTCCACACAAACACACCTTAGGCTATAGTGGATCCAGAAAAACAACCCCAAACCTAAATTAAACTCCACTCCACATCATACTAACAACAATTGGATGCTGGTGCCATTTTCAATTGTACAGTTTGTTCTTTTCACCAGTCATGTAACATAGTCTGTCACAAGAATGAACATGTTTTCATTGCTCATTTTAATCAATGAATTACAATGAGCCACAGACTAGCTTGCGCTGTTCTGTGGAACAGTATAATAAGCTAATAATGATTAACATGACAGGCTATTTTGCTTGACTAATTATAAGGAAACTCGCAGGGTACAAAATATTTATTATTTTTACCAGAACAGGCCATTTACTTCCATGCATAATATACAATTTCACAATTGATATTTTTCTGGTCTGACAGCTGTACCAAATTTATCATTTAACCACCTGAGGTAGGACCCAAACCCTCATACCTTGTCATTGATGAGCAGCTCCACAGGGTTGTGGACTCCCTGTAGCAGCACCAGCTCGTTAGGCTGCCCAGGCACTGAGTAGGAGAAGGGGGTGCCGATGCCCCCTTCTTTGGCCTTCAGCCACACACAGGCAGTGAAGGCATACATCTCAGTTATCTCTTTTCTCACCAGGCCGTACATGTAGTTAGTCCGCATGGGGAAGGAGAGGACGAAGCCATCAGGGAACGACGGTTCTGTCAGCGCTTCGGAGACACAGATGAAGGAGATAAAGAGAAACAGTCAGACAGCAGAGAGGGGGAGAGATAAGGCAAGCAGAGAAAAAAATGGGGAAGGATGATGCATTAAGGGCCAATTTACACAAGGACACTGTTATTTCTGTTCTTACTTGTGCCTGCCAGTTTGTGCACACATGCACGGTGCCTGGCAAGAGCTCAAGTGTTACAGTTAATGATCAGACTCTCTAACTCGAGGCCACAAGTGTAGCTCTTAAAGCAGAGAAGATGTGGCGACAGTCAGAGAGTTGACCGAGAATGACAAAGCTAAAAAGAGAATAGAGAAGTGCTTTTTCTTTTTCTTTTTAACCATCCTGTTTGCACCCCATGAGCTCAGTCTCTCCTCTACATCTTCACTTCTCCCATTGTCAGTTCTCTCTTTTTTCCAGTGGCTTTCAGCTGCACCTACCTTGACTGTCTGTGTTAGAAGAATTTCACGAACAAATGACCAGCGAAACTCTTCAAAACCAAAGTGACATTTTCAAACCACATCACATAGTAATGAAAACGTACAGCAAAAGTTTTCATGCAGTTTTATTTCCATTGAATTTATTTTTTGCTGTATGATTTCTGTTTTCACGCCCAAGCCCTATTTGACATTTCACAACCTTCAGATTTCATTAATCACCTTATTTTAATCTACAGCTTATTCGCTGCTGCTGTGATGACACAGCTTGCCCACAGTGCTCATTAAAGTTTCATTTTAGCCTTCTCTTGCAATGCTCTTATGTAAGTCACCTTGGTGATGCTGTTGTCTACCTCCCTGTGTTCATCCATATTTCCCATCCCTCATTTGTTTATCCACCACCCTATGCGTTTACTTGCCTCCCCTTTCTCCCCCTGACTCACTGTGTTCTAGCTCAGTGACGCGGTGGCTGACGGTGTCGATTCCCTGATTGATCTTCTCGTGTTGACCCTGAGTCTCTTTTCTCATAGCCTGACGCTCCTTTTCCAACATCTTTATCTTCCTCTCCAGCTCCCCCTCCAGGTCCTCCACCCTCCAGGTGCCCTTTCCACGCCCGGGGGAACCCTTGGATGATGGTTTCGGGGCAGGGGAAGCGGGGGAGGCAGGACGGCGGCCACCCGGGCCAGCCGCTGCAGGTGGCGAGGAAGCACTGCCGGTGGGTGGAGCGGGAGCCTTGGCGCTGTTACCATCCAGGCTGCTGCTGCTGCCACTGTTGCTGCTGCTGCTGCTTGTACCCACGGATGTGTCAGTGAGGTTCAAAGCAGCAGGGCCTATCTCTGCCTGCAAGACACGGAGAAAGGAAAAACAATATAAAGTAGGTGTTTGAAACATATTTGATTAAAAACTCCCAAAGAGATGTACAGAGAGATCATAAAGGAAATGCTGTGCAGAGAAGAAAACAACTAATCTGCTCATGGGAGCTCTTTAATGGAAGCAGCCAGGTTTCAGTTGTTGTTATAATGGTGGCAGGGGAGGTTGTAGGCAGTGGCATCAATGTTCATATAATGATTTTTGTTGTGGAGATAGCCAACAATTAGGTTTATCTGACTGTCAGAGGCGGTCTGACGGTTGGTTGGTCTGGCTACAACTATCAGAAGGATGGTCATGACATTTTGCATTCATAGTCCCCAGAGGATGAATCCTACCGATGCTTTTCCTCTCGCACCATCAGCAGGGTGACATTTTTAGTTTTTAGTGAAATATCTCAACACCAGTTGGATGTATTATCATGATACCTACTGCACATATTCATGTCCCCCTCAGGATAAAGTTTAACAACTTTGCTGATCCCCTGACTTCATCTTTTAATGTCATTATAAGCTCTGAGATTCCCTTTTATAATTTTGCCCTAATGCAGTCTAAAGATCAAAAGCTTGGCTTTTCAATTCAATCCTGGATTTGGACTTAAGCACGTAGAGCCTCCCTTTCTCAAAATTAAATGAGTAGCACACAGCCCCTGTAAATATGCAGACATCTTGGGTATTGCCTTCCCTAGTATGTGTTGATCAGGTGTCCAATAGCAATAATTATATTTATCAATTTGTTTAAGTATGTCTGTTGGAAAGATTGTGATTGTCCTTATTGACTGGGTTTCAATGGACTATTTGCTTTAATCCAGCATGAGAAAAATGTACAAAAAAAATGTGACTGCTCATCCCACTTATTTTTGAATTGTGTGGATCTTTGTTCTTGGCAGGTTGCACCCTAGAGGACTTTAAAACATTTAATATAAAAGAACAAGTGGAGCCTATTCCTGTCTTCATGGTAGTAGCATAAATAGAAGCATTTTACTATCCATGGCAGTCACAGTGGTTGTTAAAAACTAAAATGAAACTGAAGGAAGAGGAGTACAATGATAATGCAGCAACACACCGACAGGCGTTGTAGTGATGATAGTAGTAGCCCAGCAGTGGCAGTTATTAGTATTCAGAGCAGAAGTTGAAAAAAGAAGGTGTTGGTGAAGCAGCAGTAAAGAGAGGGATGCTGCTGTTTGTGGATGAGACGACTGCGAGGGCGATATATAATATCAAGAGAGTTGCTGAGGCAGGGCTGGATTTGGACGTCCAGGATATAAATTCACACTGATGGAGACAACCTTGTAACTGACTGTGCTTGAAGAAGGCTGGCAGTGATGCAGCAGTGTGTGCATGTGTGGTTATAAGCCTCTCTATGTCTCAATCTCAGCACACACACACACACACACAGGCTGAGAACCTGACTCCCACCACACCACACCACCACCCTCTTTCCTGTCCAGCCAGCTTCATCTTTTATTTATTCCTCTATCCTGCTGTTTGATGCGGAGGTAGAGGGGAGGGTGCAGAGGGGTGTGAGGGCCAGCAGGTGGAAAGATTTCCCTTGGGTCCACAGGGAGCGTGCGCAAGAGCATCTGTGTCACGAGTGACTTGTCAGAGGAGAGGTGAGGTGAAGATAAAAGAGGGAGAGAAGGATCCAGAGGGGGAGGGAGGATGTTAGAGAAACATCAGGGCACCTATGATGATGAACATAGATGCCATTGCAAAAGCCTTTAAACCTTCTCACTGCCATTTTCCTGCACACAGCCAGTGTGGCAGCGGGTTGTGGCACTTTTTCAAACTGAACCTTTACATTTTGGTAAAGTAAATAAGAAATTCAGGGAGAAAATTTCTCCACGTTTACCAGAGGTCTTAGACTGGACTTCACAGTGAATAAACACTGGGACAACTGGCTGTTTAATGGAACAGACACAAGTCTAGTTTAGTCACTGGACAACAGCTACTAATTCATAATTTTGGTATCAGTCAAAATCTCCTGCCGTCAAACAAAACTGGAACAGGAGGCAAACAGCAAGAACAACAGGTTCTGCCAAAGTTAGTTTAATCTGTGCTCAAATCCAGTTACCTCGAGTTTCTCAATGCGGTCCTTCAGGTCCATGATGGCCCTTGCCAGTTCCTCCACAGCCCTCGCCGTCTGCAGCTGCGCCGCGGCGGAAGAGCTCACATCATCTCCGGCCATGACGCGGCGGTTACCGCTCCAGACACCGATGCTCCGCTCCGGGACGCTCCTCTCGTCCTCCAGGCCACTCTCACACTCGCTCAGCTTCCCCGTCAGCTCCCGGATGGTCCTCTGGTCCATGAGGATCTGGTCGTTCTGCTGCAGGACCATCTGCCGGAGCTCCTCCGCGGTGGTCCGGAGATAAGTCCAGTCCTCGTCGCCGGTTCCGTACAGGGGGTCATCCGCCTGCTGCTGCTGCTCCCGTCGTTGCCTTAGATCTTTCGTCTTGCATTCTCCAACCGGTACAGGTGTGCAGATCAACCTGCTGAAACTGAACTGTTTCGCGGACCCCCCTCCTGTCTCCTCCCCGAGCTTGAGCTCGTTCAGAGTGGGAACTTCCAGTCCGATGCTTCCACCGAGCCCGTTTCCTCCATCGTAGGATTCGGCGCCGTGGAGAGCACCCAGCGGCCCGGCGTGGGCCACCGATCCGTGCTCCAGGGGTTGGAGCAGCGTCTCCGATGTCAGGGTGCCGTTGTCGCTGAGAGGCGCGGCGCGTTTCCGGGGATAAACACTGGCGATGATGCAGATGACCGCACCGAGGAAGGCCAGGCTGCCCGCTCCCACAAGCACCACCACGAACTTCATTCTGACTGTGGAGAGCGATGCAAAAGATTACGGTTCAGAGAAGAAGGCAGACATGCACACAGCTGGAAACAGAAAAAAAGGGGTATTGATCTTGAAAGAGGTTACAGAGAACATCATCCATTCATACAGCAGCGAAAAGGAAGCCTTCATCACACGAACACTATCTAGTTAGTCGATTAACTAAACTAAGTCTGACATCTCAGATTAACTACCAGAGCGATTAGTTGCAAAGATGTGGCACTTACGTAGAGAAGCTGTTTTCCTGAGGCGCTGCTGTTTTCCTCTTTCCGCCCTCTGTGTGCAATACTGATGGCACCGCGCTGTCTGGTCCAGAGATGCTCCCTCTCCGTCTCCGTGTTGCTAAGCTGCTCTCCTCCGTGCGTTACCATGGGGACCGTGGGAGAGGAGGAGCGAGGCTGCGGGCATGCGTCAGTCAGAGCAGAGGTGAGCCTCCAGCAGCAGCGTGAACAACCAAGGCGGTGATGGATCATTGTGTGCACTGTGTGCACTGTGTGTGTGTGTGTGTGTGTGTGTGTGTGTGTGTGTGTGTGTGTGTGTGTGTGTGTGTGTGTGTGTGTGTGTGTTGGACAAACATTAAGAGAAAGAGAAGATGACTGAAGGCCTCCTGACACATTGGTTTAGAGAGACACTTTCAGTTTTTGTCAGTCTCCATCAAATCTATCAAAAAGAAATAAATAAACAAATAAATTGGCTAAAATGAAAATAAATAAAACTCAAATCACATTAAGTACAGACAACCATCTCCCATAGCTGTACACAGGTACTTGGCGCTGAAATAGTCGTACATCACTGTCAGCCATACAATGTGTGAAGTCTTCATCTATTCACAGAAGTGGCAATAAGAGATTTGATTGGGAAAAAAGAGTTCACAACCAGTCTACAGTGTAGAACAGAAGAAGACAAAGAAGAAGAAGGAAAAAGAGAAAGGAACCTTGAACACTGAGTTTTTTATACTGAGTAGGAGGAGGAGGAATGCGTTTTACCCAAGAGGCAGTGCTTACTAAAACTCACCACTGCTGCGGACAGATATGATCTGACCCTGACACAATAGCCCTCCGTGGCCTCGTTCATCAAACAAACATTCGCACTCAAACGTTTTTCTTCACACGGTGGATAAACCACTTTTAGATAGTTAGCTTTTGATATTAGTCCAGATTAAACAGATACATGCAATTTAGGATGGGTGTTCTCTGGTTCACTGTATCCTACTTGTGGGAAATGGTCTGCTGCCGGTCAGGGAAGTGAATCTGCCAATTAGCAGAACATAAAAGGAAAAATCCAACCTCAGACACACAAGCTCAGATATCATTCTGTGATTCTTCATTAATTCCAGGAGTTGCCTTGAGATGAAATCCCCAAATTCACTTTGTAAGTGAACACACATTTCACTTTGTACATTTCCAAAACAACTCACCACAACTTTGAGTGACACCAATAAACCAAAACAAAACATGCTGGCTGCTCTGTGAAGCTGTATTTAGGCACAGTGATGCTCTGAGCTAAATGCTAACACCAGCATACGGCAGGTGTAATGTTTACCTTATCATGTTAGAATGCTAATATTCACTACTTAGCGATAAACACAAAGCACAGCTGGTAGGAATGTCATTAGTTCTTCAGGCATTTGATCCAAAACCAAGTGAAAAAGTATTGGCCAAATGAAAACGTTGACCTGATGTTGGCATAGATGAAAAGTAAGGGCACGAACAAAGTCATGGCACATGGCAACATATCCCATATATTTCTCTCAAAAGCACAAATGCCATTAAGATTCTTCATCTGGAAGCTGTAAATGTCTGTATGGAATTTTATGTCAATGAATCGAATAGTTGTAAAGATATTTCAGTGTGTTACACTGAAGTGAATGTAAAGAGCAGCATGTCTTGTGACTGCACTGTTTTGTCTATTGAACCAACTCTTGGTGGAGAAATTCTCTGTGTCTCCTCTCGTTCATTTATCCTTTTATGACTTCTGCATTTCAGGACAAGTCTGGAGGGAAGCTGTTCCTCTTTGATGCTGAAGGACTGATGTTTTACAAAGAAGAGTTTTTTTTTCTTCTTGTGAAGCAACATTTGGTAATTCAGAATGAAACATCTAAACAAACCAAACCTACCTCCTGTAATAACTTTATTCTTACAGTACATATTCTTCTACTTGTAATGCTGGTGAAGAAATTTGGCCTGTGCTTTTCATGTTAGAGCACACTATTCACAATCATCTCGCTAAAACGCTAAAATGCAGCGAGTAGGAGGGTGTGTTTTCTATCTCCTTGTCGCATCTTAATGAACACATTGCACATGGAAATGTTCAGATGGTTAGGTTTGAAATTAAGCTCAAACCTCCAACATAATCAGAGGCTGTAACACCACTCCAGACTTCACTGCAGTGACCAGTAGCCCAGATTGGGGATTAATCTCGAGAGGTGGCTGATGTTGCACGCACATACATACAGTCGTACACGCACACACACACACACAGATGTGGGTCACTCGTATCAACCCGCTATGACTATTTTAGTTCCATCTGGCTCATAAGCCCAGTGGTTTTGTGCCAGGGAGGGAAGAGACAAACAGAGGGAGCACAAGGAAGAGTGAAAAGAGACCTCTGTATCACCTCTGTCAGTCTCTGTCCTTTCCACATCCATTACAACGGAACAGTAGAAAAATAAAATAAACCACTGCTTATGGAAAAGAATAAAACTGTGTGAACTACACGTCTGTATTATTATGACAGTTATACCTCACAGTCCATCTGAACACAGACAGAGGCGGCTCGGAGACTCTGAATGCATCATAGTGGCTCAACAGCCCCTCTCTGTGGGACATTTGAAAACTACAGCAGCAACGTAACGTTAGCAGGACAAATGTAAGCGGAAAGCATTGCAGTGACTTAGTTTTTTGTTTAGTTTTTCCTCCATGCAAAAATTTTATCTAATTTTTATATTGTTTTTTTTACATGTAGGGAGAGACTTCACTTTAATAAACGTAGGAAATGCAGACACCTTTATGAGAATCATGCATGATGCATGTCCTTTCAGCTGCGCATTACTCACAGATCCAGGGTTAAAAGCTTTTTGAATTACCAACTGATCAAATCACCATATGTAATGTGGGAGGTGTTAATCATAGTAATGAACCCACAGAGAATTATTACCCGACTTAGCACTGAGCAGCTGAAGAGTCAGATCCATGTTTTAATAAGGAGTTGGTGGAAACCAAAACTAAGCTAGAAGGAGTGAGAATTGTTCACTCACATTCATAACTACATCAAAATATGAGACACCAGCTGAAGAAGCAAAGGAAAGTCAGATGCTTTTTAAAGAGCTTTTAATTAAAAGCCTTGTACAAGAAACACACAGAAAGCAACAACAGGAACAGTTAACATGACACTGAATATATAATCTGTACAATAAGGGTTTGCAAAACATGCTTCAGAAGTTCAGATACATTACAATGTCATCATTATCCTCTGCTTCCTCCTCATTACCATCAATACAATGTACATAATTCATATTAGCATAAAACCAGACAAAACTGCAGTCTTGACACATCGAAATCAGTCAGAGTTTGCCTTCTGATCAAACCCATATTGGACTAATAAAAAATGGCATTCAAATAAACAGCATCACATTAACATTATAATGCATATTATAATATAATATAAGTACAGTACAAAGGAAAAAACAGCTTAAAAAGCACAATTTTCAATTCATTAAGCATCTTTATCCATACATTTAAACAAGGATCCTTCCTTTTTTCCAATTAGTGCCAAATAAACCTAGCACTTAAAATTACATCACATATAAATGTAAAACAATTCAAAAGAGGAAAAAAAAAAAAGCTTAAAAAATGTCAAATAATAAAACCAAGAGCCCTATTTGGTTGAAAGATAGGCCACTAAGTTGAGTTGTGCTACCCCATATGAGAAGGAAAAAGAAGAAAAACATTGCTATCAACAGTTGGAAACGTTGTCTAGCAGCCTAATACCTTAACACATCTACCAACTGCAAGAGTCACTTCTATCCACCACTTAAAGATATTAAAGATATAGCAGATGGAAAAAATCTATTCCAAATCACGATATATCCATTTGGAGAAGAAAATTATCCATTAGTTCATCATGTTTCTGGAAAATATATGGAGGACTCAGTCTGTTTCCACTTTGTCAAATTAGGATTTAAGTTAAGTACTGTCCTTTGTATAAGTATCTTAATTTAAGTTTGAGCTATAGACCATTTCATAATAGTATCTGTCACTTTTTCTTCATATAATGGATGTGTCATTTTGGAATAAATCCTTCCACGTGTAACCTATGAGAGTATTGAAACAGTATTGACAACAACTAGAACCATCCAGTACATGACAGGAGGGAAGGCGACATCTTCCTCGTCGGGGACACTGAGACACTGAGAATGCTGCACTCGCAACTTTTTGGAAAAGAAGACAACAGAAACCGTTTAAAAATATTACAGTATGTGAGAATGTAATCCTTAAAGTTACCATGTGAAAATCATGCTTTAAGGAAGTGTTTTGTTTTTTTTGGATCATGCTCTGTGTGACAGGAGCTGAGTAAGACAAGGTAAAGTCGCCTGGAGTGTTGCTGGGATTGAATGGAGCAGCTATAAGGCAACACATGCGGAAGATTTTTTAAAATATTGTAACACACAGGTACACCAGAGTAAGAGCCAAGGTCTGGGAAGGTCTAGAAAGAGCAGGCAGCACCAGAGGAGGGTTTGGAGTCTGTGCATAAAGGGCTAAGTGTCTTTTGAAGTACTTCAGATGCTCCTGAAGGTTAAAAACATGATCCAAATCACTTTGAAGATTTGAGGAATTTATCTGGAAACAGCCTGCGGTGAACGAGCTCGGCGGAGCTTCATGGTATAGAGCCCGTGGGCAATGGATCAAACCTTCTGAGATCAAGCATTTTTCCTAACCATCAGGCTACCTGACATGCTTTCTGGATGTAACATGATGCCACTGCGACAGGACCCCTGATGTATATGGAGAAAATAATTTTGTTTCCTGTCCAATCAGAAAACAGTCTGTCCTAAGTAGGTCCGTGCGTTTGTGAAAAAGGCTGTGCAGCAAGGCAGGAAACAAAATACTTGGTCCAATAGCAAAGTGTCCTATTCAGTTTTAACGTGGTAAAGTGGCTGGATACGATGGATAAATCTATCACAGACAGGATAATTTCTCCTCTCTTTCTGCTGGTACGTCAAAGATCGGGGTCTAAAGTCAGGACTGACTGCCTTGCTCAAAGAGACTTCAGCAGAAAAGATGCAACCGAAACAGGAGCTCAGAATAAAGTTGACTGGCTCGGGAACGGTCTTGCTACTCTTCCCCTTCATGCAGACATTTGTGACTGTAACACACGTCAAAACGCAAGTTCAAGAGTTTAACAGACATGAGTGTGCACAACAATATCAACCAAACCAGTTAGAAATCAGAACCTCAGCTACCATCACCACCAACTGTGCAACATAAGCATCACGACAAACACTGAAACCTCGGATACCTTTGACATGGAAGGTACATGAGTTTAACCAGAGGAAGGAGCAGACATGTGGAGTAGAGTGGAATCAGGTCCTTTGTTAGTTTGTTTGGAAAATGTCACTGTTCACGGCAGCTTTTAGATGGATGACTTCACGTTTACCAAAATGTTTCCCCATATTTTAACTTAGTTTCGCCAATACAAAAGTCTCAAATACATTTCTGTGTTTATGATATATCAAAAAAAAACAACTGGCACAGCAACCCATTTCTAGCACCTAAGCTAACAGACAGTTATTGAATAAGTTGACAGGAAAAAAAACAAAAACAATTTTTGCCCACAAACTGCTGGCGAAGTCTTGGCCTGGTTCAGTTTCTCCAGCCCTATAAGTTGCAGGACACTGTAAACCATGCTACATGAACCATTTCTATTAAAACGAGCACTTGAGAAACACTGAATAAAGCACTGTTAGCTAAAAGACTGACAAGCAACATCTAAAGGAACGAAGCATGGTGGAAAACTATTTGCTCTACCTGCCAATTTGGAAGGTAAACAGACAAACTTGCCAGTCGCTCCTGATGCTTACAAGCCAAAACTACCTGGATACATGTTCCGCAGACTTCAAACACCTACCAAGTAGCTCACAGGTTCAACAAACTACTATTTTTAGCTGCATTTTGGTTGGTGGCTTCAGCCTGAACTGTGTTCAGCTTATGGACCTTCTAGACCTTGACATGTTGAGAAGTTATATGGCGCATTAGTGGCATAAAGAGAAAATTTCACAACTAACTGCAGGTCAGTTTAGAGTCTTGGTGGACGTTACACAGTTGAAGAAGGTGGTGGGTTTGTGAGGAAACAAGGCAAGCAGGGAAAGACAGCAAGGACAGCAATAACTTAAAAACTACCTTTTTTTTGTATATTCTTTTGCAGCTATTAAGGTTGTGCGTGCATATAAATACTTACTCATACTGTATGTACTGTATATGCATGTGCGTTCAAGAGAGCAAGAGGAAAAGGCCTTGAAAAATTGATGAACTACATAGAATAGGTCATTTTTCGATGCAGTCAAGTGCATTGCATTTACCTCGCTGTATTGATGCAATATATGAGAATCCAACTGTGTTAAGTGCAAAACACACCACCTCATTTATCATTAACAAGCTGGATTTCCAATCAGACTGGGGGGCAGGAAATTGGCATAACACCTGAAGACTGCCTGTAACAGCCTTCGCAGCAGAGCATGTATCTAAACAGTATTTTGTTCTTTCACATGCACCAAGTGTGCTTGACAAAAGCTCACCCAACACACCAGATGGGCACGGGTTTCAGTTTCTGTCACACCAAACAAGCTAAACTCGGCATGTCTGGAGCAAGGGAAAGAAAACAAATACCATTTCTATCCAAGTCTGCTTCAAAGAGTCAGTGCTGTGCAAGTGGACAAAATATGGCAATTTAAGCAACAACAAGGGCATATTAGCTGACCCTTTTTGAATTTATACATTTTCTTTTTAAAAAAAATATGCTCTTTTTTTCTGTTCAATGGCTGGGCGGTGTAAAGTTACATCACATTTCATTAATCATTACACAAATATGAACACACCTTTCAGGAAAAGGTAGGGGAGGGCTGGAGTGGCAACACTGGCATGATATTTTTCTATCATCAATGGCAATCAACCTCATAACATCTGATCGCCTATGGCTTGACAGGGGAGGGGTCATCGGAGGTGGTGGCGGGGGGAGGGGAAGAGGCATTTTCGGGGCTAGAGGAGGGGGACGCAGGGCAGGAGGCAGGGGAGGGGAACTCTTTTATGGTGACAGTGACGAGGTTGGTGGTGACATCAGTGACCACCACATCCTTGCAGCTTGGTGCCATTTCAGGGTGCCAGTCAGGGTCTCCTTCAGCAGGCACCCTCTGGGGTTCGGTGACGGCAGAGCTCTGGTCCCCGGGTGCAACCGAGGGGAGAGAGGTGGGAAGCTGGCATTTAGCCCGGCGTTGGCGAGGATTTTTCCTGCCTCCCTCCGAGGGCACCGAACGGTCCAGGGCACCCTCCTCCTCCTCATCTTCCAAGGAGGAAGAGGGCGAGGAAGGGAGAAAAGGAGATGCTGACACCACCGGGTTTGCATCTGAGGATGAGGCAGGAGCAGAGTGCTTAGCACTCTGGCCCTTCTGGGTCTCTGTGTGAGGTTTGCCGGGCTTGGGACCCTCGCTGGAAGGTGAGGTTCCAGTGGTGGGCTGGGGCTGTGCAGCTGAGGCAGTGGGAGATTTTCCTTCAGAGCCGCTGGAGCTGGAAGGAGAAGGAGGTGACTGGAACTGAGAGGAGGTGGTGTGGCTGTCCCTAGCCCCTGTGCTGGAGCATGACCCTGGGTGGGAGTGGAAAGGCACAGGGCCTCCACACTGCAGGCCAAACGGCTTCCCGTACATCGGAAACCCCAGCATCTTCAGAGGAGGCTGGAAAGGTCTATAGGGGGCCTCTCCCTTTTTCCCGATGATGCGATTGCGGGAAGGGATGTTCTGGCGTCCTGGTGTAATATTCCTACTGCCTGCAGCTGCGCCACCCCTGCCTGGCTTGTCAATGACTTTAAGGTTGAGGATGATCCTACCTCTCTTGACCTCCCGGGGTTTGACTCTACGGTTGAGGATGCGGACGGTCTCAGAGAATGGGGAGACATGCATGCGGGAAGGGAAGCCACCAGAGTTGGAGAAAGTAGCCGCCATGGGGTCTAAGCGGGGCAGAGGACGCCTGGACATCCGGTGGCAACGGTGAATATCCTTCTTCAGCTTGTGGGTGGCTGCGAGGGAATTCAGTTTAGGAGAGGGCGCCACCGTTGAAGAAGAGGAGGACGAAGATGGTAAATGATGAGGTGAGGCAGAAGAGGAAGGAGCTGCTCGGCTGGAGGTGGACAAAGAGGAACGCGATGTAGTCCGGCGGGTACTGGAGGCCTGGCTGCTGGTATCTCTTTTCTGAGCACGTGCCTGAAAGAAACAATACATTCAAGGAACCATTTTTTTACAATGGAGTGAGCTTTGCTTTTGTACAACTTCTAGTTTGAAAAATCAGACACCATAATACCCACTTTATTGCCAGTATGAGCCCTGAAAACATATTTTTTGGGTGATTTGTAGGACAAAGATGGGTGAAAAATTACTGTTTATTAGATGTCCGGGTTTATTAGATGTTATGTCACTCCAACACCTAAAAAATGCACACATACCTCACAAATGTAGCCCAGATTTAACGTAATCTTCATTTTAATTTGGTCTTTTGACCTGTAGTAAGCAGTGTTTAGCTGCATCTGGTACCTAACCAGAAAGGTTCAGCAAATACAGCTATTTATTGACTATTTGTGATTAAAATAACATATGAAAATATGGTACATCAAGTCAGATAGCCAAACTCTTTTAAACTCCAGAAAGCACTTTTCTGTGCCCAAAGGCGGTTGGTTTTAACAACTACCTGGCTGCGTAGTGCCTGCGCCAAGTTGATTTTGTAAAAATGAAAATAGCAGAGTGAAAAACAAACTAGCAGCATGAGTGCTACCTGACGGCACTGACTTCTACTTATTTTATAAAGACAAGAAACGCTGTGGTGTGTTCCCAACAGTGTTGACAGTGATGTATGTTTTAAGTATAAGAATTAAAATAAACTTCAAACAAGAAAAAAACTCTGTCTCAGATGGGCTGACCTTATTCTTACTTTAACAGCAGAAACCACAAACAGAACTTTCCACTTTCCTGTAAGGTGCTGTTACCTGAGAAAAGGCACCCATTTGAGAGGAGTTAGGTTAAATTGTTTCTCACTGGCTTAAATTACATTCCAACTTTCTAAATGAAAAGTAAGAATTTGAAGCTCATATCCATGCCGATATACAAACACTGAAAACTACCTTCATGACAAAGTTTTTGGGTTTTGGCCCCCGTTTCTTCGGCCCATGCAATTCCCTTTCCCGTTCCCTAAAAGAAGCAAATGACAGTTTAGCAACACACAATACAGAGGACAAACACAGGCTAAAAAAGGAACAAGACAACATGAGCAAATATGAAACAAATCAAAAGATGACACAGATGAAAGTTGTGGGTGTGTGAAAGTAGAGCAAACATGGCTTCAGAGAGCATTCAGTTTCTTTGTCTTCGTGTGTCCATTTTAGTTTCCACTTGGTGTGTCATTTTAGTTTTGTCTGTTTTATGGTGGCCATTTTAGCTTTGTTTAGTTTACTGTTAACATATACTCTCAAAATGAGACTTACATTTTGCACATGATTTGTGTACTCTCATCGTGTACCAGTTTTACTCACTTTTGCTCAAAGCCCAGTATCAGTCTGTCATCCAGAATATTCTCCTCTGGCTCCCAAGTGCTGTGTCTGAACAAGGACGGAGAGCCATGAAGAAAACACACAAAGGAAACATTTTACCATGAAAGAATTTAGCACCAAACTGGACTTAATCCACATTTTCAGTTTAATGTGAAGCACAACCGCACAGACAAATGCCTCTCTTTTAAAGAGACTGAGGCTTGAGATTTGTGATATTTACCTTAAAGCCATCATTAAGAGTAACACTTACTTCATTGCCCATCCCTTCCATTTTACCAGGTATTCAATTCTTCCCTGCAAGAAAATGACAGATGGTGCATTAGCAAAAACAGCTCATATATGGCAACAGGAAGAGAGAGAGATTTGAAAGAAATCCCTTAAATCTGGAATTCATTGGCACCAGCATCCTTTTCAGTCTTTAGTCTTACATGAGTCTACATTTGGGAGTAGCTGTTGGTGATTGTTGTGTCCTTTCCACATAACATAGTAAAGCTTTGCATGCTTCCTTTGCAGCACAACCCCTTTTCATTCATTTAAGGGGGCACTGCGTGAGAATTGCTAACTGCTAAATTCATACTCCAAACAAATAGTGGGCAGCATACTACCAGAAGGTCAGGGTGTCCACCCATGCCGTAACAAAGAAGGAAATGCACTGCGGTTAGAATACTAATTTCAAACTGTTCAAACTGTCCTTTCTTCACATTCTGTTGATAATCTGTGTTGTGTTTTACATATAGCAATGTAGCTATCATGTGGATGTGAACTCATCCTGGTTCTCAGATATAATATATATAATCCCAAACGTAACATATATGCACTTCCAAAAAAGGATGAGTCACTCTTAACAACATTTGTATGAAGTGCTTAGATTAAACCCAAATATGGTAGTCCTGTTTTTGTACAACTTGTTGGATTAAATACATGTAAACAGGAAAGGGACTCTGAAATTTTAGCAAGCAATTCAGAAGTAACTGGAGGCCTGGTGGGCCCACTGGTTAACTGTGTATACCAGTCACTTAAGATGGTATCCTACCATCATTTATAGGGTCTTTTCCAGTATACAGGCCAGTAGCAGGCTGATAAAACAAGGAGATCCATCAGCTGTGGTTGATAAGACTTCTTTCTCTTCAACAGTACATGAGTGCAAGCACTATGTTTCGGGAGCCACTTTTCAGAGCCTACAGAAGAATGCAACAGTCGCAAACAGTCTTCAACGTGGGTGCAACATGCACCTCTTTCACAAGCTGTAAAATGAAGATTGTGACCGTATAGCTTTAGCTACCATTAGCTGGCAGAGAAGTCAGGCCCCTCCATTTCAAAGCACAGCCCATATCCCATCGGCTGGACTGCCTTGTTCTTTTTCAGCTAGCCCCGTCTTTGTGTCGCTGTTTTTATTGCCCTGCTAATGCCTGAATATACGAGCCATGACTGGTCGCCTGCTAGTTAGCTTCTAGCTAGTTGTGACTAGCAAAGTAAATGCATCCGCCAGCCACAAGGCCTCTATAGAATTGCATAGGCGTAAGACAGCCCCGAGCCTATGGACTGGAGCAGTGCCGCGCCGTGCCGTGCTGACCGCGGCCAACATCTGCAGACAGTCGAAAGACGCGGGACGACGGCGGTGTGTCTCACCTTACGAACGCGGCGTTTCAGTATGGCTTCCGCGGCGAAAATACGATCCCCCGCCGCCGAGAGCTCCATCTTTCATGCCCGAACTAAGCTACCTGTCTCCGTTTGCCTCTCTCCAGACGACAAGCTCTGCTGTCTGCTCGGGCCGACCACAGCCAAACTGTGTGAGAGGCGGCAGAAACACACACACACACTCTCACTCAGTCACTCTCACACACTCACACACACTCACACACACACTCCACTACAGCGGCAGCGGCAGCGGCGCGGCCAGCCTGCTCTCTGTCACGTGGCCGGGGTCAGCCCCTCTGGTCGTCCTGGCAACGATGAAGACACTCACGAGGATGCAAAGAACCGCGCGCTGTTTTGAGCTCTCATCACTGTGTAATGACAGGCGGCGCCATGATAACTCCTCCCTAAACACATGGAAATTTACCCAGCTTACAGTATAATTAAGGATATAAATGTCCAATTAGACAAGTGTAAGCAGCAAGTTTCTGATTACCAACTTTGATTTGATGAGCCGTAGCCATGACTTTAAAAATAGTCGCCCCCAACACACACACACACACACAAACACACCAGTGGTTGATCATTTATAATTACACCAATAACTAAACATGCACAGTGTTTCTCGATATTATATTGAGTGGTTACTTTCATGTGTTTAGATGAGCATGGTAGATCTCTGAAAAATTATCTCATATTATTATTTATTCAATATCTATATGTTAACCAGCCTTAAATAAAGCGTCCTTTTCACTGTTCAGTCTCTAGTCTTACATTTCTCTACATTTGGGAGTTTCTGTGTGTTTGTTGTGTTACCCGGTGGGTAATCCCACCTTGCACCCAACCCAGAAAATTATGAAAATATTTCAGTCATTTTTAATGATTTTTACTTTTTATTTTATATACTCACTTAAGTGCCTGTAACTTATTTTTCTTTGATTACTTTATCTTATTAAATTTTAGTTCATTTTTAGCTACTTTTTTGTTTTACTTAAAATGTAAGTCCTGTATATGTGCCTTGTTGTTGAAAGGTGCCACACAAATAAACTTGCACCTTGCCTATTTATTTTTATTGTATTCAGTGCAAAGCATATGATCGCCTTATCAATTACAATGCAGTGTTGGGCCTATATGGAACATGCTGCCCAACAACAATGTAGCTAAAATTAACTTTAACTCAGCAACACTGATGCACCCATGATAAAACTGCTATTATATTATCACATCATTCACTGCTTTAAGAGAGGCCATCTGACTCACAAGTAGCTTTAGTTTTTAATTTGATGTTTACAAACAACTGAATCTAAACAGAATTTGTGTGTTACAAACATGCTGTTTATTGGTTTAATGTTTATTTGTATTTTAGAATAGCAAGGATTGATATATGTAACTGAAAACTGTGATGCTTAACCTGTTTAGGTGGACTGAGGATTATTTTAATGTAGTAGAGCTGTTTTGAAGTCACATTTCTTATTGGAAGATTGTGTTCAAAATTGCCTCTTGTGTTGTCTTGTTCCAGTAATTGATATTTATTCTGCTTTCATTTCTCAAATTTACCTTTTCTTTCTCAGTTTTATGTCTTCTCCAGTTGATCAACTGACTGAATTTTAATGGTTTATTTATATACTGTTGTGCAATTAGACAATGGTGTAGCCCAAAAATCTGGGCCCGTACATGTGCGGCCTCAGTGAGGCCCCTTCCCCTATTTAATACATTCATTCGAAGACCTGTGCACATAACTGAATCAGTAACCAAACATCTGTTGTGTTTGTTAGGGTAGTCAGTAATGAAGTGCTTTAAACTCTTTTAAGAAAATCTGAAACCTCAGTACATTTGAGCTTCTTTTCTCAACATACTGTAATTACCGTGTGAAACTTTCGCTGTAATGATTTACAAATTTTTTTCTGTCATATTTAGGCATTTATTTTAACCTTGCAATAAGACAGAAGTGGAAAGCCATTCAACTCTGACCCCTACATGAAGAGAGGATAACAGTATTATTGTATTTCATTGTAAAAGGCAACCAAATATGACTTAAGTGAAACTATTTTTTATTTCCAGAATTAATGTCAATTAGTTTCTAAAAAGTGCAGCATAGAAGAAGCATGATAAAATTTTACAAACTTATAGGCACAATCCATAAATGTACAAAGTAGGCATCACTAGTGTATAAACATAAGACTAGAACCTGATACCACTCTCAAGCTGACTGACTGGTCTTAATACAGAAAGAATTGTTGAACCATAACACAGTTTAAACCATTCAGAGCAAACCATTTAGATACTGCGCAAGATTTATTACCATCAGCAATGTTTCTAAACACAATTGTAAAACTGATCAAAACACTGCAATAAACTGTTTGTTTTATTAAAGTTATTACTTGAGAAACATGGTACTTTACAAGCATCTTAGAAATGACCTGACATTAATTTATGAGCTCAGCTGGTCTGACGTCCTCAGTAACACCAGAAGAAGAATATGCTGTAATAATGTATTTCCCCTCACCACTACACCTTGGGATGGGGTGCATTTCTCTAGCTTCTTTAAATTATAATGATAAGGGTTATTGCTTGGTTTGTGAAAGTTAGGATATAGCTGATTGCCCTGGTGTGTAAAAATTACCTTCGGCAATAGTGCTGCTACACACAACTGCAATCAACTTAAATTTAATAAGTAGCCGACAAAACAGCACAGTGGTACACCAAAGCCACAATAATAAATTACGTTCAACAAAATAAAAAAGTTAAAAAAAAAAAGATATGTAACATATTGCGCATTACATGCGAGATAGAAGATATAGATAAACACATACACATTTTAAAAATGTGGACTGAAACCATAAAATGCATAGAACTAGAAACCTCTCTGCTTTGCTGGTGGGACTTTCCCATGTGAAGAAAACCCCAGCATCTTCCATGTAACATGCCACCGCCCCCCTATGACATGGCAATGGGCCTCCTTGAGCTCTGATTGGAGGAGCCGACGTCAATCATGATTTGCAGCACGCTTGGTTGCAGTGACGCGGTTGTTGATTTCGCTGTCAGAAGTCAGCCAGCTCGGAGGACGGTTAGCGGGTAAGCATGGAGAGGCGCGAGAAGGCTGTTTTTATACAACTTAATGCGATTAGCTGCACTTGACAGGAAGCAAACTGTAGTATAGATGCTGAGAATGGTTTGGGGATTCCTATATTAAAAACTTGAGCTATGGGGGTGGGTCGCTAACTGTGTGCATTCTTTTAGCGCCTGGTATCTTGACAAATTGATTCTAGATAACTACAAACTCGTGAGCAGAATGAATGGAGCCTCTTGTTCACCATTTAAAGGAAGACCAGCCACATTCATAGCCAGAGTTACTAAATGGTCTTGGAGAGTTGACAGCTAACCTGACTTAGCAACTTATATGTTAGCCTAGCTGGTAATAAGGACAGTATAATTAGCTTAAGATCACAGGAAATTGTTTCTAATAGTGCGGTTCGTTACTCCAGTTATCTAACCATAAATTAGCGATTTAGCAGCCATAGTATGTAATATTAGGAAAGTTACACCTGTTGCTATTCTTGAGCGGTTACATCCTGCCCTGGGGGATAAAATAAATCATTCATAAGTGTTGACAACAATCCTAAAATAGAGCTGTGGTAGAGCAAACAGAGCTGCCAAAGAGGGCAGAGCTAAAAAAATATCTTCATGTGCTGCCAAAACCTGTTTTCTGTTATCAGTCACAGTTCATAGAAACTGTGCTTTTATATTGTGTCAGTCAATGGAGGGGGACAATGCAGTTCCTTGGCCGGCTGTTGGACACTGTCTCCTCTGTGTCAACCCTCTTCACCAACCCATACCGGGTCCGGGATGTGCCGCTCTCTGAGTATGGAGGAGGAGGCAAAGTCGTGCTGAAGGAGGAGGGACGCATGGTCCTGTACAGAAACACCCAGTGCCAGTCATGGGACTGTCTGCTTATGTGTCCTGAGACACCAACTGTGGTTCTGAGGTCAGTATTGATCACATCATGGGGTGGGACAGTGGTGACAATGGGTCATTTGCTGCGTCACTGAACTAGGTGCAAATGTTCAGATGTTAGCTGAAGTGATCACAACTGTGTTTTAAGATGCATGTATTTGGTTATCTGTGATGCTATGACATGATTTGTTTCCTGTTTTTAGTCCGTAACATCTCATTGATTTAGCTTAGACCACTATTGACCAACATCATCACTCTACAAGGCAGCGTAACTAAATCAAAGTCCTTTATCTTGAATGAATCAGTGTCATCAGTCATTCAGCCATAGATCTGAAAAGCTAGCTTAACGAAGCTGTGATGGTTTTACGGTTTGCCTGAACTGACACCAAGTGTTTAATCTCTCAAAGGATATTGTGCTAGATGTAAAGGTGAGGCTTGCCTCTAATGTAAACATTATGATCCCTGCCAGCTCAACATTAGAGGCCATGAAGCAAAAGGTTTTTATGAATTTACAGCATGCTAAAGTTACATTTAAAAGTAGATGGAAACAAACATAAAGGTGGACAACATCTTTCCTCTTAGTAAGTGAAAAGAAATTTAAAAAGTCATATTCAGTGAACTAAAGGCAGTTTTTGAAGACACTGTAGCAGTGAATACAAACAGGAAATAAAATACCCAGGAGCTGTTTGGCTTGTAGAGAAAAATACAACTGTATTCAAAAGGCAAATTATACATTATATTGATTTTTGAAGTGAAAAGAAGGCAGTACATCCCCCTACAGCAAACCTAAGGAAATCCGCAAAGACTGAATGCCTCAATGCCACAATGACCGACTCCAGGAAATAAAAGCTGAAGCTTTTGAAATGGCCGTCACAGTCCCCTGACATGAACATTACTACTTTAACATTTGAACAAGAAGCTCATTTTAATTTTTTACTTCAGAAAACCACAAAATATGTAATTTCTTGGGAGGTTGCCAAACGTTTGCATACATCTGTAATTGTTGTCTACAATATTCTTATTTATCTTATCTTTCACTTGTACTATTGTTATCACATTCCCAGAGTTTTTTGGCACCCATGTGACACTGTAACCACTGTACTCTGAACCAGGTTGTTTCAGGTGGCATCAGAGGAAGACGCCATGAACTGGTTTCCTCAGTATGCCCTCAAGCTACGCCCCTTCTATGAAACACTTCCTCTGAAAGCTGAGACCACCCAGCCAATTGTCGACTGCATCCGCAGCCACCCGGACTGGAGCTCTGCCCACATTGCTGTGGAGACAGGCCTGAGAGAGTGTCTCAAACATAACTATGTCCAGAGGTAAGACAGGATGTGTTGACCTTTATTCAGGTGGCTTTGGTATGGTTCTGACAAGGACTGCAACTTATAATTATTATGAATATAAATAATCCTCCAATTAACAGTTCAATCTGTGAAGTCAGAAAAAAGGAAAAATGTCTCTTGTCATTTTCCACAGTCCAAAATGATTTCTACATATCTCTCGTCCTAACAGTCCAAAAACAAAATATTCACTATACAATAATATAAAACAGAGAAAATATGTCCTCCATGTTTGAGAGAGGACAACCAGTGAATTATAATAATGAATTGTTTCAGCACAGGCTTTTGCTCAGGGAAGGTTTGCCAATGGATAAGTGCATCAGTAAACAGCGGAAAGAAGAGAGGATTAGCCTCTAATGCCTCTAAAGCCTTTTCTACAGAAGCATTAATTGTGAGACGGTCAGTATGAGAGTTCCAGCTAAATGCAAACAATGCAACAAACACGACTGACTACTTATAATTGCTTGATGTTAACAGAGCTTTAAAAACCTTATGGTTATTTTGAAGGTTTTAGCCCATTATCTACAAAGGACATTACTCCTTCCATTTTCCAAATAATTTCACTTTTGGATTGAATTGTTTTTCCTATGCAGTAATTAGTTTCCTTGTTGTCAGTACAGTATGATTATCAGCTTATAATTATTTGAAAGCTACTTGTTAGCTTAGCCCATCACAATGGAAACGTTTAATAGCTAAATTTACTGTCAAATTTAAGCAAAAAGCATCAGAAACTGATCCTAAAATTCACTGTATTTATAAGTAGTGTTGTTGGGAAATTTAATCAGAAAGATTATGGGTAACATGAACATCATGAAAGGGAAATTCAAAGCAAAGTTTGATCTTATATTTCATTTCAAAGTTTTGCTGCCAAGTGTAAGAGACAGGATGCTGGACTTGCACATACGAGAAAGAACTTGGCCAAAAATTCAAAAGGCTTTCAGACTGGGTTTCATACAGTACTGATATAATTAGAAAACGATGGCTGCTTGACAGGAAGGAAATTATTTTAACATCTGCTTTATACTTATACTTAATTAATTAAGTGCCTGAAGCTTGCAAAACTACCAGTATGATCCTACAATATGCACAGCTGCAAGAACTTTAAATCCTCACAAAATAAAGGTGAAGAATCAGTTATCCATGCCACTCGGAAATCGAGCTGTCATCTTTCTGTCTCCAGTCAGATCAACGCTCGGGATGCATCTGGTCAGACGCCGCTGCATCTAGCATGTGAGCGTGGCGACGCGGTGTGTGTGAAGGAGCTTCTGGAGGAAAGCCAGGCTCGCACTGACATCAAAGACCGCAATGGAGAGACGCCCATGCACTGCGCCGCCAAGCAGGACTCTCTTGCCATCATCCAGGTGAGCACAAGTGAAGTCTCAGTTTCATGTGTAAAGGTTGTCCTGTAACTGTGCTGCTTTTTTACCTGTTCAGCAGGTTTAATGTTTAACTGAAATCAGGTTTGGTGGAAAACAATGAATCCGTCTCCATCCATCCATCAAACTTTAACCAACACTTTTTGGAGTGATTTTACCACCATGTTTCATTGTTTTTAAAATTCAGCTGATTGATGGGTGTTTTAAGAAGTTATTAACCAGTCAAGTCCTCTAAACTGCATGTTAGCATGATTTTCCCTCCTACCGTCATGCTTTCTTCATACAGGTCCTGTGCTCGCGGCTGTGCACGGGGGTTGATGAGGTGAATGACAATGGGGAAACCCCACTCCACGTGGCCTGCCGCTTGGGACGTGTCGAGGCCGTCAAAGCTCTGTTGGATGGTGGGGCCAAGTGTGATGTCCCTGGCAGCATTGGCTACCCCATCCACAGTGCCATGAAGTACAACGAGAAGGGGTGAGTAGGGGAAAGTGAGGCTGAGGATTTACAACACAGTGGTCTTTTCTCTTCTGTTGTCTGTGGTTTAACGACTGATAATGTTGAAGAATTTCAGATTAACGTGTCTTAAACCTCATGCGCTGTCCAGCATGAATTATGTAATTTTTTTTGTATAGCATCTCTGGAACTGGAAGGGTGTGCATATTTTCCTCAATGACACTAAAGAGCTTATGGTTTTGAAGTAACACTTGCCCCGGTTACGCTGCTGAGCTGCCATTATTATAAATAGCCCTAGATATGCAATATGCCTACAGTAAGTAACTCGTACTGGGAAGTAATGTTGGGTAGGGAAGCTGTAGAGGTTGTTAAATCATTATTTTCCACAGAATAAGGACAGTGCTTTTAAGGAATGAAAGGCTTTGTGCAAAACTGAAACAAACTTTAGAGCCTTTTAAAAGGGTAACAGAAATTGTTCGTGTACAAGATAAAAACAGGGGATTCTGTGCAATATGTTTTATAGTTAATTAATTATACACTTAAGTTAATACATAGTAAATTTCCCTCTTTGAATCTGTTTGCCTGTCAGCTGTGTGGAGGAGATTCTCAAAGCGGACCCAGGCCAACTCCACGCTGAGGACTCCTTGTACGGAGGGACGCCCCTTCACTGGTCTAAAACTGCTGAGGTGAAAAATATTACTTTATCCATTAATTAATTACTTTAATCCATTAAACTGTTCAAATTACTCATTTGCATTCTTGTGGTCTGCATCCAGAGAAGTGAACATGTTGAAGCTTTGATGAAATTTTGATGGATTTTTGACTGTTGATGACCTTTGTGAGCAAACATTTGGAGATTGAGCAACGTAGAGAAACCTTTAATCCTTCACAAATTTATGGCACAGCTCTCAGCCAGTGATGGTTGAATGTAACTGGTGTTGCTCTGGGAGCCCTAGTCTCTCAAACCAAGACATCAGTGTTTGGAATTGGAAATGTGTCAAGAGGAGTTTATAAAGACTTAATTAATGTTTGCTGTTTAAAAAAAATCTTGGTCTCTCTGTGTCAGATGTGTCGTATTCTGCTGGAGCAAGGCTGTGAAGTGAACTACCTCAGTAAGACCGGGGAGAGCGCCCTCCACATATTGACCAAGAAGGGCCGCTTTGAGGCAGCCATGGTGTTGCTCACCCATGGAGCAAACGCCAACCTGAAAGGCCAGGATGGGAACACAGCCCTTCATCTTGCAATGAAGGTGTGTGTACAAGATAAATGCGTAGTATCAACTTCCAGGTGAAAACTATGACCTCTTACTGATGATCAAAATGTTCATGACATGGTTAAGAAATGTCCAGGACTGATTTTGTAAGTGGTTGCAATTCGGTATTAGGCACAGGGAAAGATTATAGAGTTTTAAAATGCCAGGGACTTTGGAAATCAGGTTGCATCACGCATACATACATAACTTACCGATCTGGTTCTCTGTAATGACAAACACACTCACTACAAGATGTTCTCTCTCACTTCACCATCGAAAAGCTAAATTACAACACTCTTTCAATGTATTCAGCTTCACTGATATTATCTTAAAGAATATATGAAGTTGTATTTTTTTCTCTTTTGTCATACTGCTGTGGAAATGCATGCTTGTTTTGAAAAAATATTCTTTTATATTACATCATGTGTGTGACACTGTGCTCAATAGATGGACCACATGGACCTGATCAAAGCTCTGATTGTGTTCGGTGCTGATGTGGAGATCCACAATGACCTGGGAGAAACTCCTGGACTGATCGCTGCACGCACCAGCAAAGGTAAATGAGACAGGAGGGATGGAAAAGTTGTGTTAACTCTCGTGTGAAGAAATGAGAGGTACTGTGGCAATGAGGGTGTACAGAGCTTAAATTAGGAAAATAAAAACCTCTGAGTTTGGATGGTGGAATGCAGTGATAAATTTGTAGAACTTGAGCCTCATCTAACAAGCCTGTGTGATCTAGTTTGAAGTCATGTAGTCTAATTTAAAAACATATGTTCTCCTGTAGATGATAAAGCCTTTGCATGAAAATAGCTGGGTGTGTAGTGAGCGATTTTTGAGAAAAAAATCTACCTATAATCTTGTTTTACAGCTCCTGCAACTAATAACATTTTTGTGAGTGGTTGAATGGTAAAAAAGCTTTCAGCATTTTTTTAAAGGTGCAGTAAGCAGAATTTTGCTGCCATGTAGTGTAAGATGAGACTATTGATTCCCAGAGAGTGATTCTCACATGCAAAATTCACATCACGTTTGACAGCAAACAGTCTAAAGAGGCAGGCTGCAGATAAAGAACAGTAAAAGAAACAAACTCACCCTAAATTATGCTGCAGAGCAAAAATGTTTGCATTGTGATTTCAATTTTTCACTACTACTCACATGTTCACCTTCTCAACAGTAGAGGGCAATGCCATGCCATGTCAGAACTGCATTTGAAAATCTTTCATTTACCTAAGCTAAAAATCTTACACCTTCGTCATTATAGTATTTGCATCAACACTTCAGAAACTGAGTTTTCACAGTGTCAGTGATTAAAAATGATTAATTTCACAATCATAAATGTGGATTAATCACAAGCGCATCATATTAGTGTGGTGAGAAAAAGACCATTGTTACTCCTGAGTTTGATTATTGTTTCTAAGGTAATTGTCTGAGCACATTTGTTGTTTGCACGCAGAGATGATTGCGTATGAAAGCACCCACTTTATTCTCTGAAGCAGAAATGGTGGTAAATTGAATTTGCTGATAGTTATTGATTTTGAAAATGCATGATGATTGCTAACAGCTTGCTTATGTTCTTGCTGTCTCTCTCTTCCTCTCTCTCTTTGTTAACTATCTATCCCTCTCTCTGCTTTTTGTGGTGTGTGCATGTCTAACATATTGACTTGCTTGCGGGTGTGTGTCTGTGTTAACATGAAAGGTTCTAATAGAAAGATACTGCTGGACATGCTGTGTAGTGTAGGGGTCCAGCGTTGCCTCCCTCCCTCCCCCGGCAGTCCTCCCCCCATCTCCAACAAGGCCAAGCCTCAAGGCATAGGTAACACCACCATCCCTGACTACCTTCTCTTCACTGTTCTCTGTCTCAGACTTCCCTCAGTTTAAATGTTCTCCCTTTGAGTCATGAAGGAACCATATGTACTGGGAAGCCATTTTATATTTTCCAGATCATTTTTATATTTACTGTATATTTTACGGTTTGGAAATTGAAGTGATTTTTTTCATCCATTGCAACTTGTTTTTTGTGCTGATTGATCATCTTCAACATAAAATATGGCGTTTAGTGTTCTTTCATGTTCCAAAGATTATAAAGTTTTTTATTTGTCATGCTTTAGGAAAATATTAAATTATGACTGAAGAAAATTGCATTATAAGAATTTTTTTTTCCTAAACAGACGTTTGTATTAAAACTCCCATGTGGCTTGTAGAAAACCCAGTGACCACTTTCGTTTTCCATCGTTTTCCTGTCAATACTGACCCTGAGTATTGGTATCATACCATTAGCTGTTGTGATTGACTGACAGGGTTTGAGGACATCATGTATGTGGGAGCTGCAGTTGGTGCAATGAGCAGAGGCACATCTGAGGTGGACGGCCCAAAAATGGAGAAGAAGTGAGTAAAGGACTGTACGAATTTTTTTTAGGAGGGAACAGGGGCTCTCTATTTGCTAAGGGCAGGGTATTCTGTATATTTTGGGTGATCAGGGAAGGTTTGTTTAATTATTTTCTTTATTTAAATATGAGAGTGGTTGTATATTCTCTATTTTGTTTCGTTGCAGATATTATTGCAGATTTGGAGACAACAAATGGAAGAAAAGTGATAAGGTGCTCTAATTTCTTTCTCCCCTTCTGCAGGATGGACAGGCTGCTGTGTTTGGATGGTGGAGGTATTAAGGGTCTGGTGTTGATCCAATTGTTGATCGCTCTGGAGAAAGCGGCCGGTCGACCCACCAGAGAACTCTTTGACTGGGTCGCTGGCACGAGCACTGGAGGCATCCTGGCCCTCGCTATAATCCATGGTTTGTGTGTTTCCTTTTACACTTCACATTGTTTTTATAATGCAGCATCCAAACAATAATGACGTTTTTTTTTTATATTTAGGTAAGTCCATGGAGTACCTGCGCTGCTTGTACTTTAGAATGAAGGAACAGGTGTTTAAGGGGTCACGACCCTATGAATCAGCACCGCTGGAAGACTTTCTGAAAAAAGAGTTTGGAGAGAATACGAAGATGACAGACGTCCGATACCCCAGGTAACTGTTCTTGTCAAAACGTGTCCAGTAGGCAACAGGCAGAAAAGTGTATGCAAGTGCTAGGAACAGGATGCTTTCCTCAGACATACTCACCAGCAAATGGTGAAATACTCTAATGTCAGCTTGCTGATAGTGCAAACACTACTGTACCACGAGAAAATATTTAAATATAAAGTGCAGCACACACCTTTACACAGTTACTCTTTTCTCTGTCCTCTCACTTTTTTTTAATGTACAGGGTGATGGTGACCAGTGTTCTGGCAGACAGACATCCAGGCGAGCTGCACATCTTCAGGAACTATAACCCTCCCTCCGTCAACAGAGAACCCCCATATGCCACCACTGCCACATTCAAGCCCCTCACCATCCCACAAGGTGATTCAGAAATGGTCATTTGTGTTTGTTTGCCGGCTGCACTCGTCCTGAAATGTTGTATTGGAGGGATGGTGGAGTGCATTGTTACTACCAGTAGATGGCGTCAAAGCAAGCAGTCTTCAGATCCTGCACTTGGTGACTTAAAATTCTGTGATTAGGTTGTCTCAATAAGAAAAGTTCTGGGTGAATGCAAAACCTATATCTGGGTTTATATATCACCGAATCCATGAACAAGCTTAGTTGTGCTGCGTTGTTTGAATGCCAGCCATGTTGTTGTTCCAGGATGGGAGGATGAGGATGTGTTGATAGTAGGATACACAGAGGAGCCACCCACAAAGCGTAGGAGGGTGACAGATGAAGGTGTGTGGATGCATGCATGTGTGTCTCTGAGTGAGAGACTGTAAGCATTCAGTTACAGTTAAAATTTGTCCATGTTTAAATGGGATTTTTAACAGCACAGCAGCAGAGAAAAATGCTTCAGTGCTTGGGCCCTCTCACCATGGATGAATGTGTTTGTTTGCTCTTGTGCTGTTTGAAAAACCTTACACTCGTATCCTTGTCTTTATATCAGAACAACTTGTGTGGCGAGCTGCCCGCTCCAGCGGGGCTGCTCCCACCTACTTCCGACCAATGGGCCGCTTTCTGGACGGAGGCCTGCTGGCCAATAACCCAACACTGGATGCCATGTCAGAAATCCATCAGTACAACAAGGCCTTAAAAGCAGAGGTAGGCAAACTGATAGCTGCATTTTATTTTTATTTCTCCATCAAGTCTCATCACTAACCCATATGGATTTGTAAATTATGTATTTTTCATGAGGTCATTTATTTATCTGTCCCCTCCCTTTTTAACTTGTCTTACCCTCCTGCCTTTCAGGGCCAGGGGGATGAAATCAAGAAGTTGGGAATGGTGGTCTCCCTTGGTACAGGTAAGCCGCTTCATTCTGTCTGATCATAGCAAACAAGGTATTTCCTGCTTCTTCTGAACGTCACTAAATTCAAAACTCAAGGCCACTGTGTGAATCTCAATGTGACGCGTATCCATAGTCAGTTTGTACTCTGCTCATATATTAGTTTTCATTATGTCAATGCACATAATGCATGTGTAAACATATGTGTATATCTTAATTGGAAAAATAGGGACTTTCATTATTAGTATTTTGTAGCTTTTCAAACAGATACATATACACCTGCACTGTGAGATGAAGTTGCACTTGCTTGTTCTTTGCACTTCTGAATGTCTCACCACATCTTCACTTGTCAACAGGAAATAAATTGTATCGATGCTCTTAATTGCTGTTACGGGAAATGTCCTGGCAAAGAGTATTTAGCCTTTAATATACTTTCTACCCAATGATGCATCCACGAGAACATTGTGAAAAACTAACTTGACGTCACTTTGTCTCTGAGCAAAGTCGCACTGTTTGTACAGTTGCATTATAAACGCGGTCCTGTGTTTGTCCAGGTAAACCCCCCCAGGTGGTGGTGAGCTCTGTGGATGTTTTCCGGCCCTCCAATCCTCTGGAGCTGGCTAAGAGCTTTGTTGGAGCAAAGGAGCTGGGCAAGATGCTGGTGGACTGCGTGAGTACAATTACAGCAGCTGGCTCAATCTGCAACCCTTTGTTTGGTGGTTAAATCAATGGCTGCTGGACTCTTGACCATTACTTCATACTGCGCCAACAATATATTTTTTTTCTATTTTTTCTGTTCACACAGTCAGAGATGTGTTTTTTTTTTTTTTTTGCAGCCTTTTCATTTTCGTCATATTTTGGACATGTCTCTGTTTCTAAAAATATGTCTCTCTGACTGAACAGTGTACAGACTCTGATGGCTGTGCAGTGGACAGGGCCAGAGCCTGGTGTGAAATGACTGACACCATCTACCACAGGTCTGCTGATGCTGAAGCTGCTATTTTTCCTCCTATCTCTATATCTCTAACTCCTATCTCTGCTCTCTCTTTAAGTTCGTATATGATTCATCCTGACGTCACCTGTTTTTCTGACCACATATTTCTATCACTCCATCTCCTCTTTGGCTCACTTCTCTTTCTCACATACTGTCATACTTTCCATTGCTGTGTTTAAAATAATTAAGACCTGTTTCAACAGCCAGTGTTTACTGACCCAGGCCTAATAAATATAGATGGCAAAGAGCAAACATTTTGGTGCTGCAGCTGATGTTAGTTATGTTGACAAGTAAAACCAAACTTGAAAATCCACCTCTCTGCCCTGTGTCTGGCTTAAACAACACATAACTGCAGTTATATCACATCATAGATTTAACTCATACTAGTCCTTATTTGGAAATTTAAAACGTGAGTATAGATCTATCCAACGTCTGTTTCCTTTATTCAAATACAATTCTGCAGACTTGCATACAGTTAGTTTTGTTTTTGTTACCTGTTGTGTTTGTCCCATTTGCAATGACCTTTTATTGTCTATAAACGTGAAAGTACTTTAAAATTTATTTACAAATCACTGTTTATTGTTTTTTTTGTGCAGATTGAGCCCCCAGCTGTCACAGGAGGTGATGCTGGATGAGGTGAGTAACGCGGTCCTGGTGGACATGTTGTGGGAAACCCAAATGTACCTATATGAGAAGAGAGAGGTCCTCCAATCCCTGGCAAATGTTCTACTTCGTAACTGAAATCACAAGAAAATCCCAAGGAGAGGTGGTGAAAATGGGACTGGTGCATATATAAGAGCAAAGGAGAGGCCTGTGAGCGGAGTCAGAGTGGTTGGACGAGGCACAAAGAGGCGTTGGCGTCGCCTTGATGTTTCCTGTTGAAAGGCAAGTTATGTAGCATCATGTGACCTTATCACTGACTTTATTATTATCGTGGTTTATCAAGTTAACTGATTCTACAGAAACCAGTGAAGGGCAGAGAGTATAGCTTTCATTATTGGGTATGTGAATACAGGGTAAATGGTAAAATGGCAAATGGAAGAAGAAGTGTTATGTAACAAATCAAACAAAAAGTAGCACACAATAATTGTGGCACGATGTGCTAACTGTGGTTTTTATCCCTCTTCAGCAGAGCCAGAGCAAATTCAAATTCTGAATGTTTGTGATAAAACTAAAACAATCCTCATCATTCTTCCTTCACATGTTCCTCTTTTTTTTTTTTAACCCAAGTAGCTACAAAGACACTGACCATACAGACATTCTCCATGTGGCAGTATTATCAAAGGGGCCCTGCAGTACCACTGCAAAGTCTGCATTACACTGTAGCACTTGGATGATGGTAATGATTAAAGTGTTCTGCCTTATGTGTCTGGAACCCAGAATTTGTACGGTTTCCTTTCTTATCTCCACAATGCATTTTACTGCCTTTGTATGTTATTTATACTGACTTTAAACACAGTATGTAACCTCACATCCACTGATAACTTGCATTCAGTGTTCCTCCTACTGGTGTACTGTAAACGAGTCTTAGGCACATGGTAATAAAATATATGAATATTTACTTAATATGTATCCATGACTGATTTGTTAATCACTGGGATCATTGAAAAAACTGCTTTATTTAAGGGTTCTCTCCATAGTCCCACTGTAAAGAGAAGGGTCACCTTCAAGCAAAAATCAAAACACAGGTGTAGCTTTGTATAACTACTTAGTTGACAGGTGCTTTAATGCAAGGACTGATGTTAAAGTACAACTTTTCAACACTGATGTGTTTGTAGAAACAAATGAGTAAAAACAAAATCTGTTGTAGTAAGAAGAGATGACATAAATATATTTTTAGTAAATACTACAACATGTGACACATATGAATGAACTAAAAAAAACAAGCTAGGCTTTCACATATGGTTATGTGCTCATAAAAATGTAGAACGTCTAGAATCAAAAACAATATATAGACCCCTAACATCCCCGGTAACAAATTCAAGCCTTGTGTTACTAACAGCTGGCTCTTAACAACAAAACAAACCTGTTAAGTAAGTGTCATGGAAATCAAGGCAGTGGCATATTCAGTCAGCATGAGTGTAGGTAGCCTTGGATTTTGGATGATCATTATGACTCCAAGGCCTGAGTGAGTTGTAATAACAAGAGGTGCTTACTCAGGGGCTGTTCTGGGTCTAAAGTTGATAACAGTGTAGGTTGTGTTTTCTTGTTCTTGGGTCTGACGTGGCTGGATCACGGAGTAGGTGGGATCTGTGTGGTTCTTAGAAAAGGAGACACTGCTGTAGTGAAGGTCATCCAGTTCTGTTGGTTGAGCTGAGATGACGTCGTACAAAGGACCAGGGGTTAGCTGATGGAGAGACAAGAGAAATAATATTATTTTGCATTACGGTGGATTTAAACTTTTAGGTGATTCTCCCAAACAAAGCAATTTAAAATGATTCCAGTCAGAGCCCAGTTAACACAGTACCTGGGGTAACTCTTTGACACCTTATAAGAATTAATCAAAAATATTTTTATTAATAAAATAAAAAACTATCCTTGGCAGAGAAAATGAGTGTAAGAAGAAGATATTTTGCACTGAATCTTGCATTTCAAAATATAGGAGCCGTGGAAGTGTTTAGTAAATAAACACCTCAGAGAAAAATATTACACATTATGTTCCACAATTCGTGGAACATAATGTCAGGATTTTAGTGACAAAGAAAATCATAACATTATTTGTTGGTTGTTGTTAGAAACTGCTGCTCTGACTTTCTTGAACAAATCAGTCTTTCTGAAGGGATGAGGATGATTTTTCTCATATAACAGAATTGATCACTTTTTTTTTTCTTTACCTGCTCCATGTTGTCTGAGGCTTCAGTTCCACGAGACTGGCTGGAAGTCCTCTTTCTTCTGGTCAGTGAAATGAGAGAATATAAGCATGAATGTGTGATGTGTGGTTAGTCTGTGAAAGTCATTGTTCTGAAACAGGACATGGCGATGCTCACCTAATCCACAGGAAGACAGTGATGGGTATTATTACCAGGAGAACAGCAACAACTCCTGTGATTGCTGGTGTCCAGTTTCTTTCAATATTGCTAACAGTGAGGATTTTTTCACCAGATCTGATTTGGGTATTAGGTGTGGTATTAACAGCACAGGAGTAGTTTCCTGCATCCTGACCTCTGACTGGGTCTAGAACCAGGTATTTGCTGTGGTTCCCTTGAGTCAGAGGCTGACTGTTCAACTGCCAAGTGTAGATTGTGTCGTCAGTCAGAGGACAGCTGGTGATGCAGGCCAGTGTGACTCTCTGGCCTTCTGTCGCCACTCCAGGAGTTATCTTCAGTTTCACGCCTGAAAAATGGTCAGATTGGTCAGAAAATGTAGGAGAGATAAAATATCTCACACATCCTCACACCTAAACAACAAAACTGTTGTTTGCCAGTGTCTTATAAAGCAAAACAGATAGGCAAAAAAAAAAAAAAGAGTCATTTAGGTGTTTTCTGATCTGTCACCAACTGAAACTATGGCATGACTTGGGGAGAAAAATGACCTTTAAGCTAAAATGTGATCGATGTTGACTGTTTGTAGGAGATGGGATGTGAGTTATCAAAGTTGCATACTCTAACCCGGCCTTTAGAAAACAATAGAATACCAAAATCGAGTCTTCTATTTTCGAGCCATTGAGCCAATAAAGCATTAAAGAAAATATACACATATTTTAATCTAAATACTCACCCGTGACAACCAAAGTCACTCCACGAAAATCAGACTGTTTCTCTACTTCGTCCTTTGTTTGGATACTGAATATGTATTCTGCTGAGTCATTCTTCTTCAGCGTGTTGATTGTCAGGATGTGATGGTTCTTATCTTTGTTCTGATACTTCTGATACACACAATATTCAGACTCTTTCAGTTCAATAGCCTTCTTAGCTCTTCTCTTTCTCTTATACCAAACTTCAGACCGTGGCTGCTTATTGTCAGAACATGAGTATTCACTTGAAATGTTCACTGAAGAACCTTGAAGAACACAGATGCTCCTGCTGATATAATTCACTGAGCAGCAGTGTTTCTCCTCAATACCTGAAATATATATATAAAATACTGAGTCACATGTGAGAAGATGAGACAAACACCAGTACAGCATAGTGTCACCAACAACACTGAGTGAAACAGATTTAACAAGACATTCGATTAATGACACCGACGCCACTGACTACAGTTTAAAAATGACAATCGAGTTGAATTGACATCTTTTGACAGTCTCCAAAACAAAAAGTCAAAAAATGTCAAACATCAAATGTCTTATTAGGAATTGGTTTGTACTTACACACTTCCTCAGAGAGCAAATCCTCATGGCCTTTTACAGCACAGGAGAAGCTGTCAGGAGAGGAGCTGCTAACTGGAGACTTTAGCTCCGTCTCGTTTTTTCTGTTCTTGTACCATGTATAGGCGGATTGAGAATCAGTCAGTGGACAGCTGGTGTTACAGGTCAGTTTTACTTCACCCGATGCTGCATGCGTCTTTTCAACACGTACTTCTGTTAGGAAATGACAAAACAAAAGCAAAAAAAAAAAGATGATCAACTAGTTACTGAGCGAAGAACAGAGTAAAAATTGGCAGAAATATCTGTTGTGAAACGGTGTAGATTTCTATTGTGGAAATATTATTTCACAGGAATTTGAAGTGTCGAGATGGGAGTGTGCTTTTGCGTATATGTTTGTGAAACTTAACCTCTGGGATATGTGATGGAGCAGGGTCCATTCAATGTCTGTTTACAAGAACACATTCTCCCTTTAGCGTAGGTCACAGTAAAGCAGGTCGATGTGACAGAATCTGCATGAAAAGAAATGAGGCTCTGTATTTTTATTGGTAACCATAATCACAGAATTTTGTCAGCTGTAAAATTTAAGGCACCGGTGAAATTAATCTCAAAAGTCTAACAAGTTTAGCCACAAATTTCATGATATTGAGCTATTGTAAATATTCATGCTATGTTGTCACTCACCCACTGAGACTTCAGGGGCTCTGAGATCCTCGTAGCCTTTGATAGCGCAGGAGTATTTGACAGCTTCCTCACTGCTGACCAGCTCTTGGTACCAGGAAGACCAGTCCCGATAGAGAAACTCTCCGTTCTTGTACCAGAT
>JBBMJY010000020.1:3570521-3580827 GCA_037833715.1 Toxotes lorentzi
TAGAGTGAAGTTACTGTCTTCAGACATGTTGTATGCCACACGATCTCCATCTGCAGAGAGCTCATTCTTGGAGCCATTCCTGTGTACAGTGTACCATTTCATACTTGAAGACGGACGTTCAGCTGAGCAGTGCAGAGCTGTCGATGAGCCTCGTAAGGCACAGATGCTGTTTGCTCGTCCCTGAACCCCTTTAACAGAAGATTTTACCAAACATTTGGGCAGATTTACAGTTCTTATAAAATTGCTAATAGATAAATAATGGATTAATAATAATTGTATGATTTTGTTCATTTCACAATTAATTACTATTGTAGACATAAACAGTCATTCATACCTGAGATGTGCAGGATAAAACCCATAAACACACATCCAGCTTCTGCCCGCAACATGTTTGTTGTAGTCCTCAGCTTCTAAACAGAAAGTACATTTTATGTTGGTTTTTGTTTTTTGTCTTCTTACAGAGGAAAGGCTGAAGACAGAATGGGCTGTTGCCTTATGCGAAGGCAGTTTTCAGACACGCCACATGCAGATTTGGTACCAGAAGTTCACTTCCTTCCTCATTACTACGCTTAAGTAAAGTAGTAGTTGTAGTAATGTTTTCTCTGTCTGTATTTTATCACATTTATTATTGGTATTCTTTATGTTTACATAGTGACTTATAGTGTCTTCTTGCAACATGCACCACAGGTGAATTGCATTATATTTTTATCATGAAGTTTTTTTAAGTAGTCGGAGAGAGAACAGAAATGTGAAGTTGTCTTCACTGATGAGGAGGCTGCAGATTATTATTATGTCTCTGATCTTTTAATTCACAACATCACATATAAATTACTATGTATTTTTTGGCAGTAGCAGTTTTTAAAAAAACTCTTTTACACTTTCAGCTGCAAATCATTTGGGAAATAACACAACATGAAATACACTAGAAACAGGCACAAATTACTTCAGTGAGTGTATTTCAGTTATCTGTCCAATAGATCAGGTGTGGTCAAACAGTGAGACAACCATATCATTACAAGTTATTACAAGTGTGCACACACACAAATTTAATGTACAAATTTGTAAAAAAAAAATTGCCTTGCATTTAGCTCCATATCGATGCAAGATTGCTTCATTTACACGTCCAAAAATTCTTCTGAAATTCTAAGACACAATTTTCTGTGTTGACTATGCTATGTTCTATGTTATTGCTTCTTCAGAAACCCTTCAGAAAATCTGTCCTTTTCAGACAGATATTTCAAGGTGTCTAGTGAGTTACTTTCCAGGCTTAGTGCTTTTAGGCAACTCCTGCTTCACATTAGCATGGAAATATTCAAAGAGAAATGGTGATAGAGAGGACTTGAAATGTGTCAGCAAATTCCAGCATTCACACACATTTACTGGTTAACAGTCAGCCATGGTGCTGCAGCTGCACAGGACTGCTCAGTGCCCAGCCATAACATATCAGAGAAACAGGAAACCTCTGTGGGCAAAGCAAGGCCATGATATACGTGTGTGTGTGTGAGGTCCGTGCAGTGAAAGAGCAGTAGGCAATTTGACTACGAGCCGTTTTACACACCTGCATAAATATTGTGTAGAAGACAAGAATTACAACAGGAACTTTGTGTGGCACGGGCCCATCCCGATGAAGACAACACAGCTTGAGTAAATGTGTGTGAATGAAAGAGACAAGCATGTTAATGTCTTATTTTACTGCAATCATGTCAGTGACTCGTAAGTGTGGAAAACAGTGTGAAACAATGAGGCCCAGTAAAATGGATCACAGCTCTTAATGCTCTTAGCAGTGGAAAAGCTGAACCGTCATGTATGAGCCACTAGCCATTATAAGCCTGCTGCTTCCAAGACTCAAGTGTTTTAACTGTGGTTAGTCCAGTGAAAGCCACTAACACAGTTGACAGCCTCTAACAAAACAAATGTGGAACAGACTGATTGTCATTCTTTCACATTGTCATTTGGGATGTTGTTCTTATAAAAACGGGAACGACATTTTTCCATTTTCCATTCTTCCTTATTTTTCATAGCATAAAAAAATCGATTTTCATGAGTCAAACTCACTTGAAATTAATAACATTAACACTGGCTGCATTATATTTATGTGCTTCAGTGATAGGACCCAGGTACTGTGCACGCTGACCATGCTGGCCTCACAGCCACAATGCTATCAGCAAGTTTGAAGCACACTGTAAAGGAACATAGAAAAAAAAAAGCACATCTGCATCTGTTTGTGCAGTTTATCAGGTTAACAAGTCTAATCAGCGTTTCAAGGTGAACTCATCTAATCAAGAGGTCAAATGAAAACTTCTGGAGATAAACTGAAGTTTGATAATGTTATAATAATTTCTCAGAAGTCTTTCCAGACAGGCCTTTATGTGTGCACACTTCTGTTGTGCATTTAACACAAATGATATACGAGTATGCATAAAATATCATAGACTGAGAAAGTTTGATTTGTTGTGAGCTGAAGTGACAAACTTGTTGTGACTGTTAATCAAAGCAATAAAGTTGCAGGTTTTATAGACAATGAGCTGAAAGAAGCTAAAACCTTCCACAGAAAGGAACTGCAGAACTGGGTGGTAATTTTCTTTAGGTTTGTCACTACGAATGTTGCCTTTCACATTACATCACAAGTCATTTGATCTTTATCTATAAACATAAAAACATCAATCAAAGCGACTTTCAGTCTCAACTTTCTGCTTTTACTAACGCGTAAAAACAGATGAGATTTAAAGTTGAAACGATTAACATTTACAGTTTATTTCAGAAGTGTGACTGAATTCACTCAGTACTGCTGTTTCATAAGAGTGGATATCATTCAAGTGTGCTATCAGTGTTTAATAGAGACAACTCTCCAAGCAGCTGTCGGTGCCAAACACAACCAGACAGATTAATTAGACAAACTAGTAAGTAGTGCCTCTTAATACCAGGGCAAAGCCTCATCAGCGTTTATAAGTTTTCCCTCTGCGGTGCACCCTCCACCCACTAAACCCTGCCGGCTCAGGGCTTGTTGAGCACTTGTCTCTGTCTCATCTAGGACTTTTAATGACTTCTCTGCAGAGATATGGAAGATAATAATGAGGGCTGATGAAAAGGAGACTGGAGCCAGGCTACTTCATGTCTCAACACAAGACAGAAGTTCTGTCTTCCCGCCATCACCTGCTGGCGAGTTGGCAGGCAGGTAATAACAACACTGTATAATTAACACATAAACACACACACATATACTTGAGTTTTGTTCACTTTGCCAAAAATGCCTTCAAATAATACTGTCTCAGGGACTGCATTCCAGTGTAAACTTTGGCATTGGTTTTAGATGTTTTTTCATTTGAAGTACCTCTGAGCTTTATGCTTTATTAAAAAGACAGGAGTGGCAGCTTTGCATCAAAGATGTTATGTTGACTGTGAATACACATACCTGTGTAACGAGCTGCCTCTCACCCCTGACTGACCTTTTTTGTTTTGCCTTATGTCTTTTTTGCTGCTTACTGACGTAAATGAGACGTGGCAGTTGGTTTTTCTGCAAGTTTGCATCACACCTCAAAATGTGTATTAAGTATAATGCACTCAACTGCCAATTTATTAGGAACACCCAAGTGAAACTACTCTACTACTACTCTCTAGTGCTTTTTTTTGTTTTGTTTTTTAATTATTTCACTGCATTATTGATGCAAATATTGAATGGATGCAAGTATGGTCATTTTGGAGGCTGCAGTTTGGGATACTTCTGAACTGTGTTGTATTTTATAGAGTGGTGTTACTGTTTTTTAGCCTTCCCTCATTGATATAAGTGGTGTGGATTGTGGGAAATTAACATTTTAGATCTGATGAAGTGTTCCTATTTACATAACCCTTTATGTAAAGTAAATACTGTAGGCATTTAGGTTGGGTGTTACCTTCACAGTAACTTAGGCACACTCACACAGGAATAGGCTCACTAACTGTTCCACTCTGTTTTTCCTGGTGCTCATTACAATCACACAAAGCGTCTGTGTCAGTATCCTAATTTGGAGTTAATACGATGCTTCCTCCTTCATCTGGAGGCTAGTGTGGCCTTCAGAGTGATGCCATGATGTCACCTCACTGTGAGTGTGTGTATCTCATGTGAACACACACACACGCAGGGTAAGCTCTACCTCCGTTACTTCCCTCCATTACCCCTCTTTAGACAGCGTAGCATTGTTTCCGAGCCAAAATTACCACATCGGCAGCTCTCTAAATACACCCCACATCCTTTGCTCTCAACCAGGCGACAATGAGGGAAAAATCCTTCTTTTGGAAGAGCAGAGAAGGGGATTTCTTCCCTCTCCAGTTCCCAGCGTGATAATAACTGCCGTGAGAGCTTTACTAATTGGCCTCTTAATCTCCTGAAACAGCAGCGAAAGAGAGCAGCAGAGAGGGTTGAAAATGAAAATGAAAAGTGAATGTGTCTGGGGTTTCCTTGTGTAGAAGCGTATGGTCAGTATGTGAAATAATGTGCATGTTTGTGTGTGTTTATATGTTAGCTATGCATGAGTGTACAAGTGTGCGTGTGTGTGAGTCTGTGCACATGTGTGTGTGTGGTCAGCGGGGTTCACCAACACTTCCTGATGATTCATCAGTGGAAAACACAATTAACTCCCTGACTGCCTCCCAATTATTTCCGCAGAGGAGATTAAAGTCTCCCAACTGAAACAGCGAACAATTGGGGACGGACGAACGTTTGAATCAAATGTTCCAGTGGTCAAATGATCCAGTGGCGCCTGTTTTCACACAGTCATAGTTCCCTAACAGCTGTCAGCTGGACAGGCCTTGTCAATCCAAATAATAAGAGTGTTTTTTGTTATTTTGTTTTCTTCTTTTTTTGTCACTCAGCCTCAGCTGTGTCCATCACGGGTATGATGATCATCACCTTATCACATAAATCTATTGGCAAACATCAGAGGGAGAGGTGATAGAATTGGAGGAAGAGGAAAAGGGAAGAGGTGTTAACCTTCTGCTGCAGCTGGCTGGAAGTGGTGTCAGGCTCAGGACGCATTAGCAGCCAATTTAAAAAAACAAACTAATTCTATAAATGTTTGGGAGTCAAATCACATATTTCAAAAAGCATACATTTTTTGGCCCTCATTTGGCAGTTAACTTTATAAGCACTTTAACATGAGAGACTTTATTTTGAACTGAGAAAAAGTTTAGCTGTGGCTGCACAGATATGTAGGGCTGCACACAACGTGATCTTTACGTCACAACTTGTTTGACCTGCAAAAGCTAAACCAAGGTGCATTACCTGAATATAACTGCTGTTTTCATACCTGCCCAGAAACTGCCCAGAACAACCACATTCTGATCCACTGGCCAAAGAGCAGCTCCACAGGAGCAGCTGGGTAATGGGAAGAAGTGCCTTACCAGCATTCACAGGAAGGGAATGGGAAATTCTCCGCTTTCACCACCCCAATCAAAATTTCCTGACCATCCCTAGAATCAAACTGGTAATGAGCTGGTCACAAACTTGATTTTCTGACCTTCCGGCAATCATTGCTGCATTTAAACTGTGTTCTGATCCAGTTGTGTTAACAACTGCACAGAATGTGTGTGTGAGTGTGTGAACATTGTTGTTTTCCGCTATCTTTCATGTGACACCATGGGGGTCCCCATCAGGCAGTGACAATGATGGTGATGAACTCATGAAACCTAGTGGGCTAAACATCCTCAACTCTGCAGTCCAGAGGGCCTTTTCAGTTTGACCTGATGTTCTACTAACGTTGATGAACAAAATGAATCTGCACAGGTCACCCAGGTTAATGTCTCCAAGGGCCATGTGATACTTACATCTCATCACTGGAGTGCAGCTCTTTACAAAGCCTTAGGATGTACATGTTTTAAAATAGTCAGATTTTGAATTTCATTTTCCATTTCATATATTTTTTTTAAAAGATTTTGTGTTTTGAAATAATAATACATTTATGCAGATGTTGGACAGAGAAAGGCATGGTGTTGAGGGAAGCTGACTTACCAGTTCAGAGGGGTGAGCATGCAGGTGGTCGGATAATGTGACAGAGGAAGAAACCAAATGAGGGCAACCAGTAGGCACGCAAAGAATGATAGACTCTGTAGTGGTTTGACACCAAACAACAAACTAATATGAGACAGAACTGTAAATAGCAAAGGAAGAGGAAGACCTCAGTGCAGAGGGGGGAGGAAAAGAAGATGGTGTGACTGTTGCATTGATAGTAATGCTGCTATAAGTTTTGCTGCTATAAGTTTAGCTTTGAATGTGAATTATATACTATACTATTCCAAGTCTGTCTAGTCATGCATGAAGCTCAACAGTGTTTTCAGAAATGGCTACTGTTTTACTGCCTTTTACAGCGGTGAGCAACATAAATGGGGTTTATCTCTGTCACATCCACATTTCCATGTGGTTTCTCTTGATGATGTTTAAGTCTCTGTTGTTGCAGCTCTTTTCTTCCATCATGACAGTAGCTGGCCTTGCTAACTAACGTTTTTCTTCTGTTTGTTCCTCACAAACCAGTGTCACTGCCAAATGCATAATTTCTCAGCAAAATCCTACTCAGTGGTGTTTAGATCTGATCCATTTGGCATCAGTGTCAGTCATAGATAGTGGGGCGTTAATCTCTCATGCAAGTATGCAAGTATCATTGCTTTGTTGCCTTGCTGCCTTGCTGCTGTCACTTCCTGTACTTGACATGTGGAATCAGATCTTCGATTTTACCATCTGAACAAACACATATTACAGGGATTACAGATGTGAACAGTACAGGAAGTACTCAGGCAAGATCAGTGTTGTGTCTTAAAGCTCTGATAAGAATGCAGAGACACGTCTGTCCCATCGTACAGTCATTCCTCTGTTTAGTTCACATTTCAGGGTTAATTTGTTTATAATTTGAATTGTAATACTTACTTGTGCTCCCATGAAGATTTCAGTTTTTATTTTTCCAGTCAAAATCAACTAACCACATGTACTTTATCAGTATCACACACATACAAACACATTCACATTGGAAACCTGCCCTGTAAAACCAATACCTTGTCCAAGGTCATCTCAAGAAGGACAGAGTGTTGCTGAGTTATTGTTCCCCTTTAAATTTCCCAGCTGACTTAGAGGCTCAACCCAGTTCTCTGTCATTAAAGATTATGTTTCTACCAAAGATGTGTTTTAATTTAAGATTTTTAGAAAGCCTTGTGCACTAAAGGCACAGCTAAAGTCACAGAGTCACAGCTCACAGCTTCTCTTGGACTCAGCCGCACTTCCATGGTCAATCGTCAGAGGGACAACATTTTAATTGTTCATTTATCTTTTGTTCTTTGTTAAATGAGTTTAAAAAATATATATTTATTTGGTATTTTTATAACAAAATTCCTTCCTTTCCTTGTCCTGTAAAATTTAAAAATATCTAAACATATCTATAAACATCTTGCCTTTGGTGGCGGTTACATAAATGTATCCAATCAAATGCAATTTGTGATGACTACCTAAGACCACCCATCACATAAAACCACACTTGACCATTAGCTCGTGGGCAGTTTGGAGAGCAAACCATAGCAGGATAATCATAGTGTATGTTTGAATTTCAGCTGGAAAAAAAACTTACATTTCCAAAGAATGTGTTTGAGGTCTGCTTCATTCATTTGACCCATATATAATACAAATTTCATTGAAATTATTCTTGGAAGAAAAACCCCACCCACATATTCTGTTTCATTTTATTAGTTTAGATTTTTTTTTTTAACTTCATAATAGTTTTTCATGAACAACTGGACTTACAGACAAGAAAAACATTTGCCACATGATTGTGTTCAGTGATTGTCAAGCACCGTTTGTGTTCCCTTTAAAGATCCAGATCCAGATGCAACTTTAAACATTTTAAAATATTTATCTTTTATTTAGTTAACGAAACCAGAAAATTGAGCAGCATACGGGGCGGTATGAGCTCACTGAGTGCTTTCCAGTCCAGTCTTTAAGGCAGAGTGAATCTGAATCAGATTGGTGAAAGGTCCAGCACTTACTGTATGCCCCTTCCAGTTAAGCTCTCTGTCTTCATGACTATGAGTTCACATAGCACAAGGGCCCTGTGTTTTCTCTTTTCCAAACAGACCTAAATAAAGCATTCTCTCTGAGGTTTGTGGGCTGTGATGAAGAGGCGGGTGGGGTGTTTGGTGTGGGTGGCGGGGGGTAGCATTACATATAGGTAAATGCCAGCATATTTGAGATGGTAATCCAAGATAAGTCTGCAGTTGGCCAGTGACCAAACATTCATGCATCGCACAATAGGTTTTGGCAGGTGTCCAGTAGTGGACTTGCTCCGGGTTTAACGGTGAAATTCATTCTGACTTTTTTTTGGAAAAGGCTTCAGTAATTAATGTTGGCTGGATTGAAGAGAGAAGAGGATGAGAAATGTGTATTAAGGGTTTTTTTCCACCATGTGCATGGTTTTGTGAATTAATTCGGGGATAGCCCTTAACCCCCACCCTGCTCATAAAAGTTTTTATCCCTCACTGGATTAACTTTTACTGCCTCTCTGTCTCTTTTTTCTATTACTGCTCATATCTCCAACACCCTCCTCCCCAAATCTTACTGTTATATGTTCAGTTTACTTTATTCCCACTGGTGGCGTTCTGCTCTCCGACAGGACAGAGTGTTTGGTGGGAAAATTATTGCTGGCACTGATTGTGCCAGACACTGCTGAAGTGCTGCTGAGCAAGGTCACCAAACCCCAGGATGGTGTGCGCTGTATGTCTGTCAGTCTGCTTCCAGGAAAGGACCTGGATAAAATGTGATGCAGCAAGCTTTTCCCTTGGCTTGTTAAAAATAAACTCTATAAAATATATCTACTCCACTTGGAAAGTTATGTGGGAGAAAAAGAACGAAGAGGGGGAGACTGTGTAAAGCTTTTGTGGATGAAAGCTGTTGTATAGTGTCTCAATACGTAAGTAGTACGTATTGAGGTCTCAAGCACAATAGAAGGCTCACACTGTTTTAAATTTCACTTAAGTAAAAATAAATAAATAAAATACAATATGTTACCTGTGTTAAATGAAAGTTAAGATCAAAATTTTATCTGATGATAACTGTATCTGATGAAATAAAAAATAATATATGTAAACATTTAAAACATTTTTAACATAAACAAAACTTTTAAAGGTGCTATGAGTTGAATTGACAACGTTGACGCCCCCTATTGGTAGTGTGAAAAAGGACACTGTTTCAGCAGCACACATGACGCACCAATTTTCAAGGTGATTGTCTCATTTTTCCCCAAAAGCTACGACCAAATTACTCTCTCTTTGCCATATAGTGTGATGTGTTTACTGTCCACTAATTTGAAGTATTTAAGTGTACAAATGTGACAATTATACACCTTTAGTGCCCCCAAAAATCCCCAGAGTCCATGGCATGAATGCTGCTTTTTAGTACCAATTACACAATGCAATGTGATGCAAAAAATACACAGATTACACAAAAATGTATTGGATCAGAAAATCCAAAATGGACAAGTCTATTGTAGCTTATCAGCTGTGTTGCACCAGCCTCTTTCATTTACCCTCCTCTGCCAGAGAATAAAAGAAGAATTATTAACAGGCAGCTATGAGTCAGCAATCAGTTGTACAAATATGTCTCTTAAGTAAACAGTGTAAACTTATTGTCCCAGCTGAGATATTTAGAAACTAGTAGAGTGTTGTTCCGCTCTTCAATAACTCTTTATCTGTACAGTCCTGAGAACAAAATACCAGGGTCAGTAATCAGCTGGGTCCAGAGAGTCAGTGTGACTTGTGCTGTACTTTCTATGTCATCAAGCTTCTAGAAGCAAATATCAGAGGACGGGTTGAGGGCGTGCAGATTAATTTCAGTGTGCCACATCCTGGTTTGACCAGGCCTTTAAAGCAAAACTATGAATTTCCCCAAAAATGTTACTGGTGCATTTTCAAAGTTGAACTTAAGGTTTGTCCACTCTGTCTACAGCAGCCACACTTCAGCTGTGGGACGCATCAGAGGAGAAGCTGCTGCCAGGAGGAAGTGACAGCGAGTGTCGCCACTCAAGATCCGAATCGGTTCTGACCCATTTCCCCTACATCATTCCGGTCCTTTGTCTGTGTGTGTGTGTGTGTTCAGTACACTGAGGCCGTTCTGGGGAGATGGAGGGAGAGAAACAGAGTTGGATTTCTGTTGTGATGGTATTAGCCTCTGTCAGGCTAAATGTGCTTTAATTGGAGGAGTGTTTGGTCCAACAAAGGCTGGATTTTCCACACACACACACACACACACACACACACACACACACACACACACACACACACACACACACACACACACACA
>JBBMJY010000020.1:3593109-3614325 GCA_037833715.1 Toxotes lorentzi
ACACACACACACACACACACACACACACACACACACACACACACACACACACACACACACACACGCACACACACACAGTATATCCTCTTATTTTTATAACCTCTCATTTTCTATCGCTGTCTGTTAGGTATGTTATCCACATAAAGAATGGAAGGGAAAAAATCCTCCTGACATGTTACTGATACTAATAAACTATTTATATGAAAACAAATTGGGAGTGTTAATTGTAAAATACAACTTTTAGTGAGGTTTAGGTTTGTCACAAAATCCTTGTGTTCTGCACAAGGATTTAAGATTTAATTTAAAACAGAAAGAGGAACTGAACAGGTTTCTGTGAGTGTGTGTGAGAGAGGGAGATTATCTGGAGGATCATAATACTGAAGCTAAAACCCACTGCGAATTTCTAAAGAAGAAATAAGTGATACACATGCACATGTCGTTAACAGAGTGGAATAACTAACAGCTAACAGCTGATTTTTCACTCTTGTTGCAGAGTTAATTGTTATTATTCCAAAACCGGGTCAAAGAGACGACAATGGTCTCGGTAAAGAGGAAGGTAAATATTTTCAGAGGTGACCTCATCCCATGATTCGCAAACGTTGGTTGACACGGAGGAGAATCTGACCTCATATCAAAACACGACACGTCCGTCAGTGGCTCATTTAGTGTCCACTCACATTAGTGTTTGAATGTCAGTTCTCTCTCTCTCTCTTATTCTCTCACTTTCACACAAAAATCCTTTTTGTCCCATGTAATGATACGACTCAGACTGGCACTGGTGATGCATAAATGTTTCCCGTCAACAAATTTAACTGGAGACAGAAATTTGACTAGTTACACAGGAAGAATGAAAATGAAAAGAACAGGTGGTGTGAACTGTTCTTTGACAATACGAATAATATAGCATTGTAACGGCACGTTTCCAGATCACCAACAATCAATAAGAAGTAAGATGCACAATGATGAATCACAGAGAAACACTCTATTCTTTGACACCAGAAATTATAGAGATAACATGGTGCAGCCACAGATATAAATTAATTTAGCATTTAAGTTCTAAAAATAAACTTCTTGTAAAGTAAATTTTTTCTGTCACTCAGTTCTACAAAGTTCCTAAAACAGACTGAACTGGACGTGAGTGGGAATGTTTTACTTCCCACTGGATTTTAATTAAGGTTATGGACTGCTGTGTATTATTGGCTTAATGACTGCTAATGATTGTAGCTCTTTAGATTAGCAGTGACTATGTCCCAGTGCTTTTAAAAAGGCCTGTGACTAAGCCAACAGCTGTATGTTACATTTCATTTTAGTGTCGTGACACTTTAGACAGAGCCGTGAGTATCTTTAGTATATGTAGTATCTGCTGTACAGTACATACCCAAACAACAGATGCAAGTAACTTGAGTGTGCATCTGTGTTCTTGACTGTGCAAAACATGTCTGCGGTGAAATATTCTAATGTCAGTGTTCACTAAAGCCTTTCTCCAGAGCTTTTCGACTGTATCTCACAGCCCTGCCCAGCAAATGGCCCTTGCTCAGGTGTCATTACTGTTCAGATGCTCCAACATAAACTTGGTCTCCAATTATAAAATGTTTACATCAGAACAATAACTGCTTTCTTTCATTTTGCAATAGTAAAATAGGTTTTACGTAACAACTACACTGGTTTGGGAAAAGCAGCCAATTGGTAAACAGCAAAATGAAGAGAAGACTGCAGGGTTTGTTTCTTTTGGTGGTGAAGACATAATGTTTTTTCTTCCCTCATCCAAACCTGAAGCCATGGAGCCGAACCTCGTAGCCATGAGGCCATTCCAACCTCTGCTGGCATCCCACAAACCTGCTGTTTGGATTATTACGTTGAGGTTTCACACAGCTCGCAGCCGCCTCAAACAGCTCTTTATGTTGAAGACGTTAAACACTTATTAGGACGTGCTTCAACAGCTTACTGCCTTCATAATGAACTGAGGACAAAACAAATGTTTGTTGGTTGCGGTGGTGAAAAAGCAGACGAGGCAGACAGTCAGATGACTTCATGCAGACTTGAGGTCTCTTTGCGTAACTCACTTTGCTGGCATATTTCTCTTGGAGGAGCTGGTGTAAACCATGTGTAGCCGTTGGCCAACACTGTAACCAGAGCGGGTAGTTTTTGAAAATACATAAATTTTATAATTGAGTGGTTCTGTGTGAGCTGCACAAAGACGGCACTGTGTTTGAAGACTTAATCAGAAAAATCTGCAGAGGCAAGACAAACGCTGCACTTTCATCTATCATGTTCTCAGGATGCAGCTAAATACCCAGCATGCACATGTGTAAAAGAGAAAGCATCATGTGTGTAGAAATAACTCACTGAAAACCAGTCGTTTGTGAAAGAGGGAATAAAGAGAGAAGAGACAGATGGGGATAAGACTGTGTGTGACAGGGTCTGAAAGGTGAGAGGGAGGAAATGAAAACAGACAGGATGGAGTACAGTGTGTCTGTGTGTGTGTGTGTGAAACAGAGAGAGGAACTCCATCTCTCTCTAAAACTCAGTTAAGCAGATTAACAACATGCTAGCTAAAATGCTGCACGCTCCGCAGGTCAAATACAACCTGATATAAGCTGATGTAAGTCCAACTCGCCCCGTTCGGTTACAGATCTCAGATCAGATTACCAAACCTCAGGATTTCTACACTGCCATTAAGAAGCTGAAAGTATTTTTCTAGATAAACACCCCCAGGTGCTGTTTCTGTGTCATACCAATAACAGTAATCGACATTATGTAATGTACCTGTTGGGATCTAATGGACACATTGTGTGGATTGGATCTATTACTGAAAAAAAACAGAAGAAGGAGAAGGAAAAAACAGATGCCGCTGGTGATGTCTTTAAGCACCGAGTGGTGTCTCATTTGGTGGAGTGGACTTATTTTTCCATGACCCTTTAGAGTTTTGTTTTTGGGAGGCCGCTCCAAACGCAGGGTGATCCCTTAATAAGGGGAACTGTTCAGGATGAGAATTTGGACAAAGCGTTGATGTAACAGTGGTCACGGAGAAATCACCATCACATTGGCAGTGGACAACACGACAGGCCAGTATCCTATGTTTTGAATTAAAGGTCAGTTCTGGCCCATAACATCATTATCAGCTCAGTGTTTTCTCATCCTCCTTTTGTCTGTCTTAACTGCAGTGATGTCAGCCTCATTCTTGATTGAAAATAAACAGGCTTTTTCAATCCTTTCTCCTTCCTGATTTCCTTCTTTCGTTTCCGTGTGTCACACAGAGCTGCTTTATTTCACCAAATAAACACATCCACCTCCTGCCATCAGACATGTGTCCGCCACTGGATACAGCAGGGACGGAGAACGCTGAGGTCTGGCATCGCTGGATGAAGATTTACTGCTGTGTGGTCAAGGCGCCCACTGGTTTTGGTGCTGGATCCTGTGTAGGGGTTTGATTTATTTCCAGTGAACAGTGATGTGAACAATTCCTGTGCAAAATTATAAAGCAGCTTTATAGAGTCAGAGAGAGAGAGGGAGAGAGAGAGAGAGAGGCAAGTAAGGGGTAGAAAAAACTATTTCTGAACTCCCTCATTTTTACCTGCTATCCCATCATCTAATCTTCAGCTGGTACCCACATGTTTATAATAAAGCCCGGCTCTCTCAGTTAACAGTGTTATTACATTGTCTTGTCACCCTCCAGGTTCAAACTCTGCTTCTCTATGCAGCAGGCTATGACAGTACGTTCCTCTTGTTACGGAGCGTAACAAATCCATTTCTACATGTTGGTCAAAGCCATTTCCTCTGTTAGTGTATCTCCTCCTTCCTGTTTTCCCTCCTTTTGGGCCTTCAGGTAAATCAGCTGCCACCAGTGCCAGGCTCTTCTCAGAGTATAGACACACACACACCTACTTTAGATCCACATGAGCGCACATACCTCCTCAAGCCAAATACTGTACTTGTGCAGAACAGGAAGACGGCAGATTACTGAACACAAAGGTTAAAGTCAGAAAACTTCTGCACGACAGACTGTACCTTTAAGAGAGAGGACAATTTTAAGATGCTCCCTCTGTTTTTGGTTTGTCAAACCTCTAAGAATGATTGGAGGGAAAGGGATGGAGATGAAGAGACAGTTTTTGGACTCTCTTGGACTACATCTGAAATTTGATGTTCAAATTTTATATTCATATTTCTGGTGTTGTTTTTTGTGATGTTTTTTTGTTGTTTTTAAATGCAATTTTAACATTTGTTAGCCTAGCTTAATGTGAATTTTACTGGCACTGGTGATGCATAACTTTGAAGACAAAGTTATGTGATGCATGTGGCCAGATGGTTTAATAAAAGTGTGTCCAGTTTGTTCAGAGGAGGGACAGACAGAGTCTGTCAGGTCAGAGCTGAACAATTACATAACAAGATGAGTTCCCAAGCAACAAATGCATGGTTTAACAAAAGCCACAGTAGATCCACTTTGTTTAGAAGTCCTAAAAGCACATACTGTAAGCAAATGAAGTTTAACAACAGTGGGGACTGTTCAAGATCAGCTGTGGCTCAAACTTTTTTCAAACTTAACTTTAACTTGCTGATGATCTGCTTTGTTGTTACGGGGGATCCTGGCATTATCCATCCTATCTCATCTTTTAACATATACATTTAATTATTTTGGCTTCATCATCCCTGTGCCTCAGGTGGATCAGCAAGTTATCCATTAATTGTAGGGTTGGCTGTTTAATCCCCATTTCAACAGTCCCAAGCTAGCTAGTTTATGTTTGTGAGTGGGCAGGCCAATGCTTTGCATGGTTCTGTGAGTGACAGAGCGCTCTTGCACAGCATTTTGTCCTGGTCAGGCTGAAAGACACTACATAAATGCGATTCAGTTTCCATGTTGCCTACTGTTTCATTGTCTCAGGCTTGGCTGTTTGTTCGTTGTATACACTTAACTGGGATGAAGCAATGGAACCTGGAGAGGATTCATCTTTGACTTGTCGTAGTATGTTTACTGACTTTTGTGATGAAGAGCTCAGTTATTTTAGTAAAGGGTTGAAAAGAGGAACATGGATTACAGAGGTTGGCTCTTGAATGGGCATTTTAAAGAAAAAGACAGACTAAAACATTCATTTGTTTGAGCGGAAACGGCATGATTTTGACCTTGAGTTTGTTCTCATGTGAAGCAGGTACTGACCTGCTGCAGGTCTCCATGAGACTGTAGCCTCAGGGAAAATAACTGCTTGATCGCTATCAAATATTCCCTCAAATACCCAATTTACCTCTTAAACACACGCCTCCTGCTCTGCTATTCAGTGCTTGACTTTTGAACAGCTTTTTAAAGTCATAAGCCTCTTCCACACACACACAAACACAACAAAAAAGCTGTCCTGCTGTCAGCCACTCCAAATCACTCAACAAAATAAAACCCCTCCTCCTTGTCCCCCTCGTCATCGTCTCCATCCCCTGCTGCTCCGCCATTGTCTTTGGCTGGGCCCAGCAAAAGGCCTGCTGCTGCCACTGGGAGTTTGTAGAGTCACTGGTGAAAAGCAGCAGTGCGGCTAAACAGGGAAATAAAAACAGAGAGGGGGAATGAGCTTGGGAGGGGTTAAGTGCTTTTTGATGGACTCACTGGAGGAGGGAGGGAGCTGGAGTGTTAAAGGATTAAGGTGTGTGTCAGTGTGTACGTTCACGATGCCTGCGTCAGGCCTGGCTGATATAATGTCACACAATGATATCCCACAACACTAAGTCACACAACAGTAAAACATCTTTGGCCTCCACAGACCCAACAAGCCATTCAGATCTGTGAGTGTCCTCTAACCTACTTTGCAGGAGTGTGGCTGTGCGTGGAGATTAAGCCCGATGTCACATGTAGCCGTAAGCAAAGTCTGTCTATCATGGTTATTTTTATGTCAGCCTAGCATGTTCTCTCTCTTTAATCCCTCTGCAGTTGTGTTCTCATTTACCACAAAGCCATTAAGAGCCATTGTGATGAAAGATAATATTTAGATCCTCTGGAATGTTTATATATTTTGTGAATGAATATTACTGTACATGAGAAACTTGCTGCTCTCTTAATGCCTTTCATACATGATACGTTTTGTGCTTTTTGGAGTTTCATATAATAAAAATGGGTAATAAGTCATCTAAATAATCAGACAAAAATGACGTTTAGTAGGAACTTCACATTTTTCCTTGCAGAATTAAGAGATTTTATTTATTCTGGTATTCATCGCCAAAGCCAAACTTTTCATATTTGACTGTGGTTGTCCCATGGTTCGTTTTTCTTTCATGACTCCTATTAATGATGGTGTTCACTTTAAAGATAATTAAATTACCAGAAAAACACTTTACCAAACTATTTACCATATTCTCTTCAATCAAAACAAAGTTAGGAATCTGCATTACCAGACATTATCAGAGTCATGAAATTCATTCACCGCTCTAACAGGAGGATTAGCTGGAGTTTGCATGCAGGAACGAGGTCAGTTTATGAACTCAGTGAGGTTTAAGAGATGATAATCTTGGGAATTATGGTGAGTGGGAGACAGGAAGTTGACAGGAAGTTTAAAAAATGGAAGTCCAAAAAGATAGTAGTGTACTCGAGTTACACTCAAGAAACACTGTGCCCTTGAAGAAAAAAAAATGCAGGAGGTGAAGGTTATGATAAAATACCTTTCTAAGTTACATAGCCTGGTAGTGAGACAATAGACCTCTTTCACAGCAGCAGTTTTGACTTGAGAAGCACAGATTGTACCAGTAACGTTAATGATGGCTCAGTTCTATTCAGGTGTCCCAGTAAGCCATGACAGTGTGACAGCGAGCCAACACAAACAACACCAGGAGCCTGGAACTGAAGCAGCTGAGTGGAATTCAGCTGTTGTTGACATGAAAATTCCTTCTGTGAAAAAGGGCAACCTTGAATGAAGATTTGGAAAACGCAGTATTTTGCTGTTTAGAGGACTTGTTGAAGGCTTTTTATCATAACTTCCATGCTTCACTGGGGGTATTTTAGTATAAAATATGTTGTGAAATATAAAAGCATTCTCTGGATGCACTGGTTCAAACTTTCTACGGACATTCGTAGTTCATAGTTAGTGGAGATTCGGTTAGTCTGCAAGCTGGCACAGGGGTGGATCTCTAAGCAGCCACAATAGCTAATCTGAGGGCTACTTTTACCTTTATTTGGAGGTTCATGCTTATGCTGCTTGTGCTGATATATATGAAAATTAGCATGTCACATGGGCAGAGAGTTAGGGAATAATTAATAAACTGGATTTTCCCCTTAAGACACTAATTTTCTCATGATTATGTAAAGGGAACCACATTAAGAGGTTTTAATGTGTTCTCAGTCTTGTGTTGAAGTGCCAGTATAATAAAACCATCCAGTAAGGGCTCTTTTTTCACTCCTGTATTGAGCTCTTTTGAATTATAGAGCTCTCTGAGTAGATACTAAAACTCAGGTCAGTGGTGAGAAATGAGGGAAAGACATTAATAGGCTGAAAGAGGAAAAGGGGGGCTTATATGGAGCTGAATACAGAGGCAGGGGTAGACAGGGGCCACCAGGCCGATAGTAAATCTGGTTTTATTATTGAATGAACATTTAGAAAACAGGCACATGCTTCGGTGAATTGAGGTCCACTTGTATGCAGTCTGACATTTTGATGGTTTGCCACACCTCAAACAGGCAAGTTAATAATTTTTCTTTTTTATTTAACCTGGTTCATCCCACTAACCCTAACCCAACAAACTTCTTGAAGGAAGTCAGGACAGCAATGTGAATACATTCACACATATGAAAACAACACTGAAGAATTTTTTTTTTTTTAAAGCACCACAAGACAAGAGGAAGAGCAGCATGTCCTGACACTACAGAGCTTGTGTTTGTTGACTCTGGAAGACATGCAACCAACAGAAAAGAAATAAATGACCATCACATGACAAAGCCAGTAAATGTGCTTCATTGAGGGCCGCATAAAGGGAGGTCTGACTTCAGAGAAGAAGCCACATAATGACCCAGTGAAGACTGCAATGACTTCCCTCTTTATTACCCGTAAAACATCCTTTTCAGTCCTCTGAAAGCAGAGTGCAAAGGAGTTTTCCGATAAAAGTAAGAGCATATGTCACTCTTAGTGTCTATGTGGTCAGTATGGAGCATTATTATTCAACACAGCAGACAGTATGTTGTTAACATTTTTTGTTAATCCTGAGATATTTACCCCATCTCCTCCAAAGCCTAAAGAGTTTGCTGATTCATTTGAAAAGTTAAAGTTGTGGATAAAAGCAAATATTCAAACGAACAGCTGTCTTGAACAAAGTCTTGTGTTTTGTCGAGCCATGCGTTCACTCCAGCCTCTTCCTAATACGGAGTTTGTCACTCTGTACGGTACATCACCTAACTTCCTCCTTTGCTACTGCCACTAGAGGTCACCTAACAGTAAAACGTAAGTATGGGTAGTAATAAACTGCTTGCGCAGACAACCTATCGGGTTGTTAACTACAGGAAAACTGTCTCCTTTGTCTTAAAAACTGAACACAACTAGATGTAAAAGAGAATTGTCACAGGAAAATGAGAAGCAAAGGCAGAAAACATGCCACTGAATTCTCTCAGGCCACAGGCCACAGCATCAATCAGCCAAACCTTTTCCCTCCAAAAGAAAGAAGCAGCTGCTCTCCTGCCTGCCGAGGAGCGAGACAGTTAATAGGCAGGAGACAAAATGATCTGAGGTGATTCACAGGTCTTTCTTCTCCATCCACATCAGGCCTCTGCTCCTGACCTTTGACTCGCAACCTCTTGACCTCTGCTTTGTCCAGCCGTCAGGTGCCAGCTTGCTTACCACAGGGATCGAGATTCCTTCAAGATGCTCTCACCCGAGGGGGTTTAGTATTGTCTTTCCAGGACAAAGGAAGAAAAATCACCAATCACACACCCTTGTCCGTATTCTATGAACAACAACTGCATACACACTCACGCATGCAATTTTTTTTTCTTTTTGTGCATGGTTTTCATCGTTTGTCTGTCCTTTCCCTTCTCCAATCAAATTACACATTTCTCTCCCGGAATGATGAGACGATTGCCAGAGAATTTCAGACATGCTTTAGACTAAGACATCAAAACATTTGAAGAAAAATATGAAATCTTTCCGCCTCCCTCTTTCCCTCCCCTTTGATTTGTAACATCTTGTGGGCATGTTGTCAGCCAGTCCTAACTGAGATCAAAGTGCTACCTCTTTCATGCAGAGATATCATTCTTTATGGATATTTTGCAGGTTCCACCACAAATCATATTTCCCCCCAGGCTTTGATACAGCTGTCCTCCTCAACAAGAATTCATATCATACACCCCTCCCGCTCTTCTCCCTCTGTTCCTCATCCTTCTTTCATCGCCATACATAATAACAGCATCAAAACCTCAATCCAGGGATTGAGGCGAATCATCCCTGACTTCAAAAATAAACGATATCCATCTTGGCAGTGGTGAATTCATGTCTTGTTTTCATATTGGCAAAGTCACAGTGCACTTTCTCTCTCTTGCTTTGTTCTTTGTCCCCTCCGCCTTGCATCTCTTTCTTTCTCCACCTTGCTCTCTCACCCGGCCCTGCCCTTTTCTTCCCTACCGACCAGAAGAGCACAATATGTGGGATCAAACGGTGGGGAAGTGAAGAGCAAAGTGTCTCTCTGTCTCCTAAGCCCGGGAAGGATTAGGGCCAGGAGACTTCTGAGGAACAGTCATAAAGTGTGTTCATGCCTGCAGGGTATAGAGGGAGAGAGAGAAAGAGAGAAAAGAGCAGGAGAAGAGGGACGATCCGGATAGTGGTTAAGAGAAAAAAGCAAACACCGAAAAAAAGTAGGATGAGGAGAAACGGTGTTTCCCTGGTTCCAGGGCAGCTACACAGAACAGTTTATCAGCTCCACACTGGCAAAGTATTAATAAATCAGTCTGAACGAGAAGTGTTCAGAAATTTAACCACTGGACTGTTTTTGCAGTTCCTCTATTTATTCATCCCCTATGAACCATTTCAATACAGTAAAGGACTAGTTAGCTGGTAACCTACACACAGACAGAGTGTGTGAACAGTGACTGATCTCACTGTCTTAATGAGATCTCAGAACTGAACAGGAACTCCAGTTCTTTTTTTTTTTTTTTTTCTTTTTCATCCCTTTCTCCATACATTCATGAAATGGAATCATAAAGTTTAAGGCTGTTAGTGCAAGGACACGTCTTTGACTCAGATTTGTATCTTTCCTTTTGCATTAACTCTGCAGACACCTTCAGAATTATTCTTAGCTCTTGTAACAGATAATATTCTCGCTGCTGCAGTACGTTTCACTTTACATACCATGGACAAATGAACATGAAGGTCGTTTACCACAAAACAAAGATGTTATATGAAGATGACAGGTCATTTAATGGAAGGCCTTTCTGGGATTTCCAGCAGTGTGTGAGAGAAGGATGGTGATGCCGGGTTATGACTTGTCATGCATTCAGACGCTAACGTGCCTGGCACAGTAAGTCCTGCACAGATGTGAACCTGGGATCACAGCCATACTGAAGACTCCTCTCAGTACTTCACTCCTCATTCTTCTTCTTCCAGTGCATGTGAAGGTGGCAGGTTGGCCTACAGGTGCAGAGGTAAACCAATGAGCGGAAGGTCACTGACAGGAAATTTTATTTCAGTTGTGAACTGGAGGGCAGCTGGTGTTAAATCTGTCATGAATGCCAATGGACCTGGTGATCTGCACAGTCCTGACCTCTCTCTGAAGAGAAGCACATGTGTAGGTTGAATGCATAGGCTTATCTGAAGTTATCCTTTTCTGTTGGATAAGAACTAAAAAAATCCACACTGTAAGCTCAGGAAATCATTGTTTTTTATTATCTGGGTCAATTTTTTTTTTAATCAAAGGATTTAGTGTTTTCTCAACTTACATCACAATGTACTCTTTAACTAAGATTAAAATCACCTTGAGGTTATAAGGTTTACATACAACACTGACAGTTTGCAGTCTCCATTCAACCTCCTTCACTTTCAAACATCTGTTGCCATTTTAGGTGTGCCTTGACAATTTGAAATTATGAGGGCTATTTTTCTTTGTACAGCTCTGTACATTAAAGGAACATTTCTGCTTCATTCCTCGTATAAGCTGATTTAGTTCGGGCACCTGAAAGTTCAGCTGCTAACACTGAGTGTGTTACATGTTTGGTAGCTGTGTCCATTGTCTGCAGTAACCAAAAGAAGGGCATCACGTAGAAAATCCTCTCTACTGTACCTTTAAAATGTACCTTTGTACTGCCTAACTTACTAACAATAGTAAGAAGTATTAATCAATATTAATTCTATTTTGAACCATTTTTAAAATAACATCAATCCTTAATTGGAGAATTAAAAGAATATTTAAAACTCTTCAAGTAAAGTTGTCACTCTGAGGTATCATCAGGCACCTGTGTCTTCTCTGCACAAATAGATAAAACGTTTGCATAAACAGATCATTTTACCAAGTGAAATATTATCAAGTGGAAAAGAGAATGGAATGTATGGGCAGTGTTGTGTCATCCCAGCAGAATAAAAAGTGGTTTGGACTGACCAAATGAGAGACTGACAGCAAAGCAAGAGTGTTTTATCATAAACTTTCCTTCAAAATGGCTTCCGTGCCATAAGGAAGGAGGCACAGTTTGACTGAGGGTATTTTGTTTTGTGAAATTACTAAATAAGGACAAATATTTCTGACTTTGTTCCCCCCAGTGTATGATAAAGACCTTTAATTGCCCTGTGGTTCCCTTTTAAAAAAAATGGAAACCAGAGTTCACTTCTTTTTTCTCATTTTCATACTTGGTCAAACAGAAGGAATTGTGGGTCTAACTTTGTTCGAACCATGTCACAGAAACACTTCAGACTGACAGGGGAATGTGTTGTCACATCAACACACAATCGGCTGGCTTGACAACCTCCTTTTCCTTTTTCTTTTTTTTTAAATGTCCGTTCTTCACAGAGCCCGGGGAGTGATGAGAAGACTTCAACAAGAACAATACAAGTCAAGTGTGCAATTACATCTTCACCTGTTGACAAAACAGCTCAGAGAAAGTAACATCCTGCCAAGTCTTGTGTTTTCAACCGTGTTTGCCCTCCCACCTTACTCCCCTCGGCAAACATCTTTCATCCCTCTCTGACTCCCTCGCTAATGGAGCCTCGCTCGACTCGGTATGAGACTTAAGTGAACTTGTCAAAGTCAGACTCCTTTCCCAAAGATAAAAAGGAGCCTTGGTGGTCCCTGTTGAAAGAAAAGAGAAGAAAGAGGAGGCAGAGTTCTTTCTTTTTATTTTTTTGTGCAGTTTTTTTCTTTCTTTTTATTTTTTTGCTCTGTTCTTTGTCATGAGGGATCACAAATCTGACATGGCCCGAGTGAGGTCTTCCTCTGTCAGCAAAGGCAGAGGTGGTCATTGACCTATAGCCAGAGGCTGCACTCTGGTGGGCCACTGCCCTGCATGGTTCAGATGTCACCTGAGGGGAGGGGAGTTCAGAAACGACGGGCTGGGCCAGGTTGCGGTGATGTGATGAAGCACCGCAGAGCCCCCAGCTTCAGGCAGGCCTTTGGTGTGAACAACCAGCAGGCTTCTTTGTCACAGAGCTGATGGGGCAGATAGAGACTTCCTGGGAAATGGATGGTTAGAAGCATGGGAGTGGTGCAAATTAAGCACACACAAGCACACACGCCCAGCTGTACAAATTAGAGAGGCTGGTAGTAGTTGACCCTCAGATAACAGTAATGGCTGCAGGGACTCAGAAGGAAGTAGGTCAAGCCAACACTGGTGCTTGACCCCAGAAAAAACTGTTAACAACCATGATGCTTCTATGTCTGCACCAGATCAGATAATGACGGTATCACATCACACAATACTTTTTGTAGTTTCATTAAGATCGAGACCCGAGAACAAGAAACGTAACATAACAACACAAATTAGGCCAGACAACCACAATCAAGCGAGACATCAGAAAAGAAACATCAGATAATAAAGCTTTAAAATCTCAAAGGGAGATGAAAGAATCTACAGCTTGGGGGCAGTTTGCAGTTTGTTCCATTTAAAGGGTGAGTAGATTAGAGAAACCAGTTGTGTCAAAACTAGTGCATGCAAACTGTATGTAATGTCTCAGGATTGGATCAAAGACTGTAGTTACAAAATTTAGAGAGCTGGGACAGTTTGGAAGCTTTAACGGCGGAGCTTTTCAAATGTCAGAGATCATGAGAAGAGAATTCAGTCTTGTCAGTAACAAAGTCCACTGCTACAGAGAACTTTGTCATTAGTGACTCTCACCTTGATTTGACTAAGAGAAAAGAAATCTTTACGTTAGACCCTGACCGATCATAGCTCGTCATCTTTCACAACTCACATATGTGTTCTGTAACATGCTCTGTCACTTCTTTTCCACTGTGACACATGGGATAGTCACAAGCAGAAAACATGACAAGGTGCACTAATGTGGTCTGATCTGGGCACGATGTATATGATATTTTTGTACTTATTCGCCGAATTTCCCAGATTGTTAAGATCTCTTATCTCTTGATGTATGACTTTCACAAATTGTGTTTTTCTGTCATTTATTGCCGCACAGTGGACCTGAAACTAAAGATGGTGCCAACGTGATTTTTCTGACCATTGCATTTTTAAAAGTATTTGATGAAGTCCATAGCAAACTAGCTCTGGGAGTCATTATGAAAACCACTTGAGAAAACACATTAGTGTTCATTAGTGCAGGTACAGTATGTTCCCAGGATCAGAATCTAGCCGTCCAAACGGGCTGGGATAAGACTGGCCTGGGTAAGCATCTTGGGAAAAGCCCAGTCCACACGTTTCTGAGTGGGTGGCCTCTTCCTGATCTGCACACGGTTTCACATGCATCTCCTTTATGACAGGCAACAGACACACACACAAAATATACAAAAAAAAAAAAAAAAAAGAATAAATAAATACAGTGTGTTCCACTTATTGAGAGGTTTTATCAGTTAATAAGAAAATGTTTTCCCTGTGGAAACCACCAGTTAGCTAACCACAAGAATTCTCCTTAAACTGGGAGCCCAACTGGCAAACGCTTTGAACAAGTAACCACAAGACGTCACAGCGCCGTTTAAAGGGCTTTGGGGCTGAGATTGAGAAAGGGATAAGGTTTGGTAGAGTGATAGAGGAAAAATCCATCTTTCTGTTGGATTTCAGCAGAAAGATGATTTTCCGTCAAACTATCACAAAGGCTCTCGTTCATTATAGTCTATGAGCTATTTTTATTTAGGGGAAAAGAATCATCTTTCTCAATGAGAAAATAACTTGGCTGTATAAAATCTCATCAAAATGCATAAAGACACTCCTTAACAGGGATACCTTTTGTATGGCAAATCAAGTATGTCTAAAGACGCTGTAATCAAACCATTCTGTTCACCTGATCACCTGGCTACTTGCATATGAAAGATGCTGCAAAACCCTCTGAGAATTATCATCAGAGTTTGACCCCTGCTGTTAGATGGTAACCAATGAGCCTGGACATGTGTTAATATAGTCATGTTTGTATATCATTGTTATATTGCTGCATTATTCTTTTACCAGACTGGATGCTTCTGTGAAAACTGGCTGCAAAAGCAACATTTTGTATGATTTTCAATAGTTTCATTTTCTGTCTCGTCCTCTCTTTCACACACAGACACACACACACACACACACACACACACACACACACACACACACACACACACACACACACACACACACACACACAGTGTTGCTCAAGATTTTTTTTCCCCTTGTCAAGGTCATGGAAGGAGTACTGAACAGGCCTAGAGCAAGAACCTTGATTTGAAGTGACTGTAATGAGATGTAAAACCACCACAGACAGACAAAAAACAACCACTAACATGCACAAAACTATAAAAGGGACACAAAAAGACAACAGAGAGATGCATTATGACCATAAATGCATGGAAAATGACCAAAATGAGACCCAGATTTTGGATTTGAGTGTCTGTAGGAACTGTGTGGGGAGTTTTGCATGTCTGATCCCAGGAGCTCCTTGTCTCATAATCTGTCTGTGGCTAAGGTGAGGAGAGTCTGATCCAGTCTGGAGGTGAGGTCACATGAGAGCAGTAAACCTAATGATGTTCAATTACGTTTGCTCACTGCAGCAGAAGTGTCTCAACATATAATTGGTTGTGTCTTCACCTCCCTTTATTGCAACAAAACGTCTACACAGCAGCACATTTCCCTGAAGAACAGTCTCTGGATAAAAGATGAAAAGTAATTATCTACACAATAATGGGTGCAGTCATTCACTTTGGACAAGACACAGTAGGCAGAGGAGACTGGCATGTGAGAAGCACCTTTACGTATTTGAAGGATTAATTAGTGATGACGCAGATTAATACACAGCTTAGGTAAGATATTCACCATTGTCCCGAAAAACCCCTCCTTGTTCTTCTTGTCCATTGTGGTATTAGGTAAAAAAAAAAAAAAAACAAATTTTTTTTAATCTCATTACTGGAAACATTCTTCTCTTGTGACAGTATGTCACTTACCTAACACCACAAGCATTGCAGGTGCACGTGAAAGGACACATCTGAGCAAAACCAGTTGACACTTCTCAGAGGGCAAGTCCTGATTACTGGAAAAGTGGCAGGGCAAGTACAGATTCTTAACATTCAGTTAGCTGACAGTTACACGCAGTTAAAACTAATGCAGTCTAATCCTGCAATAAATCCCGAGTTCCTGAAGGTTATAATATTCAGATTATATTTTGTCTACTTATTTTTTAATTGTTTTAACTTGTGTATGTGTATTTCTATCAACTTCCATGTCAAACAAGTGCAGTGGTGAGCGTCGTACATTTTCAGCTGAAATTTAGTGGAGTAGAAGGAGAGGAAAATGTAAATACTCAAGTACGGTACAAGTCCTTCAAAAACAATTGTTCAACAGTACTTGAATAGGGATACGCAGATGAAAACAAAACCACAGAAGTTGAAAAGATGAGTTTGTTTTTCAGGCTTTAGCTATCAAGATATGTTACACTGCCGTCTTTTAGACTGATTGGTGTTATTCCAGGCAGATCATAAATAATACCTAAAAATACAGATACTTCACTCTACCTATAGAAAAAGACTCTTGTCTTTACCATCCATCTTGACAACAAGTAACATGTTTGAACTCTCAGGTGTGGCACGTTATCAATAACCCTCAACGTGCAGCCTTATACTGCCCTCTACTGCTCATTCACTAAAGATAGAGATCATAGAGCATCAGCCCTCCAGTTTTCTACTGTAATGACATGTTGAGAAATGCAAAGCACAGAAGGGGAAAAAAAGGGAAAAACTAACTGTTGCTAACTAACAACAGCTATTTAAAAAAAAAAAAAGGTTAGATCTAATAGCAAGGAACAAGAGAATATTAAAAGTAATCCTAGAGGAATTACAACTCTGAAACTGTTGATGTATTAGGCGTGGCCAGTGCATTGGGAAGGAACTGGTAACCAAGATTTCCACCTGAGGGCATCACTGCTGATAAAAGTCTAAAAACAGTTTCTAATCGAAATAAGCGTTTTTTCTAGACAACACCAAGTCATTAATTCCACATGAGCGCATCCACGTATGACCAGCTGAAATAGATGAATTGATCCAGCCTCCCACAGGCTGAAAACCAACCTTATCGATCCAATTCAGCATATAAAGCAGAGTTTTAAACCGCTTTGTATCACTCTTACTGTTTCAGCACACTGTGAGGAACAACTGGAAAGAAAAACAGTGAATAACGTTGTGAGTCATGTTCTACAACACACAACTGTGCACAGAGAGTTGACATGAGATGCTGTGTCCTGAGATGAATGTGATGTGCAAATATTCTCCATTTGTAAAGTAGATTCCTGCTCACAATGCAAACATCCTTGATGGATGGGAGTAACCAGGCTGTATATTATTTGTATATTATAAACAAATTCAAAGATCAAAATGTGGCTCACACAAATTTAAATCACTTGCATTTCATTATCTTGTTCAGTCCACAACCTCTCAAGACTTTGTCCTCTAAACTCCAGAAACGTACATCTTGCCATCTGGATTTAAAGAAAAAAAAAAAAAAACATAGCTGGCAGACACACAGAGGAGTATTTTTGAGTCTGTTTCTTCTGGCAGCTGATGCCAGGGGAAACCTCTCAGTAGCCTGTAACATGTTGACTTCAAATATCAACCAGACCACCACATGAAATTGTCTGCTCTTCCCTCCAGAGTAAACACACCCACACAGACAGATTCATCCCTCCTGGTCACTTGTACAGAGAGATGTAAAACCTCAGCATGTAATTATCTCAATTTGTGAATCACTCCTCTGTCACAAACAACTATTTAAGCAAAGGGCTGGTGGGCTAAGGGTTAAAGTTATCACCTTAAAGCATAAAAAGCAGCCAGGATAGAAAAGGTGTGGTTTGAAACAGGAGACTGAAACAACAGAGGTGAGGGGATCCTGAAGACAAAAATGGATGATAATAGCCTCAAAACACAATAGAAGAAGAACAAATGCCCCTTCTAGTTTACCCAGTCTGCCGACACTGGAGAAATGTAACTTGAGATTTTGACACAGCCTCCACCGTTACAAGGTGAGGAATTTCTCATGTAATGGTTGGCAGGTTGGGACATGATTCAGTCTTTTCATAAGGTCTGGAAAAAAACAGGGAAGAACATCCTGGTACCACAAACAGGCTGCCTCACCCTAACATACAATAACAGCATTAGAGTAAAGCCTGGGATGTGCACAGAGGGTAAACACACCAAAACTCTTCTACTTTGTTCATCTATGGGCATTAGTGAGTCATTCTGAGTTTAGTTCAATCTGACAAGGTAAATCTGTGTGTTGAAGTCCTTTTCTCCATTAATCACTTCTATAAAATGCTGGAAACTGGTGAAAATGCCCATTCAGAAATTCCAGCTTTACCTCCACGTTTTATCCAACCAACAGTCAAAAACCCCCAAAATAATCAGTTCATTGACCGATATGATGAAGAGAACCAGCAAACTCTCACATTTGATAGGATGAAATCAAAGTCTGTTTTGGGATTTTTGCTTGAAAAATGACTGAAGTGGTTAATAGTTCAGTTTAGCTCTGACTGACTTTGTGGGACTTTTTCTTTGCTCACTGAACAGTTTATCCATTACTCTTAGCTAACATTACAGGGGATGCTGTAGCGAGGGCTTCACTGCTCATTAACTCATATTATTATTATTATTATTATTTTATTTATTGGTCAGTCACTGAGTATATTCAGTTCACAGTTGCCCACTGGTTTGGGCCCCCCTGCCCCTACAGTGTTATGGACACACCACTGGTGTAATGAGTGAACACACCCAGTCAAACCACAGCCCCAAGCTCTGCGCTCTCCGATGCAGACCCAGTGAGTAAAAACGTCCAAAAACATGACACACATTTCCCTAACAAAGTCAAATATTCAGCAACGGGTTTGCCAGGGGAAAAAAGACGTCATGGGTAGCTTAAATTAAAAATTTAAAATTAAAATAAAATAAATAATAGATCATGGAAAATAGAACAATAATTTAAAACATGCAATAAAGAAATTCCAATTCTGAATTCAACAACACTGTAGACACTGCTGTGATAATATTTTTAGGGAAACCAAACAGTGAAAACTCAGACAAACCAAACTTCATGCAAAAAAAAAAAACGTAAAATTTGTCGGAGAAAGCATTTAAACGTTCTCTCTGAAATATAAAGACGTCCATTCGAACAAACAAAGTCTCATTTAAGAGTTTTTACAAGTGATGAGCTTTACAATAACTTTAAAAACTAAAAAAAGAATAAATCACAGTTTTATCTTACCGATTGCAAAGCAGAATCCGACTGCAAAAAGCTGGAGAATAATTCTGTTCATCTTGGAAAAAAAGCGAATACAATTACAATCTCGACTTGTGGGAGAAGCCCGCCTGCCTGTGAAGACTCAGACCGTTATAAACTTGACCAAACAAATTCTTGTTTTCCGCCATTGCTGCATTTATAATCTTCCACCTCCCAGCAAACGTCACTGTTATCCAATCAGAGGAGAGAGGAGAGAGAGGTCATTCACCCAGGTCTTTTTTTTTTTTCCAGACTCAGTTGGGGGTTATCACTTTCCTGCAGGTGATTAAAGTGGAGTCACTGTAAGATTCATTTGTGGATTTATAGTATTTTGGTGGCGATTAAAAGTGACTTATATGTCGCTTTATGATCTCATCTTAATCAGTGGTGGAAAGTAAAGTACAGCTACTCAAGTACTGAGGTGCTTGTGCTTTACTTGAGTATTTCCATTAAATGAAACTTTACACCTGTACTTCACTACATTAATTTTATAGCTGTAATTAGTACAGCTTTTCAGATTTCTTGGCTTGTAACCCCTTAAAGCAGAGTCTATTAGGGACATTTTCTGCAGAATGAGTACTTTTACTTTGGATAAGTTAAGTCCACTTTGCAAATAATACGTCTGCGCTTTTACTTAAAAGGGAGTTTAAATGTAGGACATGGACCTGTCTACAAGAGTACACTTAAATACAGCAAAAAGACTGATGGCTTACATTGAATTGGGATTACAACAAACTACAGTAAGTACCCTGTGGAATATGTTGTTGCTTCAGGCGATGACAGACTGAGATATGTGGCTTTTTAACTGAATCACTTTGAGCAAAGAGGTGTGGTGCTTAACTCCTCCAGCAGGACAAATAGTAATTATCTTCATTATGTCAGTTATGTAGGAAAAATAAAACAATTCTCAGAAGTTTTTCAACTATTCCTAAACTTGTTTTCATGATGACTGACATTATTTTTGTATAAAATCTCCAAGCAAGTAGAAAGGTTAAATAAGTCCAAAAGAGCAAAATGGAAATGAATGCAACTGACTGTGTGTGCAAGTTTAACCCGGGCAGTTTTAAAGGAGTAAATTTGTCTGGGAAATTATGTTTCTTGTGACACTGTAGATCGTGTTTCCTTTTGCTCTATTCTTAGCTCCATAATAAACTAAAATGTTGGACAAGAGTCCATTTCTGTTCCTCCAGAGCCACTGGACAGACCGTCCGTCCAGAGGTCTATTTTCTTTCTTAGAGCACAACATGGTGGCCTAAAAATACAGTAAGGCGACAGTCAGTTGGTCCCCAAAAGGTCACATCAGAGTACAAAGTATGAACTCATGTTTGTCTTGTTCCATTAAAGAAATGATATCCGTCCCTGTCCTGATAGGTTGCACCATCACCTTTCATCCTCTTTCTTCTGTGTTTCCAGCCAGTGCGATTAGCTAAAGCAAAAACCTTCTCTCTACTGTGTAACCACTACAGAGCATAGTGTAACTGATCTAAAATTACACACATTCACCTCTAATGGAAACTCTTGATATTCTGCGTAATAATTTAGCCAACCTTTCAAACCGGTCTCAAATCCCCTCTGGTAGCAGTATGAAGACATAATGCTGCCAGCTTCATTTCAGCTTTCACATTTCATTAAAGAGATCTGCAGGTTTTCCTCAAGGCGGTACCTCAGTGTACCTGCAACTGAAGACACAGCACATTTAGTGAATAACAGACAGCAACACCTGAACAGTACGATGTATACTATCTGAGAAAGGCAAAAGACTGCTTTTAAAAAGACTAGGATTGTTTGGGACACCATTCTTTTGTGTAACTGTGTTTCCTTTTTTAGCAAAATTTTCTTATTTGCTTTGAGAAGTGAAGGACCACGTATTTAGCCCATAGAAATGACACAGATTTTGTCACTGAAATATATCTTCTGGATGACGACGCGTTTGAGCAGCTTGATGTGTTTGTTGGTGGAAGAATCAGTTAGTTTGAGGTGAAAAACACAGATTTGTTCGCATTTGTTATCAAGGCCACTCTGAGGAAGGGATGTTTCTGCAGGTCCCCTCTCTCATTCTGAGCTCCACAGATAAGATAAGTGAAGAAATTACCTTAACATTGTTTACGGGAGAGGCTCTGGAAAAGCTTTAATTATTCACCCAGGCAAGTCTCATCTCGCTCGGTTGAGTTTGTGCCCAGGCATTTTTCTGAGTGCCTATTTGTTTCCAACTGTTTGCAAACAACCTTGGAGAGAGACAACAAAGGTATCTGATAAATGACTGACTAGTGGAATGGGGAGGGGGGGGGGGGGGGGGGGGGTTCAAAGAAGTTTCCAGGTTTTTTTTCCACAAAATATGGAGAGGGTTTTGTGGGGAAAAAAGGTTTTTTCCCTTTTCCGCCCCCTTGGGG
>JBBMJY010000020.1:3614425-3632061 GCA_037833715.1 Toxotes lorentzi
CACACACACACACACACACACACACACACACACACACACACACACACACACACACACACACACACACACAGTGCTACCTCAGTATATTGATGGCACTGATTTGCTTTTGGGCCCACACCCTCGAGTCCTACCAATGGAGAGACCCTCTCATTTAAAGCAGCAGATATTCATCAGTTAGACACACACATGCACGCACGCATACACACACACACACACACACACACACACACACACGCACACATGCACACACACACTGGCTTGGGTTTGGGAAGAAGAGAATTAGAGGAAACCACAAAGACATTTGTGAGCAGCCCCATGGCAGCCTTCACCCAAACAGGGCCGCTGCCACAGAACCACAGGGGCAGAGAAACCCTCCGTCTGTTCACTCCGCAGATTAGTGACTTAATATAACCAAACAAAGGCTGCCTTTCTCTCTGCCGCACTCAGGGAATATGCTGAAGACGGAGCAGAAGAGTAACCACAGTGGTTATATAATCTATTTTCTTTTACAACCAATCTCAGTGAAGTAGCTTCTCTGCAGTTTGTTCAGTTCTTTACAGTGGACATAAAAGAGAAGAGCAAAGTAAACATACTGTAAGAGGACCTGCTGTGTTAACATCAGACCTCCATGCTGATGCGACTGTTTTCACTGTGTTCCACATACAGTAGTGAAGTGGTGATGTTACACAACCCGTCCAGATAATTGACTGTAGTGGAAACCTGGCCATCTGATGAGGGCGGGACCTTTAACACACTTTGCAGCCTCAAGGCAAAAAGGTTCATTTTGTTGCTTTAAAACCAACTGAAAAAGAAATGTGCTTATTTTAAAATGAATATAATTACAACAAAGTGTCTTTTCCTATATCAATGACAGATACAGTCACAGAAGCTTAAACATACACATAACAGGAACACTTTCGTGTGTGATTGCTTTGCTAAAAGTCAGCACTTTTGACATATCATAACTCTACTATCAATCAATACACAGTTGCAGGCATTAGCACACCAATTCTCCTGTTCTCTTGAGTACGTGGACATCCTTTTACATACATTTTCCCAAAATATCTACCTTGTATCTTTGGACATTTTCTCCACTATAATTCAAAATAAAGTTCTGTAAGTTTGAATAATGTTTGGGCTGCACAAATAAATAACTTGCTGTTTTTTGTGTTTTTAAACCCTGCCCAGAATTCACAGCTTGTCCTGCTTCACAGTACAAAGAGTATGAACGTTCAGTGACTTTGAATTACAAAACATCTTAGAAATACTTAATTTAAAACTTAATTTAATTACATGTGTAATGAATTCTGTGTGTCTCCACTGTGGTTTCACTGTAAACTGACCTAACAGCCATTGTCCTTGTCCCACAAGGCTTCAAATCTGGATTGAAAAACAGGGATGACTTCCATGAACCCTTGGTCAGGTCATGGCTGACAACACCATCGTTTGCTGATGTTCCAAAAATAATTAGAATAACTCCATCATTCATAGCAACCAAACTGATGGAAGTCCCACTTTTTCACAGCATGTTTGCTTTAACATGCTTTGGTTCCTCTTGTCCTGTAATTTGATGACATGATTCAACACATGAGGTCATCTTTGTCTGATTGGCATTTTATGCTCAGCTTAGGCAGCCAGATGAAAATGATGTGATTAAGGGAAGGACAGAGGGTTGGAACAGGGCAGTGTAATCCAAGTTCTCCCAAAGGGTACTGGACTCATACTGGTGAAGTTATCTAATGATGGAGTGGACCACCTACATGCATGTGGGAGGACACAATATCTCATCCAGCTTACTGGAAAATCAGACAGAATGACAGAAACCATGTAATCAACAGTGATATAAAAAGATAAGAAGAAAAGAGCATTTAGAGGAGACAAATATCTGTCTGTGGAGTGTCAAACTCTAATCTACTGTAGGCTTAAACCCACCTGACCCAGGAGTGTTTGATCCTTAAGAGATTAGTAGGAGGAAAGGATTTCAGGCAGATAACTTACTGCAGTAAGTAACAGAGGTTAAAGCCAATCAGTGTTTTATATTAAGGATGAAAATAACAATGTGAAAGGTATTACTCATGATGATAAATAACCCACAGAAAATTGTAATGCAAATGCAGTTCCTTTCAGCTTAATGAAGCCTTTATGTTAACATGCTAACATGTTCTCAGCAAATCAACTTTTCTAAAGTGGTCAAGTGTCGTCTTTGTGTTTAGCTTGCTGCACTGACCCCTTGTGGCCAGAAGTCACCCAGTAATGTGTAAGAATATATTTATATAATAAATTAAATTGAATACATTTAAGAGCTGTGTGTAAAATAGAAAACACAGTGAAAAAAGAGCAGCAGAGAATGATGAAAATGGTGCATGGAACTAAATAAGAACGGGGGGCAAGTGCAGAATTTATAGCCCTGAGTAATATTTTCCCAGAGGAAGACACTAAGGGCATTTCCATCCACCTGTTTTCATGTACATTTTCAATTTGAGCATAAAAAAAAACTAAGTGGAAACTTAAAGCTGCTTTTTCTTTTTTAAGGATTAAAATCTGTGGCTGCTCTGATGAATGGTTTGCAGTCTCATTCTGCATCATCTCCTTTGGTGGAGATGGAGAAAACACTCAAAGGTGTTTTCTTTACTTATGTTGTACCCAAGTAGACACTGATCATTGACAGTGTGGGAGTATCTGCACACACAAACACAGAGAGACACTGTGAGACCATTCAGTAATTCAGTAGCTCACAGTCTGTAACCATAACAGCTGCATCATCTCCATAACAGAAGGGAGTGTGGAGTGTCATGCTGGACATGGTTTGACTTCTGCTCGCTCTCTCTTGTTGTTGATACTCGCTCTGCCCTCGAGCGATATCAGCAGCTGTGTGTTTCTGAAAAACAAATGTGAGATGTTCAGCTTCCTGGGGCTGTGAGATCACTTTCTGGACACGCAAACCCATAAGTAGCGGAACACTGACTGACTGTGTTCAACAGGTTATGAAATTGCTTCATGTGTTGTCTCTCTCTGATGTTTATTTGTGACATGGAAATGTCACAGAGGCTGTGCGGAGCGGATGGGAGATCACTGGGGAGGCATCTGATGATTCCCACCTCTTAAGACAAAACAAGCAGTTGGAGAAAGGAGGAGTGGAGGGTGGGAGCAATGGGGTACTGCAGGATTTGTTTTACTTCATGCAGGTACAACAAAATTAGATAGCAGGGTAAGATAAATTTTGTTTACAATTTAGGATGGCAAGTGTCCTAACCACCAACAGACACCGCATATGGATATGGATATCTTCACAGCAGTGGAAAAATATAAATTCATTGAGATTACATCAGCAAATTAGGATTTTATTCAGTAAAGTTTGGTGATCCATAAAAATAATTTTGAGAAAGATTTGTCAGCATAAATGAGAGACTTATTTTAAGTTCCCTGTATCAGTCAAGATCCAAAACTACTGGATCCTACTTTATTGGAGTTCCATCCTACTACGGGACTTCCAATAAAGTAATTTGTCAGTATAAATGTTTTGTCTTTGAAACTCATCTCCAGGTTGTATCGCCTGCTTTCTTCACTGTAGGCATCCATATACATTAAAAGTATACATGGTATAATGTGGCCATGGTGTAATGTACTTCTGATCAGCAGAGTTGACATCAGATTTTGGCATGTGTGGCTCATGCTGGAAAATGAGCCACATCAGTTTTCCTCACATTTGTGTGTTTGTTCGCGTTCCACAAGAGCAATCTGGGTCAGTCATGTTGTGCGTCTGTGTTTTGGCTTGAGGTATGAAGTAGCCGTGCTGGGGTCTGACAGCAGGGCTGATATATGGAGCTCTATTACCACTGCTCATAACTCTAACACACTAATTACAACCACAGGCTTGCAATGAGCACTGCTGCTTTGAACCCAGTACTTTATAACAATGTGTGTGTGTGTGTGTGTGTGTGTGTGTGTGTGTGTGTGTGTGTGTGTGTGTGTGTGTGTGTGTGTGTGTGTGGAGGTACAGAGGCAGGAGTAGAAGTAGTTGAGTGAAGATTAATACCCCTGCCCGACCTCAGACTGATCTGATGACTTGACCTCGGACCCTCCATCTCCATGGCCAGAGAGATTAAAAAGCAAAGAATGAGGATAAGTAGCGATGGCTCCGAAAATTCAGTCACATGTGATGAGTCAAACATCCGAAAACCATGTAAATATAAAGTCATTGTTCTGTATATTTTGCCAGTCAACAACCACAATCACATCCGACTGCCGAAAACACCACGGCAGTCGCCAAGAAGGCCCAGCAACATCTGCACTTCCTGAGGGTGCTCAGGAGGAACAGGGTGGGGAAGAGGCTTCTGCTGATCTTCTACCGCTCCTCTGTGGAAAGCATCCTGTCCTGCTGCATCTCAGTGTGGTACTCCAGCTGCTCTTTACACCACCCGCTGCCTCAGGAAAGCCACGGCCATCCTAAAGGACATTTCACACCCTGGCTCTCACCTGTATGAGCTGCTGCCCTCTGGCAGGCGGTTCAGGGCAGCGAGAACCAGGACAAACCGCCTCAAGAACAATTTTTTCCCTAGTGCCATCAGGCTGCTAAATGATCATAATATGCCATAAAAAACAACAACTTGAACTCATGCGTGCAATATACGCTGCATGGGACAATTTTTATTTCTTTCTTCATTTTTGCTGCTATCATTCTTATATACATGCCATGTTGATATCCCTTGTCTGATACAAAGGTCATGCTGCCATTCTTCTTGTACATATACTCAGAGACACCTTCTTTGATTTTTCTACTTTATATTTTTATCTTTCTAATTTTTTTCTTTTCTTTTTTTGTATTTATTACACACAAGCACCTTTGAGGGAAGTGCCACTAATTTCATTCGACATTGTTCAATGACAATAAAGGCTATTCTATTCTATTTTATTCTATTCTATTCTATTCTATTCTATTCTATTCTATTCTATTCTATGCACCATCGTGTATCTGGAAATTAACCACTCTGTGTTAGCACTCAGATATTTGAAGTCGGGGCATGTATATTGAGATAGGCATCAGTGCTCACATTGATATTTACACTACTGTGTGGCAAATGTCAGCCTCCTCTGGTAAGACATTCCGCACAGACACACACAGCTGGGATGCTGTTTTGCTGGTTGCCTTGGAGATGGCGGGGAATGAGAGAGAGGTGGTGGGGAAACAGAAAGGGAGCATGAGCTTCTCTTTCATCAGGTCACACACACTGACACCCATTCAACATGTTCGCCCCGTAAAAACCATGACATAACCGGAGACATGAAAGGTCTGGTGAAATGAAAGGTTGATCTTTCTGCTCGGCTTTTGTCTGTCATACCGTCTTCCTATCATATCAATAGACTGTGTGTCTTTGCTTTGTCTTGTTAAGAAAATATGAGAGGCATAAGTGTAGGCTTCTGATTTCATATGATTATAAATTCATGACACTGACACCCGTTTAGCTTTCTGCACTTCCTCCAAGGGCCACTGGAATCCACAATGTAGTACATTTTAGCTGGTAATATACCACATCACAAACATTTTTTAAATGATGTTTTCCTTTTTTCCTCTTTTTATTTTGCTGTGGTTTTATGACAAACATTTTGATTTTGTTTGATGGTGCAGGTGCTACAGCCCTGAAAATATAACTAACAATTGTAGAGAAAAGTAGATGAATGTAAATGTCAGTAAGTACTCCTCACTGCTGTGTTGATGGAATTATTTCGATCATTAAACTGAACAGATTTCACTGAAAACATTAATTTGTGGATGTGTTGACTTATTCAAAAAGTCACATTTTGTCATTTTATATGGGAGATTTCAATCACTAATTGGTACAAAACATGTCTTGAGACCTGACTAACGCAGAGGAACATTGTTCCCATCCCACCACCCTTTCAGTGACCTCTGAACCCTCGCCCCAGGACACAAAGGTCAATGTCCCCTCATAACTTTAAGATCCTTAGAGTCTCACTGCTCCAGGGAACCAAGAGACCCCTGGAATAAGTAATTATTTTTTGTTATTACTTTATCATCATCTATAAGCACTGATCAAATACAAATCGGTTCCAAACAGAATCCATTTAGTGCAATAAACTGTAGTGTCTATCATTTACAGCTCAGTGACGCCACCTACTGTGGCGGTATGGTGCATGAAAAAGAGCCTTAAAAAAACTATCTTCAGGGCAGCAGACCAACCACATTTAAGTCTGTTAAATCGTGTTATTTCCGTATCTACATTTTATGAAATGGTGAGAAACAAAAACCTATTTTCTAAAAGTAAAAGAAAGAGGTGTTTCACTCATGGTGTCTAAATAGACTTCTTCCCAGGACAATTTTATTTTCAAACTGCTCTGTTTGGTTGATAAGGCGAGACCATTTATACTTTAATCCAGTTTGGTGACATTATGTAAGTCCTAGCTTAACTCCTCTAACTGAAAACACCTGTGTGGGTGTGCAAGATATATACTAATGGTTCTCAAATAATAAATCAAATAAATGTGGTGGTGTGAAAAGTACAACATTTCCACCTGTACTGCGGTGTAGTGTAGCAAGTATACAGTAGCATAATATAGAAATACTCAATCAAAGTACAAGAAGCTTAATGATTATAAATGCTGTACTTGAATGAATGCAACTAGTTTCAAGCGTGACACCACAACTTTTAATTTGGTAAATTTCCCGCACATGCGCAGACCAGCTCTGACACCGGTAGTGACGCGAAAATGGCGTCCTCCGCTGCCCGGCTGACCACACGCAGGTTAGCAGCATCGGTTTCTTCTGGACACCGTAGCGGTCGTTTTTTCATCGTCTCCGCCAGACATGCAGGAGTTTGTTCAGCGACGATGTCGCAGGCTCACCGGGGTGGGATAGCGGTTAGCATTGGCTCCTGGAGACACGGGAATGGCGTGACATTGAGGGGACTGACAGGTGAGATAGCTAAATGTTAGCATAATATTCAAAGAGTTCCTTCTGTCACTCTTTCTTATAACACCAACAGTGTTTAAGTGTTCAGAGCCCGGTCTCCCTGGCTTTGTGATGTGTGAATGTGAACTTAAAAGTGTACAGCCTGCTAAAACAAGGCTATCATAGTCCTCCGAGGCTGGTTAGCCCTGATGGCAGAATGATGTAACCGCTCTCTGTTAGTGTTTGCAGTGTTGTTACATCAGTAAGTCTGTTCCTACACTGGCCTTGTTACGGCCACACCTCCTGTGTGTCAGCATCGTTCGTTAAAAGTCCTTTTCGTATCCTTTTTTCTGCAGAGTTGAGATTTCCCAGTGTCACCACCTGCCACTCTTTCCACACCAGCAGCAGTCTGGCAAACAAGCAGGACTACTATGAAATCTTGGGTGTCTCACGAACTGCCCCACAAAAGGACATCAAAAAGGCTTATTACCAGGTCTGAGACACACTTTTTATTTACACCAAGCTGTTAATACATGCATAATTTACTAGTTTGTCATTGTTCATTTTAAATAAAGATGGAAAGTGGCTAAAAAGAGACAGGCTCATGATCCCCCAATACCTTAGAAAACTAGTTTGTTTGATTTCCCTTGGAAAGAGGTTTAATCTGATGCTTTCTCACTCCCTGCCTTTATCTTTTTTTTTTCTCCACTTTTTGGTCGGTCCTATTTCATTTTTAATCGTCCCTCACCAGCTGGCAAAGAAGTACCACCCGGATACCAACCCAGATGATCCAGAGGCCAAAGAGAAGTTTTCCAAACTAGCTGAAGCCTATGAGGTAAAAAGCAAATTACTTAATGGTGTCAAGTTTATCTCTCTCCACTTATCTGCAAGATAGATGATAAGCAGCACCATCATATTATGTTATTCAGATGTTGGAAAAAACCCTCAGATTTTCTCTTTTTGTGTTTAGGTGCTGAGTGATGAGGTGAAGAGGAAGCAGTATGACACATACGGAGCGGCAGGTTTTGACGCCAGTCGAGCTGGGGCTGGCCAGCAGCAGTACTACAGAGCTGGGGGGGCCAGTATAGATCCTGAAGAGCTCTTCAGGAAGATCTTTGGAGAGTTTACTGGAGGAATGGGCTTCGGAGATGTCCACAACATGTTTGACCAAAGGCCTGAGGTGAGAACTCAAAGCTCTGTAGCGTCTACAGGTTTTGATATTTAACTATACAAAATTGCATGCATTTTTTTTTGTGTACTTAAATCTTTTTTTATTGTGTTTTTAAGTTAAAAATGATGTAAACTTACTGTACATTCATTAAAAGTAGCAGGTCATTGAAATGTGTATGTCAGTCTAAGTGTACTAAAGTAAATGAATTTCTTTCCATAGTTTGTGATGGAGCTTACGTTCACTGAGGCAGCAAAGGGTGTGAATAAGGAGCTGAATGTGAACCTGGATGATGCCTGCCCAAGGTGTGATGGAAAGGGCAGTGAGCCGGGCACCAAGGTGTCACATTGTCACTACTGCAATGGCACTGGCATGGTTAGTACCATAGAAATAATATGTCAGTGAGGAAGTTAGCTGGATTTCTTCTCAGGACTTTACCACACTGTTCCACTGTGCTAACAGTTAGATACTAGCATAATGTATTACGCTCTATGTCGCCCCCTGCAGGAATCAATCAACACAGGTCCTTTCATGATGCGTACCACCTGTCGGCGCTGCGGTGGGAAGGGTTCCATCATAATCACGCCCTGTGCTCTGTGCCGAGGTTCAGGTCAAACTAAGAAGAGGCAGACACTCACTGTGCCCATACCTGCCGGTAGGTTTTCATCCTGGAATCTCACCTGTGAAGGAGAAAAGCTGAAACAAATTGAGAGATCTGTTTTTATGCATGACTTATACCTAATGTGTACAACAGCTTTTGCTGAACATAATGAGCCTTAGGGATTCTCAGCGTTATTTAATCTTGTGATAAAATTGTGAATGTGTGTACCCTGCTGTAAACTTTTCAGACTTGAATTTGGAAGATTAAATAATTTGTGATGTTTTCTTTCAGGTGTGGAAAATGGTCAGACAGTGCGCATGTCAGTAGGACAAAGAGAAATCCTCATTACATTCAGGGTAAGTTCTTATGGCCTTACATCTGTGACTGATTGACATTCAGTTTTTTTTGTTATCTTATCTTTGCAGTATTTTAGGAGGCACTGAATGTCTAATACGTATTATATACGTATTAGAGTTGGATGTTAAAAAGATGTGTTAGATGTGTAGATGTGTATGTATTTGATGTGTTATTTTTAAATTGTCTCTGTACAGGTCCAGAGGAGCCCAGTGTTCAGGCGCAACGGTGCAGACATCCACTCAGACGTACCGATTTCTATAGCTCAAGCCATCCTGGGGGGCACAGCAACAGCACAGGGCCTCTATGAAACCATCAGTATAGTGGTGAGTAAGCAGCAGTGCATATGAGTGATAATACACAGCATTACTTCTCAGGTTCCCCCTCAGAATACTACGTTATGAGTCATGTCAAGTCAGATCAGTCAGTTTATTCATGTTGCTGACCTAAGTTCTTTACAAAGAGACAGAATTTTTATGATATTGTTTGATTGTTGTGACCAACTCTTCTGTGTCCAGCCAGCAAGGGGAGCTTTAATGAGAGCAGAAGTCAAGGCACCTGAGAACTGCCTTTTTTTCTGATTTACCTAGAATTCACTGCTGACTTGTTTGTTTCTTAAGCAATAAGGTAATAAGGTGGTGTTCATTGCTGAATGAAGACCACATACATTTCCTCACACAGTTTCAGTAGAGCAAATGTTCTGTCTCAAAGTTTGTTGTCTATATTTTCAGATTCCTCCCAGTTGCCAGGCTGATCAGGTGATCCGGCTACAGGGGAAAGGCATTCGGAGGATGAACAGCTACAGCTACGGAGATCACTACGTTCACATCAAGATCAGAGTGCCTAAGTAAGACACAAATACAAAGACATGCTATAAATACATGTTAGACTACTCAGTAAGCCAAGTTGTCCTAGATTAATACAACAGTCCTGCTTATTTTGCCAAATCATGACAATCGTTGACTATTTTTAGTTTCAACAAAATAATCTGATCCTTAAATCAAAACTATGATTTATAAATTTTTTTAAAATTTCTAAATTAATTGATGTTGAATAATCACAATATGTGTATGACTTTATCTGCAAGACACGCAGAATTTTCCATGTGATATGATGGTGCAGTCACCATAAAGTGAAAGTTTGTCTTCACCGACGGTGTTAGGCGAAGGCGGGGAAAATGCTGATGTCCTAACACTGTGAAGTGGATCTGTGAAAAACTGTACAGGATTCAGTTTGAATCATTTAAGTGTATTTCTGCTGTCTTTTTCCTGCAGGAAGCTGACTCGAAGGCAGCGCTCTCTGTTGCTGAGTTATGCTGAGGAGGAGACTGACGTGCAGGGAACCGTCAATGGTGTCAGTCCTTCTACAGGTCAGGGCTTGAGTTCAGTTTCACCATTCAGTCAAAAAGATCACTCCACCCTACTATAAGACACACATAGATGGTCAGGCAGTGCCTGTGCTCTCAGGTCTTATGAGACCATCAGTTGTATAGTATCAGTAGTTGAGCGGATGCAGTGTTTGTCTGTGTCCAGGAGGTGGCAGCAGTGCTTCAGGATCTGGTGAGAAGACAACCAGCTCAGAGGAGGGACCGGAAAAGCAGCAGGAGCAGAAGGAGGAGGAAGGCTTCTTCTCCAAACTAAAGAAAATGTTTAGTTGACACTCAGGCTGCAGGTGGGAGCTTTAAACATTTCACCCCTTTCCTGATAGGTATTTTCATTTAAACCCAATTGAATTTCGCTTTACATAAACAGTACACTCAGTCATTTATCTGCACGGTGGCTGTGATAAACCACAACTTCAATTATGTGTCTCAAGTTTAAAGAGCTTCAGTTATTTTATTTTCACATGTGTTCTAACTTTTCTGCAGGTAAAAAACATCATGGTAAAGGAAGAAAAGAAATCCACTGACTAGGCCTCCATGCTGTTTCCCTCTGCTTTGGAGACTGAGTAAGGAGGAGGAAGAGAGAGGCATAGTGGTCTTTGTGTTGACTCAGTCACACATTGATGGACTTGCAGTTCGCAAACAGGCCACGCAGACATCAGGTCCACCCACACACCCACTGGCTCGTCACCACAGTCAGGTGCTGGGCTGAGAAACACATGAACTGCTGGAAGAGAAAAAAAGATGGCGACTACAGATGACTGTTGTGGTATAATTCTCCTCCCTGCTTACTGTGTTTGAAACGTCACTGCTCCTTGAGTCTACAGACAGTCACTCTGTATTAAATAACACCACTTAAGATGAGCTATTAAAATGGCAGCAAAAATTTATAGTCAACCAACACAGTAATGCAGGTAAGTTGAAATAGATTGTAACTGGATGAAAAGTAAAATTCAGTGTATGAGTTTTAGAGAGTAAAGTACAGCATGACAGTTTTATTATTTTTATCTGTAACAGGTGTCCCAGAGTGCAATAATGTCCTAGAGGAGAACTAACAGAAAAGGACAGAAAGGTATTATAAGAAAATGTGGGCACTGTTCAATTGATATACTGTCAATCTATTACAGAGAGTGAAATTTGTGTACAGTGCAGCATCCACTCCAACAGCCGCCAATACAAGTGATGAATATTTACATGGGTTAAATGGATCTCTGAAAGTTTTTTGAGTCATTAATATTTCAATGGTTCTTTAAAAGGAATGTGTCCGTAAATCAACTGCTGATAAATTCAACTCACTCTAATTCTACTGTTCTACTGTTCTACTGTCTATGTACAGTTCACTATTTTATAATTTCCTCCTTCCTGGAAGAAGGTTGTCTCTATTTTCTTTATGATTAGTACTAAATTACATAATTCTTTCTAAGAAACATGCTAGGAAATAATAGCACATTATGTATCCTGTAAAATAATGTGTCACCCTTTGTCCCCCATATTAAACTTTACTGGCTGTTAAATAGACATATTCCATGGTTTTAACAAGGATTGAAAACACATGGAAAATGGGAAGCCTGATCTTCAGTATTTGTTACTGTCAAATCCAGACTTAGTTTTTCTCATTAGAGTTTGATGCACCTGTGTGTGGCAACCAAACTGTGCAAAAACCTATTTAAATAAAAGCTTAAATTTTCATTTTCGTTTTTAATCTTTCATTCATTTATTTCTGTCAAGTTGTTACTTTTTTTTTTTTTTTTTTTTTTAAATAAGCTTTAACATTTAAACTGTAATACTGAAACTCAACAATAGATAGCGGTGTTGAGTCAGTAATGCCATGACCAGCCCCTCGCTCTGTACTACACAAGACTTTATTTGACAGTCACACACTCAAACTCCAGTTCTCTGAGTGTTTGATGTTTTCAGGCACCCATTTAATCGTGGTGTGCAGCGTCTGAACAGAAGCTTTTGTGAGGGTCATCAGGACCATTTCAGTCCGGGGTTTTCCAACCGTGCTCAGACTAAAAGTGGTCAGTCTTCACAAACAGGACTTGTGGTGCCTCCCAAGGGAGAGTTATGATTTAATATGAAGTCACACACGCAGAACAGGCCAGTGGCTGGGTTTTTCATAAATTACCACACTATATTTTCTGTTCTCTTTAACATTTGGTTTATAGATGCTAAAACGGGATGTAGGAGATCAAAATGATGAATGAATGAAAAATATTGGTGTTGAAGGATGAGTGCACTGTATGTGTTTTACTTTTATCTATTACTTTTATCTGGACATTTTAACAGGATTCTTTGAGCAGCATTTCAAAGCCTTTACTACTGAAGCAGAATCAATACATTTCCTATGTTGGAAGCAGATGGAGGAACTTTGTGATCAATTATCTGTAAAAATATATTATATAATGTAGCGGCTGACATTTCTTTGAGTCTCAAGGTCTCTTAAACCATGAACAAAACAGGTTCATGTCATGACATAAAAATAATTAAATTTTCTGGGCATGGTAAAGGCACAGGGGCTAGTCTTGGTTGCACCAGTGCAGAGATAGATACTTGCAGTGTATTGTACATGGTACATTCAGGGGTCACAGGAGCTCGCAAATAAAAAAACAGCTGGACCAAACAAGACTTGCTGCTGGCAGTAGAAATCCCACAGTTTCAAGACCACTTCAGCATGATCACAGCCCGGCATGCACTGTTAATCACCAGATAACATTAAATTCAGTTCTTAAGAGCCCAAGCCAACAGCCTAAGCCTCACGTTGCCTTCTAATGAACCAGAAACAGTCTAATTTTCCAATCAGCGTCTGAAAACTTGTGCTTAAATCAATTTTCCACACCAGATATACAAGATGTACTTAGGCTAACAGGTAGACATCTGGGAGCAGCTTGTGGTCACAGTGTCAGAAGTGTAAATACTTTGGCTGGAAACATGTTGGAAGTGAAAGTAAATAAGTGGCTCTTCTTCTCCTCTTACTGTACTGAAAGTCCTGCACCTTAACCCTGACTGTTCAGTGCCTGAAGCAGAAAGTCGACATTAAAAGCAGAAAGAGCGTCACTTAAAAAAGAAAGCTGGATGAATTAAAAAAAAAAATCTTGGTGACATCACATCAGTAGCTGAATTTAAAGCTGGTGTGAGGCAGTATGAGCTTCCTCCTTCCCTTTCTAAGATTTTGGGACGTTACAAATCACCACCTTTCCCAGTCATTATGATGTCATCTTAATTGTAAATCCCTCTTGCTCACTCATTACGGTGAATGGGTTCCTATATTCCACCTTCCTTCTAAATCCTTTCAGGGTCAAAAACCACTTTGTTTTTAGGACTAAACCGAGGTTCCCCCTTTTTTTGGTTTGGAGAAACAGGAAAGATGGTAAAGAAAAAAAAGTCTTTATGTAAGAAGGGATTCTTTTCTTAGTGTTTCTGCCTACACACTGTATGAGATGTAAGACTGAAGGAATACTTGAATGTGGTGTCAAAAGACGCCTACATACACTCACATGACACTGTATTATACTGAAAGAAAACAAAAAGCACAAGCGGACACATAATTATATATGGTATACAGAGAAGTCATATACAGCATAAATAAATTCAAGCCTGTAACAAAATTTGGTGATGTGAAACAGTTTGTTCCTAAAGACATTTGGAAGCCTGCTGTTTTAGGTTTTGTAGAACAGATTGCGACATTCTGCAACATTTTCAGGAAAAGCTTCACTCCACGGCCATAATAAAATGGACAATAGGCTATAAAATGCATTTTATTTTCAACCTCAAACAGATCAAACAAGTGACATTCTTCTGTCCTCCTTTGGAACAAAATGAAGGCGTGGAGCTACTACAACCAGAAGATGTGTCAGGTTTTGGGTGATATGCTGCTCTAAGTGACAATGAGACTTTAACTCTTGGTTTGGGTTTATGTAAAAGTTCTTGTGCTTCTGACCATTTCTCTTTATAAATATTCCTTGACCTCCTCACCCTCTCCTCACCGCCACCCCCGGTAGTCCAGCCAACATAGTACAGTCTGACTTTCCCACATTATAATGCTCATTGGATGCTCTCACTTCCTGTTTGGACAGTTTGGACACATGACCAACAGGTAACGTGGATGAGGCCTCATTCAAACAAACATTTTGGTGATTGAAAGTGAGAACAAACAGTTAGTAAAGTTAGACTTCATGGATTGGGTATGACAAATGGATGTGTAGCTGTTCCATTAACAATGTGAGCGATGACAGTATGCGTACTGAAATGACTGCAAATAACTATTGTTAGCACTTTAGCTAACACTGTTCACTATGCTAACTTAACCTCAGGCCTTAAGCTAAGCATTACGTGGTGCAGTGATGTTTGGCCTAACTATCTTCCAGCTGCTTTTACATGCATCATTATTTACTTATTTAAAAAGGGCTTCATATGTTCAAAATGTCTCATGGTTTGTATGCGGTGGAAAGAACTTCACTTCTATAGTGTAAAATTTAAATGATTGACTTGAATCATTTAAAGAGATTTTATTCTCTAACTTTAATTAAAGATGTTTATTCTCAATGTAATTATTTTGGCACCACTGTACCACACATCATTTTCATGTTTTCTCTTTTATTTAATTGAATACATGTACCTCTGTGAGTACAATTAAACTTTGACCCTTCTGTACTGCTGAAAGTCTTTCCAACCAAAGTAGTAGTAGTTCAGAGATACAAGGCTTTTAGTCAAAAGCTTGGTATTCAAATCCACAGCTATACACTAGGTTAAATGCTGAGTGGGAACAGACAAACAACAAAGACCTTTACAACATGATTAAGTGACAGGTTTTGTCTTGAAGAGTCAGACTTTATCAATGTCAATGAAAGGAATTTAAATCTTGGACGGACTGAACAACTCAAAGACATTAATTGACCTTGTGTTGCCATAAAGTCAAAAAACCCATGAGGACCCTTAGCTATACAAACACATGAAAGGTCCTGTCTGCCAATCATGTGTGACTGACAGCTGGTTGCTGTGAGTAACTGGGAAAAGTAAGAAGGCATCATGTGGAGTGATAATAGAGTTTTTCACTGTAGCATTACAGTACAAACAGCCTCACAGCTTCTCACAGGGCAGCACAAAAAGGTTAAAAGTAGAGGCTGGAGGGTAATTGGACTTGTAGGGTGCTCTTGTGTTTCTATTGCAGGCTGATGGATAATTATATTTTGAGCACAAGAATGCTGTCTCTGTGAGCAAAAAGACAGTGATTGAATGCACATTATAACTGGCTATTTGTGACAGGAAGCCCTGTCGGCATGAATGTATGGAAGTCTCCCAGATGGTGACAGTGTGTGAGATTTAGTAGCCTCTGTGCCTGGAAGCAACCCATCCTAAGCCTGGTTTACCAGGATTATTCACTGGTGTGGCTGGTCTGTCCACTGGGAAAAGGGGTTTGTTTTATGTGGGGACCACTAAGCCTGGGATTTGTCTGCCTTGTTCCCGGCGGGTTCACTGGGTCTTGAGGACACTTGAGGTTAGAGATGGGCTCTAAGGCTCCTCGTTTGTGGAAGGACGTGAGGCAGGGGATGAGACCTGGATGGCAAATAATCCTTTTAACAAGTGAAAGACCCACAAACCAGAACACAGGATTTTTTGTCTGAATGTACCGAACACAAATCAAAAGCATTTGTGCTGAGGATTTGTGATTGTAAGCGCCAACTTGGTTCTCAGTGGTGTGGTTCTATCGAGCTACACACTTCATGACCAGGGTTAGGGTCTGATTTCTACTGGTCTATTAGATGACATATTTTTTATGACAAGGTGACTTAGGGGTTCAAAATGATAAAGACATAAGTATGATGGTATGTAAAACCCTGTCCCTGCACAACTCTTGTGTGTTATTAGTTTTACAGCATGCTATATTTTTCTGGACTTATTTTCTTTGGTGTGCTCTGTTGACTCCTTCAGGGACACGAAAGACACGGCCGAATGCAAAACACTATGCATGGTGCTGGCAGGCATCACCGTAATGCCTAAGGACACTTAAGCAGGAAGGAGACTTCCTTGCATGGAGCTTGGACCTGCTTTTAGTTGCCAACATCTCCTGCCACAGAGCTTTGGATCAAGGTTTGACCTCCAGCTTCTTATTTGTTGTAATTTTCTACATAAAAGTGTCAGCTCCTAAATTGTGTAAAAGGTTTAGGATCTGGTTCATTACACTAGTCATAAGAGTGCTTTGAGGCTGCAGAGCACAGAAAGAAAGGCAAGAATGAGTAATCCAAATCAGATTAGTCAGTGATTCATTCTGTAATCACAGCCTCCAAAGTCGCATTTTTTCGGACCAACGGATATTGGCATCCAGGGACTGGAGGCCATAATCACAGGGGATATATCTGCACCAAGCAGTGGGCCAACTCAGAGATATTTCATTACTGACCCAGTAACCATCATTTACTGGGAGTGTGTGTGTATGTGTGTGTGTGTGTAAGGCTAAAGGGGAACATTGGTTCTTGCCTGTTTCCCATTTCCCCCTCAATCAGAAGAACCTCTCGTCCAATTTCACCATCCCCTTCCTTCCACCCCCATCCTCTGCTAATTAGGGTTCCAGATCACTGCCACATGCATGTGGGCTGACAGCAGTGTGTGTGTGTGTAAGTGTGTGAGAGTGTGCACGTATGTATATTTATGTCCATCTCAAGGGGTCAAGGAGATGTTCCTTGCTTCACCAACTATTAAAAGGCTGACCCCAGATTTAGTCTCAGATTACCAGATTGCCAAATGTTTTCCATATGGTCTTTCCATATCAATCCAGAGCTCTTTGGCTTGGCCCCAGTCCTGCTGCTCTCACCCAACTACAGAAACACAATGACATATAGCACACAAATGGATGACTTCATGCCTGGTAATGTTTTTCAGACATTTGCCTCAGATATGTAATGATGACTGAGTGGCCCTGTTCACTTTTAGCCCAACTACCAATTTGCCAGCCTGAAAAAATATACATTTGAGGTTTTTGGTTGATTTATAGTCCTGCTGCGAAAAGGAGGATATCAGGACAAAATCATGGGTTCCCGTGGTTGGATGATTATTCTATGAAACCAGTCACCCTTTCAGGAGGCAGCCTCTGCGAGACCCTCAGTTTAGCCAAAAACAAAATGTGCTGAAATTATTTGGAACTGGACTGAGGCAGCTGTGTGTGTGTGTGTGTGTGTGTGTGTGTGTGTGTGTGTGTGTGTGTGTGTGTGTGTGTGTGTGTGTGTGT
>JBBMJY010000020.1:3632161-3644354 GCA_037833715.1 Toxotes lorentzi
TGTGTGTGTGTGTGTGTGTGTGTGTGTGTGTGTGTGTGTGTGTGTGTGTGTGTGTGTGTGTGTGTGTGTGTGGGGTTAAAATGAACAGTATGTTCATTAGATATAGACTGTTTATACCTATAATTTATTCTGAATGCAACAATAATGTCACGTTTTGGTGAAATCATTACACCAGTGTCAAAGCAAGTTTTATTTCTTTCACTGCAAAGTTGAAGTTCTACACTTTACATGGTTGCTGATAATTTTCAAGCTGTGCAGTTTTGGACATGGATTTATTTTTGCTACTACTTCACGTATCCATTGGTTTCCATTTGTTGTGTTTTATTAACATTATGAAAACCAGTTAGCATATTTGTGAAACACGCTTGAGTCAAAGTGGGAAATTCTGAAGGAAATTTAAATATTAACTTCCTGAATTTTGTACTTTTTCTAATTTCTTGTACCATTTTACCAAATATGGCAAATGAGGAAACAGAACGCATTAATGAAGCTTTCTCTTGGATTTTGTTGCTTATTACAGTTTTAATGAAATGACTGTGTGATACATGAAATACATGCATTCATAGTAACTATAATTATGTGAATATATTCATTGAGGATGCAACTAGTGCCTGTGTAATTATAGTGCAGAGGGTGTTCTGAAGTTTATGTAGCCCCATAGATGCATGCAGTCATGTGAATTTTACGTGTATATTTAAATACACACATATGTGCATGTATGTTTCTACATGCGCCTCTGCGTGTGTCACGACCTTAATATCATCAGACTCACAGTCCCCGAGAGAAACTGACCAGACTGTACTGCACACACAAATCATTCAGTTAAGGAAAATGTCTCCTGCCGTCTCTCCCTCCCACTCGCTCCCCCAGCTAGTCTCCTCTGGTGGTTTTTGTCGGCCTCATGGCAAACAACCCCCACTACAAATCCCACAGTGCTAGCAGTGTGGTCAGCAGCAAGCACAGCATGAAGTATTATTACAAACTGCAGCCACTTATGGTAAATCAAACTGCTGTTTGAAAGAGGGATTGTGGTATTTAAGAGATGCTTGTGTGTGTGTGTGTGGACTATTGATAGGCTCTCAAACCAAGTACTTAATGTACATATTCAGACTAAAATGTAGTGTCTACAGACCTATAGTGAAAGTGTAGTGTCTGAAGCCCTGTGTGAGAAATAACTCACAATGAGACATGGTTATCAAAATAAGCATAATGCTAATAAAATGTAGCATCTTTGGAACACCTTATTTTACCTAACTGCACCTTCTTGAGTTACAGTTAGCTTTGCTTAGCAATCAGCCAGTTGATTGTTGGATTCAGGCTCGTATCTTCCTATCTAACTCTTAAAATATCAAACTCTTTGTTCAACGGGTTAGAGTTGTTGTCTACTGCTTATTCACAAATAATGCATACTTTCTACTGCCAATCAAAACTGAGGATTCCCCATGGCCCCAGTGTAGTGCCTTTTAACTGCTGTTTATGTGCTGTGGAACTCAATAAACCGTCAGTATGCCTCAACAAGAATACAAGATAATCTTGTTTATTGCCCTGGCTACATTAAATATATCTTCATTCTAGGAGATAGACACTGCAATCACAGATTTCCAAAACTGAGCAGCCTAGACGTCTTTGGCAGCAGTGTTGTAGCTGACTGGGTGGGTGGGGTCCGTTTGATTTATCATCTCTGCAACAAGCCAGAACTGTTCTGTTAGGTCAGGAACGCAACCCAACCCTGTCTGATTGTTCCCATGCTGCAGGTGTGGTTCTGGTTCAATCTAACTGGACTATTTTTCTTTATTTTTTTTTAGAAGTTTATTTAACCTTTTATTTAACCAGAGCAGTCAATTAAGAGCTAATAATTTACAGTGATAGTCTAGCAAGAGGCAGAATTGCTTTTGTTGAGGAATTATGGAAACAGGGGACAAAGAAAATGGATAAAAAGATGGAATCTGGCCAACAGAAAAAAAAATCAAGTTAAAGATGGAAGAGCACACGCTTGGATTTTAAGACAGAAAAATACATTGTTAAAGTAATATTCACAAAGATGTAGTCAAAAGTAATGAAAGACATTCAGAGAGAGACGTCAGTGGTCAACTGCCTGAGAAGTGGATGCCTGTGTTTCTTTAAATGTCTTTGATAGAATCTTCGGGACAGATATGAAATTGTCAGCTGGTTTTCTTTTTGACTTATTTGAAACATTGTGGAACTTTGGCAAGAAAACCCGTTTCCACTTCTTCTGGAGAGCTCTGATAATCACATATTTATAATTAAAAACCTTTTTTATTACATTCATTTTCTATGCTCGTGCAGCTTTTTCACCAAAGCAGAAACAGAGAAGAAGAAAGATCTAAAGATCCAACACTAACAAATAAGACCAGCACTGGATTAATAGCCAGAAACTAGTCCCCCTCTCCTACTTGTTGAATTGAATTGGTTTTGAATTGAGAAGTGATTCTTTATTTTTGTCCCAGCTGTTGAACTTGTATCTGTGTGTCATTTTTAGGTCTATTAGTCTATTAATTAGTCAAAGAGTCAGAAGTCTAGAGAAAGTACAACTTGACCCTGAGATTTCTGGATCAACTCTGTGCAGTGTAGAAGGAAACTTGCTCATTAACTTAAACAGAAGCTCAAGCAAGTCTTGAGCTTAACTCTGGATGTTAGATCTTAATGTGAAGCCTGGGAGTTCTGAAAAACAGCAGCACAGGACTCAGAAGAAGCCCTCTCTGGATAAATAAAGGCCAAAACAAGACTTATTCTCATGTTTTCAAGAAAAGAAAGTTGTTTCTATCTATTTTGGTATCACCATTATTCTGCTTTGGGCTTCCCTCCATTTTATGTGATAATTACTGGACTCAGAATGAAGCAATGTGCCAGTCTAACCAACGCTTTGCGGCCTCGTGTTTAGAAGGGTTGGGAAGCTTTGTCAATTTGTCCCTGCTTTGTCTTTAATTATAGGAACATGCAAGCGCAAAGACGAAAAAGAGGGTCTATAATTACTTGGAATGGAAATAGTCACGTTGTGTTATTCTGAATAGATTATTTAAGACAAAGGTGTCAAAATGCCCAGTAAAAATACAGTTCTCTTACTTTCTCATTTTGGTATCTGAACTCTGTCATTTGGGCTTCAGGCGTGTATAAATGTTTAAGTTTCTGACAGAGACACCAGTTTAACTTGTCAACATAGTTTAGGGAAGTGTCCATCTTCTAGCTCATGTACAGTGACCATGTTCTTATTAAGATTTCTTTGAGGTGTCATCCTTCATTCCTCTGCTTTTTAAGTGTACCTATATCTTCATATTTCACAGACTCTTTGACATAATCACTTTTTTACTGCCAACTGGAAAGACCACAGGTCACAATCCCTTATACAAAATGTTCTGTTAGGAAGAATATAGTTGCTAAAGGACACTTCAGAATAGCAGATATTGGCTAAAATAGAGTACAAGTGGAAGCAGGATTGTCTGTCTCCCCACACTACTGTGCTGCCCTTCCACGTTGGAAAAGGTTGTGTTGATGTTTTGAATTTGAGTTATTTTTCTTAACCAAAGTTGCATTTTGGGTCATTTTGAACAAACACAGCGTCTTTGTGGCGTGGGAACCATCTTAGATGTACAAGCACGGTGTGGCCTTGAACAACCTCGTAACCCTCAAAATGAACTTTTACCTCTGACTTTCTGCGTCCTGAACAGTCGTACATCACGTTGTGTTTATTGGGAAGGATGAAGCTCACAACACACACGAGCCGCTTCCAGGGGCGCCGGAGATTTCAGTTTTCAGTTTCATGCCGTATCAACAAACCTAAGAGAACACAGGTTTGTACAAGAACTCTCAGCCGCCTAGGACCTAAAAGTATTTACTGCAAAAACAATAGAGTAGCTTTATTCATGACTGGTTAGCTAAATTAGCCAAGGATATTGACCTAAAGTTTGACTTTAACTTGTCTTCAATCAATCTGTGTGTTTATATTTGTAAATTATTGATGCATCAGGTTCAGTTTTCAGTTCCTGCTTATCTGCATTAGTGGTAAAGTGTGACACTGAATACTACTGTTGGATGTTCCTCATGCTGTTTCTCTGGAGTTGCTTTTAACCACAAAAAGAAAAAAAAAAATGTAGCTTGATTGCATTTTGATTCCAGAGTACTCCATGGTTACATAACCCATGTTGGGGCATAATATTGCACTTTTGTTGATTTTTATTTATTAGAACCGATATCAGCTGTTTCAGTTTTAAATTATAGTGCCTCATAACTGAGATCATCGACACGTTTTCATGACGTGCAATAATACTGTTTTCTTGTTTTGAGTGCCCTATTGTGTATTGGCTTGATGCTTGATGCACTCTGAGCAGCACTGTCAGCTCTTTTTTAGCGGTTGCTAAAAAAGAGCTGACAGTGCTTGCAGTGCAAGGCTTTGAAAGCTCAAAGTCTTTGTGGACTTGGCAGAATAATGTAAGTCACACAGGTGTTCAACAACCATCAGTTCTCCAATATTTTAAAATTGGTTTTTATTTTGAAGATTCTTAAAATAATGGCAGACTGGGAATTTGGGCTTCCCTCCATTTTATGTGATAATTACTGGACTCAGAATGAAGCAATGTGCCAGTTTAAGAATCTTCTCCCTTTAAAAAGATCACTGGCCAAGTTGCTCTTTTTCAGGTAAAATAGTTGCATAATGTTGCTTTAAAGCGACCACCAACGAAATTTACACCTTTAGCAAATGAATGTGAAAAGAGCCTTCTAATGTTAAACTCTGTGCATACATTAACCTGCACAGTGAATGTCAAACATTCAAGTGAAATAACAATAAGGTAAACAAACAGTTTTGAGTGGAGGAGGGACTTAAAAATCTCAGCCACATTTCAAGAAGCTAAGAAGCATTAACCTCCAGACTGATATTGCATAATGTGTTCCAGTGAAAAAATGGTCCATGACAATGACCATTTATGCAGGTACAACAGTTTCATACAAATTACACATGGCTTAGATGAAAGGTTCAGACTGAATTCAAACATGCATCTTCTTTAAAAAAAAAAGATTTAAAAAAGTATATATTGTGAACATACATAAAGGTATACTTTTATAAAAATGTGGGCATTTACCTACTTACCTACTTCTGAAAATGAGACATCTGCCGCCCTACAGACTGTTATGAAATGCCAAACTAGTCCAAAGCATAATGACTGATCCTGCATCCTCCTCTGCCTTCCATGACCAAAATGTTTAGACTGTGGTGTGACTACCAATCCACTATGGCCTCTTTAGTAACTATGGCACAGGAAATCCAAACACTCCAAGCACTTGTGGTTTCATTGTTTACCATTCATTGTGTGCAAGATTGTGTAGGGATGTGTGTGTGTGAGTTTCTTCCTTTAGACCACTCTAAATGTCACTGGCATAAATGGAGGGTGTGAGTGTTTCAAGCTTGCGGGCTTCCCACTGTACACTTGATCAAAGTGCACATATGTGTGTGTGTGTGTGTGTGTGTGTGTGTGTGTGTGTGTGTGTGTGTGTGTGCGCGCGTGCGCGCGTGCGCGTGTCTATAGAAGCAGTATGAATTGAGGTTAAGAGGGTCCTGCTCTCTCTCCTCTCCTGTCAGTTTTACAGCAGACGTCTGCCTTCATCTCAGCTCAGCGGCGCGCTCGGCGCAGCTTTTGTTTGGACAAAATGTACACAGATGTTGACACCATGGTGTAAACACAACTGGACTGGGGGTCCAGAGGGGATCGTGTCAGGGAGCTGAGATGTGCTCCAGTTCAAACTGACTGAACACAGACGCTGTGTCTCACAGAGACACCCTACTTTACATTTACACATTCACACCTGGGAGCTACTGTACTACTGTAAACCAGTGAGCCGCTCCACTGGACCTACTGAGGGCTAAGTGCCTTGCTCATGGGCAACCTGATAATAGAAGGTGAGAGACCCTTAATCACAAGCTTAGGTCCTTAACCCCAGGTTTACTGTCTTGGTTTGGCAGTTAAACCTGTATTACTTGATTTTTTTTTACCTTTTACAGGCAAGGCACAAACAGTAAACACAACACTGATGTGCTATCACTTATAAAGCTGATAAGATGAACGTATTAGCAAAATAAACTTGTCTACTGACACATCCAGCAGTCATGGGGTGACACATTCGTTTGAAGTAGTGTTTCTGGCTGGCCAATATTTAATCTCCTTTTAGCTGGTTTTAGTCTCCACCAGCTCATAGGGGAAATTTTCAGCCCTTAAGCTGCTAAATCCTCCCATGTCCACCAGCTAGTCGTCTACCGGGTGTGACTGATGTTTGGTGTTGGCCAGGTGGGTTTATCAGAACTTTTTTTTGTGGTTGTCCCTGCTGTGGAACAAAGAAGATGTGGGCTGGAAAAGAAAAACAAGGGGCTGAATGGTGCTCAATCACTCAAACAACAACAACAACAAAGCTAAAGGCAACTGAAGAGCTGGTGACAATTTTTTGTAGTTTGTCACGAGTAATCTTTAATCAGTAATCTTTAATATTCCATATTCTGATGCATTCTGTATAGTATGTCGTTTTCCCTCTTATTTCTCCCTATCTCTTCCTGTCTTTTACAATTCTCCGAATCCTCACCTTTTCTGCCTCTTTTGCTCACCTGACCCACTGATAAACGCTTTTGTTTTTATGATGGTCTAGCACATTACAGAAAGAGAGCAACACTTCTTACTCTCTTACTCTTACTTCTTACCCTTTCACTCTTTCCTCCTTGTGGCTACTTTACTGTTGTGGAAAGTTAAGTGAAAGCACTAAAAACCCAAAGAGTAATGAGTGTGGTACTGGTGATGTGGAAACAGGCCGCCAGTGTGCTTCTTCGACTTTTCCAAATGGATAAAATAGGCTACAGTGCACTTTTTTTTGGAGTTTGAGGGTTTCTTCATGGCTGGACCATAACAGTTTCATCTGTTTTCTGTCTCTATGATTACCACATCGATGTGACCATGATGGAGACAAATCATAGCTTCTATCTAATGCTAATCTTGTCTTGAGAGTTTCTACAAATTTAAACTGCGTTTCTTCATAAAACATATTGCTTCCTTTCACAAACACTTTTTTTTCTCTTCTTTCTTGGTTTATTTTACAGAATTTATCACTGAAGTGGATAAAAATTTTGGAAGTATTTTTTCTCGTTTGTTTCTCATCCATCTGTCTGTTGCCATCTTTCAGCTGGATAGTATATGGTCTATGGACATGTAGGAAGAAGGTATAACCATTCTTAATCCTCCACACAAAACTCTGATTGGTTGATGGTTTCCCTCGACCTGTAGAATGGAAACTGGTGTGGGCAGCAATTCAGAGGTCTGGAACCAGGCTACTTTTGAAAAACAGTGCACTCTCATCTTGTATTGTGCCATGAAGCAGTGCCAGTCTTCACTGATAACTTGTTCTCTTCAACACCAGCAGCAGGTCTCAGTCATGAGACCAGGTGTCTGCAGATTTTCATTTCAGCAAACATTAAAAGAGCTGATTTAACTGATAACTTCCCCCTTTTGTGCTGAATTTCTACTCAGTTTAAATCAGCTGCTGTAGTGTTTAGTTGGGGTGAAAACCCGACACCTCTTGGGCCTCAGTGTGTTTAGAACCACTTGTCTAAAATGTTTTTGACTGCCTCATTCTGGTTCTCCACTGGACACCCACAGTCTGTGCTCCCTCTCCCCAGGCTTTGGTCAGTCCTGTTGGGCTGCGAGGTTCCAGACGTGCAGCCAGTCTTGGCTGGAAAGGTGAACTTAGAGCAGTGCTTTTTCAGTGGTGGGGGAGCGGCTTGCGTTGGTCGTGTGTGTGCTTTTGTGTGTATTGTCAACACATGAAGTGACCAGAAAAGACCCTTCACATGCATGGCTGTATCACTGAGAACCGAGCTGAATGTGTTTGTCCATGTGCGTTTAAATCACACAGGATCTGGTGGAAACACTGTTCATAGCTGTGAATTTGTTTTGGCAGGAGAGACGGGGTCTGTGGTGGAGGACAGAGGGTGGGAGGAGGGAGGTGGCCAGGGGACGAGTTCTGAAACCTGGCCCAACATTTCGACATTTCTCCACCGCCTCCGCCGCTCTGCTTTGGGGCTTGTTAAGTGAAACACAAGAAGGTGGAGCTGGGGGTAAGAAAAGAGAAGGAGGCCGAAAGGGTGAGTGTGAGTGCATTATTGACTGGTTGAGTAACTTAGTGAGATGAGTGAGTGAGTGTGAATGAGAAGGAGAGATGGAGAGAAAGCATGTGCAACAACAGCAGTCTCCATTTCTTTCAAAGAACAGCGCAGAGAACGTTAGAACAATGTAATAAATAAATAATGAAGTAATCTAGTATGTTACTCAATGTGTTCGAAATATGTTTTTTTGTAAATCTAAATTCGTATTTGTTTTTTACTATGGACCTATTTCCAAAAACCTTTTTGAAGAAATTTTTGGACATTTGCTAAGAGTTAGATGAGATTAATACCACTCATGTGTGATGGGAAATCTGAAGCTACAACTAGCAGCCGGCTTAGCTCATTTTAGTTTAACACGGTGAGGAAGTCTGTCAATAGTAAATAAAATGTGCCTACCAGTGCCTCTAAAGCTCACTCAAATATAAAAACAACACATTGCAGGGAACTATGTGCCCAACTACTTCTTCACTGGTTAAGTTACTGTAAGCTAGCTGGCTGCCAGCTGTAGATTCATGTTTACCATATAGACATGAGAGTTGTATCAGTCTTGTCAAGAAAACAATAAGTGTAATTCCCAAAATGGTGAATTACTCAAATCTGGCTCCAATAGTTGTTGTTTGCTAATGCACATGAGCCAAGCTACATGTATATTCATAAGACCACAGATGGAAAAATCATGCCTAAAGAAAAAAAAAGCCTTGCAGCAATGTTACTGTAGCCTGTCATGGGAGAAAGGCAGCGGAGGCACCACAAATGAACAGAAGATCAGTTCTATTATATTGTTTAAGACTTGCCTTCGTGGGTTGAATTCAAATTAATTCCAAAAAATTACATGATAGTTTGAATTTGACAGCCCTATTACTGACCTTCTGCTATGGAATAAATTTTTATAGCAAACTATTGACCTGACATGCACGTCTCTATGCACTGGAAACAAACAGTGCTGGTACCTGTTTATATGAGTGTAAGAACAGATGTTGCATGTTGCATACACAAAAGTATGACAGGCTAACAGATGTTGATGCAGAGATGTAAGAAGGGAAGAGTGAAAGAAAAACAGAGGATGAGAGAAGAGAAAAAAGAATGTGCTGCATACTGAACACATAGGGGGTTTATTTCTATGACTTTCTTTCTGCTCTCTTGTGTCGTAACAGCTGTGGTTACGACACAAGAGAGCAGAAAGAAAGTCATCACCATGTATTTCCATATTGCTGCACTGGGCCTTTATGTCATAAAAGTCTTGATTATCATGATTGCCCATGAGGAGGAAAGAGAAACACGAACACACTCGCACACACTCGCACACACACTCTTCATAATTTGTTTATACGGTACACATTCCACCAACTCCGAGCCGTGAATGATTTTGGCTCGCTAAATGGAGTATGCAAAGGCTACATGTTAATTACTCACCACAATCCAAAAAAGGACAGCTGAAAGTTAAAAGAAGGACGGAACGAAAAAGAGAAATTCTGCCTCAAATCAACTCCCCAAACTACGTCTGCACACCCAAACTCTGACCCTGACGAAAAGCTGTCCTAAGGGCTGAGCAACATTTACATTCTGTTCGATCCCAGCTCAGAGTTTGGGAACCACTGCCAAGTTCTGCCGTGAATCAACTTGGATAAAGGTTTGTTGCTGCAATCAAGAGATGTGAACGCTAGATTTAGCTGGACTCTAGTCTCCCTAAAGTCATAACACGGATCTTTGGAAATGCAGTACCTTTCCACTTTTGGAAAGCAACAGGAGATTTGGCCTACAATTTCTTTTTTTTTTTTCTTTTGGACTTTTTTTCTTACCATAGTTATCGCTGACTCCAGTGTATTTTGCAGCTCCAAATCTCCTGCTGCCTTGTGCGTCACTGTGCTTACCAGACCCACTTCGTCTTCTATAATGAGAAACAGTTGTGTGTAATGAATTTGCAAAAATAGTCCCTGTTTTTACACTTTCACCTCTCTGCTTTTGAAAAATGTAAGGCTTCAAAGACCCCAAGTACCCATAACTCTACCGTGACAGCACCAAGAGATGGATTGGAGAGAATCAACACTCACAGGACTTGGCTAGATTGATTTTGAGCAACTCTGGACCAAGCTTATTATTTTTTTTAAATAACATCTGTTTTTAATGTGACCAATTTTGGCATAATTGGGAAATCTGGCTTTTCCACTGAAACATGAAATCTGCAAAAATGGTGTTCGGAGATCGTTCAGCAGTGCTCGTTACTATAGAGACCAGATAGACAGAGATAGTTTGTGAGATGAACATCTGACCTTCCTCTTTCCAGTCAGCTATAAACACCAGGACACAACAGTTCTCACAGCTTTTAACAAGAGCCCAGCGTCCTGAAAGGTTTACGACGCGTCCATCCTGAGTTTACCAGCCTATCGTTCTGTTTGTTTAGCCCATATAATCCAGGATTCATTTGATGCCAGACCACACGCAGGTGGGATTCAGCAGCACTAACAGTATCTTTCTCAGGTGTCTGTGTTTGCTGATGACGCTTTATGATTCCCTTTAGAGGATTTGCAGGTGTTTGGTCTGTGGTGTGTAAAGCTCTGCGGGGCTTGACAGGCACAGACGAATGGAAACAGGGAGGCAGGCTGACAGTCCATTAGCAGGTGGGATTATCTGAGTCTGAAAGAGGAACTGGTATAAAGAAACTTCTGTCTGCTCATCACTTTGAGACCAAATGAGCCGGACATGTTCGGAGCTGTGAGGGACCTTTGCGTTCAGTTCAGTGTATGTCTTCTTCTATATTACATCAGTTTTACTTTTTAAAGTCACAAGAAACTTGTTGTCTTGTGTTGTAAGTTCATTCTCTGTACAGTATCCCACAGAGCCAACTCAGAGCTTCTAATGCGGCTGTAGACTCGGTGTGTTGTGGTTGAAACACCCTAGTCTTTAGAGTAGATATGAAATTTTCATCCAGAATATGAAAACAGATGTTTGTCTCCCGGAGTCATCATTGATTACCATTATAATGAAGTTTAATCACTACTTTTAGAGCATTTTGGAGGTTTTTATTATTCCTAACATCACCCCCAACTCCCCAAACATGGGTTCAGCTCACTGTTGAGGTTTTTAGGCTGAACTGTGAACTGTATTGAGTTTCAAAACTAACAGTATCTGGGAGGAAATTTAGGGGCTCTTAAATGAAACCAGGGAGTGTATCTTTAGTCCCTCAAACCACACTGGTCCAACTACAAACTCCAGAAAAAAAAAAAAAAAAATTCAAATACGCATCTTTTGTTTTTTTTGTTTTTTTTTTAAATTTAAGCAGAGCGCCTTAAGATAATAGCAAAGATAGCAAACACATCAGGCTGAAATGAGGGGGAAATTGGTATGAAACTTAATATATATTATATATATATATATATATATTCAATATTTGCTGGAATGGTACAGCTATAAAAACCAGACGTCATGTATTTGAATACTTCATCATAAACCTCATACAGCTTGAAGTTATAGCTGCAACAAGATGATACAGCATGTAAATGTGATGCAGATAATGTGCGATAAGATGTTCTATATTTAAAAAATGACTCCAACCTTAAAGCTGCAGTAAAGTGATAAAACATAAGAGGTTCTGATTTATCTAATATAACCTTTCATGTGACTTCTGGCCTTCACACATCAGTGAAAGGCATAACAGTAACAATCAAATATCATTCATGGAACCTGCTTGTGTGTAAAGCTAAAAAAAAAATCCCTTTTTTTATCCTGGCATTTCTCATAAGTGGGAAATAATTCGGAGGTCGGTTTTAATGTTTCCTGGGCTATACCACGACTTTACCCCAATCGTTCTCTGAACTCCTGCTGAACTGAACAATCCTCAGGGAATCTCTTTGAGCATACTGGACCAAATGCTTAATGTATTACAGTGACAGCATGCTTTATTTATTGTAACGGGGTTTGGATTGGATGATGAAATGTTGATTTTCAGGATTTATAGTGCGTGACAGGGCTGTGTGTGTGTGTGTGTGTGTGTGTGTGTGTGTGTGTGTGTGTGTGTGTGTGTGTGTGTGTGTGTGTGTG
>JBBMJY010000020.1:3645070-3662370 GCA_037833715.1 Toxotes lorentzi
GTGTGTGTGTGTGTGTGTGTGTGTGTGTGTGTGTGTGTGTGTGTGTGTGTGTTTGTGTGTGTGTGTGTTTGTGTGTGGTGCTGGTGTGTTTACCCTGGGTGTTCATGTGGTAACAGGCCTGTTGCCACGACTGATCCGGCTCATTTCCTCCCTAAAAAGACTCATCATCTATCATCTGACAGGCGTGGGCTTATTGTGTGTGTCTGCACTAAACATGTGGTCTGTGTGTGTTTATACATTAAGTCATGTCCGTATCCATATACAGTAGTATTAAAGTGTCCATTTTGTTAGAAGGGCATGGAGATGCTGTTTTCAGATTGACAAAGTAAAGTTTTCAGTAACTGATAAAGTGACATTTTATTGAAGTTTTATTTTGAAATGGATTTTAAAAGCATTACATGGGTCTTTCATGGTTAGTTAACTAGTTAAATCCTTTTGAAAAGAAAAATACTAGTTTAAATATATTAAAAGTGAGGTGAAATAATAAAAACATTTAATTTTAATTATTTATTTATTTTTTAAATTTTAATAAATTTAAAAACCACACTAACCACCTAACCCTAACCCAGTAGCTCAGGTTCAGAAGTCAGGAGAAGGGTTTAGCTCATATCGGCATCTAAAGCAGCTCAGCTCTCTGACTGGGCGGCCTGCAGCTGCTGAGCTCTATATGTTCTCAGTGGATTTCTTCCAACTAAAGCCAGTGATGGCCTAGTCTTGCTTAGCCTGCTTGTGTGTGTGTGTGTGTGTGTGTGTGTGTGTGTGTGTGTGTGTGTGTGTGTGTGTGTGTGACCCATATGCTCACACAAGTTGGAGAACTAGTTGGAATTCCTGTAATCTGAAAAAGTAAATGAAACACACTGACATGTGAAATCCAATAGGACATGACTTGCCTCAGCAAGACGCCTACTGACTGCTGACACGTCAGCATGGGCTTCCCAGGTCGCTCACTGCAGAAAATTAATGGGGTTAGGCTCAGCAGTGAGTTGCTGATCACTTTGCATACAGTGCGACTGAGAGAGGTTTGTTTCAGGGATGACAAGTGTAGGGGTGTGAGATAAATAAGTCCTCCTCCTCAGTGGCCGACAGCAGAACAGTTTCTGTACTGTGGGACTCCCAGGAGTCAATATGTGTAACTGAACAACTGACATATGAATTATTCACAGTATGATGAGGTTGGGAAAGTTTCCACTTTCTCAGCGAAAAAAACTAGCTCCTTGATAAATTAACGCTAAATGGATCAAGCTACCATGGTTTAATTAGTGGTTTCACCAAAACAGTGTCAACAGATCAGCGACTCTAGTTTGTATTCCATAGTTACGCAACGAACACTATGCCAGCGGTGCTGTTTACATCTCCAGTGGTGGTCAGTGGTCTCCTTTACAAAGAACTGAAAGACCTCTAATGACTTGAATGTATTTTAATGCCCATTTTGATCTTGTTGAGGTCACGTTTGGTGGTTTCAAACATGAAACCAGTCTTTCTCTCACTTCAGCGCCTAATTGGTCCCTCTCCTCAGACTACTTTTCTTTCCTTTTTCTGTCCTTTTCCGTCTCTTTTATGTGTTTTTCTCATTTTTAAGTGTTTCCCGCTCTCCAGTTTTTCTGATGTTGCTTGGGAAATATTGGCAAAGTTGAATGTCTTCAGTTGTAAAGGAGCTATGAACAACAAAACCATGTCAAAATAATGAAAAGAGACAGGAAGGAATAAGCTACGTGGCATCAACACTATCCTACATACAACTTTACACAGTGACACAGACAAAACTATACTACCATACACTGTAAGATAGTAGATAGGACATACCGTTTCCATTATCTAGAACCCCCAAACCTTAATGTGCACTCACATGCTTGACCTTTATTTATTACACAAACAAACTTACACATCTAATAAACAAATTCAAATGAAAACAAAACAAACAAAAAGAGCTCTAAAACTCAAACTAGATTTCACCAGGACGGAACGACAAGAAGACGCACAGATACTGTACACTCAACAGAACACTGGATGTTTCTCAAAGCCATTATGTATAGAACTGTAATGCAATTTTAGCCAGTTTCATCTCATGGTTTTTTTTGTTGAAAAATGAGACAATCCTGATGAAAATTGTTGCAGTTTGAGTTTTATCTCCACCCCTTTCATTCTTCATGTCCCAGGTCTGATCTTTCTGCAGTGGCTTCAGAATGTGTTGCTTTTTACCACCTGTAATTAATATAATAATAATAATAATAATATAAATATAATATTTGGCTTTAGCTGTTGGTCATTTATGTCAGTCCTCAGTTTTAGTATCTTTAGTTGAACGTTTCCTTCAGTCCGATGAACCTTGGTGGAGATGCTCCACACAAACCTCAGGTCACTGTGGAAAGGAGAGGCCTCTGAATGAACCACAGTGATACAGCAAGATGAGGCTGGTGGTCCTCTGAGGGGCTCTGTGCCAGCTGTTGAAAGACAACACCGGTGAGAAAGCAGCTCTGGCACAGCCGCCATATCATCAGCACAGACCACCCGCCTCCACGGGAGCATACGTAATACCAGCAGGTATTTTTAGCAAATACAGGCTGGATTTTACCTCAGCTCCCTTGATTACTCAGTGTTGCTCTCTGGCCTGATCCCCCTCTCCTCTCTCTCTCTCTCTCTCTCACACACACACACACACACACATACACACACACACACACACACACAGATTTGTAAGAATGTTTGTTATAACATATACTCAAACAACATCCCACTTAAGTGTGTTAAAGGGAGCCAAACTCACAACATCATGTCCCATTTGTCTTTGCCAGTGATATGTTTTCAGAGCCTCACTGAAGATGTAGATTTTTAATGCTCACAAAATCATTGGCTTTAATCTTAGTCAGTTTGGCAATTACAAGCTAGCAACTGTGACATGTTTATTGTGAGTGATGTACTAATTACTACTTTGGTAAAGTGTTACTTTGGAATATATGTCCTGCTGTTGCTCTAAGCAAATGAAGTTGAAGTTAAGTCTTGGTTGTTACATCTGTCATCTGTGAAGCAGAGTGATAATGAGTGCGATGTGTTTTTGTTTTTTTATTATTTGCAAAGATGAAGACCATGTTTTCCATAAACCCTGTAGAGTCCTGCTAAGAGATTTTCTTTTTTTTTGTTGTTGTTGTTTTTTGTTATCAGCCCCCTCCCTTCACATTACTCCATGTGTTTGTTTTTTAAAGCCAGAACAGCTGAAATCAGCTTTTAATAACAGGAAAACTGGGTTGGAAATGGAACAAACCAATGAGGTACTTGGAGGATATAAACACCTTTGGTGATTCATGGAGCAGAACATCTTTGTGCTGAAAAGCAGTGAAGCAGATTTCCCACAAAGAAGTCTGTCTGGATAAGCCACAGTTAAATACTCATTGCCATAGCTGATAGGCTGCAGATGTCCCAGCAATGGTCATTTTTCTTTACCTGAACAATGATCATCCATTCTACAGGGCCAATTTGGTCACGCTCTACAGATCAGAAGTATGTAAATTATAATTTATTTCGTACCTTTTCCAATAAAGATTTATTCAAATATGAAGGCTGCATTTCTCAAAAATCATTACACATTCTAGTTTGAGTCTGCAACTCATCACAGTTCTTCATCTTTACTGCCACAGCCAATCCTTCAAAAAAAACCTATACAAGGGGAATAAAACTAGAATATGGAGTCGAGTGGTGCTGATCTCTCACCTCTCTCTCAGCAAGAAAGTCACTAAGTGAGGAAAACTATAAGCTTAAAAGTGATTATTCTCTTTGTTTTTCTTTTTTCTGTTCTGTGTCAAATTGCAAACATTCAGTTTTCAGTCAACAGTACTTATACTACCAGATGTCAGGGATTTACAACAACAGTAGATGGCATCAGGCAAGTAAGCAGTCAGAGAGACATGCATGCAGATATTCATAAGTATGAACGTACACACACACTCACACACAGTGAAATGCACACTTAGCTTCCAGTCTCTCCCCTTCTCGTTTTCCAACAATAATAAGACCAGGCCTTGACTCACTCCTTCCTGCCTGCTCCTCTCTCTTCATCTCCACTTTTTGGGACTTTCCCTCATCCTCCTTCGTTCCAGCCGTCTTTCTGGTTTATGATAAATCTCCCTTCTGAATTTATACGCCTGCTTCCACCTACACAACCCCCTCCACCCAAATTCTTCTTCTTTTCATTGTTTTTCCCCTCATAGGTCACTCACTATTGGTGGGTTGGGTCTATAAACAATACTAATAGACGTATCAGTCTGACTTGACCAGAAGTATGGAAGTTAATTTAAAAACTGATCAGAGTCCACTTTTTTCAAGTGCAAACAGTTAAATTTTTAATTTCAGACTTAAGAATACAGTTAGTGTCGTACACAGTAGTGTAGTACAATAAAATGTCTTTCCATGTGTCCCTGTCCAGCATATCTGAAATGTTTCAATTCATAGTTTGAAAAACAGAAAATGTGGACTCAGCCCTTTGGCACGAATAAGTCAAATCTCTGAGTTTGAACTCCAACTGACTTAAGTACAAAACGGTGAGTTCACTTCTCTCATGCACCTCAGTCCACAGGTTCTCTGTTCCAGAAGCATCACGTTGTGGTGAAAGTTAGTCAGTTTCCAGTGGTTTCCCTTCCAACTCGCTTAGTCAGTCCCACTTTAGCTACTGGCCACGAGAAGTACTTAACCTGTCTGACTCAATAAATATCCAAGTGTTTCCCATGTGGACTCTAGCACAACAGAAGAAGCTGAAAGTCACCCGGAGGTCTGCTCTAGGGCAAATAAACTCTGGCTTGACTTGATTTTGCAGCAATATTGTTTGGCAACTAAATAACATGTGACTTTATTACTGTATTTGTAATTAAAAAGGAAATGACCAAGATTGTTGACACATTTGAGTGAAACCAGGCAGCGGTGGGGAGCATCAGGTCGATGGTCGAAGGTTTTAAAAATCCGTCAGCCTGTGAGAGACGAGTTTGTTGTTCTTCCTCGATATCGAAACTCTCTCACTTACCTCTGTTCTTCAGCAGTGACACTGCTTCATCTCCTGCACCAAGCGACAGGCCAATGTCCTGTCTGGGTATGTAGCTGGAACTCATGCACCTTAACAGGTACATGAATAAAAAAATAAAAATAAAACAAACAAAATCCATGTCTGAAAAGAGCTTTAGTTATTTGTACTGCTTATTAAAAGCAATGTGAACTAAACATATGGTACAGCATACAGTAAAATGTTTGCAGCCACATGGTTTGATTCCCATTCAGCTAACATTTGTTTTGGTTGGTAATGATGCTTCTGAAATTGTCGCTTTTCCTGACTTAAATTTATTTTTGTGTTAATATTAAGGTGAAATAAGTATCTGTTAGTGAGGAACAACAGAGTTTTACTCTGACCAAACTGAAGGCAATCCCTGAAATTTGCTTCAGCAATTAATGGGGTTAAATCTTCAAGATGAACCACAATTTATGTTTTTAAAAATATGTTTTTTAAAATATACCAGTCACACCAGTTTTTTTTTTTTTTTTTTTTTTTTTAATTGCAGTTGAACTATTATCGTAATATAGCCGGGGTGAAGGGGTGATGAGCTGGAGCCAGTTGGAACTTGGCTCAGAGATGAATGTGTGAAGCCACTGGCTTACTATCAGTGTCAGGGGATTTACAAGTGCATGTGTGCATTTCAGTGTGTGCAGCTAGTGTTTGTGTGCGTGGGGGGATAAGTGAGACGACTATTAGCGACACTTGTCCTCCTCTCCCCTCCCCGCTGACAGGCGTAGATCTCCGTCCTTCTGGCTCCATCCCAGCCAGATCGTGGGAAGATACCCCTGCCTGAAAACCAAAATAAACAGATAAATAAAATGAGATAAAGTAAATAAGCCAATTCAAAACACAACAGGAAAAGTCTCTATATTTAGATCCAGATAAAGAAGGAAACTCTCGCTCTGTGTGAATGTGTGTATCCATGTTTATTGTGTGTTATGGAGGAGACTGGTCATTTTATTCCATATTCACTGCAGTTTAACAACTTTTAATGCAGAATACCAACACAAAATTCCCAGTAAAGTAAAAGAAAAGTAAGGTCCACGCTAGGCAGTGATGAGCTAAAACATTATGACTTCCTTTCTGATATACTGTTGGTTTTCCATGTGCCACCAAAACAGCTTTGACCTGAGAAGCTGTGGACTCTATAAGACCTCTAAAGATGCCTTGTGGTATCTGGCACCAACATGTTAGCTGCAGATGCTTCAAGTCCTGCAGGTTGTGAGGTAGAGCCGCTGCAGGTCATTATCCTGCCGACCAGGCCACTGCTACTGGGGAATACCATTGCCAGGAAGGGATGTACCTAGTCCGCAGCAATGTCCGTACCCAGAGTTTCCTAGCAGAACAGAGTATCCCACTCTTCTTCCCACAGTGCATCTTGGTGCCATCACTTTACCAGCTGAACGGTGCCCACGTACAAAGCTGTCCATATGACATTAAAAAAAAAAAACAGGACCCATTGGACCGAGGTATCCTGCGTCTGGTTCTGATGCTCACATGCCCACTGTAGGCCTTTAAGTGGACAGTGGTTAGCATGGGCACCCTAACCGGTCTTTGGCAGCACAGGCCCATATGCAGACTGTGATGCACTGTGTGATGCACACATCTCTCCTAAAACTGTCATCAAAATTTTCTTCAACTTGTGCCACCGTAGTCCTTCTGTTGATTCGGACCAGACGGGAGAGCCTTTGTTGCCCTCATTCATCAGTGAGCTTCGGGTGCCCAACATTTGGGCCTCACCACAATCACTCAGGGTTTATACCAGCTAGTTTCTCCACCATCCAACAGGTTGACACTTACCATCTAATATATCCCAGACCCTGACACGTGCCATTGTTGCGAGATAATCAACTTTATTTGCTGCATCTGTGAGTGGTTATGATGTTTTGGCTCAATGTTTTATAGTCAACTTTCTATTTCTGAAATACTTTCAGGATAGATTTTGTGTTGCACACTTAAAAAACAAGTCTGTAGTGGCAGCTCTTGTGTTACCAAGCATGTAGGTCTGTCATTGCTTTAAAATCAGTGCTTTAAAGTAACTAAGTACATTTCCTCAGGTACATAAGTGTGAAAGTATTTAATATATCTGACTAAAATCTTGAGCAACTTGTACATTTAGGTTAAGTATTTCCATTTTCTTCTTCCACTTTCTTTCTGCTACTTTATACTTCTTCTCCACTCTGAACAATCCAACATAATATAAAGTAGTCATAATTATTTCCACTTCAACCAGATACAAGCTCCTGAAAGCAGCTAAACTATGAATGTGGCTGTACTGAAGTCCATCAGTCAATTTCCACTCACATCCTGTAATTCTCCTGTTGTGCTCCTCCACATAGGCCAGCTCAGCACTGTGGAGGATGACTGTATCATATTTTAGGGGTCAAGTATTTGTGGCTTATTGAATAGGGAGACCATCCTGCAGTCAGACAGGGATTGTTAAGCAACCCACAGTGAGAGCTGCCATGACAGCAACACATTACCCAGCTGAAGAGTAGAAGTGTAGACGCTTGCAGAAAAAATGAGTGATGACATTTAACTGTAGAGATTTGAGCTGGAAACTTTGGTGATAGGTGTAGAAGTGAGAACTGAGACAGATGGAGAAATGAGAGCAGGCGTGGAGCGCTGTTTCTAATTAAGGGAGATTGAGAGAGGAAATGAGCAAGTGAGGTGCATGGGCAATCCTCTCTGCGTGCAGTTTCCAACTTTCAGAACCAAACTTAAAACGTCATTTATTGGGCAAATACTGAATTTAATCTTTAAAACCTCCATTTTTCAAGATATGAGTAAAGACAAATAAGAGCCATAGCCACAGAAAAAAAGTAGAAAACTTTGACAAATGGTTGACTAATACATCGGAACTGGGGTGAAAAAACTTTGCCACCAAAGACTAAAAACAAAACAAAACAGCAACACTATTGTGGATTGCCACTTCAGATTTGAATCTGAAAGACAACATCCTGTTGGAACCCACAGTTTTTTCCTGTCTTTTTCACCATCATTCTTCACCATTCATCCACTGTTTCAAATCACACAGGGAGAGGACGTTGAGAAGAGCAACAGAGAAGCTGAAAATGAGACACTAACAAGAGACAAATGGTGTTTGTTGTGTGTGTGTGTGTGTGTGTGTGTGTGTGTGTGTGTGTGTGTGTGTGTGTGTGTGTGTGTGTGTGAGAGTGTGCAGAGTTTCTGTGTGAACAAGCAGTGGGGAAAGCGTGGGCGTCGGAGCTCGAGGTGAGTGGGACAGCTTTCCAGGGGAGTGTACTGAAGTTTAGAGGGGGAAGAGAAAACCAGGGCAAAAGTGAAGGAATAGGAGGAGACAGAAAGAGGGGGACTGAAGCAGGGAGAGAGGTGAGAGAGAGGAGGAGAGGGAAAACTGGCTCTGTGGGTCCAAGTGTAAACACTGAGCCAGTGTATGAACGTGTGCAGGGGTGCTGGGGTGAAATCGCGGATGATAAGGATGATGGAGAAAAGGAAGGAAGCAAAAAACAAAAAAGTTAGGGAAGTTTATTATACAGGCAGGCCTTGTTCTCATTTTCTCTCTGTCTACTCCCTTCTTTCTCTCCAGCACACATGCACACACAGGGGAGGTAGAAAAAGATAACACACTTATGAAAGTTACCACAAACTGGCTTTGTATTCTTTGAGTCCCTCTCTCTCCATCTAACACACACATTTCATGCCACACGCCTCTTCGCAGTAGGCCACACACATGGCCAGGCCCACATGTGCTTCAAGAATCCAAAATTCAAACCATCCACCTACACACACAAACATGCCAACACACACTCTCTCACTCACACAAACACACAAAATAAAACACTCACAAATACCTTAAACACAAAAGTCAGCACCTAAATACACACACTGGCAGCCAAGCTCAACAGGCACAGCTAGCCTCACAGATACACACACACACACACACCTCCCAGGGTACTGTACGCTCATGTTCATATGTACACACTTGGAGGCCCCAGCTCTGAGGATGAGGGGATTTCCAGCCTGATGCTCCACAGCTGCAGGACGGCACCTGACGCAGAGTGATGACCTCATCAGATGGGAGTAACTGAGAAAACAAACCATACACGGTCAGAAGCAGAGCTTTGTGCTTTATTCTGAAAAGACAATGAGATATTATAATATCATAATATCATTTGGCTATTTGGACTTCATACTGTTTCCTGCTACTGAAAGCAAATTGCTGGTGTAGAATAGCTGCATAGGAATTATTTAAAAAAAGGGGGACTTTTGCTGGCCAAAGACATATTTTACTTACACTGACAGAAAATGGATGACTGATTGGAAAATAAAAAAAACAGTGATGAGAGGGTTTGGAGAGTTTATGGAAACAGATGCAGAGATTGGAGCTGCAATGAGAGAGTGAAGTGTTAGAGGAGCAGTGGCAGAGAGCCGTGGATAAGACTGACTAACTGGGTGTAGCCTTTTTGAGCTGGGTTCAAGAGAGATGGGGAAAAAGCCTCTGCATTACCTTTGCAATTTTGCAGTGTAAATAAAAAATATCTCACATCTCCGTTTGCACTGGACCATTCAATCCCCTTTTCATTTCTCATCCTTTACAACCCAGTTCTCCTTGAACTTACTCAGCACTTTTTCATGAAGCATCTCGTTCACTCTCTCCACTGTTTTGTTTTCAGTCACTGTGCTCAAAGTGCTGCCAGAACCAGTCTAAGTACTCACACATGTCCAGTGCTGGCTCAAGATGTCCATCTCTCACTGTGGGTTGCTTAACAATTTCACATTGTGTGCAATTGAAAGCTGATCACCATCTGTTTTGTGCTGCTGTTAACAGGCTAATCCAAGGAATGTGCTCCAATTAACAGTTTTCAGGTCAGCTAAAAGGTAGACAAAGAGAGCTTGTTTCTTGATGGTGACTGCATCATTGAGTGAAGCAATTAAAGCTCCACTAACAAATATTGTTAATCGACAATTGATTAAATGGTTAGATGTAATATAAAAGTTGTTGTTTGCAGTAACAAACCCACAGAAAAATATCTCCCAGCTCTGCTCAGCTCTACAGAGGCGTTTTAGCATCTTTAAACTCATTGTTCAAGAATGTACGCCACCTACCCGACTCTAAACAGCACACAGGCAAAGTTAGCAACTAGCTGGTGAACATGGTGGAGTATTTAGCAGATAAAGAGACAAATATTTTCCCTCACAAGTTGATGGAAACAAACACAGAACTAAAAGGGGAGTAAATATTCAACTTAAGGTCCTAAAGTGGACACAAGCATGACTCCAAATGAATGCAAATGTTGCTCTGTGTCTGCTGGATGTGTAAATACCTTATTTCCTCAAATAGCGACTGGAGTCTGTCTTTACTTCAACTGCAGAATGAAACAGGCCTTTATTTGAAGCAGGGTTGTATCAGAGTCAGGCCTTTATTTCTAATTCCATCTGTTTAAGTATAATTGGTCACATTTTAGTGTGAAGCCTCATTTTGATTTATGATACTCAAATGTTTAACATACGTATTGAAATGCTTCAACTGATTTGTCGTGCGCTCCACTACAAAGACAGAGAGGACTCTATGGATGAAAACTGCCCAGAATGTCATGTTGTGACAAGACAGGTTTGAATACAGGGCATGAGCTGGAAAAACTCACTGCTCTCTCCACTTTCAAGTAATGAACAGCTAATTTAAGAAAGTTGACATCCTTAAGTGTACAAAAGTTTTCTGAAGGATGGAAATCATAACCTTTAAGTGGAAGCAGAGAAGGCAGGCTGGAAAGTGGGTGCACCGTAAAGGTTAATTACGCAATGTTTTACTATTTTACATAAAGTAGCCATTAGAATCAATTATGTGTGACGTTCCGAGAGTCTCCAGTGGTGCAATATTACCTTTAACCTCCTGTTTTTCCAGAGGAGCATTTCAGTGGCCGGCAGTAGAAGGTTGTGGTTGCACTGGGCAGCTTCCAAATGTGAATTCATCTAACTGTATGAAGCAGTATGGTGCTAAAACAAGCATGTACTTACACTTAGCAAAAAGCGTTCCTGGAAAAAAAAAACACAAGGCCAAAAACCGGGTCACAATACCACAAATGCTTCTCACTCCGAAAGAGTTGGGTCCTCTGCTCCAGCCAGGATCAAACTGTTGGCTTGATGCCAGAGGTTTTCCGCACCACAGCATTTAGTAGCTATTAAGACCGGCCCTCGCAATGATCAAAGTGATTATTTGGGAAGCTTGCGGGGCCTGTTGTTGTCTTTGGCTGGTGGTTTCACAGCACATTGAGAATAATGCTCAGTCTGGAGAAGCCATTACCAGTCAGCATCAACAACCTCAGGACACAGAGTCTGACTGAAGCGAGCAGAACAGAGACTGAACTGAGTCTGAAAAAATATACCAGGTTTGTTGATAGAGGGTACATGAGAAGATGGAGGAGATACTGACACAGACTACAGAGGAAAGAATATTTGAAAGAGCTGGAGAGAGGGAGGAAAAGAGAAAAGGGGAAAAACAAAAGCTATAATAAGTTTCCCTTTACTGTTTCATTGTAATTTTGCTGCATTTTTCTGCTGTATCTTCCTTTTGCATTTTACTTTTTTACTTCTTTTCTTTTTAATGGAATACAGAACCTGACAAGCTTTTTGTTTTCAGTCTTTGTGCTAAGCTAAGCTAACTGGCTCCTGGCTTTAGCTACACATATGACAGTGATATCAAACTTCTTGTCTGACTCTCGACAAGAACGCAAATACGGCTTGTTTCATATAACGTCAGACCATTCTTATAAAGAAACTTCACAATTACAACACAAATCCATGAGTTCAATTGGCCTTTGGTATTTCTATTAGAGGAGCAGTAACAGAAACAGCACAGACATGGCGGTAGAGGTGATGAAAACAGGATAATTCAGAACCTCATTTGTCTAAATGAACCTTTAGTTTTAAGTCTAAAATGTTACTAAGGTCATGGGGCACCACAACTTCTGAGTTTGGTTCCTATCAAAACCAGATTGTGTGTACTTGTGTACTATTATGTCGTGCAGATTATGACATGCTCGCCCTGCTATGTACTGCACCATATGGCCACACAAGTATACTTCACAATGTTTGTCGTATGTTTGTCCGATATTGAGTTTACATGCAGTTTGAAGAGCAGCTTTGAGATGGTGTGGTTATGTCATGTAAATACATGATGATGGATTTAAGAAGGCTAGAGGCTGAAGTGTCTGTACTGTCTTTACATCGCTTTGCTAAAAAAATATCACAAGTATTTAGAGCTGGACAAGTTTAGTGAGTGTAGACACATTCTTCTGCTTTCGTTTAGATCGTTTAGAGTACGCTTTTAACCACAGGTGCAACGGGTGAGCACACCGTTAGCAAATTTCTACCAGGAATCATCCACATATTTATGTGTGTTTATGACTTGTGCAGTTTTAAGTTGTACGTGGTTGTTTACATAATTGCACACAGTGTGGAACAAGTACCATTATTTTAAAATGTATATATTCAGGACCATCTGCTTTCACCCAAAAACCACAGTGTTCCATTCGAGGCAGGTTTACCAGAGAAAAACATCTTTTCAGCAAATGTGAATCTCTGGATATTGTATGTATTGTCCTCCTGTCACGCACACAAATCTGAAAATCTTTTGCAGCTTGTGAAATGAAATGGTTCCATAATTAAGCAGAATTTTACAGGAGAAATAAACAGGAATGTGTTGGCATGTACGTCATGTTTTGTTTAAGATTCCATGGCATATTGAAAGGAAGCCAAGTTTAACAGCATTGGTGGTCTTCCCATTTTGCACAGTATGTGGGAAAAACATACTTGTTTCATTTCAGACCAGCAATGAAAGAAACCTGACCTATGGTGATGCCCTGAGGCTGCAATTTATTTACACATCTCTGTATAGAAGTAACGAAGACTGCAGGAGATGGTGACAGATAACATTCATCTACTGTCAGTGTATGAAGGATGTTTCATCTGCGTTGCACAAAGGAAACTACTGTTTTAAAGATGATTTTTTTTGCATCAAAACATCAGATACTCTTTCTGTGATATCAACCTGTAAGGTTCAAAGCGTTCCAGTTGTAGTTCTTACCTCTTGCCACTTGCATGTTTAGAAGCATTTGCAGGTGAACTGCAAGCAAATGTACTGTATATATTGTGGTGTGGATTCAAGGCTCTTTAGCATCACTGGTTAACTTGGTCAAATCCAGCCAAAACACTGAGTAGGGGAGTCGGTGAAGAACAGTAGTTGCTACTTTTCCTTAAATGCTTTTTGACACCTCCTGGATAATGGGAGTGGACTGCACTCAGTGTAATATCAGTAATGAACAACAACAGTGGTAATAGCACAAAAGATACTGTATAAGAGACAAGAAAGATGATATGAGAAGGCCCAGATGAAAGTGGTGTCTCAGTCTTTGTAGTGATTTGCTTTTCTGATGATTCACCACTGAAGCCAAAACCCTTTTATTCATTTCGATGAACTCATTCCAAAACTTCATGGAAGTTTTCTGTCGCTGTTGTAAATATATCGGTTCACATATTTTCCGGTTTGAAATCTGTTGTAGCTGCACTGGAAATATTTCCAACTCTGTGTCCTAGAAATTTATGTGCTACTAAATGGTTTTGGCACTGTGGAGGAATCGTAATTGCAGCCTGGATTTTGTTTATAGGCAGTGAGTTTTATTTCAGTCCATGAAGTGCTACATCCTTGTACCAAACAGAAGTTGCAGAAAGGAGGCTGTGCTGGCCGGTGAGTGCACAAAGCGTAGGATCAGTGTTCACGTCCAGCATCCTGTGTGGTTACGTTTAGGCTACTTAGACCTTTTGATGAAAGCGAGAGAAAAATTGTGGCTTTGGTTAACTCAGTGAAAAAGTTCCCTGCCTCATGTCACCATCATTTTATTTTATAATTATCTAACCAAGATGATTTTTGCCTAACTGTAATAAAGGGCTTTGAGTTAACTAATAACAACCATAAAAATGCGATTTATACTTCACTTACCAGGAGCTGGTATGAAATAAGTTGAGATTCATTCAGTATAAATATTTTCTAAGTTTGCAGATACGCTTATTAAAACTCTTCCTTTTGATGTTGATGAAAACACATAATTGTAATTGCTAGATGTGGATGGTGACGCCCTGATATGGAGTTCCCTGTTCACATTTTCTGAGCCACTGTGATGATATTACAAATAAACACAATCAAAAACTCAGCTATCCACACAGATACACACACGCTAAACTGAATATGTGCACAAAGCACAGTCCTGTCATCCCACCTGATTCCTCTCTCTCATCCTCCTTCCCATTCTCCTGTCTCAGTCTTGCTCTCCCCCTCATATCATCTTTTCATTTGTCTTTTCTTTCCAGGTTTTTTTTTTCCTGGAACAACATTAAAACTGTCTTAGACACTGCAAAATTATCATCCTCCCATCTTTCTCTACTTCTTCTTCTTCTTTCCATCTATCTAACCACAATCCACCCATTCATTTCTTATCATACTGAGTCTGTTGCCATGTCCTTCTTGCATGCTTGTGGCCTTGTGTTTGAAACCATGTTGAAGTGTTCTGACAGCTCAAACCCATAAATGCGCAGATAAAGGATGAGAAAAAGAAGAGATGAAACACAAAGCTGTCATCATCTTCCCTTTTCTCCCTGTCCTCTCCTCACTGTGTCTCGACTAATGAGTCTAAGCTGTTGTGAGGAGGTCTGTTTTGTCTGTGTTGGGTCTTTCTGAAGATGACATTGTCTTGTTTTTATTTGCATTTATGAAACACATGGCTCTTTATGTAATGAGAAACTTTCATGACCTACTAAACTGTCGGCCAGCGAAAGTCTTCAGAAACGTAGAAACACTGATTCAAATGGTCAGTGTAAAGAAATTCTGGGAACAAACGTAAAATTTAAAGAGTTTTATAGTTATATTTTAGTAGGTTCACTATAAAACAAACAAGCGCCATTCTATTATACATTTAATGGTACATGTGTTTTCAAAATATCAGACTATTTCTTTAGTAGTAGAGGTTGTTACTGTATTTTCTGTCACAGGTCTTTAATGATGTCTATTCCATCCTGTGAAAGCCAAACCATCTCTTCGTCTCCAGTTTCCTGTGTGGCATAAAGCCCATGAATAAAAAAAACCCAAAACATTTAGACACAAATGGCAAATTCATTGTTGCTGTTAAGTAATTTTAGTGCTGTCTATTTCTCCAAAACTGTTCTAAGTTTAGGGGCCACTGCAGTAATGTTGCCAATTTACTGTGTTCAGTCTAATTTTAGGGGCCGTATTGTTTTTGCAGCAGTGCAGCCGATGAGATCAGACGATGGTTAGAGAGTATGAAGGTTGACGGGTTTGTCAGATTGATTGTTTCTTAAAGTGTTTTTCCAAGAACACAGTGCTGCCATCCAGCCCGTGCTGCGTCTGCAGTTTGTTTTTAAAGATAAAAATAGAGAAATGTTGTTTTTTCCTGATCATTCCAAGAGAGGACAGAAAGACTACCCCTCTCACCTTTTGATCCTTCTTTTAGAACAACCCAGAAATACTACAGAGTTGACTCTGCAGGTGGTATGTCCTTGACCTGTTAGTAGCAGGAACAAAGGGTTATAGAAAAGATCTGAGATGCCAGTTTAAAGTTCTTGTTCTAAAGTTTGCTTTGACCTTTGCTTCTATTATAGTGCATCACTGTTTTACTTTTAAGTTGATGGGAGAAATATGTGCATATAATTAATTATATTAGATGTACGGTGAGTTTGTGTTTTTTAGCTGCAGTTTGCAGTATCCTTATTTAAAATGTCAAGCTTTCCCAAATAAGTTTCTGATAATCAAAACAATTTCGATAGCAACCAAGCATTCACAAAAAGCGTGCACATACATACAGTACACCAAACACAGGAGCTCCAGATTCCTGCTTGAGCAAGGCTGAAGAAATGTGTGAATGCTTTCAGACCAACAACTCAGCGACAGACACCCAATGTCCACATTCATTTCAGTGAGACCCCTGCACAAAATGGATGCATGTCATCATGTAAAAAAACTGCACTGGCTGGTCAAGAACAAGGCAGAAGCTTTGTGGATGTTCTCTGCTTGTCATAGTTGTGCTATCCTACATAAATATACACTATCATGTGACTATGCAAGTGACAAATGTGCATTAGTGAAGACTGTAGGCTTTTCAATTTAGCTTCACTGAGAGTTCTTCTGTCTTTATGGTGAACAATTTTAGTTTAACACCATGAGAATAAGGGCAGTTTCTTCTTTCATTCATTTGTTTAAGGGGTTAAGGATAGATTTAGGTTTTGGTTAAATAAGAATGAGGTTTACAGTTTAGACATATATTTCTTTAAGGTTATGGTAAGAGGTTCTCACAAGTATACAAGAAGAAAGTTGCGTGCGTGTGTGTGTTTGTGCTTCTCTCTGCCTCATTTCTTCCCCTTAAATTAAAACAATAAAAAACTACAAGTCACAGAAAAGTGCAAAAACCTCTGTCATCACATATTTGATAAATTACACAAAGTGTTTTTAAATGGTTTCATATTCAAGTCTACCAAAGAGAACATGACCATTTACAGATATGTTTTCTTCAAAATCAGAAATGTTCAGTATGGTGCCTGTGAGGCTGAGCATGAATGTTTCCACCACAGCATATTTGCTCAGGCTTTTAGAGAAGTGACAGTCAAACAGTCATTTGCTTTTAGGAGGACTCTGCCAGAAAAAAAAAGAAAAACAGCTGAACGTGTACTTAATCAAGGCTGCATGCTGACTTAGTAAGAAATAAATCTGAAATGATTACCTTGCAAAGTGAATCAGAGGGAGTTTTAGTCTGAAATGGAGAATGTGTTGAAATGTGCCCTGTGACAACTTGAAGCAGATAAAAAAAAAGAAAGTAGCGAAATATTTGTTTTTCCATTGCTGTGCCACACAGTGTAGGAGACGGCAGTACTTAGTATTAATCTTGTTCTAGTTAAGATGAAAAGAGAGATGAAGAAGAGAAGACTGAAAAGACAGATCCAAAAATGAAGTCTGATGATGATTTATTAGTTTTCATGGAACATGACTCCCTAGAATTTCCTCTCTTCTCTCATTCTCTTGCAAGTTGTCTGCATAAACACAACCACAGCAAAAGTAAGGGGCCTACTGGACCTTCACTCCCATTCCAGACCCATGTAAAGACCCCTTCAGTACTTCATAGATCTACAGTGGTGGAAAAAAGTTTTCAGACACCCCATGCATTTGTGATATATTGCATTAACAATCACTCTTAAGTTTCCAAGTGCAATTTGTTTTTGTACAGTC
>JBBMJY010000020.1:3662470-3693195 GCA_037833715.1 Toxotes lorentzi
TCGAACCCACGACCCACCGATCCCAGGCCAGCCCAAGCCCAAAGCCGCACTCTTAACTTGTTGCGCCACGGCTGCCCGTTTTCTATTCTTGATAACAATAGAAAAAGAAGTCATTTTTTTGGTCTTGTTTTGGTCTGTCTGATGCAGCCACACCTTGTGAAATACAAAAAAGATTTTTCTTCTTTCATGATTATATTTGAGATTGTGTAAAACTTTTTTCCACCACTGTATGACAGTTGGGTGTGACTGAATCCATCCCACACTGCATGCAATGAAAAGAACAGCATTAGGTTTAGATGATCATGAAGGCACTTAAGTGAACTCTGCTTACTATCTGTGATGATAATTGAGTATTACCGGTCCTCTGGTAGCTGGAGTGATGTTAGTGAACAGTTGTACTTTGAGCTAAATGCTAACTAACTAAATGCTAACCTTAGCACACTAACATGCTCGCAATGGCAGCGTTAACTCAGTGTTGTTCAGCAGGTATGAAATTCATCATAAAGTCATGACAGTTCATGTTGAGGAGAGCACAGATGTCTGTACAGTGTTTCAACCTATGATGTCTTTCATGTGATTACTAATCCCTGAATCCGCCTGAAATCATGCTTTCTGTTGATCTGTATCATGTAAACCATGTTCTCAGTGCTGCATCCTGCATGAGAAGAACCCAGATATATATCAAAGGGAATCTTGCTGAATGTTGGACTGGAGTCTTGGCTGAGCTGTAATCGTTGATAACTTTTTCAAACGTGTTCAGCCTTGTTCACAGATGTGCATGGTGCAGTGCCAACCTCGTGTGTATAAAAACAATGTAGACCAGTGCCTTGAAAATCAACAGTGCATTAATACAGGTTTTTCTGCTCAGTTTACAGGGGGATACTTGAACTTGCCGTGATTTGCTGATGTTTGAACAGAGTGAAAGAGCAAGAAAAATGTTAGAGTCAATACAGTGTTGATTGAAGTGTTTTTGGTGTGTGTGTGTTTGAGAGAGAAAGAGAGACCTGTGACCTCCTTTGTGTGGGAAGGAGAGCGACTTACAGTCTCGCTGCAGTAGAGTAACATTCTGAGTTGCAGATGAGGCGTGACAGGACTGACAGCAGTGGGAGTCTTCGTTATTAACAGCAACCAATAAAAAGTAAAGTTTATTTTTTTTCTGTCACTACTCCTGTGGGATCTGCATTAACACCTTCACATGCTCACATATATTATTTTCAATGACTTTTGTTCATCAATTCCAAACATGTTACTAAAATACACAGATGGGTGTAAGTGTATTTATAAAGTATGGAACTGATTGTCATCCATTTCTAAATATTATTATTGCTATTTTTATAAATGATACTTCAGGTCATATCTCAAACTTAAACAGAGTTGCTATTAAGTGTCTTACAATTCTTCATTTCAAACATATTTACCACATACTATATTTACATTAACTTACATATTTCCATGCTGTTTACAGAACCCATATGGCCCTACACACGTAGACATGTTCAGATAGACATGTGCTTTATGTTCTATGCACAGTGGCTCCTATGGGAAAGGTGTTGGTGGTGGGGGGAAATGGAGGTTTGGTCTTTTGAAGTGTTTGACCCAGTGTGGGGTCCTGTCAGAGACGGGATGGAGGTACTGCTGGTGGAGAGGGGGCGGCGGGGCCCGTCACAATGCCCATCTGATTCAGGTTGTCAGGGTCATGTGACGTCTTGACCTGGCTGTTTGCCTTCACAGGGTTGACTGGAGCTTGACTATGTCTCTTAGATTGAAATCGATCCACACCTCTGTAATCAGTGCCTGACAAACAACACGAGAAAGTTTCTCTTCTGTAAACAGACACACACAGGCACACAGTAAAAGTCAAGTTTGTTTAGTCTCTTTCCGACATGATCTTATGTTACAAATGGCAGCTTGTGAGTTGTAGATTTAGTTAAACAGGCCCCAGCCTCTGTGAATACAAAATAAATAAATAAATATGAAGGTTCAGATCTGTGCCAATAAAAACTTCGAGGGAGAAATGAATCCCAAAATGCATTTTCAAATCAGCAAGCCGAAACAATGGTGAGCAGAAGCTGAAGGGTTTGCTTTGCAGAATCCTGATAGTCACCAGTTCAGATCAATTCATGTTTGGATTCTTGATCAGTTTTGGATTCAAGTATGGTGCTGTGTTCTGAATTAGCTACAGCTCTGATGTCAGCCTCTGACTGACTTTCTGTGTCTACACATCAAATACAAGAGATACAAAATGTAAATGTTGAACTTTTGTAAAAGTCACTTTTGGCTAAATCAGGATGAGTAACGTTTTGTAATCTAATTTCTTAAACTCTTGTGAAACTTTTTCAGTAAACTGAAGCACTGGAACGGGAAATCTCAGTTGTTGCATAAACAACCTTGGAAAAGGAAAAGGACAAAGCTCTATTTAGCACCTTGGGCCTCTTGCTATCAGCTTTTTTCTCATTTTTGTTCTTGAGAATTTCCTCCCTTCTCTCTCAGTTTAAATCACAGACAGATGACGTCTCTCCCCTCAGGCTCTCACAGTGGCGGTCTGTGTATGTTTATGTATACAGTAAAACTGCACATGCACACATAAACCCATATTCAGAGCCCATAGCTGAGAATTCCTTTCTTGTCTCTATTTCCCTTGTCTTCCTTGCAGCCTCTTTTTTAAATACACAACATGAATTACAGGAAGTCCTCCAAACTTGAATGGTTGCCACAGACTTTAGGAGGGAAAAATTGAGAAAAAAGGTCCAGCAGGGAAAAACACCCAGCCCAAAGAAGCCATAAAAGACTTATGGATATGAATTTAAACACACGTATGAGTTTTAGATTATGGGATATAAATTTAACAGGAATCGGCTACAGACCCAGGAATTTATTTCGTCATCTATGAATAAAACCTTCTTTCAGATGAACAAATTATGACAAGAGCCTTGGATCACTGGGCACGGCGGCAGTAAATCCATCACTCTTTACACCTTAGATTTACAGCAGGAATACTCAGTGGAAAACTGCTTCACTCCACTCTACCCTGTTTTTATTTTATCAATCCAAGGAGGGTTTCCTGTATGTATTAACTGCTTCCATGCTTCACTTTTACCCAGCTTACACACACTTACACCTTTCACTTGCTCTCTTTTCTTCTCCAGTGTCTAAAAAGTTCAAGTTTGACCACGGAGCAGCAATTTCCCAGGTTTCCTGGCAGTATATAGCCGCCCTGTAAAACAACAAATTCTTGTTTTTACACTTTCCGGTTTCTGTACGGTCTAATAAAAAAAGATTCAACGTGTCAATGAGTCAGCTTTGTCCCCCTGTTTCTGTCTGTATGCCAAGCTAACTGACTGCTGGCTCCAGCTACATATTTATCAAAGCAAATCGGTGTATTTCCCCAAAATGTTGAACCATTCTTTGAAAATATAGATTGTAGAGAGGCTGTACTTCAGTGTAAAGATCTAGGCCTTTGTCAGTAAGTATCTACCCTGCTTTAGTGATATGAATTACTTCCAGATTCTTCTCTGCATGTAATCCTAACCTCTGAACTCGAGAAGAAGGAGAAGGGAAAACTGGATTACAAACATTTCTCCTATGAAGTTCAATATTTAATGTAAAACTAGTATTTCTGTCTGATTTTAGCTACTTCAAAATAAAACCTGTGCTTTGGCAGATTCTCTTAAATTTCACATTTTAGCTCAAGTTCCATTCACTTCAAGCTGTAACATGTTTGTCTGGGCCTGACGAGGTTCAACTGTTTTATTATGATTCATAACAGGTCCCACAAACACAGGCCCAAGACCAAAAAAAGGCATAAAGTCAGTCATTTTATTAGTCATTTTTATGCAAGAACAAACTGACCACTTATAATTTACAATACACAGAGACACATGTGGTTCAGGGACATAATGGAAGAAATCAACTCGACATTTATTATTCATCGTATTCAGGTTTTCCCCTGCTAGTTCATTACAGGATATCCATACTGTACTTTATGTTATCACTACTTTTGACCATATGGCTTAGAGAAGAACGGTGCCAGATCTCATGCGTCATCTGCTAAAAATGCACCATCCATCCATCTAAACCACATCTTACCTGTTCCAGCTTCCTGTATTTTCTCTGGCAGAGCCTTCATCACTGCAGTCTTCTCCCATGAAACCTCCCTGTGCATTAATTAAAACCTGCAACGATGTCTGACGCCCACAGAATAATGGCTGACCCTCTCCTGGAGAGTGGGAAAGCTGGACTGAGCTGGCGAGCTCAGAGGGAAGAGTGAGAGAGAGAAGGACAAAGAGAGGGAGACTTATAATGCAATTTTCAAAAGGGAGTTTGATTTCATCCTGCAGGTATTTGGAAAGCAGAAAGAGAAGCAGGCTTCAGGGATAAGGCTTTCCTTTGTGTAAACTTTCCACTGTATGAAAAAAGATCAACATGAGAAAAAAAAAACAAAAAAAAAACCAGACTACTTCAATTTCTGTTTAAGAATACTGGAGGAGCTGTGGTGGAAGGTCGGGGGCAAGTGCCGGGCATGGTTTTGATTAAATGTTATGAGGTACTGAAGGGAGGGTTGCCAGAGAGTTTGCACATTCTTAATTCCGGCCGTCAGTCAGCACTCAATCTGCTCGCACCTCAGAGAGGGAAGGACTGAGAGGCTGAATGGGAAAAACAGATCAGCGGCAGGGTCATTACTCAGACAGTGTATTAACCTTATTGGTTGATTTAAACCAGTGGGTGGAACAAAAATATTAAATACAAAAATATAAAGCCTACACAATTCTGAGTGAGGTATATAAGGGTCTACAGTTTTTTTTTCTTTTCTTTTGGAGGTGTTGTCTCTGTTTTGTAACTATGATCTCATTTATACATGGTATTAACATGCTTTTTAAGCTCACTGAGCACTTTATTAAGGACACCAACGGCCGCCCTTTGCTCTCCAAACAGCCTCGGTTCTTTGTGGCATGGATTCCATAAGATGTTGGAAACATTCCTTGAGTTTCTGCTCTATTTTGACCTGACTGCATCACCTAATTTCTGCTGATTTGTCAGGTGCACATTCATGCCGCCGATCTCCCGTTCTACCACATCCAGATCTGGTGACTGGGGAGGCCACTGAAGATCACTGAACTCACTCTTGTGTTCATGGAATCGGTGTGAGACGATTTTTGCTTTGTGACACGGTGGATTATCATGCTGGAAGTAGCCATTAGTAAAAAAAAATATATTGTGGTCATAAAGGGATGAACATTGTCAGCAACAATACTCACATTGGTTTATTCAAACTATGATTGATTGGTATTAAGGGGCCCAAACTGTGCTATAAGGACAGCAGACAGAAAGACAAGAAGAAAGGCGAGGCATGTGAGTCAGGTTGGTTTTATGTTTTATATTCATAACATTTAACAGCCCTCTTCACCTCATGTGATTCGGTTAGCTTGCCTTGTGCAACACTGGCTCATGTTTCCCAGTTTGTGCTCTAATCTTAATGTAATTTCCCAACCTAATTAAATGTTACATAACACACCATTCAACCATTATATAATAGGTTATTAAGAGATCTTGAACAATGGAGTAAATGTCGCACTTCACACTGGCAGGACTTGCTTTTTGTTAGCAGTTTCTTGGTGAAACCAGATGGTTACTGGCTCAGAAACCCAGGAGAATAGTGGCAGAATGTAGAAACAAGAAGTCAATATCTGTGAAGTGAAGGGACCATGCCGTCGGAAATCAGATTTTACAGCTTAAAGTGGCGCTGCACCAAGATCAGTTTACTTGTCTCAAGAGGTACTGCTCAACCTAGATGTATAATGTCATCTGTTTTGGAGGGGTTTTCTGGGGACTTATTGTTTTAATAAAAAACCTGATGATGTCAGCAGGGTTATTTCACATCATCTTTGTGGCTCAACATTTTTCATTTTTTTGAATCCTGCTATGGAAACTGAAGATTTGGGGTTTGAAAGAAATGGACATTTAGAAAGTATTTTTGGAGTTTAACCCACTCTTTGGGCTAAAAGTCACAATATCTCGGCCTCTGCTGCATCAGTTTTGACCATTGTTTTTAAAATCTGACTCTGAGTGAGTCCCTCATCTTAATGGAGCTGAGCTGCAATACTAAATTGTTTCTTCATTAGAGCTGTTCAGTGATCAGTCTGTACTGTCCTTCAGGTGATCACAGCCAGTATGGGCTCACAAAGTCATCATCATCATCTTTTGAACCACTCCCTTTATTGATCACTCCATATTTAATTCTATTTTTATTTTTATTTAGGTGAATGGTTTCTCTTTGTATTTTAATTTATTTTTCAAATCTTCTGTCCTTTAAAAAAGTTCAAGTTCATCCAAGAAATACCCTGTAAACCTGAGTTACATTTGACAAAGATTATTCATTCAAGATTTGTCAATTTGAAAAGAAAGTAACACACAACAAATTTGTTTTACTACTCGTAAACTGTTACAGAGCTTGGTGACTCAGTGGCACGTACACGAGGGAAGGAACCATTTTCTCTGATGCTGTTTTGGATTTAAAGCATCACATACATGTGTTGCGTGCATCTCCGTGCTTACCATATTGTTTGTGTTTAAATCTTTTGACTTCCAAAGAAGAAGTGGGAGATTTCCACAGAGCATAGTCCTTAAGATTATGTTGTCATCATAGCTCTCGTTTTAGCCTCTGTTTGTTGGAACACACTTCTGTTTTTCCGGTTCGACTGCTTCGGTTTCTTCCACCGCCTGTCAAAGCTGAGTTACGCAGGTTTGGCTAATTTAAAATGACAGTCTGGCGATCAGTGGAGGTTTTTCTTTTAGACTTTTTAATTGTGTTTATGTTAGGCTGGCAGGATGCCAGAGACATTTTTACAGTTGTGTTTCATAATGTTTGCACCCAGATTTTACAGGAACAATCTAATCTCACTTATAACACAGGTCATGGTGAAGTTCAGGCATGATACATGTTTTGAAAATTTGAGCTAATATGATCAGGAAATTCTGCCCATATTTACTAAGATATAGTCATGCATACGTCTGTTTCATTGCTCTGTGTCCTGTTAAAACATCTCCTCACAGATTTCTCCCTGGCAACCGATCACCACACACACACATCTCACCATCACATCATGAGCCCGGCTTGTTTCTCAGTTTGACACTCTCTCATATCTCCTCTCAGCGGGCTCCACACAGCCTGCTGATGAGTTTTAATATTCAATCTCCCACCTGCGAGCTCAGCAGTGTTCACACAGTCACTACTGATCCCACACAATCCTAATCTCCCTGTGCGTAAGGGACGGTTTATGTGTGTTTGTGCATGTGTTCGGTTATAATACATTTGGAGAGAATAATAAAATGAAATAAAATTGCATTTTATTATCAGATTATTTTCATTCATTTTCATATGTCTTGCTGTTAAACAAGACGTATGAACATGTTGCAAAAAGACACTGGATTTTGTGAAAGTGAACACAGTTAATGTGTAGATGTGTTTCAAATAACCCTTTCTCCAAGTAATCATGTTTGCTGTAAATACTATTCATTTTTTTAAACATATTTTTCGTAGAAACGTTTTAAAACATATTGCTGATGCATATACTGAATGATGCATCAATCAACTACAAATAAGCATCACTAAAAAATGAAAAAAAAAATCACAAGATTCAAGATTCAAAATGCAAGCCCTTTATTTGTCACATCCAACATGCAGCATAGTATGGGTACAGTGAGAGGATGTTCCCTGATAGTCTCCAGCAACTCTAACTAAAATAGATAAATGTATATATAAATGTGTATATATATATATATAAAAATAAATATATATATATATGCATATACACACAATATGGAAGAACATATAAGTGTGTGTGTGTGTGTGTGTGTGTGTGTGTGTGTGTGTCTGTCTGTCTGTCTGTCTGTCTGTCTGTAGTTTGTGTGTCTTTCTCTCACAGTGGTAGCATAGCTGACCTTGTCTGTCTGGTCTCCAAGGTGAAATCACTGTGCCCTTAGTTGTCTGCACCTGCTACCCAAGTGTATTCTACACGGAGTCTAACGAGTTTAAACATTTCATCACACTCAGCCGTTTCAATAGAGACGAGCACAATGTCTTTTGTTTGAGGAGGGGAAAAACTCATAACTGAGAGAGGTCGCTCATTTGTTCAGAGGCTCCTGGGGACCTATCTACGTGAAAGGATGTTTGTCAGTCAACAAATTTAAAGTAGCCAAACATGACAGAAAAGCACCTCTCTCGGGATAGTTTAGACTTCTATTTGGCTGCTGTTCAACCTATAACATGGGAGAAGTTAATGTAAAAAGAGTCATTTCTGCTCAGCAGAGGAAAGAAAAAACATTTTAAATTTAATGAGAAAGAGTAAAAGAGCAGAAAATGCTCATAAAAGTGTAGGGAACGATATGTGTTTATGAAATATTGGAGACATGAGACATACCCCACCCAGTGTGAAACCTTACATTTCCTGCTCTTGCCAAAAGTGAAGTTCAGTCTTCACACAGTGTGGCAATTTGAGCTGTGATTCACAAACTAATCTTTATTCCACTGAATTGTTCACTTTCTCGTTTCCTCCTCACCTCCACTAACCATCGCTCGCTAGGGCCTCGAAAGATCAGCCCGAACCATTTCCAGTAGGAAACAGTGAATATGGAGAAGGCAGGCCCGGAATTCGGTTGGAGAAACCACACTGAAAAAACACAGTCTTCCCTTAGTTAAAAACAAATAAGGATTACGATGGCTGCTCCATCTCAAAAGCCACTGGAAAGTCCAACATACGTATAACATTCTGACAGGAGCTCCTGACATTTAAGATTGGCCTGTGGTCGGCAAAAAAGCAAAGCACATTTCCCAAAATGTGTAATCCATCCATAAGTCTTTGAAACACACATACATATTTGAATTTCAAGCAGATATGTAGTAACACAGTGTGACAGTTGTTTGCACATTAACTTAGTGATCACAGTAACAAGATGTATTAGAATCTGGATTAAAATGAGTAAACTAAAGCCTAACTAAATTAGATTTACTTTCAAAGATATTTAGTAGCTGTGAGATTATTTAACCATTTAACTTAAATAATTTAGTTTAGAGAGATAAAATTAGTCCCAGTATTCTGCTTTATAATCCAAATTAAGATTTGCCAGCAGAATGAAAAGCTCTTCTTCATCCTCTTTAGTAATTTTTTGGTTCGATTTTGAGTGACAGGAAAACAAGAAAAGATGAAAAGGTCGCGTGGCTTTGCCACGCAGACGATTTGTGTTAATCAGCAAGAGTGGTGGAGAATTAATGAGAATCCAAAGTCAAAGCCAAGAGGGAAATAAAAGAAATTTAAACATTCTTGAAATAATCAACTGGATTGTGTCTGTCATTAATCTTTCTTTAGAGGTTTTAAATTTTCATCAACATCAGTCCTATTACAAGCTTAATTTTTGGAGAAACAGAATCATGGTCCCAATCTGGAATCTAAGAACCCACTTGGGGCCAAGTATATAGCAGAACCAGTTTTGACCAGATGGTTGTCTTAGCTACAGCAAACAGTAAAACACACCCTTTAAAACCAACAAATACGATGTCAGATCTGAAATCAACATGTTTGATATTATCCAGATACAAATCACCTCCTCCCTCTCCCCCAGTTCCTCCATCTCACCTTCCTCCACCCCCCGTCCTCCTTCCTGTCAGGTCATGTCAAAACCTGCTTCACATCTGGCCTGACAAACATCAAGAAAACAGGGCCTTTGTAATGGGGGTGGCAATTCAATAACTCAATTGGTATCAGTTTGATGAGGGGAGGGGAAAAGCCCAGAGGCCTACCAGACGTTTCCTGAGACCAGGGAGGAACAAACAGATCATGGGAGGGCAAAAATAAGAAGTGGAGGAGAGACGGGAAGAAAAGTGAAAGGTAAAAAAAAAAAAATGGGTACATTTAGATGTTACTTGTTTGTCTCTGCCAACACGCTGTAGTTGAAATGACTCTGGAAGCCTGAGAATGAGGAAGAATGTCTCATAAAATTAAATAAAAACACACTGAGAACAATGACGAGTGGGAGAGAAAATTAAAAGCAGCAGTCTGGAAGACACAAGAAGAGGAATGATACAAAGCAAATGATTAAAGATGACAAGGGGTCAGGATGTGTTGCTGAAAATAGCTAAAATCTCCCAACACACCCTTTATTGTTGGTACAAGTGGGCATAAATAGGCTGGCCATGATACTCCTGCGAAGGGTCAAAGGTCACCCGTTGAGAGGGGAAAGGTCAAGGGGAACAAGCCCGGCAGCAGTAAAGTTTTTAGAGAGGGACTTTGTTCAGTGAAGCTGACAAGTATAAACTGAGAGGAATAAAAAAAAACATTAAAGAACAGGATGAAAAGCTTGCTTTTGTTTAAATATGAGGATAACAGCACACGCTTTCGGACAGACATTCGTAGAGTTGAGCTTGGTTATACAAATGAAAAGTGACAGAAATTAGATATAAGAAAATAGAAGTTTGACCCCTACATCTCTACACAGCTGGCCAATCACAGCGTGACTTTATAAATCCACTGAGGGGTGTGTAATTATTATCATTATGCATTTGACATGCTGTGTGTTTACAAGCATTATTGGCACTGTAATTGCTCTCTGCATCTGTGTTTCAGACACGTCTGTACGCATGAATGCGCCGTTCCATGCTCATGGATGATTCATGCCTCTTGCACATTGTATGCAAGTTTGCAAGTATATGGTTTAAGGGCACGTATGCCTCACCCTGGTGTCGCATTAGGCATGCCTGTTATGCTTCATGGCGAAGGCCCGAAAAAGGTGCAAGTCCCTGGTAATCCCTGCTCTGTGCAGTTATGTCATCCCCTAACACAACATGACCCTGCCTGGCCCTGAGGGCCTATTGTTGTGCCACAAAAATACTGGAGCCCAATAAACCCTCGGCTTCTGCTCCAAAGCCCAGAAACACAGAAATCTACCAATCACCTACCTGAGGACTGCACTTTCTTTTCTTTCAGTTCTCCTCCTTCCTGCTTTCATCTTAAGTTTAAAATTCCAGTAGAATTTACAGATCTTGTCTTTGCTTCTGCTCTAGTTTGTTTCTTCTGATAGTTTCATTAGACAAGAAGATGACAGCTTGACCACAGAGACATTAAAATTCCTTTCTCTTCTGTTCTCGTTTCTATTTTTTTTCTTCATCATCATTTTATCTCATCTATTACTTATAGTAGAGATGGCAAGAACTCCAGTCCTCATACTTTTGGAAAATGTTTGAATCCAACAGTTTCAACGATCTGTGAGATCTCGGGTGGTCCTGTGCTGTGTTAGGGACTTTTCCATGTAACTTCAAATTCTGCCTCAGAGAACATGGAAGTCATTAAGAGCCCTGGGTAAGAGGAGACCTTTGGGTTACTCGGGCAAATGAATGGCAATTAAAGCTAATTCAATTAAACCTTGTGTTGCATTTCAGAAAGGAAAAGAGCCATCCACAGCTTTATCCACTGTGATTTTCTCATGAGAATAAGGAACATGAGATCTCAACCCAGACTCTGTGGGAAGCCATTTTGGAGAGAACTACAAAGTGAAGCCCCTCTTAAAGTTATTCAGTTCAGCTCTTTAAGTGATTAATTTTGTCCAAAAGCAGTGATGTAAATACTTATGTGACCATCAGTGCTCAGCCTGTTCCTCTTCAAGCTGAAAGATAAGTTCCACTGAACTGGACTTTTAGACACTGAAAGGTATTTTGCAAGGCAATTCTTCTCTTGGGTGATTTAATTTAATCTCAACCTGTATTGTTTAGATTTCATTCATTCAGCAGGAGTCCAAATCAGATCACCCAGTCTTCCTGGATGACTTGCAAGCCACGATGAATGCTGACCAGTGAATGAACAATTCTCTTTTAAATAGTATTTCCTCCATAGCTGAGACCAACTTTTTTTTTCATTGCATAAGCCTAATGATTAAATATGCAAGCTGAATGGCTATGAAAGGCTGTCAGGGGTCTTGTTCATTTGTTACAGATCCCTGATTTCCCCAGGTTAAATCTTTAAGAATAAGGCTGACATTATTCTATGTTTGTCTCCCTGTCAACAAATCCTATGAAACGACCAAAACCCACAATGTGTTAGTTCGTTTCTCAATACTCCTACCTCCCTACTCTGTCTGTGGTTGTCAGCCCCAACCCTATTGTTTCCTACTGAAGACATAAATCTTTAAAAATGGGTCACATTCTTTTAAAGCCTCAGTGATTCAAGCAAACAGCTGGGTACTGCAACCAATGTTACTCAGAAAGGAGTAAATCGTGAATTTGTTGAGGACTATTTCCAGCTTTGCATCAATACACGTTTGGTGTGCAAGCAGCAGACCCACAGCGTATATGGGATCAACTCAAAACTACAGTGGGCATATCAATGAAAGAACATTAACGTGCAACACTGGCTCATTTATGTGTTGTTTTGACTACATGGGTAATATTTGTTTGTTGGATCAAACCATTGTTAGTTTTGATCTTTTTAATGGGATTTGTTGATAATAAGAAAAACACAAGTCTCTAGTCTCCAGCTATTTTACAGATGCTACATTTGAATTAATCATCAAGGAAGATTCAACTGACAAATTTTTCTGACGACTGAATGGAAACTTTATGGAAATATTAGAATTAAAAACAGGTTTTCATTGCAAAGAGCAGTCAGTGAGAAACCTGACACAGCAAGGGAAATGTAAAGATTCAATTGGATTTAAGCAGCCTTGACTCCCTCATATTTTTTTGAACAACTGTCAAAATGAACAAATATACCTTTTTTCTGCACAACTGATTTTCCCCCAGCATTCAATAAATTCAGCAAATTGGTACCCAACCATCCAATTAGGTCCAGTCCCTGTGATTCGATACATAACTCCAGTACAGTGGCTATGATCAGGATTTACTGGATCCAAGCTGAGACATCAGGACATAAAGCTTCAGTGCAGAATGGTTTCCCTTTAAAGATTAGAAATGCATTCTGGAAAGGGATCTGTGTTATGAATTAGTGCCAGAAGGTTTAGTGGATTCGTAAATAGTTTTAAACACTATGAAGTATGTGAATCCCTTTTAACTGAGACATCCATGCTCTTTGTGCCAGAATCTTTTCTTCAAAACGCATAAACATCCAAAAGACACAAACCATGCTTTTAGTCTGCTAACAGCTGTAGTAAACATTCCCTATCTCTTGCTGGCCCTTATATATTACACAGGTACGTCAGCATTGATAGAAAGATATATTGCAGCGCAGATGAGCTGCATATGGAATTTGCGGTGGTTACATGGTAAGCTAGGTATAGTATATACAGAAAAGTATGTATGCACATACACACTGGAGGGGGGGGGTTAAGAGGTTTGTAGGGTCCGTTTAAACCATTATCAAGTCCAACAATCTGTCTGCAGTTGGATTTCACCCCATTCTCTCTTTCCTCCCTCCACTTTTCTCTGCTCGCACCATCTATCCACCCCCAGCAAGCTCTGACTGCTTTCATTACAACCAGATTGTTCAAATAAATCAAGCCCCCCCTTCCCTCTCCTGGCTTCTTTTTTCTCTCTCTGTCTTTCTTTTCTCTCAGCTCCGTGCAGCAGTTCATCTGGAGGAAGGTCTCTAAACGAGAAGCACATTTTGGGGCTGATGAGGGTGATGGGCTGTGAAGTTGGGATTTGTTTTAATTTAGGGGCCTCATTGTGGCTCCATTGTTTGCTGTATAAACCACTGTATTGTTTGCTGTGTATGTACTGACTGTGTTCTTCTGTAGCACATTTTATGAATACCTGAATGACTGATTATGCAGCTACTCACCCAGGACTGTAATAAAGTGCATGGTTGTGGGTTAGGGCTTGCTAATTACCTGCATTAACAGAAACCAACATGTTGTCCAAGTTTTCCAACATTAGCATGTAGCTTGTTTGATAGGGCAACAGCTTGTTTCTCCTCAAAAACAACATCAGAGGCCTCAGGGGAGAGGGGAAGGAAGCAAATTGCAGTAGTTAGTCAGAAGGTTTATCTTAGTGGGTCACATTTATCAAGTCAGACTACTTGGTTCTCTTACAGTTTCAAATCCTCCTCCTCCTCCACATTTGTGAGTGAAGGGTCTTACCTTTGGTGCCAAACAAAATTTTGTCTGTCTGCGGCTCAGGGCTGCAAAATAGCTCAAGAATAGACTTGATAACTACTGCTTAGTTACTAACAGATCTCATCTGTTGGGGCTGTTATTCTAATCTAAACAAAGAAGATCTCCTCTAAAAAGGCTTTCTCAGTTCAACACAACAACACATTGCTTGTATCCATATCTATGACAGGTTCAGACAGCGTGACACAGATTCTGGCATTGCAATGACGTCTGTTATGTTTCTGGGGCAACAAATTGTCACGAACACTGATTTGTCACAGGTAAAGTGTGTTTGGGCTGGACAGCTTTTCCAGAGATTTTTCTTTTCCAGCTTCTTTTTGAATTCCTTTCACCAAGTAGCTGATCCGAGAAGTGGCCTAAAATCTTCCAGACAGTGCCAAACGTGCTCCTCGTGGCTCCATTTCACTCTCCTGTTATATCACTTTGCACTATCATGACATTTTGTTTATATTGACTTTTGTGTACACTTCCCACTGTTTTGCTGAATCCTAAAAAAGAAATCCCTCTCTCCTCACTGCCACAGTTATAGTATGCCATCTGAGGCCACACCCTTTAAAATTGGGTCTTGTTTTAGCAAACACACATAACAAACAACAATGTTTCCCCTCGTAATTTTCTGTGGAATTTAGGATGATAATCTAAAAAACCCGCCCTCCAAGCCACAGTGGCCGCTGTCAGTCCTCCAATTCCTTAAAAGAATACCCTTAATTTTAATCTTTTTTCATTAGATGCTGAAAGGGTATAATCTGCTACATGAATATATAATTAGGTATTTGTATTTCTTTATAGACTTCCTACTGTTTTTCTGAGCATCAAACAGGTGACACAATGGCTGCATACCCTTTGTGTGTCTCACTTCGAGGGCCCTGGCATTTTAAAACTGCTGGCTCACTGTTAAGGCCTACTGGATGACACCTGTGCTATTCCTGCTTCAAAATCAAAATGCCTCCCGTAAAATGGCCCATTAAACAAACTGTTCTTCCAAGGTTGTCCTGTCTGCTGGATATGTCTGTACAAAATTTGTGAAAGAGCCATGGCACCCTCAATCTAGACTGCAGCTCCAGTATTTTTAAATGAGAGCAGACAAACTGAACAGTGAAGTCTGGCTTTTCTCCATTTGGTTGGCCACGGATGCTGATCGTGACTCAATGCTGAAAAAGGACTGTTTATATCAGAATTAATCATCTAAACATTCACTTGGTAGGAAAGATTTAACAGATGTTCAGAAAAGGAATTATCTTAGGTTTCTATCCTTACAATATACATCTTTCATTCCTTACTGTAAGTTTGGACTTTTCATTAACTGTGTACTGTTTTCATTGCAATTAACTGTGGGTAAGATTTAAAAACAAACAAACCAAAACAAATAATCTAAATGCTTAGTCAGCAAGAAAGCAGCCATCGGTGGCAAAGGGAGCAGATCTATGTAATCTCTGTGATTTGGAAACTGTGTGTTGTTTTGTAATTTTTTCCACTGGCATCTGTTCTTGGCTATTAGCGGAAAACACAGAAAATGACCTCAATCCACAAACCAGCTTAACGTCATAAAATAATCATGCTGTGGTTGAGGTTAGGGTGTATGTGCGTGTATGAGCGTAATGAGGTATTGAGAGATAGAGGCAGTGCGCAATCTTCTGTTGTTAGTGGAAATCCTTCCTCAGTTGTTTTTAAGCATTGCCCTATTACAACACCCCTGTACATGTCCAAAATGGACTTGCAGACTAAAATGGGCTCAGATTCCTTAAATCCACAAGAGGGAGGAAAACTCCTACAGCCCTCACTCCTGAGCATGTTAACATCAACATTACTGCGCCATTATAAAACATATAAATGTCACTTGAATCTTCAGCCACCATTTTTGATAAAAAAAACAAAAAAACAACACAAGCATATTATCATTAATGGATTTTAATACTGTTCTTTTTCCTCAGCATTGCTTTTCTGGAAAACATGTACACAAAAACTGACATAACTGACAAACATAGAACAATACAAAAAAGGTTTCCCTAAATAAACAGGGAAGGTACTGTAACAAGCATGTTGAAAATATTTCAAACATTTCCTGCCCCTCTCACTGTCCAAAGCAATACAGAGTGTTTTCCAGTTGATATATCGGGGAAGGGAAGCAGATATATGAGAATCTGTGTCTGTGTTTATACTGGAATATTGACAAAGTGAAGAAAGTAGTGAAGCCAGAGAATGGTAAGTTGATTTTGGACAGTGCTGGGGTGTAGTGCATGGACTCAGTTATAAAGAAGATAAAGTAGATGTGGAAGCAAAAAAAAAAACAAAACACACACACGCACACACACACACATGCACACACACACACACGCACACACACACACACACACCTGAACAAACTGATAACACCTAGTCACCAAAGCTTTTGGCTGTTCGATGACCAAGAACCAAGGAAGGTCTTGTTTTTTTAAACCTGGCTAAACTGATTACATTTCATGTTTCTTCATTTTGAGTTTGTAATGTAATATAATGCAATGTCTTGTGAGGCAAAATAAAGGCCATTTGTTTCCTGACATACACATCAGCATGTAACATGACACTACAAGACCTCAGTAAGGCTCTGCACTAATGTCACTAAGGCACCTCTCTGTAAACCTGTTATATTTTGCAATTTTTCATGATCTTTTTCAAGGAAAAAATAGAAAAGCAACACTAAAAGACTGTGACATTCTCGGTCCCAGACAGGAACAAGAGAATAAATACCTAAGAATGGTGCATTTCACAGTCTGGTTGGCAGTAAACAAACAAAACAGTCTCCAAACATACAAGCCAATGATCGTTGAGCAAAAACCCAACTGGATGCTTAAAGTAGAAGGACAGAGAACCAGCAAGAGGGTGTGAGAGAATAAAAAGCTACAGGGGAACACTGTCTAGACCATATCTCAGAAACGATAGAGTCAGCAGTGCTAACAGGAAACAACTAGTGCCTAAAACTCACTGACACTCGCAGCAAATTGCCATGAATCTCTTTGAACTTGCTTTCTTTTCTCGGCACACGTGTGCCTCTTTATAGGAGTGGGCTCTGTGGCAAAAGGCCTTTGAACACAGTTTTGGGAGCTTTGGCAGTCAAAAACAGTCTAAAGCTTGTTTCAACCATGTCCTTATGAAGCGTTGGCAGACCTGGCAGAAAAAGTAAAGTGTCTGACACTTTATAGATTCATTTAGTTCTGCAGATGTACTGTATGTTGGCGAAAAAGCATTCTGTACACAATATAACAGAGTTTTAATTCAATCTTTTCATTAAAACGTTTTAGATATTTGATCAATGCTGGTTGCTTGTAGTGTTGGTCTCAAGAGTTTAAACTAGTATTTACTTCTACACTCACTGCAAGGAGCTCAGGAACATTTTAACTACATGTCACCTAAAATGAAAACAGGAAATTATCAGATCTATGATGACATAAAGAAGCTTTTCATGGGTAAGAATTAATAATGTTTCAACTGACAACAATGGCAATACTGAATGGACATCAACAGCAAAAAAAAAAAAAAACACAATTAAAAAACAAACAAAAAAGGAAAAAAAAACAACATGACAAAAACAGAGTATCATGATATCAGACAAAACAGCCTTCTCATCACAGCACAGAACAGTGCAAGTAAAGTCCATTCACAATGGCTCTTTGTTCAGTCCGTTCATCTTTCACAGCAAACTTGTTTCCCGTGGAGCCAGAAGCTTTGGGTTGTGTGGAAAGAATTATTATAGATCTGTTGACTCTGAAGAATCCAAATCCGCACGTGAGGATATGTGAAGGTATGTCAACAGCAAAATGTGGAGTTTAGGCAGCTTTTATGGTCATAAACCTATTAGCTTTATAACATATTTTTTGTGAGTTATTTTGTTTTTGCATTTCCTTATGTGACCATCAGTCTTGTGGCAGTTTGTGACTGGGACACCAGAAAGGAAAAGGAAAAGGATTTCTTTTCAGTGCAAGTTCTTTTTATAATTCCCACGGAGCAGTTGGAGTTGTTCAAAACCCCATTTTGTTCCAGGTCGCGTGGTCCAGGCAAGTCTGCATCTGCATCCCTGTTTTGTCATCTCCTCCACTTCTGTAGCCAAACACTGAGGCACTTTTCTCCTTACTGTATCTCCCAAATCCAGCAACACGATTACAGCTCATTCACATAGATTCTTTTATATAAACAAAGAATTATTTTTTAAAATGAGCCGTTGATTACAGTTGTGTCAATGCAAAAAGGCACTTCCGTTTTCTGTCTGCTACTAAGACCCCTCTCGTCGATTGCACTTAGTTTAATTACTTGGTTAGGTCTCACCACCATCAAACTTGGCTGGATGACTTCAAACCACATCCTGTTTATTGTCCCACCGTGGTTTAGCACATCCAATACACTACAATACACGAAATTCATCATTTAGTATCTTTAAAATAGATGATCCATTCTGTAGCATTATCATTTAGACCAGTACAAATAAGTATGTGCCACTTTTCAATTTGTGGATGTGTGAAACTGGAATGAAAATTATTTTTAACCACTAAGTGAGCATAGCAGGATCTCAAAAGTCCTGATGGGCAAGCCCACTCTTTCCAAGTGTTTGTATTTTATTGCATCTCAGAAATAAGATGGCTTTAGGGAAGCTAGGTTGTTATTTGATGGGCAGTGTCCTTGCATCAAGGGTGCCTCATAGTCCAAGCCCCCGTTTTGTTGCAAGGATGGAGGCAACTGAGGGGTGTGACAGCGATCAATCTCAGGCTGTTTGTGGAATAGTGTACCATTCCCCCCATTCTCCAGGCAGGCCTTGATCCCCTCCAGTTCCATGGGATCGGGATCAGCTGGGCCCAGCTCCAGGTTCACTCCTGCCTTGGCCTGCCTCCTCTTCCGCAGACAGATGATCGTCCCTGCCACCACAGCCAACCCCAGCACCAGTGTCAGGGCAGCCATGGCAGGGATTAGAGTATATGATACCTGGCTCTGTGTCTTCACCCTGGGCTCTGAGGATGTCAAAGGAACCCCTTCGGTGCGAGCCTCTGTACACGACCCTGTTTCAACAGAACTGTTGGCCCTAGAGTTGACTCTTTCACCGAGGGGACTTGCACATACTGAGTAGGTACAGTTCGGTCTCAAACCGCGCAGAGTGTACTCAGGGTAGGATGCCGGGACACTCAGGATAATTGGGCGGTGGTCAGGCCCCGAGAGGTTACGGTAGGTCAACCTGATGCCACGGATGTGTGGTCGTGTCTCAATGAAGCGGTGCAGGTCAAGTAAAATAGATGTGGAGGTCACCTGCCGTGAACTGATGGCATCATCTGACATCACGAGGGGATCTTCTGTTGTTGAAGCTTTTGGTGGCTCAGGAACTTCATCCACATTTTCACAGTAGAGGCCAGAAGTTCCTGAGGGACACAGGCAGCTGAGTTGACCCAGTGGGTCAAAATTACAAGTGCCCCCATTGAGGCAGATATTTGGTGGGCAGATGTGCTGTTCATATTCCCTGCTGGTGGAGCTGGGGGACACTGGAGGTTCTGGTGGAAGGGGGTAGCTGTCTGTCTTTGAGGAGATGGTTTCCTCACTGGGTGGTGGTGGAGGAGGAATAGCATTGGTATGAGTGGTTTCAAGAGATGTGGTGGGCATCTGGGGAACAGGAGTACTTCCAATGCGGGAGCCAATCAGCACTGTTGTGGTAGGTGGACATCCAAAATCTTTGTGCTCTAGCTCTGAAAGCATCTTCCCAGCATTAACTAGGGGGAAGTGGCATCTGGTTTCCTCCTGTCTCCCAAGAATCACACCCTTGTCTTTTAGCCACACAGGGAACCAGGCTAATGGACACAAGCAGTTGAATGGGTTCTCAGCTGCTGTCAGGTGCATCAACCTAGGGAAGATCTGGAAGAAACTCTGGGGAAAACCTTGGAGATTAAGTCCACTGAGATCCAGTTCTTGAAGTCCAGTCAGTTTCTGGAAATCCTCCACCCTGAGCTCACCAAATGGGTTTGCTGCCAGGCTGAGCTTGATCAGCCCCTTGAGGGAGTCTTGCTTTAGGGCCTGTGGCACCTCAGTTAACTGGTTTACAGAGATGTCAAGCTCATGGAGATTCCCCAGTGAGGCTATGAGATCCTCATCCAAAGTGGTAAGCCCCAGAGAGGACACTTTAAGGGCTTCCAGGTGGGGAGTCTGGAGGTCTGAGGCTCCTAGGGTTGGGATGTTATTCTGGCTGAGGTCTAGAAGCAGAAGTTTGGGGAAATGAAGGTATGGTAGAGAGGTGAGCTGGTTCCCTTGGAGCTTGAGTTCCAGTAGCATCTCTAAACCTTTAAAAGCATCCATATGGATACTCTGAATGCGGTTTGAATGGAGATACAGCCTCTCCAACTGGACCAACCCAGAAAAGCTGTCTTTGTAAATGTGGGTAATGTGATTAGAGGACAGGTCCAAGTTCTTCAGCTTTGTCAACATCTCAAACACACCATCTGGGATCTCTGCCAGCTCATTCTGACTCAGGTCTAGCATCTCCAACTCCACCAGGCCTTTGAAGTCATCTTGGGACAAAGCATTGATGCCATTCTGGAAGATGTAAAGGTCTCGGGTGGTGGTGGGGACACGGGGCACAGTGCTGGATTGTCGACTAATGCAGAATATTGAGTCCTGGACCTGGCAGGAACAGTCTGCCGGGCAGTCAGAGGACAATACCAGACCAGATGAGAGGAACAAGAGCAGAAAATAGTGTAACATGATGATGTCAGGCCGGAAACTCTGAAAGACATAAGAGAAAGAGAAAATGGCTGATGTTAGTCACCATTCGCATACTAAGGTGGCCATAATTAAAAGTGAGATTTTATTGTATCAATCAAATTAAGGCATAAAGTTGACTGTGAATAGACTGTTGATAGACGTCATTACTGAGGAATATATGAAAGTTATGTAAGAAGTCTTTTTCTCAATCTCATTCCTAAAGCCTATTTCAATTTGCTCATAAATAAATACCAGAGGAATTTTTTTTTTATTCCTTACACAAACGTGTCCGTACACACATTCAAGCATGCAAGCACACTGAAATCCACACTCACACAGATATATATACAAACAACAACACTGACTAGACACCCCATTGGATCAGGGCCCACAGGCCAAGGCGACAGGTTATCACAGCCCACCCAGGGTGACCCCTCCTGGGTTAAGTGAGAAACCTATTCAGCCTCTTCACTGAGTTTATGAAATAGTCCTTACCCCGTGACACCAAGTCTGCAGTGATGCAGCTGGACACCCACAGCCACACGGCTGCAACATACAAACATGCCCAAGGAAAATATGCTGTGAGTGTGAAAACACACACACACACACACACACACACACACACACACACACACACACACACACATTTAATCATGTTTTGACATATTTGCTTTATCATATTACCAAAAACATGGGAGCCACACAGGACAATAGGAAATTGTGGGACAAGAGGCTCTGTTTTGGCCAAAGGATATGTGTGTCTGTGAGAATGTGTGTTTGATAGAGACGGAGGATGGAGTTGGCTGAATGTCTCTAATTCATAACACTAAGGTAGATGAATGAATTTCTGTGTGTGTGTGTGTGTGTGTGTGTGTGTGTGTGTGTGTGTGTGTGTGTGTGTGTGTGTGTGTGTGTGTGTGTGTCACAATTACAGAACAAGGTTTCATCAGCCAAACTGTCCAAATATAGCTCTACAAAGGCATAAGTACATACGCAGTACATACCCTTCATCCTCCCCCCTTCCTCTCATCTCTCCCTATTTCCTCTTCCCTTCTCCCCTCTGACCTTTTTGTGTTAGTAAACTCTTGCACTCCTGCCCTTTCCAAGAGTCCTGAGGTGGAAGTTTAGGAGAAACCTAAGATGTTTTATTTAAATCAGGAGCGCACCTCTGGCTCCATGCCTCTGTTCCCTTTCTGCCCTTTGTCTCCTTCACGTATTCCCCTCTCTTCATAACATGCACTGAGCGAGGTCAGGGCTTGTCAGTGTGGCAGGAATTTGTAATTTTCCCTCAAATTCTGTCTTCATTAAGCACAAAAGAAAAAGAGGGAATGGGAAAAAAGAAGAAAGTGGGGGATGAGGGAGGGAAACAGAGAGGTGACCGTTGAAAGAAAGAGCACTGATACTCTAGTGGTAAACAAGATATTTTTGTGCATTTTAAAAACCAAAATTGGGATTGCGAGAGCAGCTAATATAAACCAGAAGCTGCCAAAGCTGACAGTCTTGTGGGAGGGCTTTGGTGGCATACTTGAGAAAGATCAAACCTCTAACCTGCTACTCACATGACAGACTAAACAATAAGTGCCACACTTTAATTGGCTGGTCTGTGGATACCAGTTCTCAGCATGTTCCTAATGTTTTTCTGTGTTTTATAGAAAGCGACCACCACATACTGAAAAATGTGTGGCAACAAGGCAAGAAAATAAGTGAGGTGGGATACAAAGTACTCTCTCAATCTGCCCTGTCTTGTTGTAAACCACAGTGATGTCTGCTATTTGACAGGCGCTTAAGTTTTATAAATCAGTTCCCAAGTACAGCTTGGTTTCCGTTTGAGTCCTGTTGGTGCAGTGTCTCTCTGCTGGGGCCAAAACTTGAAAATGGCGGGAAAATCTGTTTATGTCAGCTTTTGTTTGTGGTTTTCGGTTGTGTGCGTGTCCTACACTGATCTCGATCCAAAATTTTGCCTTTAACTCCTGACCTGCTTCACAAATGGCCACATGGCAGCACTTTCCACACCGATATCTAATGACTTGTACTCTGACTCACAGCCTAACTTTACAACTAATTTTATTACACTCTGAAGTTGTTTTTCACAAATCCTGTGAAAAACAGACTAACATGATCAAAAACACGACCTCTTTGGTGAGTGTAACAACTAATAAAAGATCAAAACAAGAAAATCCATGACTGATTATCCATTCTTCTATTACATGACTTTTGTGACTGTTTGACACAAAATATATAACAATAATGTGCCATCCTAAAGGTGCAGTTAGTGTGTAAAGACTCAGGTTTAAGACAAGCAAAGAGAAATTTATCAGCAGATAAATTGTAAAAACAGCCCTATAGTGTCAAACTCATGCATATCCATCATTCCGCACAGTGAAGGATAAACATCCAAGTGAAGCAACAATAAACAAAACACATTTTTTAATTTGGGGGGACTTAAAATATTTAATGTGCAGAATGAGATGCTGTGTGATAAAACATTCTTTCTAAGGTTCTTATTTGACACGAGACATTGAAATATTACTGTTAATGTCAATGTGACAGTGTCAGTTTTCCTCTGTGTAAAGCACTTCATGTAAAGAAATGTCTGGCATCACGTTGCTTGAGTCACCAAACTACTCTGTCACATTAGCCAGAAGAAAAAGAGCTGATATCATCAGCATTATTCTCACTAAGACATAAAGCTAACACAAACATCTACACACACCTTGATGCACACACTGAAACTCCACGACGGATTGTTTTGTTTAAGGTACATGTCTCGGTTTAATGACACACTCTGCTCGGGAATCCAGATCTTTCTTTGTGTGCAGTCATTTACTGTTTATAGAACAGGGTTATAATAAGAGCAGCTCAGTCCTTCCTTTAAGGGTGCTGCTGCTGCTGCTGGCACACTGGCTAAGTGAATAACTCGATTACAGGGGAGGAGAGGAATGAATGGAATATGGAGGAAAGAATAATTGTGTTTTAGAGTCAAGCATGGAAAGTATAGAAATAGTCATGCATATAGGAAGTTTTAGACAAATATTAGTATTAGTATTAATATTAAAATTAAAATGAACACACTATTTAGGATATATCCTTCCTTAGTAACACGTCTGCTTTCAAATTCCAAGCAAACAGTGTGTATGTGGTCTTGTGGCTCTGCTTTTCCAAAAGGCCTGTGTGAGGACATGCACTGAAGGTAAACCCTCCTCAAAGGACTTGTCATTTACAACTTGTCTGCAAGTTCCATTCAGGGAAACCAACTGCTGGATGGTAAGGCAGAAACAACCTTCAGCCACAGGGGATAAGGATTCAAACCTCCATGACAGCAGGCATCCGCCCTGCTGAAGCATCCTTGTTTAAGAAACTGAATCTCTTCACACTTCAGGGCTGCCGCTTTGTAGCTGAACCTGACTTCTGACCTCCCTGTAGATAAGGTTGAGACAAAAGACAGTTTCTCTTTCACTCTTATGGGAGTGTCTCCATGTGTTGATAGATTAAGCTAAATCACTATTGTGTAGCAGGTCCTGATTTTATAACTAACTGATTTCATAGTGCATGGTCAAGGGTTTATTTTCTGAAAGTTTGGTCTTTCAATCAGGGCATTAGGTTAATTAGACCTCGGTTAACGCATGTTAGCAGTAATGGCAGTTTATAGACTTTAGCTGTATTGCTCCTGATTTGGTGTTATTTAATACTGTTACATTTTAAAGTCACCTTTTGAAACTCGTAAATGTCACAGCAGCTGACTTGAAGTGTTAAATTTCGGTTTGTCATCGCTGACTGTAGTCTGTGCAGAATTTTGTCTTGTACGTCTTGTATCTGTTTTGTCTTACATGCTGCTCTTGTGGCATCCTTGACTGCTTGAGTTTCAACTGTCTTTCAGTTCAACCATGTAAAAGAAAAACTTTGGAATTCTAAAGCTCTGAAGACAAGCATTCAATGACAAACTGGCAGAGCAGTAATGTCCTAAACACAATATTTTAAAACAGCTTGCAGGAAAGCAAACCTATTCTTAACTTTGATCACAGCTGCTTCATATACACCTCCTCCTATTTTGAAAGTGGCTCAACTTTCCAAAGGAATGACAGGATGAGTGGGAGGGAAACAAGGATGCACGAAGAGATGAAGCGAAGGACAAAAAAGCTTACAGCTTAATCTGTGCATGCTTATTTTTACATCTTGGCCTGCTGGTCCTTTTGTTTGATATTGACCGGGTGCCCACATCAGAAAGCCAAGAATCTGCCATCGGCCATATCAACCTGAGCAGTCAAAACATGTACAGCACTTATACCAGAGAGCTGTGCAACCAGTCCTCCATTATACTGTAATTACACTTGTTGTTATGTTCTCTTCGCTCTTTCATAAATTGATAGCCTAAATGTGACAGTGAGTATTCTGCTGTTAAGACTTTGTGGCACACAGTATATCCTCAGCCATTTGTATGAGTGTAGATAAGGCCGCATGATGAAAGAGAAACATCACCATCAAGATGACATGAAATAGGTCAACATACACCCGGGACCTGCAGAGCGCTGCAGCACACATATACATACTTGTATGCTCACACACACTCACACACACACACATTCCTGCACATGTTCACACCAGCAGACACACACACAAAAACAATCTACGACACAGCTGGATTCTGTTACCCACAATACACTGCAGCCATCTCTCACTGTGAGACAGACTGAAAGGCCCACATAAACCTTTGTCCTCCCCCGTGATAAGAGAAAGGTAGAGAGCGAGAGAAAACAGAGAAGGAGACTAATAGGCCATGAGTGTGACGGATAAGCTGAGAGGGAAAAGGACACGAGAGAAATTTGGTGTCCTAATATCTGGTAGCTGACGACTGCCTCCATTCATCCAAAATCTGCTGTAAACAAAGCCCGACTCTACTAAACCTAAAGTGTATGACAAAAGCCAGATATGACAGTGTTGACATTTGCACAAAATGAGGTGGAGGGAATCCTAGAAAGTCCTGTTCAAGCACAACTACTACTGCCACTTGGTTAAGAAAAATTAAAGGATAAGTCTGCTAAGAAACACGAGGGTAAGAAACACAAGCAGTCAGAATATCGAATAGGTTTTAAACAAAGCCACGGGCTAGTCAAATGTTATTTGGAAGAAAAACTGAACATGAACATAAAATGAACACCCAAGCAGTCTGCTGTAAACATCTAATACAGTTTACATGTGCTCAAGTGAGTTTCTCTTCCGAATTTAAAGTTCCTCTTCTTTTCTCCAACCTTGTCTGGGACATCCCAACTGTCAAGAAATATTTAAGTCATAGCTGATCTGGAAAAAAAAATGCATAGAAGAAAACTGTACAGCATTTTTAAGTCTAAACAGGAGATTCAGGAATGAAGGTCGGTCTACAGGGAGATTACATCATTTTAGTGGAACAAAAAGGGGGATGTGAGTTAGTGGTACAAACCTTACCTTAACTCCCACACCCCCAAAACTCACGCCTGAAAAGCTAATGACTCCAGTCTTTCTAAAACTCTTACCCTCAAAATCTATCGTGTAAGCAGATAAAAGTACATACACTTGCAGGTGTTGCTCAGGTGTACACATGCACAAACAAGCATGTGTAAGGAAATAATAACATACATTAATCTGGAATACACACACACACACACACACAATGTCTCTGAGGCTGCTTTTACTTATTTTGATCCACCACAAATCAATCAGATGTTTTCTATTGATTGGTTTGTTCCTACAGTTACAAAACCAAACAATCAAACTGTGAAAAATACAATGTAGTGTGTGTGTTGTATCAGGTGCAACAGAAAAAAGGTACTAAAAAATGGAATACAGTTCAGGAAGTCCAGTTGAAGTGATAAATCCACAAGTTTGAATGCTTAGCAGATGCCAAAACACAGTCTCATGACAACAAGAATTTCATCCTCCAGCTCGATGGTGATGGTGCGTTCACAGTCATGTGCTTAGCCGACGCATTGTGTGAATGTTGATTGGCAAAATTTGAGTTTTTTCTATTTTTTTCTGTCTTTTGCTGCCATTTATTTTGTGCTGAATAGTCTTTAAAATGAATGAGTAAACTGTATTTATTTTACACAGTGCCATTGTTATAGAGGTTGACTTGTTTATCAGGTCCTGTGACTGAATTTGCTGTAAGCCACTGTGTACATAGTTCATACCTGCAAACATAATGTGGATCAACAACTTCACAATGAAACATGCTGTCCCTGCAACTGTTGCTCAAAGCTTTTAGTATCCATCGACCAATAGGACCGATGAGAGCTGGACAAACACATGCAGAAATGTTCTGCACAGCCATTACTGTCCATCTTTGTTTTTGTGTCTAAATACAAAAAAAGCGAGTGAAAACGAGTGAAACAGCAAAATGTTATTACTTTTCTCACTTAAAATCATTAAAAGAAGCAGGGGAAGCTGTGTTAAGGGCTTGATTCTGTCTTCACTTCAGCTGACAGTGAACCGACCACATGCCTGCAGTGAGGCAGACAAAGCCAAACCACCTCTTAACTGACAGTAGCAGCACATAAAAATGTCACAGCAAACACAATGGACTGTGTGAAGGAAATAATCAAACACGTACTGAGTATTAGTGTAAAAGCTCAACTGCACACACAACGTACAAAGCTGTCTTTCTCTCCAGCTGCACTGAAAGCTCAGTTTCTTTTTCTATTCTCTTTGCTTTAACATCTTTCTTAATATTGTCAATTTGGTAAAACACATACACACAGCTGTGCACTTACACACACAAAGAGAGCATGCCAGTCACCTCTGGATCACATTAATAACAGGGTGTGTGACAGCCCATCTTGTTCTGTCATTTGAAACTACAGTAAACCTCCCTCTTCAAGCTTTCTCTGGCTGCTGGATCCTGATCTGATCTGAGTCAGGTCTTTTCTTACCTGCTGTGTTCTTTTCTTCTTCTTCTTTTCCAACAGTCCTATTTACTTCCGTGCCTCTTCCCAACTTCTACTACTCTATTCCCCTCACTGTCTCTGCTGTCTTTCTGCTTTTGTTTTGTTAGCAGGAATAGCTGGCAACTTGCTGAGATTTCCGAACAGAAAACCTCTTTGTCTTTGGCAGAAGTAGGTTCACATACAGTCCAAAGTTTCTGCAGCAGTCCATGTGGAAGTCAGATATCCAGTGTCTGCCTCAGGAACAAAAAGGAAAAAAAAGACGTCTACATTTGTAGAAGCAAAAGTACAGAGAGCATATTCTCAGCTTGAAAGAGCAGCACAGTGGCTAATAACCACTGCTTAACCCTATCACTCCCAGTAGGTATAATAGCAGTCGGGAGATAATCATATAAAATAATACGATAGAACCACCCAACAAACTGAATTACTGCCTAATAATCAATCATCATTTAACAGCGACCTCAGTGACCTCAGTGGATGGCTTGGGGCCATGTGGCTGCCTTAGCGACGCCTGTGTGTTTTTGGTGTTGACTCAGGTATGGCAGAGATGCCAGCTATGCTGCTGCTATGATAAAAACGCAAAGTGGCATTTAGGTGTTCTGCTGCTGCTTGTCGAACCTCAGTTCTCTTTTGGTGGATTTGGGAAGCGTTGCTGTGAGGGAATACAATCCCATTCTTAGTAAAATACGAGAACCTGCTTGTTTACAGCATCATCTGTCTTTAGCTTGAGGTGTTTGTGGGCAACAGCCAACAGATTTCTTTAACTGATTTTGGTTTCCTGCTAAAGTCGTTCCAAAACACAACTGCAGTAACAAGTTCCTGACATTAGAGGAGCATAGGTTCCAGAAAATCATCTCAGCCCTATTTTAAAACTTTATAGATACAAATAAGACATCTGAAGTGTGTGTGTACAAGTCAGATGTTTACACCGTAAAGACAATAGTCTGCAAAAAAAGTAATCAGTTGGAGAGAGACACAGGTGTAACTAAGATACACTGATAATTGCTGCATTCCATTTTGGTGTTTTGGTGCCAGATCTCTAGTACTGTGCCTGTTGGCTGACTAGCTCAGTGGCTTCCTGGCAGATGTAAATGAGATAGAAACATGATTGGGTATTAGGTACATCTGTGTTGAAGAAGTCTAAATGCCTTAGAAAGCTTTAAGGTGGCTTTAAGGTGGCTTGACTACTTGTACTATATGTACTGTCAAGAACAAGAAAAAATGTGGTAACCAGAAGTTAAGGTGGCACTGCAATAGTAGTCATGAAAACCAGTTACCGGTTTCACCTGTGATTGTGCACAAAAAGCTTAAACACAAACAAGACTTACCTAGAGCCTGTAGAGCTGGTGAGAATAGAATATAGAGTGGAAACCCGCCAACTGATGCAAGAGGAGTGATTAACCCACCTGGTTTGATATTTACGTGTGGCACAGTTGGCCACACTCCTTGGTTCAGGATGTCTTTTGGGGATACCGGTTTTTCCACTGAGGTTATTAGACTATGAAAGCCAGCGATAAGCACGGTTAGGCATCCTGCAGTAACAGCTACGGCAAACAAAACAGTCATGAGTGTCAGAAGTTGTTTGTGTGCTTTTGTGTGTGTGTCTTCTCACTTCACTGGCTGTGAGCCTGTCCTGTCTGTCAGCAGTTGGAAATAAGCGTGTGTCACCTGCACTCAGCCTCACACAGGTGTGTGCCAGCAGGCACCTGGCAGAAGAAACAACCCTCTCAGACATGTCTACTCTTTTCTTGTCCTCCCCCGTATAAATTTGTTTAATCCTCCCAGGGAGGTTACAAATCCTCCAGGAACGTTAACGTCTTTTGTGATGTACATTTTAAAGTCTTTGCACTCAAGACGTTTTACTTCAGTGAAATTAATGAAGTCTGACATTTATTGACAGAACCTAAGACAGCTTCACCCAACAAGTTCTAGGCAAATATAAGTTGTTATTCTCAAATCTGGAGTTAAGATTCATTTGAATTACTTAGTGATCTACTCCTTCGCAGTTTGAGTTGATTTTGTTGTTATTGAAAAACATATGCAAACTTTTCACCCTGAAGCGGTGAAGCGTATTATTAGTCCCTCCCTCACCCCCCTCAGATCTGTCAGATTCGGGCCTGCCATCACTTGCTGCTCATATAAATGAGCTGTTTACATCTGGAAATGGCATCTTGCCTGAAGCTGAAATACTGACGGAGGTCACAGAAGCAATTAATGTTTTTCATCAAAAGCAAAAAGGTTAATTGAGGTTTTAATTGGCCTTGTTTTCCATGCATCTTTCTTTTCTTACTGCACGCTACTATCATTGTTGTACTATTGCACATTAAAGCTATAAAGTCAAATTCACTTCACAACCCAGGCATGAAGCAGAAATGAATCACACCATATATCTGTCTCATGGAAACATGTCTTCACACCAGCATGAACGCTGCATCTGCTGCATCCATTGCCCAGAAGCATGCACACACACCAACACACACACACAAACTGAAACACATGGGCCAAAGACTTCTACCAACTGCTCCCTGCTGCTGGATCACCTCATTAACCCAGTGTTAGGTCAGAGAGCGTGGATGGATTTACTGCAGAGAGAGACTTCTATAGGAACTGCCAGTAAGGACACACACAGACACACACACACAATTATAATTGGAAAATGAGTTCACCCTCTGAGAATTATGAACACAGAACAACTGATTAATATGAGGCACAAACAGTTGTTGTGTGTGTATTGAAATGTATCCCTGAAGTGGGGTGTTATTTTTGGCATGTGCGTGTGGAATGGGTGTTTACTTTGTCACTTATCTATTTACATAAACCCCTGACAGATCTTTTAAAGTAAACACACACACAGACACACACACTCATTCTTGTCTCTGCTGGAAGGGGAATCAATTAGTGCAAACTGAAGTGTGTGTGTGTGTGTGTGTGTGTGTGTGTGTGTGTGTGTGTGTGTGTGTGTGTGTGTGTGTGTGTTTGTTTGTCTCTCTC
>JBBMJY010000020.1:3693295-3711827 GCA_037833715.1 Toxotes lorentzi
AAACACAAAACCATGTGTGTGTATATACATGTGTGTGTGTGGGGAGAGATATATTATACGAGAGAGGGAGTGTGTGTGTGTGTGTGTGTGTGTGTGTGTGTGTGTGTGTGTGTGTGTGTGTGTGTGTGTGTGTGTTTGTTTGGCTCGGTTAAAGCCAGTGACCTCGGCTGGTTCATGACCCAGAAACAAAGGCTGCATTTTATGCAGGATCAGAGAAACTGATTTTTAACTCTTTGCGGTGCTGTTCAGGGCCACGGCAGGCGGTCTGCTCAAGTTTACAAGACCAGATCTAATCCCTGCCGTTCTTTTCACGGTGTGCAAGCAGCTACAGACACGTAAAATGTGTCCTGGGAGGGCGACTCTGCTGAGAGCCCTTTGTGTCTGCAAGAGAAGGAAAATATGGAACTAATTTTAGTTTGGACAAAGATCATTCTGTGCTATTTGTGCAAAATGTCACTGCCAGAAAATCAGTTTTCACACTGCAGTCATGTAAAGTTTGATGTTTCACAGCACTTTCTGCTTTTACTAAACAAACTTTCTCACAATAGCAAACCATCACTGACAAAAAAATATATAAGCTATATATATGCTGAGACCACATTTGATGTTTACCTGAACTCACAACGCAGATTAGGTTCAGACCTCCGCTGACATCGCACACATCCGGTGCTTATCTCTTCAGCAGACCATTAATCAAGAGAGAAACCAGACTCTTTCTCTGTTTGCACTTGCTCCACTATGAGTAGTGATGGATACTAGACTTGTGGACATTCACAAGAAACAACTTGTTCAAAGTTCTGAGTAAAGCCATTGTTCATTTTGTTAGTTTGCGTATTGTAAAACTGCAGCAAAAGCAGCTCACATTACTCCACAAGTGATTTAGCTGAATATGGTCAAAGGTCACGTTAACACTGTCTTGTTTCTTCTCTTTCTTTTAAGGTGAGACCTTTTTTCCAGCCCCTTCATTTTGACATTTATATTTTCTCTCTTGTTTTGATACTTTACCATTTTATGCAAGATGGAAATAAGTTAAAATCAGAATCGTTTGGATTTTCATGAAATCAGCCTTGTTTTTGATCATTTTTATGGTCTGCATTTTTTCAGTAAGTGATCGTGCTTTTCAGTGTATTAACATTCTGTGATTATATCGCTGTATAGAGATTTTTACTCTTCTCACAGCTGTTCAAGGAGTGTTTGCTGTAGTATTCAACCAAGCATACTGTTACTACAGTTATTCACAGGTGGTGCAAAAGCAACCAAGTGTGAAGATTTAAAACTTTAAACTCAGTGATGGGTTCATGGAAAACCAGCAGAACAGCATTTTACTTTGAAGGATATAACTCTACTATTGGATGCTCTATATACTTTGCGTAGCCTGTTTGTTTAATAGCAGCCACACGTGTTACTCCAAAAAAAAGTTCAAGTACCATTAAATCGGACTGAAACCAGTAAAAGCCAAAAATATACACACCATAACCATTTACATGACTTTGTTGAACAGTAGCAGATGATGGTGTAGATACTGTGCAACAATGAACAAGGTGTGCAAAATGTTGTAAATATGAAAAAGTTCAGTTTTGTGCAGCATGTGTCAAACCCCTATACAGGGCTTCTTTTTAATCCCAGACTTGCCAGTTTGTATGTGTGCACCCTCTGCGGTGTAACTGGACTCTGAGGAGACATGTGAAGGAATGGCGACGACACGCTCCACTGCAGACCAGGCGCTGACACACGACTCTGAAAAAAGCCCAGAGGCTTGTGGGGATGTTTGGTTTGTTTGGGAATAGGGAGTAAAATGGTATTGTTGTGTTTGTGTGGATGGATGGAGCTTGTATGCACACATATACACACAGAAACACAAGCACAGAAGCCACAAGTTACCTCATTTGATTTTGCACAAACAATGCTTGCCTTGTGAGATGATTTGGCTATTTTATCAGTATTTGTTACTTTATATTATTAACATTTCTGGGTCTTTTGTTTTAATTTCATTTAAATACATAGAAAGTGACAGGAAAGAAGGAAAAAACATGAAGTGATAGGTAGGCAGGCAGGTAGATAACTTTTGAAGGAGCTTTAAAGATAGTATCTGGTCTGTTCATTTTCATGGGAAGATCGAGTGTGTGACTGTTGCAGCTGGTTGAGGAACATGCAGAGGTTCAGCATGGTGACAAACAGGACAAGCAAATGTCTGAGCATATACAGTTTGCCTGTGTTAAGTGTGAATCAGATAAGAGATGGAGATCAGATTCACTGGAACTGATTTCGTCACATGAGCTTTGACCATGACAGCTGTGAGTAAAGACACAGGTATGCATGTGGAGAAATGTAGACTTTTGCCCAAAAGAAACACACTTCCCTTTCCACACTGTCCTTTTCTACGTCATATTTTCCAATAAATCGATCAAGCACAGCTCAACAAAAACAGAACTTAAATTCAGTCCATCAAGTCATGTCATTTCAAACCTTAGGTTTCTTTTAGACATCATTTTAGATCACAGAGGGGTCTTCAAATTTATTTTTACACAAATTAATTTTTGTTAATCTTTCTGTTAAATTTAATTGGACACAAGTTGAGTCCATATTATCCTACAATTGCTGTCCCGTGTCCCAAGTCCCGTTTAAACTCAAGAAAGAATATGCTTAAAACTTAGAACTGGTTAATATCTCTGTAGGCTCATTTGCCCTTCAAGCTGCTGCCACTTATGAAAATACTCTCTGTTTGTTTCAACTGTAGGGACATTAGTGAGCGAACCTACAGTTTTTACTCCATGTCCACTGTTGTTTGCTTACTCAGCTGTTCTGTGTGCCGACCCTCATGAGTCTTTACCCTCAGCTGACACATTTCAATAGTTTTCTCTGTCCTATCTGAGATATGAAACACTCTAATGAAGCAGAGACAATAATATAAAGAAAATACAAATAAAAGGGCTAAATTTAATGTTGCATTTGGAATCTACCATCATCACCCACTGGCAAACAATAGGAATTGCAACAGACTTGGGGGAACGTATCCCTTTCTCAACCCCACACACACCTTTCCCTTTTTCTTACCCTATGAATAATGACAGCCATCAAATCCTAATGAGTGAGGGAGTTTAGTGAAGTCCAGAAGTCTCTGAACTGACCAACAACTCAACTGAAACCCAGCTCAGATATATTAAGTTCCTTTTCTGCCATGAGGCTGGGAAATGGCTCCATCAGTCTTTGCTACCTCAATTTGTCTAATATGTCCCATCTGTTCCAATGAGAGTAACAGTCTGGTGTGTCTTGGCCTCGTCAGAGGTATGGAGCAACGTTTCTGCAGCTGACTGACCTACTGACTGCTTGTGTTGGACTTGTATTGGTCTGTCTGTGTTTATAGACTGTCTTGGTTTAGCTAGGGACCTGTGCTAATGCACTGGTATAATACACATGACAGACACAAAGAAATAAAGTCTGTCAAACAAACACCGTCCTTTTTTCAATTTTAAAACTGGCAGGTGTCAGAGTGCAATGTTTAGTTAGTGCAACCTAAAATGAATAACCTGTATCCTCAATTTGCTCCAGTTTTTAAAAATGTATTCCCTCAGACTAATGACTTGGGCACACAAATTAGCAGCACAGGCACAACTGTCCTGTGAAATACAGGCAACACAACGTTCTACTTGACAGCCAATAACATAAAGCATATCCATGTACTGTCCCAATAAAACTGTAGGCCTTATTAAACACAAGCGGCTCCATGCGAACTGACCAACCTGAGCAACAACTGTGTATAACTGAAGTTTGGGGGCTTTTAGTTTGCTTTGTTGTTAACTTTTGTGCATGCCACATGCACGCAACACACACTTCCACTATTCCCTGCTCTTGCTGCCAGTGTGCATTAAAGCTGCTGCAGACTAATTTCTGATCCGCTTGTCGTCTCTTTGAAGTGGCTGTCGGCATCTGTGAACAAGATATCCAAATTACAAATACCACAGGCAGAGGATGTGTAAAGGGCCGAGTCAAGTGCAAAGCAATTTAGGCTGATGTTTCATCTGAGACAGCTCTAACTCAAGTAAACAGCGAGTTAGAAAGCAGGAGGGATTGCTGATAAATTGTAATAACCTTCACCAGATAAACCTGAAATGTCTATGAGTGTCCAAACTAAAAGCTGTTAGTCCTATTCCTAAAAAGCACAGATTTTGCTTAAGAGTTCTCTTCTCTCTGCAAACATGCCATGTGGGAATGATGAGGGAATAATCTGTGCCTTGTCGACACAAAACAACTTTTAAGTTTTCATACTAAACACTCAAAACTGTTTGAAGTCAACAGAGTGTTTTGTTAGACTTTGCTTGCTCTGTATAATTATTCTCAGCTTTCAGCACATTTTAATATTTGTGTTCCCGTTTTACAGCAACGCAAACAGTGCAATGTCACCCACAAACAATAAAATACATAGCTTAGCCCTGTCTTTGCCTTTTTTCACAGCAGTATGAGGCAAAGACATTTAATTTACAGAAACACTCTCACACCCACAGTAGTTTTATATGGATACTTTTTGATTATATGGATCATTTAGCCTGTCCCCTCCCCCTCATGATTTATTGGGTTTTTTTAGGATTGCCATCAGTGGGCTCATTGTTGTAACAGTGGAGACAGATGTTGTCAGGCTCAAGAAATATATCAAAAGAATATTTTGTGTGTTTCAGTGAAATGTGGAACTGGCCAGAAATTTGCCAACAAACAAGTTAACTCTGCTTCTTCTCAATGACATGAAAACAAAGACATCCAATATTATGTCTTATTATGCCTCATACTTTTACTGCCCTAAATATTTACCTACATTAATCTACATTAAGCCTGTATCTTTATTGCACTTGACCTCAAACACCTCTACTTTCAAAATGCCACACACCTTGCAAGATTTCTGACATTGAGTGCAAAGCTGACTGTTGAAATCGTGACCTTAACCTGCTCTCATTATGATCAAAAAGTGAGTAACAGTTGTGAATCTTGCACAAGCCCCAACATGCTGGTTTGATCTGTTTGTCTTTCTTTGGTGGTCCAAGCATCATCAGATGGTTGGCTTAGAGCCAAGTGCAAACATGATGAACCAGAGACCATACTCGGCTGTGAAGTACGTGCTCAGTAGGGTTGATTTTTCTAATTTAGGTAATCTGGATGTTTCACTCCGATTCAGCACTATATCGTCGGTATGTCCCTCTGTCTGCCTATGTTCTTCTGTTTCGTAAGTTTCTGCCCCCCCTCCCCGACTCCTGACCTCTTAATCCCCTGCCAGCTGCAGCAAGGCCTCCAAGGAGCACTCTGATTTTGTGTGCATGCATGTGTGAATGTGTGTGTGACAGAGGGGGGAGAAACTGTGCAAGACTGAATGTGTGCAAGTGTACTGCATGTACCTGTAGTCTCTGATCAAGAAGAAGTTTCCTTTTTTCTTGACATGTATGTTTGTGTGAATCTCTAAATTAGAGTGGATTACTGAGTGTGCATGTCATTGATCCTCCTGCAGCAGTGCAACTATAAGACTGTATGAAGGATTGTGTCAGGCTGAGCATACGCACAAACAGCACTTAAACCTTATGCATATACACTTGAGGATGTTATTTACCAGTTGTGGAGTGATAATTCCTGTTGTGCACAAACACTGAGCACCTGTCTTGAGGCCAAACTATAAATAAATCTGATCACAGTTCTACAGGTTGAATTTGTTGAGGAACAAGCTGTGTTTCAGTTGTTGCTGATCTACTTGTACAGTAGCACAGCGACTTTTAGCCCTTTTGGTGTCTCATCAAGCAGTGAATATAATGCAATCTATAATTTAGTTTAATTTCATCCTGTGACATGTGAAAGGAGGAATCCTCAAATTAAACACTCAACACTAATTAATGGTCATTTAATTTTAAATTTGTCTGTGGTGAAGTTGCAGCCGCAGCTTCCTGAGATGAAAGTAGGACCTTCATGTGTAGTTACAAACTAGATGTTTTTATCTTGAGAAACCAGCAGTGGAATAATCTCATCCACCTTTGAGCCCTTCCATTGATATTCCTCCTACTCCTCCTAAACTATAAATCAAATCTTAATTTATTCCTACCACAATTTTTTCAATAAATTGTTAGTGTTATATATAATTAAACTAAGAATGGCTACAAAAACCAACTAACCAGCCCACAGCTGAAGTACAGGCGTCCACAATCTTTAAGTCATATGTACAAAATCATAAACAAATCAGAGGTGCGGTACTGGTGTACTTACAAAAAAAAAAAAAAAAACGAAATTTTTCCACGCTGACTTCAACTTTGGCAAAATTTGACACACAAGTTTGGTCCCTTGACCAACAGCAGTCCAAAACGGAGGAAGCGAATCAAAATCAGCAGTTTTACCTGAAAATAAATTACCAGGAGAGCCCCCCCCCCCTCCCCCCCCCCCACACTCCTCACACACACTTCATGTTTCCCCTCAATGTTAGTTCATTCCACATTCTTCTCACTGTCTTATACATTTTGCTTCCTCTCTATGTTCACTCCCACAACTTTTATCCAAGTGCAAGTTCTTCTTTTTGTACTGCTGTTATCAAAACATTTAAAACACTTTTCAAACAAGTCAGACACAGGTTTGTTTTGATTAATGGGTTAATTAATTCACTGATTGATCTTAGTGGTTTCTTTTGGTTTACCCGCATCAACATAACTGTGACAATACATTTTTTTAAAAAGCTGATGGTAATTTAAAAAAACTCCTGAATTGCACATGAAAGGCAAACACAGACTTGCAGTTGACAAAAGGGTCTGTATGTCAACTCAACAACAAAATGAGAGTAAAAGAGAACATGATACTACATGTGCACCTGAATGCAGACACACACAGGAACAAGACCCTAGACCTAATACCTGAGGCAACTATGGCTCAGGGATCTTTCACACGTCCTGACACATAACAATGCGCTACACTCAAGTGTGAACTTCAACGCACGCGTCCATGGTAACCAACACGGCCGGTTACCTTCTGTTTGTCAAATGCCATCTTTCCTCACCTGTCTGACCATCACAGGTCCAGACTTCAGTCCTTTGAAGTGCTTTGTGAGGCCCTAGAGCCCCCAAGCCACTGTCTACTTCCAACCTGAGTGTATGTGTGTGTGAGTGTAGGGGAATGAGTACTGTTGAATGGGAATGAAAGGATGTGCGTGCACACCTAGACTATGTGCCCTCAGGAGAAGGGGAAGGGGGAGGAGGGGTGTCTCACAAAAAGGGTGCTTGACTTGAAGGTGGGGTTCCACTACTCTACCACATTCTCCACACACACCTCCCCTTGCCCTCAGGTAGTGGTATGGCTGCTGGAGGGGGAGGGATGTGTTATCTTAAAGACAACAGAAAGATTAGGTGTCAAGTCTGAAAAATGAAAGCGTTCTGTATGCACAGCATAGTCCCTGCTTCTCTGGGTTCTCACACAGCAAAAAAAAATGTGTATGATACTTTTACAACTTTGTTAGAGGAGACTGTTTTCAGATTATAGATGCAGATTTTTATCTTTAAACTCCCGATTTATTCTCTGGGACCATGAACATGTGACATGCAATACATTGAGAAGATGTTCAGATATTTCAACCTTTGACCTGCTGGTGGCACTAGATGAAAAATCAGAGGATCTCCAAAATCACTAGAATATAAAATCTAGGGATCTTGCCTATCTGAAGTACATTTCATGTCAGTCCAGTAAATAGTTGTCACAATATTTCGCTCTGAGCCACAAATGTCAACCTCATAGTTGCACCAGAGGATCAGGGGATCAAAAAGTTAGTAGGATTCATCCTCTGGAAATTTTGTGGCAATTAATATTGTCCCTCTACTATTATTTTTTTTAACACTTTTAATATATTTTTTGTGATCTCAGCCTCATATTTCTACATACTGAAATCTGACCACAGATCTGCCGTTAGAGGCATCTTTCTCTCCTGGTGTCTCCTGGTACCACAGTGGAATGTTATGAGGAGTTTATATGTGTCACGCTCTTTACCTTCCTACTGAACTGCTGTGTTTATACAACACACTGTGAGGATGATGGGGGGAGGTACTTACAGACACGCTTCACAGGTTAGTAAAGGAGTAGAAACCCCTAAACCCTCCCTGGGGCAAAGGGGAGGAGGTGGGGGTCGAGTTCTAGGAAAGAAGAGGTTTCCCCTTTGGTAAGCATGTTAAGTCTTAGCCTGTTGTAGGTTTGAGTGTAGCATTCCTGTGGCGTCAAGGAAGCTTGTAAAGACGTAATGTGAGCCTTTTCATGTCACTGAAAACTGAAACCAAACTTAGCAATATCCCAAATGCCACCATGGAAGTAATAGTATATTCAGCAACTTTATGTTATTTGGATGTATACATGTAGAGTTGCAATACAGAGGAGTGTCCATTACTAACAACTATAGCATTTGACAAATAGAAGCAATATAAAGTAGGTGATCAATCAATATCTTTAAATCCAACCTTTTAAAAACAATGATCAGGGCATACTGTATAACTGACATCTCTACTGCTCCAGTTAATTTAATTTTCCTATTCGATAAATCATAGTCTGTTTTATATCATTGCACCTTGTCTATCTTTTGGTTTTGGACAGTCGGACAAAAAAAAACAAACCAAAGAATTGTGATTAGCAATTTTTTGCTCAAGAGATTAATTAATAATGAAAGCAATCATGTTGTACCTCTAGACACATACATGGTTACTTAATTTAGATTTATGGCTCTGGATAATTTGGAAACATTTATTTGGCACATTTCTGAGCAAATCAGGGGAACAAACTATCGTCAGCATACATCATCATAACAGCTTGTTACTGTAGATTGTTTCAGCATGTCTGCAGAGTTTCAGGTACGCCTGTTCATGAGAGGGAAATCAGCCCTGAGCACCATAATGTCTGAACCGAGCAGAATGATATATCAGCAGTCAGAGGCTTGATGCTGAACGTCCGCTCCATCTGCGTGGTCCCCGCTTCCTTAAACGTTTCCAAATGAGCCGACAAGCAGCTCAGCCTACCCCGCCTGTACATCTGCAAGAAGCGGGGGGAGGTCGAGATTTCTTCCACCTGTTTTTTATGTGCAGTTTGATTTTGTGCTTAAAAGCTAAATGATGGAAAAAAAAGAAGCCGATGTTATCAAGCCTACCTGGGGCATATTGTTGAAGAGAAAATCACAAAGGAATAGGGGGAAAAAATTCCCCTATTCATTTCCCTTATTCATTTGTCCTTGTTAGTTGGAAAAATAAAATGCTGCTAAGTTTTGAGGCATGTGTTGCTTTCTGCCACAGTGTTATTCTTAATACTACCACTGGGGGCGTTGAAGCAAGAAACTTTCAAATCCTACACATACTGACCATAAATGTAATTACTGAACCTGCTTCCACATATTCTTCTTGTTTAATTTACAACTGTATGTATGCACCATTGGCACACTGATGCCATTAACTGTTAAATGCCTTCCAATTCACCACAAAGCCCCCAAAAAACAAAACTAAGGCAAAGTACCATTAATGCTTAACTATGCTCTAATTGTAGTTTATTTCCCCACCATTTTCCTTAATGTTAAACAGACTGTTATTGTAAAGCACAGATATTGTAAGAGGAACTTGAAAAACTTCGGCATTGGCCTTTAAAAAAAAACATTATCACTGAACTTCATGAAGGGTTTTGCAGAATCATCAAATATCAATGTTCTGACTGGTGATGGCACTGGGTATTATGAGGATTTGAGTGTGAGTGAGTGTGACACCCCGTTCCACATAAAAGAGAAATCCAGAGAAAATATTAGGGAAGCAGATGAAAACCAAGATGGAAAACAGATCGAACAGAAACCAGAACAAGAGAGCAGCAGGGGTGAGGCTGGAAACGAGCCTCTCTGCAGTGGTAAAAATGTCACGTCTGCACAAGTCAAACACTATGGATGCAGAGAACAGAGAGAGAGGAATGACAGAATGGCAAAAGTGGTCGACGCAACAACAGCAGGGAGACACTTTCTGTCCCTGAAAGCCAAAACAAACTTTGCTACCAGTCCATCAACACTTAAAAGGTAATGGAATATATAAAAGAGCAGCATGTTACAAGAAGCAGGACTTCAGCTACAAGTGTCAGAAAGGGAGAACAGCCAGTTTTACCATACTTTATTTCCTTATAAAAATCTACCCAGGCAGTGGTACAGTGACCGAAATCTGACCTGGAGTGTGTGTGTGAGTGTGTGTGTAACATCAGAGCACCACAGGGCACACTTAAACCTCACTAAGAGGAGGGGCTTTTAGTTGGTGTGGCTGATAACTGAAATTTCATCCTCACACACATACATACACGCACACTATCCAAGCCACGTCTCAATCCTCTTCACCTTGTACCTCTTAACTTCCTTCATAGGGTTGTTAACTCCCTGATTGGGGAGCTTTCCTTTGGGGTCCCCCCTATTTAGTTGTCATGGGGGCATGACCCGAACGCTTATTAGCTGACCCTTGGGATTAATCCAAGCTGGAAACGGGGTGGAGTCGGGGTTAAGCCTTCACCTCGAGGTGCTCGCTGCAGCATCTCACTGAAACCTTAATTAAATTGCTGAGACACCGAGTCAGGAATGTTTGCTTTGCTCTCCCTCTCTCCGTATGTACTGCGGTCCATCCCTCTGTCTCCACCTTTCTTTGCTTTTCCCATACTCATACTCCACGCTGGGTTTGTTTTTCTGCCCATTCACCAACCAGTATTGATTGGAAAAACCTTTATTGTACCCGACCTCCTGTAGAGCCCTCTGACAGCGAGCAGCAAGTTACATGAAAAGTAAAGACAGCATGTCATGATCAGCACATCACTGTATAGATTCATTAGATTTCTCTGGACAACTCAGCCAGGCATCACGATACGCTTATATTAATAATATAATACTATGAAGGGCAGGTTTATACGAAGTCTAGACATGGACACCAATCACTAAGATTTGTTTTCATCTTATTTTTACATAACAAAATGTGAAAGATAATTTTTTCTTGTAATACTGTTGTTGCACATTTCACCACCATCCTATCCCTTCCCGTCAGATTATATTTCTAACCAAGGACTGCACATGCACATGAAAATTTCACAGCTAAGGCTGCAACCATTGATTATCTGCACTGTTGATTAATCTCTCGATTGTGTTTCAGATTACTCGATTAAATGTTCATTCTTTAAAATGTCAGAAAATGCTCATCCCATTTTCCCAAACTGCCTAACTCCTTCTTCTGTCCAATCAACACTCCAAGAGTTAAACTTCTTTCATTTACACTGGTATAAAAGTTAAAATGCAAGAAATCTTCACTTTAGAGAAGCTGTAAACACCAAATGTTTTGCATATTTTTCTAGATTAAAGACCCAGATGACTCGTTTATTACCAAATGCTCTGTCACTTCACTTTTTTAAAGCCCTGCATAAACAAACTGTGCCTAACACGTTGCTCATGTTATGTATTGTACTGCCATGAAGTGCAACTCTAGCTGTAAAGGTCACATTTTCTTTCCACATAAATGTAATGTAACCTGAGAATGGTTTTGCTTTCCTTCTTGCCAAATCTGTCTTTCCATTGTTTTTCTGACAGTTTACTCTTTAAAATGTCAAAGGTGAAATGCTGAAAATACAAAACTACATGAACATCGCGTTCATACTCTCAGATATGCGCGCCGCAGGAAAACGTTATTAATGTATCACTATAAACCCACTGACAGCCTGTATGTCCCAATGGGGATTTCTTGATTTGACGGCATCACCAACCAGTCATGCAAATTAATTTATTTAATTGAATTCTCCCCTCTGAGGTGAAAACAAACAGAAGTAGGAGAAACCGTGGAGGAGCAGATAACGACCTCTAATCCGATGCATTCGACACAAACACGGTCTGGAGCAACGACAGCGATAAGAGCTAATCCTGTTTCCGCATGTCTCGCCTGTCCGTGCGTCCCTCTCAGCTCGTCTGGCCGGCAGATCATAACCCGAGATAGTGACCCGTGCGTCGGGTGAGGAATGCAGGACGCGCCGGCCACAAGGGAAGCTTTCACATGCGAACCGGGCTTGGTAAACGCACAGCAGGGAGCTGAGGCTGGATCAATTATCGGAGCCTCTAAGAGCGTCAGTGTTTACAGAATAACTGATTAACTCTGTGGTTATAATCGATATCACGGCATCTAGAAGACTTCGTACAAGAGCAGGGTTTCTGTCACGTAGAAGGTAGTAAAACTCGCACTGTGAACAAATGCACACTAGTTTAAAAACCACAATTAAAGTCAGTGAGACAGAGACGCAGGAGACGCTTACCTTGTATATTAATCCTGGAGCAGCTTTTACCCAAACTTTTTATCCACTTTGTCGGCGTGTCTCTCGATGCAAAACCCAGAACGATTCAAAAACGGTTTCTTGTTACGCAGCAGAGTTACCGTCCACACAGAGATTAAACCAAACCGTGTGTCACTGCAGCGCACTCGCTCCGCTCCGTCTGTCAGTGTTGGAGACCGAGGTCCGCCAGCGTTCAGGGACGCAGCGACTTCTCAACAATAGCGCTCATTGAAGTTAAGGAGGCGAGCACTTAAACAAGCCGGAGAAGTGGGAGGTACAGCGTGAAGCCAGAACGCGCAGTAGAGGCGCGTCCCTGAGGCTGGCTGCACCTGCAAAAGAAATCCACAGCCAAAAAAAGAACAAAGAGTGCAGAGTGTTTTTATAATTTCTAAAGCAGTTTATATAGAAGTCTTGCATGATCCACTCCAAGCGTTTGATTTGAGTTAGGGATGCAGAGTTCTACTGAAGAGCGCAATACCTGCATCTTATTGAAACTCATTCTAAAGCTAACCTCCTTAAAACTGAAAATACTGATTTTTTTTTTTTGCCACTTGGTGGCACTAAAACAGACGGCCTTTATTTGGATTTGTTTTTATTTTGCCCCACTGGTGAAAGTGAGTTTGATATTTACCCCAGCTCTGGTCAGGTCACCAACTCCCAGGGGACATATCTGACTGTTGAGCAGCTAAACGCTCCACTATGTTCACCAGCTCGTCACTAACTTTTGCAAACTTAAAATTCTCCACAGAGCTGAGGGAAACTGCAAAGTCAGGTGGTAATTCTGTGGGTTCGTCACCACTTTTACTTTACACATGGTCATTTGGACTATTGTGAATACAAAAATATTGATCAGAGCCATTTTAAGTTGTCATTTGTGTTGCCAGGTGAGAACATTGCTACTCAAACTCAAGTGGTACCAGTTAAGTGATGCTTGACATTGCAATTCCCTGTTAACTGTATAAGATAACAGTAGAAAGATTTGTTAACAGTGAGAGTGAAGTTTTCATTCACTTTTCTTCATCCTTAACAAGAACGGACACCAAAGAAGATCAATTACAGAAAACAGCACAGACATCTATCATGTAACTGATCCTTTTTATTTCTCACCACTTCAGTGTTATGATAAATTACTGAAAAGCCACAGCTGCAGTCCCCATATTGAGCCAGTATTTCCTGTTAAGGTGATCTTATAAGGATTAGAATGAACTTGCTCACTCATACTCTGAGCAGCTCTAAAATTACACAAATGCCCAAAATACCGATACCAAAAAAAAAAAAAAAAAAAATGATGAGAGTAGAAGAAGAAGGTACCATGCAAATGCTTTTTGCTCTTCACCTGCTTTGAAAATTTCCATGCCAACTGTGTCACGAAAGTTCACCCACGTGTTACATTTCTTTTTATTTAGAGTTCAGTCTCCAAGTTTGCATTTCCATTTTAAGCCTGTGTATTTATACACAGTCTTGGGAAAGTTTGTGTTGTTGGACCACTAACCAAATCCTTCCGCTTGTCACCTAAGCTGTAAATGAGCTGTGGACGGAGACACTAAATTCAAATACAGGCCTGTGCTGCGTGTACAGGAACACACTGAAACCTGAAGCTCTCGTCGTTTTCACCGGCCCTCAGCCTGGCAAAATGTGTCCAACAACATAGCTGAGCTCTGCCAGTGAAGCTTATCCACTGCTGTCACTCACATATACAAACACAGCAAGACTGAAATCGATGATCCATCCAACAGAGGAAAAACAAAACACACCTAAATATGTAGTATTTAAATACATACATAATACTTGTACATACATGTGCAGCCACATATACATAGATGCCTACACACACATAAACATGCTGACATCTGAGAGTCTGAAATAAGGTGGTCAGTCAGAGAAGCTGGGGCTAAACGCCATCCATCAACATGAGTCCCACACAATAAAAACACAAAGGAATGTGCTCACAGTTAGCCAAAGGTGATTTAGTATTGAAAAAACTAAATAAATAAAAAAACAATGTTTTTATTGCTTTAGAACTTCTTTAATTGAACATTGAACTGGACATGAACCCAGAAATATGAACAGCAAAGCCAATCATTCTTTTTCTCTCTGTGTTTTAACTGGAATGCAGTGTGAGGAATTATAAGAGCAAATAAAGTCAGTTATAACTGTATTATTTTATTAGTGCATTTGGTTCATTTAACAGTGTGACCTCAGTTAACAACTATGTGAGAATTTGATTTACCGTGTATTTACACCAGAACATGCTTCATGACTGAAGTTGTTACACAATCAGAAATCTGATTAGTCCAACATCAGTTCCAGATATGTTAATCAGTTGGATTAAAGCTAACCCTTCATTATACCTCATGGTAAAGAAGAAAGTTGGTTTTGTTACTCTTTGTGTTTTTCTCCTTTTACTCTTACATGAGATCACTACTGTACTTTTTTATCAAAATGACAGAAACAGTACACTCGCCACAGAAAAGTTATTGCATTATTGTGTGTTGGTGTTCCCAGTGGGACATGGCTGTTTCAGTACACCAAGCTGCATCACCATCATACCAAGCAATTAGAGTCCAAAATGACCCAAAAGAGTGTTCCAAAGCAACCGTGATGCCAGCCAGGAATGTCAGTTTCATGCAGTTTTGCACGATCTCGAACTTTCAGTGCTGTCATTTTTTAAATTCTTGGTTTCTATAATAGGTTATCTGTGTGAGGGCTATGGTTATGGCAAACGAAATTAGGTTTATGTGCAAACTGTTTTGTAGTCGCTGGCTGGATCATGTTCAGAGACATTTTTTTTTCTTTAATGAGTGAACTTCTACATGCATTAACAGCCGCTGAATATCCAGGAGGTGACTGGGGTGGATGGCTGCCACACCAGAAACCGGAGTTCATGTCCACAGTGCCATCTGTGGTTTGGTTTTGGCAACAAAATTGCTTTGGTTGAGTTTAGGGAAAGATTGTGGTTTTTGTTAAATGTAAACATGTTGTGTACTGAGGTCACTGTACAGTTTTTAAGATAAGATAGGACTTGATCCCACAGCGGGGAAATTAACTTGTTAGGGGGCTCACAAGAAAAACAGGAAAAAAGGATAGAGTGCAGAAAACAAGAAGTGTGCATGCAATCAAGTAACAATATGTATGTACAATGTAAAAAGTTGTTAAAAATACAAAAACAGTAAAAAACTGGCTATATACATATTTACACAATGATGGAGGTGTGATGAACAAAATACTGTGAGAAAAACAATGCACAATCCTGCCATAAGCAGATGAAAAGTTAGGCCAGACTGTGTTAAACCAGGTCTTCTAACTGATCTTTTCTTAATCGTAACCAAGTGCTGTAAGTGCCTAAAAATTACCCCAAAAAGTTTGATAATGCTGTGGTCACTACAGGATGATGTTTGACTGGGCTCTGGTGGAAAGAAAATCTGTTTTCAGTATCAAGTTACAAACATATCCTCATTACGTTAATAGAAAATCTAATCCGATTGCAACTGCTAAAAACCAAATGTGTTGGTGTTTTTAACCACCAGGAGGCAGCAAAACGTTTCCTGTTCTTTGTCTGTGGGAAATTCAAAGAAGAAGAAGAAAACAAAGCCATACTGACCAAGTTGCCCAAGTTGTTTGGTGCAGTAGTGATCTGTCTTCTATCTTGGCTTTTTGACAATTTCAGATGTTGTAGAGAAAGTCAGCCGGTGCTACTTGTTCCCACAGCTCCCACCATCACCCTGACCTCCTCCTTCTGTGCTATTTTTGATGTTGTTGATTTGACTAAGATTTATATTCATGTATGTTTATCAAGAGAGTTAGTTCTCTCAGCAGGATCCTTGTTGCTTCTCAAATTTGTTTAGAGTCCCCTTGAAATAAAGAGCCTTTTCTTCCTTATTTAAATATATAACTATTTGCTGTAAATGTTCAGTTCCTGGACACTAGTGTCTCTTACTGAGGTATGGTTTGGACTGCAAAGCTGCAAGAGTTCAGGATGATTTCAGGGCGCCATTGTGTCACAGGAAAATCAGTTATGTACCTTTAAGGGAATTTGGCCTGTTAATATTTGATCCTTTTACTGTGATTCTTCATCTACTGTATGTGGATACTATCAGTAGCCTGAACTCTTAACACAAGGCCAGCTGGGCTTCAGGATCAGTCCCATTAAAGAGCTGCTTTGTGTTATGTGTGTTAATATGCCTACGTGTGTGTGTGTTTGTGTCAGTGTTCTTGCAAGGTTGAGAAAGAGGAACAGATTTTGACAGCAGTGCGAGAAAACAAACACAACGAGCCTGATCCTCCACTCTCGTGTTTGATCTGCTGTTTTACAATGGAACACTAACGTGGGATTTTCTCATGGGAAGAAATCAATACACAAAACTGGTGAGCTTAAAAATCCTGACACATAGTGATATTATTTTCTTGATTACATTACACCATGCATTTTATTAAAAGGCATTTAATAAAACTGGCTAGCAACAAATTCATTCAGGACTGTTGCTATTTTTGAGGGTGGCAGAGTCATGTTCTGTGGTAATATTTCTAGGTATTATGTTCTGCAGTTACAGACATATTACATGACGGGATTCCTAAGACAGGCGTCTGTATCTTTTAGACTAAATATCTTAAAATGTCACTTTTTAGACAAGATGAAATGAAATAAAAATAAGGGTAAAAGTATTCCTTACAGTGTGAAATGAGCTTTAAAACTGCATTTATAGAATGATAGGAAATTTAATTTACAAAAATATAACTGAAATGTTCAATTAAAAGGGCACTCCACCAATTTTACACATAGATGTCAGTTTATTCACTACAAAATTAAAATTAAAAAACGATTTAAAAAATACGTTGAGTTAGGGCTTGAGACCTCAAATATTTGAAAAAAAGAAGTGTTAGAAACTGAGGGCATGGAGTTTCAAAGATGAGGGCATTTTACCAAAAAAAGTTTTGATTAAATACAGGGCAACTAGCGAGTCAAAAAGTTTTATTGGTGGGTGGTGTTGTATTGTGGAAATATGACTGTCTCCTCCATAAACGGTCCAAAATGTCTGAGTCTGGATGAACTTAACTGTCAATGGACAAGACATACAACATTATTTCCATATGAAACCACTCTAATACTACAGTACAAAGTGGTGCTCAGAAGTGTGGCTCCTGCAGTGTTAGCACCAGAGGGGGGCTGCAGTCGGGTACAAAGTGGGAGTGTTTCAGTCAGAGTGTTTATGTGATTCACACAGCCCAGGCTGGGGAAGGCTTGACCCTTCACAGACCTCCCCAACACAGCGGAAATGACTTCTGTCCATGTAAGACCCTTGCTCTTCTCCCTCAGTCCCTCCCAAACTCTCAGTCTCCTCGACTTGCAGCTTTACAGGAATGTAAATAAGACAGGAAAACAAAGAGGGATGAAGAACAGGGAGCGTTAATGTGTGTGTGTCCATGAATTTGAATTTTGCACAGCATTCAACATACTTACATGTGTGTATGTGTGTGTATGCGAGCCCATCTGCTCGCACATGTGCATTGTTAGTAGCTGCCTGTATACTGTGTTTTACAGCATTTCAAGCATTGGTAAAGTTCCTTTAATGAGAGTTGGCACACTGTGCTTCTAGGAGAAATGACTGTGGCAGAGAGGAAAACATGAAATAACACAAAGGAATTCAGGCCTGAAGTTACTCTCCCCAGGGGAGGTAGTCAGACTCGATGTTTGGTCCTTATCCAGGAACGCCAAAGGAAGACGAGAACAGCGTCCATGTCCCCCTCACCCCACCCCCACCCCCCACCCGTTTCCCTGTCTTCTAACTTCTTTGTGTCTGCCTCCCCAGCCTTTACTGAAATTTCAGACAATGGGTCTTATTATCAAGAAACTCGTCTCGTTTTCTTCAAATCTTAATCCTCTTTTTTTTCTTTCCCCATATCACTGTGTCGTCTTTCTTCTGTGTGTGTTGGTGTTCCTCCCAGACTCTGGTATATTAATAGAACTTTTCTCTGCTGATGATGAAGTTGCCACCTGTACCCTGTCACAGCCATGGCACACACACACACACACACACACACACACACACACACATGCGAGCATGCAGGAACACAGTCTAGGCTAAAGAAGGCACAGTGTGTGTGTGTGTGTGTGTGTGTGTGTGTGTGTGTGTGTGTGTGTGTGTGTGTGTGTGTGTGCAAGAGAGAAAGAGAAACACCAGCTGTGCTCCATCTCAAGCTGTCCTAGAACCCTTGCTGAGTTCTTAATGGTTGT
>JBBMJY010000020.1:3711927-3724094 GCA_037833715.1 Toxotes lorentzi
CACACACACACACACACACACACACACACACACACGCACACACAAAAACACACCCTATAACAAAGAAAACACCGTGTGTGTGTGTGTGTGTGTGTGTGTGTGTGTGTGTGTGTGTGTGTGTGTGTGTGTGTGTGTGCATTGGTGATATTTCTGGTCACTGCAAAGCAGTTTGTACATTACATTTATTATTACATTAATAAGATACTGAAGTAAAGAATGAAACACCAGGATTCCCTACAGGAACATGCTACTTTTTTTTTTTTTAATTTTAAAATTTTAAATCGTAATTATTTTTTCCTTAAATCAACTGATAATTTCAATTCTTAAGGTGGAAATGAATTAATCTACATACACACATAAACACATATATATTTGGATGTACATACTTACATACATACATAATATGTGACAACATGTAATTAGAATGGATCAAGGTGCCCTTCTGAGAAAAGGGAGCACGGTTACTATTGTGATCAAGTACAATCTGAACAATATCTCACTTACAGTTTATAGAGAATTAGAGCTCAGTATTGCGAGGATATGCAAAATGATTGTGAGAGAGTGGAAAAGTATTTTTGGTAAATCTCATATCACTTCACTCCTTTGGGGCAACACTGTCTTAATTCTGTATGATGGTGTCATTTGTCATGCTGTATTTAAAGCTTAGATGTCCCATAGAGACAAAAAGACTACGGTAGCAGTGAAGTGTCCAGTGAGTCAATATGATAAAATTGGTGCTTTCACTGAAAATTGCTGATTCCATGTTACACATCATGCTGGGAAGTGAGACAGTGCCTTGTCATGACACAGCTGGAGTGTGCCTCAAATCAAAATCTTTTTGTTATATACCTTTGTTATATTGTAATATAACAAAGGTACAAAGAAAAACAATGTGCAATCAAACATCAAGCTTTATCACTCATTGCAAATATAAATTGTTTCAGCTTTAAGGCTGGTGACCATTTTCCTTAAAGTGTTCATGACCCTTGTCCCTTCTACAGGTACAACAGAAGCCATGCTTGGCTACCAAAGCTATAAAACACCCATGCAGGTGGCAGGAATTTGATGGCTTGCTTCTGGGCAATATGGCAGAAGAGATCCTCGCTGATGTGGAAGTGTGGATTCTCAGCTCAAAGGATAAACTAATTTCTTTCTTTCTCTTATTTTTCTCCCCGGCTGATGGAGTAACCCACATCTTATCTTTGATAGAGACAGAGGAGAGAAGCTTTGAGAGAAGAAAGAGGGGAGGAGGAGCAGGAAAGAAAAGAGCAAGAGCCAAGTGAGGACATGACAGGGAGGAGATGATTGGAACTAGGAGAGAGGGGGAAGGAAATTAGAGAGAGGGATAAGACAGAAAGTGAGGAGGAAGGTAGAGAAAGAAATGAAGGGGAAAAGGTAAAGAGTAAGACAGGGTGAGATTTTATGAGGGACAGCGAGTGGCTGTCTTGCTCTTTCTCTCAGTTCATCAAAAGACATCATCTCCTCTCCCTCTTTCTCATTCCATCTCAGACTGCAGCTTCCCTCATGTCACTGTGTGGCTGTGTGATTATTTATGGGCTGGTGAATGGAGAGAGATAGTATGAGACCCAGAGCTTGGCCTCTACCCTCTCACTGTCTGCTACCCCTAAATCACCACCAAGTCTGGCTTACTTTCACATTAATGGTTTGTTCAAGGTCTGTGTGACAGTGAGAGAGAGAGAGAACAAAACATAAGGACATGTGATAAAAGGGCACTTCACCAATTTATCTCTGGACCTTTATTATTTGTTCGCTTGTGTCTAAAGGATCAAAATCGATGGAGCAGAACAGGGACATTGTGTTTTTAGTGTTTTATTGTCTTTATTCAACACATTATTGTTAATATTTGGTGCCTACATTACCCACAATGTACCTCGACCACCGACACCGTCACCCACTGAAGCTGAGAAAACGGTTCTGTAATGCCATACTAATTAGTTTATAATTCGTTCGGATTTTCTTTCATAGGTAATACTTCCTTAATATACTGTTGTTCTAAGAGAAAGTAGTACTCGCAGTGATAACAGATATTTCTGGCTACTCGGAGGCAGTGGCATAATGTCAGCCTAAAACTTGTGATGATCATGGAAGAAAACAGTTGTCTATTTACACATCCAGGAGAGACAGGACAACATTAGCATTTATCTGGATTTATGTGACTGGCCACTTGATGAATGTAAGACCAAACTTACATTCACTCTACTTTCCTTTTGGTTTGGTTTTAGTTTCAGTGCAGTCTTTAGGAACTCCTGCAAGAAGTATCTTGTGATCTTTCACTGCTAAATGCTCCACTATCTTCACTGCCTATCTTTGTCTGTCTGCCAGTGGACAAGTTACAAAGGAGAGCTCATCAGTAAAATGCTCTAGTGCAGAATGTGTCAAACATGTCAGTGGATATGAACCAGTAACCTCGTCTTCTGACTGTTAAGGGCTGATGGACAAACCAAACACTGGCTCTACTGAGGGCCTTTTTCCTCTTTTACGTCACCTGAAGGCCACTGTAGGTTCTTCTACGTGTTTGGAAAGGGAGGGGTGAGGGGAGGGGTATTCAGTGGGTTGCAATCTGCAACTTCACCGCTAGATGCCACTAAATCCTACACACTGGTCCTTTAAACATGTTAATGGAATGAGAATATTTTAATAGGCCAAATTGCACAGTGTGGGTGGAATCAACAAATGCCAAATATATGGAGAAATGATGGAACTAATACTGAAAAAGCAAACAAGGTGCTTTTTCTTCTTTTTTCATTCGTTCATTTTCATAAGCAGAATGCGTTGATATATTTAACTGCAGCACAGGCCTGTTAAGATGCAGGGTACTGTGAAGGACATTGTTGGCCAGTGAAATAATGGTGCTTGTGATCGTGTCCCCTACTAACTATTACTATTCATATCTGCTGTGTTTCCTACCAGGTACTTGTTAATTGTGAAGTATAAAATAAAGACTGTCCCCTTAACTCCCAAAACACTGACTGCTCTCCAAAAAGAAAAGCTACATAATCCTCCCCCTCTCCTCTCCCTGATCATTTTAATTCAGTTAAATAGCCATGTAATACATGTGTTACATGAACAGCCAGAGAGCAGCGTGCTACTGTCCAGGAGAGGAGAAAGATGAACTTTAAAGAAGACTAAAATGCAAACCTCTGTCCTATTTATAAAACAGCATTATCTAGAGCAACATATCAGATGATGGTGCTCTGAGTTATAGTGCTGCAAAGACTGCTCTGTGACTGCTTGAGTAATTTATTCAGAAAAAAAACTCTCTCTTTCTCGCCGAGGAGGTAAGAGAAAGAGCAAGCTCCTTCTCGCTCCCTCTCTCTCCCTCTCTCTCCCACAGACAGAAAGAGAGAGCAAAAACTCTCTCTTTCTGTCTGTGGGAGAGAGAGGGGAAGGCTCTCTGATGTCCACTCGCTCTCTCTACCTGAGAGAGAGAAGGGAGAGGTCTCTTGCTCTTCCCTTTCTCTCTGCCTAAGAGAGAGTGGAGGACTGGAAACGGACCGTGACCCCAGCATGATAGGAGAGGTTTCATGTGGTGACTGGGGAATGTGTCAAACATCATGTCAGTAGATATGAAGCAGTAACCTTTGCTTCTCCATGTGCAAACATGGATCTAGTTTTAAAGCCACATGGTTATCAAACAGAATCAACATCCTTCATCAAAACTTCAAATTCACTGTGTGCTTTGCACAGCACCACTACTAATTCTTTAGAATTGTGGAATGAACAATTAGAAGTGGCTAAAACGAGGTACCAAAGTCCAAACTATGCATGAAGTACATGATGATGACACAAAAAGATATTTACGAAGTATAACCAGGCCTTTCTTGCACAGTGAGTGGGGGCAACAGGGATTTATCTTGTCAGCCACTGCGCTGGATCTCTGACGTGAGATGGCAGCAAAACATTGAATAATGTGTGGATCCAGGGTTTGGGTTTTCAGCATCTGTGTGATTTATGCAGGCTGCAGTCAGGGGGAAAAGGGAGAGCAGGGCCTTTGACTTTAGGGCTCCTCCCTTATCTGACAGAGGGAGAACAGATCATAGACAGCTGGAGATGAATGACAACACATGGGAGAGGATTAAAATGTCCATGCCAAAGAGGAAGAGACAGAGGTGAGGTCACTGTCCTCTTTTTGCTTTGCTTTTCTTTAAGTTAAGACTTAAAAGTAAGACGAGAATGATCCTATGTGTGACCATGGTTTAACAACAGTCAACTTCAGTCATGTGCTCACATCCATCCTCATGTCTCAGCACAGTGTGCTCTCATTATGATTACCGCCTCTTTTAATTAGGAGTTTCATGTCTGTTTGGTGGTGCTTAGAGGCTTTGCCACTGCAAGCTGCATGATGTGGTTACTGCATGGTGCCCTATTTCCCTTTGTTGCATCTACTGAGTTATGCTAAATCAGACTGATGTGCAGATCGATGAGTACAGATCACAGAATCTTTTAAAAAGTTGCTTTTATCAAGGAAGTGTCATAAAGGGCTTTTTCTTAAGCAGCATTGACCAGTTTTGAAGAAACTGGTCAATGCTGAGTGGTTGATCAGACTGGAAACAAGCTATATAAATTCAGTTCATTTACCATTTACAGTCCTGTTGTAGATTTTATCTGATGATAGCCTGCCCCCTTGTGGACTGAGGACCAACTACACCTGAGCAGAAGGTTGACTACAGCAGCTGAATTATTCAGTCTGTGCCCAAAATACTTTTGGTACTGATACTAAGGAATATAATATTTGACATATTCAAAATTAGGCTTCAGCCAGAAACACAGAACTCAGAGCATGATGCCACTAATGTGGGATTTACCAGTTTGTTTTTAAGACAGCTGAGGTAAAGAATCAGTCTTCATGTTTATTATTAAAATTCATGATTCATCTGATGTTCTTATCTGTGTCTTAGAAAGTCCTGTTAGTTCAGCTGAGAGCATCTGATCACAAAAAAAGGGCTGTGGGCTTAAAGCCATGTATATGATTTGTCTTTTATAAAAAGACATTTTTCTGTCCAACAAAGAAACAAGGTACTTCCAAGTTCTCTGCAAACACTTAATAAACATGCTCCATTTTAGATCCAGTATCAATTCCATTAAAGTAATGTAAGTGAAAGGGTCGCCCCACCACTGAAAAGAAGTTCAGCATTTAGCTTCTGACTCTCTGCTCATCTTCCAGTAACTCCACATCTGTGCGGTGCTTGTCGTTGTCACGGCGATCACTTTTGAAAGGGTGCAGCTGCTCAGGGAATGTCTGGGGTCAACAATAAACATGGTCTTTTCAGGGGGATCGGTGGGGGAAATGTTCAGGAGTTTCAGGCACATACCCAGGTAGGCGTCTTCGATGTAGATTGGTTTAATCAGAGGAGAGACTGTCAGGATCTTGCCAGGCAGGTCCAGGGACATGACGTAGGCCATGCCCAGAGGATATGGGGGGTACTCCGCCTCAGCAATCACATATCTCGGCATGTAGAACTTTGTGAATGGGTTTCTTAAAACAGGGCTGTGCCACCACACCAAACCTGTCATGTAGTTTTGCTTGGCTGTGCTGGGATCCAGCAAAAGTTTAACCAAATTCTGGACGTGAAGCAACATATCTGAGTCAATCTTTATCACATAAGAAGCAATAGTACAGTGCGCGGCCAACCACTCCAGCATGACCATAGTCTTGATGGTCAGATTGTGGTAGCTGTCTTGGAAGTTACTCTGGATCAGGTCGTGGTGTAGCTGATTCTCCTGTTTGAGCTTCTCTTGCCACTGTTCAGCATCAGCTCCTCCAGGCAGACCCAGTATGAAGAGGGTCTCGACCAGCTGACCCAGAACCATTTTCTCATTTCCCCATGTCTTTCGAATGGTGTCCCGAGCTTCCACATTACTGGGTGCAACTGGAACCATCAGGACCAGGAAAGGCGTCCTGGTCTTACATGCTGGCGTGTCATCCATGATGAAATTGTAGTTTCCTGGATAGGCCACATGATATAATGATGGAGATGGTGCTTCTCTGTGAAATGGAGTACTCCAGATACTCAATTTCCCATCAAAGCTGAGGGAGATTATCAGTACTCCCAAGATGCAGATCAAAATGTTTCTGAAGTATCTCTTCCTGGTCCCCATTAAAGCTACAGAGAAAAGAGACTCATGTTATCACGGGATAGCGGCACTTTCTTAGGAAATATGATTCAAATGAAACAGAAACACACAGTTTAGCAATCTAACATTTTAGCGGGAAAAAAACACAATTTAATGAGTTTTAAAAAATGCAATTACAAAAGATGCAAAAATGGTGTCCCTTCAAATCAATGTAAATCTTATCAGTAGCGTTTGAAATGTTTTAATGTTTTGAACATGAAAAGAAACATTTCTGGACAGTTTCTTCTTGTATACCAGCTCGATTGTAGTTCACAGATTATATGCATAATACCTCCAAGTATAGATTAAGGTGTGTCTAGCCTCCCATACACTGTCTACATNNNNTAACAATTTTAACAATTGCATGGGGAGATAGTGGGGGCCACATTACGTACTATATAGTGATAGCAGAAACCCAGTGTAGCTATAATTACATTATGTCAATAACTGAACAGGGGCAGTAGTTTCTCTCTCGCGCTCGCTCTGTGAACGAGGGTAAACAAAAACCACGTGACTACTTTCTGGTTACAGCTCTTCACTCTCCACTTTAAAGCCCGGTCATCTACAGTGGATGAAGATGATTATTATTGATGGTCATTATGAAAGGCAAACTCAGTGAAGAAACATGGGGCTGGCAGTGACAATGAGGAAGCGGTGTGGACGATCAAAAACAGGAAATTGACGAGCTCCGAAGAGGGTTTGAGGGCACAGTATCCGGAAGCAACTAATGCGTTCTCATAACGTTGCGCAAACCTTGGGAGTTAAACGTAGGGTTCAAAGTTGTTGTTGTGTAAATGTGTTTTTATGACCTCAAACTAATTTACAGTCTGCCCGAAATGCTGATATTTAAACAGCAAATTGAGTTGTCGGGTCACCATGAGGCTACACCCGCGCCCAGTTTTCCCATTTCTCTAACTTACCCTTAGCTCGATCCTACACTTCTTTCTTACGCACTTATTTTCTCCGTTGTCCGTTTCTCTTCTGCGGGTGAGACCAGTGATATCACCGCAGATAAGATCCGGGTCGGACGAGAAACAGCAACCGTTGTACAGCTCGTACCAGGTGAGCTGTACATGTGGGCGCCGCCCACATGAAGCGCCAGCTCCTGACTTCCCAGTTGCCCTTCATGGGAGTGTAACACAGTCAGCCACGTATCATCAAATCAGCCTGCTGATTTATTCAGAGTCACACATAGTCACACATAGTCCTGTTTTTTTTTTCTTTTACTGCACGTATTTGTCAATATAGAATATGATTCTGATTATGCATCAAATGTAGAAGGCACTCTGGGACATTATTATAATGTAATAGGCTTTTACACCACTAGATGTCACACTGTGGTCAATGTAAAAAATCCTAAACATTACCACCTGATGTTACGTTAACATTAACATTGCTCACGGTTCGGAACTGGAATCGGTTCTACACACTGTTCACATGCACTATGATACATTCTGCTGCTTTGTACCGGACTTTCTAATTTTAATTTTATTAGTTTCAGTCTTACTCATTATATAATGTAACAAGAATGGCACTTGATAGAGCACACATCTTCCAAGGCTGAACAATCTTGCACGCCTGTCTAGCTCATGTAACAGAAAAATAAAAGGAAAAAGGAAGCAGTCTGAAAACATAAATTATTTATTTGTCATAAAACCTATTAAATACAACTCTGTATGTAAATTGGATTCAGCATTTTCTTCCATCAGATCTGGATTATTATCAGGATCTGCACCAAACTGTAAATTCATAGAGGTCAACACAGTAAGATCCATACATTATTTCCTGAGCAATTGATGAAAAAATTGTCTCACAATGTGAAGGACGGTAATTAAAACATTCCTGGATCTGCACCTTTAACCAGATCTCCACCTAAGTTTAATGGGTTCTTCCCTGGCTCACGCCCCATATTCCCACCGCATTTGGTGCAAAACAGTTCAGTGCTTGTTTTGTAATCCTGCTGACAAAATAAACAGACGTGGTTGAAAACATAACGTCCATGGCAAAGGTAGCTAGGGAAATCATGAATTTGACTTCTGATTAGTTCCAACATAAATAAAAGTACCTTGAGTTTTGACTGGTCATAAATCAGTTGCAGATTTCATGTGAATCCCATAAATAAATGTGAAAACAATTTGAGTCCAAATCCCAAACAAATTAGACTAAGCATCCTCCTGAAACAAAATCCCATAAAAAAAGAAAAGAACAGTAACAGTGCTCTTACTACTAAAACCTACGCTTTCTAACAACATCACACTGTGCTGCCTGAAAACTGAATAATGTGATTAAAATGTCATGATTTGATGACAATGCAAGGACAGCCTTATCTAGACAGAGCTGTGATGCTGTTTAAGCGTCACTAAACTAGACACTTAAGACCTTGAATGAAACTTGATATCCCGTCCATGTCAAAACAGCTGAGCTGAAACAAGACACTGTGGAATATGTGAACCTGATTAAAAATGATGGCAAAACATTGTACCTGTGCTAAAAACAGATTAGCTATTTAGTACATACTCGACACAGTGCAGCTATATAGACAGTACATGTACAGTTACAGTGCCATCAGGGTGTGTGAAACCAAAGCAGTCATTGTTCTGAACAGCCTCATTCTAACCTCTATGGAGTGAAAACTGTGACACAGTTTAACTAGCTGAGTTCCCTCATCAAAATATCCCCTATTTTCTCATTCACTATGCTGACATCCCCTCAAATTAGTTATTAGTCAATGTAAGCTATGACTCAAATGCAAGACATAGGGGACAAAATCCTCATCCTGTGCAAAGAAAAAGTAGGGCATAGTATTTAGTAGCAGAAGTAATTTTAAGTTCAGCTGAGGTAGTATGAGGCTTACACACTCTTTCATAGATTGCTTTTTTATGCTAGCACATCTGAAACATACTAACATATGCACATGCTTTGTTGGAGCAGCATAAATATAACACACTGTAAATGTATTGCCTTAAAAGTAAAAACAAACTTATTATAGATTGCCATATATTTAAAAGTCTGTTAGGATAAAATCTCTGATATAGGGCTCATCTTGTTTTTACTCAGACACAAGTTAGACAATTACTCATCGCCTGTCCAGTAGCAAACATTAACTACACTCAGTATATCATCATTGCAGCCTCTGAGAATTTTATTCAACAGCTGACACTAGCCCATAGGGCTTTTAGAAGTGTGAACAGGCCATCACAAAGCAATGACAATGAGCTGCAGACTGCAAACATAAAGAAAGCTTTCCCGATCTCTCAATAGCTGCAAAGTATTTTCAAGTTTAAACCTGCATTTGTTGCATAAGCTTCAAGTGGTCTTCCTCTCCTTTTTTTTTCAAGTCATTGCTTCTTTTATGCAGCACTACTGCACCCTGAATTGATCAGAAATACGTGTCCAAGCATCCTGATGCTCATGGCATGCATGTCTGCCTTTGTGCATATGCAAATACAACCACCGCGTCCTTAGAGTACCTTTAATTCCACTCAATCACATTTTCACTGTACTTAAGACAGAAAATATAAATACACTTCCTTCATAATTTTCTTTGTTGGCAACCCACATGAATTTTAAATACCCCAAAAGTTAAAAAACGTAAGTATTTCTTTAGTGCAGTTGTTCAGAAACGTCTGCAGTGTTTCCAAAGTTGTGATCTTAATTCTCATTTCTGAAATGAGGATGTACGAGAACTATATACAGGTATAGTAGCAATCTATAAATAAGTTAACTTCCCAATACCCTGCCATCCTACCCCTTCCACCCAAGTGAGTTCTCTATGCATTGGCAGTAGTCATTGTCCTAACAAGGTGGTCCAGGCTTTTTCATGTCTGTCCAGTAATTTATCAGCTCTTGTGGAGAACCAAGAATGTAGGTGATGATCTTGGAGTATTCACAGCGATCGTATCTTGTGTTATAGGCCTTGAACTGGGAAGGGTTTGGTGGCGACGTGGGTGCAAGGCCTAGATTTTTCATGCACATTCCGATATAAGCGTCCTCTATGTTAAAGGGCTTGATTGATTTTGAGGCTTCCACAAATTTCTCTGGAAGATCGTTGGAGAAGACATATCCCATGCCCAGAGTATAGGTAGGGTACTGGGGATCCGGGTACATCTCCTCAGGCACATACCACTTGGAGTCCTTTGAACGGATGACCGGCCTGTTCCACATAAGCATCCCAGTCAGGTAGTTCAGCTTGGGGATGCCTGGCTTCTGCAGCATAATCACCAGATTGTCAATGTTCAAGAACATGTCTGAGTCAATCTTCATGGCGTATGCTGCCGTAGGGCAGCGGGTAGCAAGCCAGTCCATGATCACCATGGTTTTGATGGTTAGATTCAGGTAGGTGTCCATAAAGTCACTCAGGATCAGGTCATGGTGCTGGAGATTCTCCTGTTTGAGCTTCTCCTGCTGCTGCTCACCATCAGCTCCTCCAGAGAGGCCCAGCACAAACAGAGTGAGCACCACTTCGCCCTGAACCAGGCTGTCTTTGCCCCATGTCTGCCGGATGGCGTCACGAGCTGCTATGTTATTTGGTGCGACTGGAACCATCAGGACCAGGAAAGGGGTCTTGGTTTTGCACACCTCTGTGTTATCCATAATGAAGTGGTAGTTGCGTGGGTAGGCTTGGTGGTATCGATTACCTGTAGGTGCTACAGAAGGCCGTTGTGTAGTTTCGTGGATTTCATTTAGTTTAACTCTTTGTTGTGAATGGACATAATGACGAGGTGGATTAAGCCGACTGGTCCACTGCACATGAAGTGGAAAGCTCTGCCACCATGACAGAAAGCTACTAGACAGAGTATAACACAAGATGAAGACCACTAGACAAAGCACGATTAGGAACTGGAACCAGGAGTGAAACAAAGACTTCTTCTGACGAGAAGAGCTCTCAACAGGATGGCTAAAAAGAAAAGAAAGACAAAGTCAAAACTGGTGAGTATACCTCTTCAAAATAAGACAGACCTTTCTATATTTTGTCAACCAAGTAAACAGCTTCAGAGTAAATGTGTTAGGGCTGGGCAACATGGCTAAAATCAGTATCACAATGTTAATACAAATTTTTTTCCAATATTGAACTAAATATAATAATGTGTAAGTTCAATACAATAAACTGTGTTCTACTGTTAAACATTACATTGCAAACAAATCTTTTTGCTTAGAATAATTTGGACAGAATTTTATAACAATAACAGTTCTCATGTTCAATAAACCAAATAATTAAATATGAATTGAAATAACTAGTTGTAGCCCTAAAGACAAACTCAGCTGAGTCCACGCTGGGAAATTAAAGAGAATGTAAGAATATAGAACCAACCAGCCTCACAGCTTCATTCTGATGGTTTCTCTGATAAAGTGTGCCATAGTATTTTGCATGTTACTCGTGGAGAGAGTAGAAATATAAATAGACGTATCAAAATGCCGAAACTAGTACTTGAAATGAAATAACAAGTCAGCAGCATGATGAGATCAGACGAGGACCATAGTAGGCAGAAGGTCAGATACGGATTGATACTAAACCCCTGGCGACAAATCGTGCCCGGACTCCTGATACCAACAGGCACCTGCAGCAAACCTTAAAGTGAACAGCCAGCAGCCTCAGAGCTTACTGATGTGAAGCAGTGATCCCCTGCACCTGAGCGGAGAAAAACCCCAAGAGTGGCCCTGAACCCAGCGGAGACGCGGGCAGCATGGACAGTAGGAAGCCGACCTACGCCTTGCGCGCCTGAGGCCGTCGGATGAGAACCCTGACACGGGCAGGGGCAACAGCAGCTGCAGGGCGGACAGCGCCCTCTGTGAACGCCATGAGTGGAGCTGTTGCCTGTCGGGTGTGCTTTTGAAATTCATTGTTAGGGATCTGAAAGCTTCACCTCCACTACAAAAGTAAAATGCTACTACTGAATTACTGTCATGGACTGTGATGTTGCAGAATCCTGGTGGTAGGACATCCCTTTATTTATCTGACCATGTAGAACAACTGTGTGCTTTAGACTAGGTCACCAAATCATCTCAAAAGAGGCAAGGCAGGTAATCAGGTG
>JBBMJY010000020.1:3732244-3752418 GCA_037833715.1 Toxotes lorentzi
AAATCAATGTGCAAACAAGAGTACAAGATAAAACAACACAGATACAGGCCACACGTGGCCATTGTCATATATTTCCCCTTCAAATATACTCGAGACACTGTTTTTAAGTCATTGTTTGGCTTCTTCTTGTGTACCTTTTTTTGTTTTAACATTCATCTAAAGCAAATGTGTACCCATTATTGCCTAATACACACCCTTGTCTATCGTGTTTCTAGTTGAATGTGTTCATCAGTGGCCTTGTCTCAGAGGCAGGGCTGATCCTGTCGAGATCATTGTCTTGAAATGATAAACAAGAGCAGGGAATAAGCTAAGATGAACTGCAAGCAAAGAAAGGAGTTAACCTCAAACCTACATTCACTTATGTCGACAGATTTTTTTTTCTTGCGACTTGAAAAATCACATGGTCAAACAGATAGCTCTTTGTGGATTATAACCTTGCGTCACACACCGTAGTGTCGTGAACGTCCCGAACCAGCTCTGAGTCAAGGTCTCTCTGAGTTAAAGCAAACAACAAAGCTGCTTAGAGCCACACCAATCTTCTTTACTTTACTTTATTATCTTTATGACTAGTAAACCAAAGAGATAACTTCGTCATCAATGAGCATGTGTGGCATTTGGCCTCGGTTTTCCTCAAGGTGGGTGGGTAATCATTTTATTTGCTGAGGGAATAGAAATGACGCAGGTAAGGGGTCACTTAAGTTCACATATTGCACATGTCACGTGTCACCAGATTCAATTCTAATAAAACTTCTGTAACGTATAAAACTCTGAGTCAGACCTTGAAGAGATGAATTCCAAATAGCCTTAGATCTATTTTGTAACAAATTCTGCAAAATCTGTCAAAAACAAAGAATTATATTCTCAAACACATGGTTATCTTGTAAAGCGTTGAACTCAAATGACCTCAGATGTAATGAAGTCTACAACACACATTCATTAATTTTACATTAAATTATTGTGTATGGACTGCATATCTCATGGCACCCCATAATCCTGCTTTTCCATTTTTATTTAGTAGAATACACAATGCGGGTGTGTGGAAGCAGTGAATGGGGGTTGTCAAAAATAAAAACTGCTATGATTCATGCACCTGCTCTTTTTCCATGGCGTGGTTTAGTAAATAGGGATCCAGGCGATTGTCTGCTGTAAAATGCTTATTGACCATAAACTCAAGGTGCAGATGAAAAAGAGGATGTGATTATATTGAATATACATATTAAAGGATCAGTTCACCCAAATCACACATATTTTCTCACTTATATGGTACCAAGCCATGCAGATAGACGTTGTTTTTGAGATATCATTCTCTAAAAGATCTGCCACCAGCTTGACCTATTGGAGCTGAACGCAATTAGATTTTTAAGACTCATAAGATCTGGCTGTAGTCGCTTTGAGCTCAATGCTAAATTCAGTATGTAATGCTGACCTTGTTAACTATCTCAGCTTAGTGTGTTAGCATGTTAACATTAACTATCTCTAAACAGGAGAAAAAAAATTGACCTTGTGGCAATTGATCGAAAAGTTATTGATATATTTTTAATACTGTTTTCAGCAGACATCGGGGAAGGTATCTTCACATCTCAGCAGATAAAATGGCTCTGCATGGCTAGATGCAGCTAGGTTTCACACATTTTTAGTAATTTGGGTGAAGTTGCCCTTTACACTGTGACAGGTGAAACGCCTGGTGCAAAAATGTGGTGCAACTAGATGCTCAAAGGTCTTGCTTAAGTCTTTCTTAGGCTTTGTCCACTCAACACAAAGACGTCTGTACTTTCCAATCTTTGTTTCTGGGCTGGAATGTCTGAAGTGCTTTTTATGGCTCTGCAGGTGACAGTGACCTTTGATCCCTCACATGCACACTCTCCCTGGTTCTTTTTGAATTGCTGAGTGCACACCCTAGCTGACAACAGCTGGTTTAAGGAGGAACGCCCTTGGGGGAACAACCACCCAAGACAAAGGATCTCTACGTTTGGGCCCCACCCCTGCTGACAGGTTCAGGACCTCCCCCTCCTCTCCTTCCTCCTCTTCCTCTTCGCCTTCTGTCTCCTTCCCCACCATCCGCCCCAGACCTCCCAGAGCTCCCAGCCCTAGCATAGAAGCAGCTGAAAGTCCGAAGTGTAACAGAGGGGAGTCCGAGAGGCCGAGTGGCCCCATGCTGCTGCCTCCTCCAACTGAAAAAAGCGGTGCCCCATGGTGCCCCAGGGCTCTGGCGTGGCAGAAAGCAGAGAGAGGCAAAGAGGTCCCGAGACCCCCAAGAAGAGCTGCAGCAGCCCCAGGTATGATAATGTGGGCTCCGCCTACAGGGGGCAGTTCAGCTGCGCTCTGGTGCCCGGGGATGCCCAACCCTGACCCCAGCCTGCTTGGAGCACCTTGATCCTGGGCAACAAAGTGCCCGTGGGCTTTGATGTGCTTGCGCAGCGAGCTGGGATCTGTGTAGCGCTTCAGGCAGCCTGCCATCTTGCAGTAGTAAGGCTTGTCAACATAGTGGGTGCGGGTGTGTTTGAAGCGGTCACTAGAGTTGGAGTAACGTTTGCTGCAGCCTTCATAAGGGCAGATGTAGGGTTTTTCTCCTAGAGAAGGAAAAGAGAAGAGATGAAAAATAGAGGAAGGAAGGATGAATATTTGACTTAAGAACTGAAGAAGCCTTCCATAATGATAAAAAAGAAATAAGAAAAAGATTTTAAAAAAAAAGATTTATTTTTTATTTTAATGGCCAAAACATGTTGGTGCAGAAGATGTTACACCCAGTTTAATATTGCTCAAGCTCCAAAAGCACTGGATTGTCTACTCCCCACTTTCTTACACTTTGTTAAATCCTTCCTGAAACAACTGAAACGTTACACAATTGTTTTCACAGGCTGAGCGGTACTCTGCATGACAAGCAAACTGGTCATGTTGTGTAAGGGACAACACAGCATGGTACTGTTTTGTCAACTAATGAGACAGGAGATATGAGACCAGTCACCGTTGAACACTTCACTGGCCATGAACATTGCACAATACCAATATAAATGTAAATTTGCACTAGGTGTGTGTAAAGTGAAAAGTTATACATGGGTGTGGAAAGTGATCGTCAGCGGAATGACAGGCAAGATCAGGAGTTTTTAAAGGATTATCACTGTTTCTTATTGTGGGTGTCAGATGACTGATGGTAACCAGAGCAGAACATAATGGTGCTATGAAAACACACCGGCCACATAAAACGTTATATGAGGCCAACATGTTTTCTGTAATGTAAATGATTACTCAGTTCTGAGGAATTGGCCTATCCTTTCATCTGTTTTTCTCTACATCTTCCTACTCCTACCTTAACCATTGCGGGTTGCATACTTTTCTCCCATGTGTTTGATTTCAAAGCATAGTTTAGTGTTTTTCCTTTCCCTACAGTGCCCAGGTTCTTCATAATGAAGGAACATGTTAACTGTGGCTCACTGATGTGTTTTTAATAGTTTTTAGACTGAGCTCTATGGTACAAAGGAATAACAAATATCAGGCTTTGTACACAACCAATACTTGGTTTTGGTCGTTTCAAGAGGTCTGTTGGCAATAGCAGAAATGTAGAATATCACCTTACTTATCCCATAATCCCTTTTCCCTGTGAACTCACCTGTATGTGAGCGGGTGTGTATCTTCAGGTTCTCCAGACGTGAGAAGCTCTTGTTACACGTGGGACAATGGTGCGGCTTCTCATTGGTATGTGTGCGGATGTGAATCAGCATTTTGTATCTATAAAACAGAACACCATGTTCAGCTCAGCAGAAGTGTTTTTTCTGAGGATGTGGCTGCAGTTATGACCCAGTCTTATACCTTACCTCAAGCCATGACCTTATTTAGATCTCATTTCATCACTCTGTTGTGTGGTTAAGCAACCATCTTCATTTTTTTTAGTAACTACTCTCCTTTGCTGATAGAATTTGTGTTGTCTTTGGCAAAAGTCCTTATGATTTTTAACACTTTTAACTTGGGCAGGCTGCAGTGTTTGCAGTTGATGATCCCGCAAATCAGGCAGCAACTATCTGACTTTTAAGTTGCATTGAAAACTCATGCGGATCGATGGATGTAAATTTCAACTTCTCTTACAATTTCCTGGTTGACTGGTGGTTAATTGGTGAGTACAAACTCACGCTTAGCAAAATGTGTTCAAACCCACTGAACCATGAGAACAAAGCAGATACAGAATTCACAGTGTAAGATACAGTCAGACAGCGTGAAATAAATTAAATGCTCTAACAACCCGAAAGATACTTAAAGGGAAAGTACTTCAGTCGATTAATTCCTAACTTAATTAATAAACAGTAACCGGTTTTAGGCATTCGATAAATTTTTAATGTATAATGTACCAAATAAGAGAAGCTGGTTACAGCTTTTCAAATATGAGAATGTTCTTGCAGCTTTATATTTCATGTTAATGTAGATTACATTTAGCATTTGTGTGTTTTGACTGTTTGTAAGACAAAACTACTTCAGGGCCTGGATTGTTGACGCCATTCATGCACCTGACTAAAGAGGTTTTTGCTGTTAGGGCACCAACCTAAACTCTGTAAGACAAACTCAGATGTGCAAAATCAGTGTCCTTCTGATAAATAAGAATTATTCATTATTATTATTATTATTATTATTATTATTACATTAGTCATTTCCCCCACTATTTTGGCTGCCGGTGACATTTTCTCTTGTTCATGACACATATGAAATATATCAGGTAATTCAGGTAATCATAAAACTGATCAACAGTACTTAATTTTATTTATTTTAACTAAGTACACTTGAAAAATATGTTTGTATTTTTTCACACAACCATTTTCTGTTAAAACTTTAAGTTAAAACTTTAGTTTATTCAAAGGCAGCACACAACACAACAATGTGAACATACCTGGCATTGAAGCCCCTCCCATTTCGAGCACAGCCCTGCCACTGGCAGCAGTACCCAGAATCCTTTTCAGGTTTGACATGGAAGTCGTTGATGTGATCCACCAAGTCCTGCAGTGAGTCGAACAGCAGGTGGCACTGCAGGATAGCGAAGGAACGAGAGATTACCCAGTACATACTAATATCACAACTATACTGACCTGACTGAATTATTTATGTTTTCCTGAATCCATTGAAACATCAAAAACATTTTATATCCTAATATACTGTAAATTAATACTTTAGTCTATGGTACACTGTTACACTATTGTTTTTATATTGTCATTGTAATGATTAATCATTTAGTTAATAGATAATGCTAATAGATAAACACACAACACACAAACTACAATTTCCAAATTTTCTCTGTTTGAGAAAAGAAGAATAACCTCACATTTCACAATGTTTTCCTTTGTGCTTGATAAATGACTACAATGACTCATCAAGTGCCATAACTGCTTTCAAATAATCACGTCAGCACAGATTTTAGCATTGTATCCTTTGGTAATGTGTATTGTCTATCTCCTTTGTTTTCCATGATTGCACCATGATGTTCTCACCACCAACAGAGTAACAGCTTCAGCCTTTTTCACCAAAACAGTCTATGATATCCTTACTATTGTTCTTCTGTGTGGGATCATTGTAAAGCAAACTTTATGAAGCCTGTGGCAAAACGCATTTTTAACACAGTTGCACTTTAACAAGAAAAAAAATTGCGTGGAATATTGTAGAATTCATGCCCGTCCCTTTGTTTGTGTTTTGATAATTATATTTACCTTCATCCAACGGCAGGCCAGCTGACCGTCCAGTGAGGGCTCTGGTGAAACTTGCTTCTCTCTGTTCTGACCGATGAACATGGCGGAGGGAAAGCTGTAGCTCCTCGGTGGGCTTCCAATCGGCAGATAAAATGGATAACCCTGTGGTGAAGCTCTGCCCTCCACGCCTTGATGACGAGGTGTTTCCTGAGAAAGAGGAGGAAGAAAATGGTCTCAGAGTTCACAAGAAAGCAAAGTAAGACAATCTAAATCACATCATGTCATTCAGACTGCACCGTTCATACCAACCTCCAAGTAGTAATTCCAAACTGAAGACAGTGGGGAATTTTAGACAATATACAAAAAAAGAAAGCTGTAACATTTTCAGCACTGGCAAAGAAGAACAAATTTTAAAGTGACAAGCCTGTTTAGGTCAGCTCTTAGCAGGAAAATGGCAGAATAACATTGTAAAAGGCATGAAAATAAATTTTAATTTAAAAGTGCAAGGTTCCACTGTATTGAACCCTGCGGTGCTGATGATGAGGATGACTGATGATGACTCTCTTCTTTACTTTGGCTAGAGCTTTACAATATGATTAATATTATTAAAAATTGTTTAACTGAAATAATTTACTTCTGTCTTTGATTCCAAATAACAAACTTTATTTACTGGTAAAATTGTGAAATCAAAGTGTTTCAAAGGTGGATGGAAGCTCTGCATGTTCAAAATTGGAAGCAAAATTCACACTGGTCAGCTAAGTGAGTTATTATAGACAAAGAGCTGCTGCTACAGTATCAAAGACATTTTTGAGGAACCCAATAAGTATCTAAGGGAAATAAGGAGTGCCTCTCACAGTCAACTTTTTATGTATGAGACCATTTTAAAAAGGTACTTTCTGAGCTGAATGATGAATCTGGGCCAAGGGTAAAGATTTGATGCTCTAACAAAGAAGCGTGTGTGTTTGATGTTTTACCATTCAATCATGGCTAGAATTTGATTTAGACAGAGTCATTGGACTAGCTGTGTGCAGACGCTGCACCAACAAATTAGATTCACTTACAGGATCCCAATTCAATTCAGTTCAGTTTTGCTGAAGAAGAGTGGAGTACATTCAGTCGCAATCGGTCTCTGGCTGGATTATTCTGAGAAGACTGTGGTGCTGCCTATACATAAGATTAACTGCTTGCACACACATGCACACACCTATACAAAATGATTATTCCTCAAGCATATCTTTATGAAACAGTAGATTTTGATTCTTAACATCAGTGATGTTAAGAACATTAACATTTGTGATCTATGTTTAAAGGTTTTGTGAAACAGGTCTCCTTGATGTCAGATCTTCAAGCCAACACTTGGTCAGACTTTCTGTGCGCTCAGTATCTGTCATGGCCTGACATCATCCTGCCACGCTGTGCAGTGGGAATCCAATCTTTAAAATCAAATCTCAAAATCCACTTTAAAAACTGGCAAACGACAAACTGTAGCTGATATTATCAGATCTGATAATGATGTATGTGAGCAAAATAAAAGTTTGCACGAAATATCTTTGATTGGAAAATTAGTCACTCACCCGACAGAATAGATGTGGCTGAGGGCTGCTGCTGCTGTGAGGGGACTCAAGAGGTGAGGAAGGGGAGGGGGAAGAGGGGGAGGAAGGGGAAGGAGAGAGGGAGGAGGTATGGCGGGAGGAGGGCGACAGGCTGAGGTCCATGGCCGGAGGAGTGAAGCAGGACCCGGGTCGTTCTTGAGAGGAAGACTGGGAATCTAGAGCCAGAAAAGCATATTACATTTTCTGGGCATTATTAGGCACTTCGAGTATGATGTTAAACGGTCCATTCAGACTGTCACAGAGGCCATGCTGTGGTTTTCTTTCAGGTCACTTTATGTCAGTGTCACGCTCCTCCTGTTATGAGCCACACTGACAAATCTGGGGACAATGTATGTCTATCTGAGGACAGAAAAGCGCTACTATTCATTGGATTTACAATATTAAGTTACTGGGAAAGTGAGAACAGTTAATCCAGTTATTATACTATTACATTATCACGGGGGGTGGAATATGCTCTTAGACAACCTGCCTGGTTAACTCTTACCTGGGGAGGAGGGTGGTGAAGGAAAGGTTGTACATAGCAGGCGTGGTCGTGTGGAGCTGAGGGGGGCACAGATAGAAGAAGGACAAGTCCTCTTTCCTAACCTCACTGGACCATGTGTCCGTCCTGAGGGAAGCTTCAAGTCCAGCGGCTCATCCAATGACAGCATGGCTGCTGGTTTACTGCTGCCCACCTGGAGGGAGAGAACCAGGTTAATAAACCGAGTGAATGGCTTTCAGTAACATAGAACTTAAAGTGTTCTTATGTTATGTTAAATGGCTCTTATGTTATCTTTGGATGTTGTTGGATCCAGGCTTAAACCAGCATTCTTTTATTTTTTGGCCACTTGGTGGCAGCGCAACAAGCTATAAACACAACAGTGACATATTGTCACCTTAGAAAGTTAACATGGTGAAACTTGCAAGTTCACCATTCACACAGCCAGCGGACACAGAGCAATGATTCTGTGTCACAGAGTAAAATGTATAAAATCTCTTTTTTGGAACGTATCTAATGCAAAGGACTGCAGGCATTTAAGAGTTCTTCTTAACCTTAACCTTCATATGCTCTCCCTCTTTCTCTCTGACAGAGATCCACAGGTCTCTTGTAGGTGTTAACTGCTGCAGGAAATCCTCTCCTGCACTCACAGCGGAGTGCGACAAGTCTGGTCCATTGGACAAAACACACGTCTGCTCCCTCATATCAAAACAACCACATGAACAGTCTCTCACAAAGGAACACCAACCAACCAGGTAAATAAAATGCCTTTGCATCAATCTGCCACTGACATCAGAGCAAAGCAGGTGAAGATCTGAGGTGAAGGAAAGCAGTGTGACTGTGTGAGGAAGCACTGCATTTAAATGTTCTCCATAAAAACGTCTGCTTTACATTTTACTAGACAGCTGAACTATAAATTTAGTTGTCTGCTTTTCTAAAAAAAAAAAAAAGTCTGGCTTTTGAACTATTGTGAAATCATTCTGGCAACATTACTCACAGCTTCAGTCGGATCTGTTGAGACCCTATTAAAGCATTCAAATATTGTGGTTTAAAGCGAATGAACCGTGCTCAGCAGGGAAACAGCCAGCGTAGTTTCTGCAGTAAACAAAACATAAATCAATTAGAGTGGACGTGGCGGTTTAACATCAGTCTAAAGTTCGCAGAATCAGATTCCAGCGAGTTCAACAAATTTAAACTGATGCGGCTCACTAGATTTTAGATTAAAATATTTTTGCATTTGTACAAATTTTACTTTTGTGACCCTGATGGAACAACGTTGTCCACTTGTTACATGGACTTGTTTCCTGTACAGTGTAAAACAGGAAGACAGGAACTTAAACCACCCTGAGGCAGGATGTTAATAAACAACTTAAATGTTACACAAAAACAAAAATACTGATTATGCTTTAAGTGATGATGAAATATGAACTATTGGCGTAATAATAATAAAACGTAAGCCTGCAACAGTCCAAAATAATTGTATATTGTGCAAATAAATTCCACTACTGTAACAAGAGTTACACAAACATAAAGAAAGCATGGCACATTTTGACTCTTCATAGTAGGAAAAGCACATTTTACACCTGTGAAGAGTCAAAATGTCTGCTGTCATAAAGGCCTCTCATGACATATTAAATAATCAGTCAGCAGCTGACTGAGCTGAAAATGGTCAGATGAAAGAAAGGGATATAACCATAGATCTCCTGGGCCTGTGACCCATAACTCCACTGAACTTTACTTGGTGTGTACATTTTACATATAAAATCTGCAGCGTTTTCATTTTGTTTTTTGTTTTTTCATTTGATCATAATTGAAAATATAGACCTGTTCAGGCATTAGGTCCAGTATTCAAAGACCATCCAGTCAATTTGAGAATGGTAGGAGAGTCAAATGCTGTGTTGTGAATTTTAGCTGATCTGTTCCTGAGGGAAAAACCTCTGAGAAGAATAATGTTGTGGGTTTGTTATTGTGATCCTCTACATTTCTGTGGTCCGCCTTCTCTGAGAGCCAAAAGAGATTCTGCAGTAGTTTTCCACCCATAGCAGTATGATACTCTGGATGAAGCATGAGACAAAAAGCTACTTTGGTCCATGACTCAACTCGTAAGTTCTTGTTAGACCGAATGACTCAAGATCCAGATATCTGCTTCAAAGGGAAAAAAATCTCGCAGGAGGAAAACTCTGCAGTGAAATGGACCAAACCTGGAGGGAAATGCTTGACAGCTGCTGGGAAAGTTGACACAGCGCACGCACATGTTTTTCAGTAACCTTCTGCTTCTCAGTCACACTGTCACACAATTTTTACACCTGAGAGCTGCTCAGACCATCATTTGTTGTAAGGACACCTCCCCAAGACTAATATCTACTATTTTTAAAATAGAATGAACTACCACTGGGAAAGACTGATACACAGATGTAGCTGACATTCTTTTTAAACACACAAGATGAGATGCTGCTGACATTGGAGTGCTAACTGTTTTCCCCTGCTTCAAGTCTTAATGCTAAGCTAAGCTAATCGTCTACTGCATCCAGCTACAAACTTAATGCACAGATGGGAGAGTGGCATCAACTTTTTCATCTAACTCCCAGCAAGAAAGCAAGTAAACATAACTTCCCAAAATGTCAAACTATTCATTTAACCTATGTCTGAAAACAGTACTGTCTTGCAGACTTTCACTTGAAACCTTACACACACACACACACACACACACACACACACACACACACACACACCGTACAAACATGTTTTGTTTGCAGGTATCTGAATCTGTTTTTCTAGACAGTAGTTATATATTTAGGCAGTGTTTGCCTCCAGTGGACCTCCTAAATGGCGCCAGACATGGGCTGCAAGTAGATTTGTGACACAACTGCAAAGCCTCTATTGGGTGTCTCACTATATGGCACTTTAATGATAGCTGGCAGTGAGAGCATTCTTAATTTACTCTCACTGACCGGATTCAAACCGACAACTTTCCAGCTACATGTACACCTCTTTAACTTCTAAACTTGCTGTCACCACACATTCCTTCACAATCACCGACAGGATCCCCCGACATAATATGAGGCAGAAGCTAAACCACAATGAAGTCAGTGTTTAGGTCCTCCTGTCGGCCTGCCAGCTACCTCACCACACTGGTTTCACATTCCACAGCAACCTCGCTGACTTCTCTCTCTCACACACACACATACACTCTGCTATTTGGAGGCATTGTGAAGGCACGCACATACAGGACCATATGTATCCAGGCACGCAAGCAGACTGAAGTCACACCAGACATGCGCAAGACTCAACCACATGTGAGCCCCCACCTCCAGCAACTCCTCCCCCTCTTTTCCCTCAATGACCTGCGTTTGGATCACCCTACGGCCTAGCAAAACACACACACTGACTGTTCACACACACAACCATATGTACGTGTGCACGCAGTCATCTATAGTGACACACATGCGTTTGTCTATCTGTATGTGTATCTTTATCCCAAACTTTACTGTTTCAACTAAACACCTGGCCCCAACCCTTATTATTACCCTAACTTTAACCAACTTTAACCCTGACTTAAAGAACCTTAAAACTAAATCTTAACCTTCAAATTTGTCCTTTGAAGGAGTGAAAACCAGACAAAATGTCCTCACAATCCAGGACTGTCCTCACTACGCTGTTTCAAAACTGATATTTGTCCTCACAAAGATAGCAATACAAGACCACACACAAAAACACAGGCAGTACAGGACATGTGCGTGTGCATATATATTTGGTCACACCCATATTCTGAGGACTTCAGCTTTTTACTTGCACATATACAATAGAATGCACATTCACACACACTTATACATGCATATAAACACCAGTATGCACTTCTCTAACAATTTTAACATACGCACACAGTTGCATGTAAAACAGTTCAAACATACTGTACATACACAGTGGTGCTGATGCCCCTGTGTCTTCTGAAAAGCAGCAATGCACATGCTTGTGTACATTCAGTCATATCCATATTCTGTGCACTGGAGCTCTTTAGTGCGCAAAGTACACACATGCATCTACACATGCAACATACAAATACACACCAAATCTCACTTGCAAACATGAATTTCTTCTCATAGAAATGCATTAGAAACCAATTTTTTTCATAGTTATATGTAAAACAGTACAAACACATACACAGAGTGGTAGCCCCTTGGGTGTAACGTACGTACACAAACACACATAAGACAGTCTTTCCTCCTGTCACAGGAAACCTTTGCTTCCACGGCGCCCTGATCTGGCCTCTCCCTCTCCGTTTTTTTTTTTCACTCCTGTCTCTCTCTACTTCCCTCCCTCTCACTCCTTCCTGTGGTTTTCCTCTCCCAGTCCTCCAGCAGAGCATACCTCTCCTGTTCTCCTCCCCTCTCCTCTGCCTGCTGCACCTCCCACTCATTTTTCTTCTCTCTCATTTTTTATTCTACAGTGCGTTTTTCTTGTTTATTTCTTGCCATTCTATCATGGGAGATTTATTGAAAAAAGTGATTCTTGACTCCTGGGTACGGTGGTTCTTCATGTATGTATGCATTTTGACACATACTTGTCTGTTTCTCCTCATTCCCTTGTTTGTCGTCTTCTTCTACATATAGAATACGTCTAATAAATGAAAGATAAAGATAAAGCATAAAATTGAGAAGACAGAATCTCACATTTTTTGCAAATCTAGAGCAGGACTGGAAAATGTTTTTAAAAGTTGGTATTTTAGGTTTTTTTTTTTTTAGGAAAAACAAATACGGATTTCAGTGTTGATGGACAAGTATCAAAACTTCTAGAGAGAGGGAGGAGCGACACAAGACAGTACATTACTCCAGTAACAATGTCAGTCCTTTTTTTTAGGGGTTACATCCTTTGATCTTTCCATCCCAAATCCTTATAAGGTATTATGCAATGCTTCCGCAACTGCAACGATGGCAGGAGACTTTGTTTTTGTGACTTGGAGGCATACAGAGACAGCAGTGACTGTAACGGGGTGATGTGCATTCATGGGAAATGTCTGGAATTGGCTGAAAGTGGACACCTGCTCGAACAGCAGTGGACAAAAACAAAGAGTGGTTCGCGCTGAGAAGAAAAAGGGATTCTAAGGACACAGACATGGAATGAGAATCATGGAGAAAACAGCAGGGGGTTCCTCTTACCACACAGACTGTGGTGAGATGGAGACAAAAAGAAAAACATAGTTCTTGGAGGCAAAAAGTTTTTTTTTAAGTGGAAGAAAAACAAGAGTTCTTCTTTTCTTATTGACATCCAAGTATTTTTCAAATTACACAATATGTTTTTGCCTGTTTTCAAGAACCCAAGCCTACGAACACCATCCAAAACACTAATGACCATATCACGTTTCAAACTCGAGTCACAAAAACAAAACCACTGCCACTGCACTTAGGCGGTTTCTGCCGCCACGGCAGCGAAAAGGAAATTTACTGTCAGTGTTCACAACTTGTGAACGTGTTGAACCACTGTTTTATATGATGTCAACTGTGATTCACAGCCTGTTCTTTATGCCAGCGTTCAGGAGAGAGAATTTTCCTCAGGACGAGAAAAATGGCATCATGTGGGGAGACAGAGAGGGAGCAGGCGGTGAAAACACCAACAACAGGGAGGGAAACTGTGGGAGTCAGACGTGGGTTCCCACCCTTTCCTGTCCTCGCACTTTTCCCATTATTTGTCTCAGTATTATTCTCCCTCCCTCTCTCCTTCTCTTGCGTCTCAGCAGTGCTAAGTGATGCAACTCTGCAGAGCAAGTCTGCAATCGCCACCAGTAGAGCCTGCAATGTCTCTCGCGCTGACACTGGCGTCTTCACCACTTAGAGGGGAGTGGTGGCGGCTGTCAAGGGAGGAGGAGCGGGGGAGTAATCTCTCAAAACAGGGATTATTCACTTGAAAAAATGCTCTTACCAGACTCTCTGTACATGGCTAAACTAATCTTAAATCGCCCTGAGACTGTTCAACAAAGTTAACTGATTTGACAGAAAAAAGACACAAATGCTGGCTCATTACAGACTAATGTGAGGAGGGTGTCCATGCAACAGAAATAATAAGGTATGAAAATCAGCAACAGATATGTGGGGATGTTTCTGTGGAGGTATTAAATGATGCACAAACCGTAACTGTGTAGTTACATAAACCAGGATAAAAACAATTAATATTTCCGTAATTAGAGTTCAAACCCCCTCTCTCAAACTGAAGCCTTATGTTTTTGTGTGTCAACACTCAGTTAGTTCGAACTCTGCACAAAATGTAAGAGGCAAGTCAACTTGTGACCAGAAGTGAATGTATCCCACCCCTACGTCACAGAAATGAATGGGCAGAAAAATCTAGTGTGACTGTGTGACTGCCTACCTGAACACTAAGATCATGGCCCAGATTTTATAGCCTCAGAGCCCCCACGTTCAATCAGACAATCGTCTCGTCACTTTTTTTGTCCCTACAGGCCGAAAGTCCAATAGACCAGAATGCAATGCAACCTTGACACATGTTGCATTCTCAGCAAGAGGCTCCATTTTTTTTTCACTGCAAAACAGGTTGTATTTCCTCTCTGCAGTTACAGAATGGAACAAGTTCAGACACAATCTCAGGGTTGATGAATACCATGTTCAAAAAATGGAGAAAATCGAGCTACAGCTAATCGATTTACCAGTATTTTTGCAAAATAGTGATAACTCCTGTAATTAATTGAGTATATGAAGATGAAATTTGCCTTTAAGCAAGACAGTAAGGATAATAGAAGTTAATAGAATTCATCCTCAGACAAACAGGACAGATGGGAGAGGTACAAATGGAAAGGAGATCGTTCAGGGCTGTAATAAAGGATAAACCCACCTAATCTCAATTCATCCCTTTGTAGCTCAAAGATGAACTTAACCATGTATAGTCATAGTAAACAAACCTCAAGATGATACCATGTTTTAAAGCTGCGCTAATCAGTATATTTTTTTTTTTTATTAACATTGGATCAAATGTCTATGTGTGGGCCTTCTATTGAGCATTTTAGCATCTTTCAGCTCATTGTTTTGATTTAACTTCACTGTTGTGGCTCTGTCTCACTGCTGTTAGTGTTGTTTCCAGCTGCACCAAGCAGCTGTTTTCAGCTACTGTAGCCTATACGCTCACCACCAAACAGCACTGATGTCAAGTTTGCGACTATAGCAGCATAATAATGTCCAGTTTAGCATCTAAAGAGCCTGAGTGGGTGCAGATCCATCCATGTTCACTGGATGTGTATTCTTTGCTAACATATTTGCCACATACAGATTTCTTTCTCTCCCTATTCCTTCTCCTCACTCATAACCCCCACCCATAATCCCCTGCACCATCACCACCACCTCCATCCCACCGTTTGGCAGTGGGACAAGGTCAACACTGAAACCTCTTCCCTCTCTGCTTTCCCTCCCTGTAATTCCTCACCATCAGCGGAGCAACAGATCCCTCCCCCCTCTCTGATCCTTTCATCCACCGCCGCCCTCTGAGGACTGAAGGAAAAAGAAAGACTAAAGATGGAGAAGAGGATGGAGGAAAGGTCCAGGGATGTCGAAAAAAAAAGGGAATGAGTGCAGATATTCTGGGTTGTGTTGAAAGTATGAAGACAGAGAGGAAGAGAGAGAGAAGGGACATTAGGAAATGAAAGACAGAGAGGAAAGAAGGGAGTTGGTGAAGAGAGACAGACTGAGGGAGAAAAGTGTTTTAACCTTTGTTGTCACGTTGACAGACGAGGCCAAGATCAGTCTCTATCCCAGGAATCAAATTCTTTTTCTCTCTCTATCACTCATTTTCCTTCTCTTTCTTTCTATTTTGTCTTTCTCCTTCGTGTCTTTCTTTTTCCTTTCTTTTTTCTCTACATCCCTCTTTCATTCCATCAGCTCTGTCATCCAGACCTAAAACACACAAACACATGCGCCTCACATTCCTACGTGCAGAGCAGATTCACCCAATTTGTTTCCACTGTGTGTGTATGTGTGTGTGTGTGTGTGCATGTGTGCCAAGTAAGTAAATAATAACCAATCCCAGCTGTACTGTAGACCGTTCCTCTCATTCTCAGTGGGGAAACAAAGAGGGAGAGAAAGGAAAAAGGCTCCATCACATAACAGAGTAATGAGCTGGAAAAAAGTCAGCAGAGAGTTAAGCAGTAAGAATCAATAAGGTTTTAATGCTAACGGACATTAGGGGTCCTGTAGAACTGGAAGTCAACGGTCTCTGTGTTTAGGAGTTGCATGCCATTTGAAAAAAAAAATCTAATTTCTACAGCGGTTTCAGGGTCAAACCACCTTAAAGCTTTTCCATCCTGCCAGCAAGCATTTGTGAGGAGCGAAAAGCTGCTTCGCAGGTAAATGTTTTGAACTCTGTTGTGGACATATGGGCCTTTTTGGACTCTTGTTTAGTTTACGTTTTGGTAGTAGTTCCTGTTTTATTTTGAAGTCATAGCCCTTTACAAAGCCAAAGTAAATACACATGGATTTTTTTATGTAAAGTTCAAAGTTAGTATGCCTGGTTAGCTAACTGGCAGTTACACTAGCAAGTCATTCCAGTCTAAGTCTATTGATAGAAGATGAGTCATTTATCAAGCCAAACTGTGCTTTTCTCTTTACATTATTGTGAATGGAATCTCTTTGGGCTTTGGATAGTTGGTCTGACAAAAGAAGCAGTTTAAAGACATCACCTTTGGATCTGGGAAACTGAGGGGCATTTATTTTACAGACTAGATGGTTAATTGATTATTAGAAGAAATAACTGTCAGATTACATATGATGAAACCATCCTTTTTAGCTGCAGCCCTAGTGGAACTAAAAACTTGTTGAGGCGCACAGCGAAGCAGTGGCTCAACTTCATCAAAGCAGCCATGAGGAAAGAGAGATGGGAAAAAAAGGAGAAATAAGCTAAGTCTGTCCATTGTAGTCCACATCTATGGACCAATGGAACACAGAAGAAGTCCATTTCTGATCCTACGCCCATCTGCCATGCCACTTGATCCCTCTTTATAATCATTATTCCCAACTTTGCCAAGACATATTTTTTTCTTTATCCATTTTTCCTCTCTTTCTTTGCTTCTGGTTCACTCCCTCTCTGTGTCAGACCTTTTTCATTTGCCTCCTTCCTCAAACACAGACCTAAAAGAAAGAGAAGAAAGAGAGAGAGGCAGCGAGTGGGAGGGAGGGGAGAGGAGAATAAGAAGGCAGGAGAGAGGGTGAAGGGGGAGTGATGGTGGGGTGTTGGGGTGGGGTTTGCGGAATTTGCTCTATGTTTGGTTTGGAAGTGAAGGCCCCGGCGCTTGGGCTCTCAGGAGGATAACGGAAAAGAGAGGGAGAAGAAAGGGTGGTTTATGGATGTGTGTTCACCCTCACAGGTGGTCGGCACAACTGATGGGGGGGGGGGGGGGGGGGGCTTTTTTTGTGTCAAAATGTGTGTGCGTGCATGTCTGCGAGTTTACTGAACTGTGCTGGCATGTTGGCAAAGTTAATGTTATCTGTGTTCAAAGCATGTGCGTCCATTTCTCTGTTTATTTGCAGATGTTGGCACAGATGCATGTGAGCTTTTAGCATGTAAGAATCAGAGAAGGAAGACAGAGAGAGGAGGTGAATAAGACATTCCTAAGATGAAGCGGAGGAGGGGGGAGATGCAGGGAGCCAGTGGTTAGTTAGTGGTTAGAAACTAAGAGGAGAAAAATGAATGTCTGGTCCAGGGCTGGGCCCAAGAACGTTACCACAACCAGCCAACGAGCCAGAGGAGAGAAGAGAAAATAAAGTCGAAACGAGTTATGTAGAAGAGGAGGCCTCCTCCTCCACCACCACCACCACCTCCCACCCTCCTCTCATATGAGGCCTGCTAACTCCTGCATGTGCCGCAGGGGATAAAGAGGGGGAGTGGAGCTTTTATGGCTGGGCTGAACCCGCTGAACTCATCATGTACAAACAGCAGGGAAAGTAGGGAGACAACGGAGGGCAGAGGACAGCAGCCAGCAGGGGGCTTCAGTGGGGGGCTTTCAGGTTGGGAGCACGGGATGGCAGGAGGTACGAGGAGAAGGAGGAAGAGAGTGATGGAGGAAGTCTCTACTCCCTTTTCAGCCATCACCATCAGTTTAGATTGGCTGTCTTCCCTGCTTTCACTTATTACTTATTTAACTTGCCTTTCTTTACCTACTTCTTTCCGTCCTTCTCTTTTTCTTCCTTCTCTTTATCTCTGCAACATTTCTGTCCTTCACTCTTTCTGCCATTGTTTCCTTCACTTCTGTCTTTCTTTCTGTTACCCTTTTGACAATCCTTCTCTCTTGCAGTGTTTGCTTCCTTAACTTTTTCTCTTGGCAAGCTCCACTTTGATTCCTTCACTTCCTTTTCGTGTTTCTTTATCACTTCTTCTTACTTAATCCATTTTTCAGTCATTCTTTTTTTAACCATTCCTTGCTTCCTTCATTCTTTTTGCCCTTTTTCTTATTTTACTTACTTCTTTCTCTCTGTCTTTTCTTTGTTTCTTTGACTTCCTTCACCTGTTTCTTTCTTTCCTTTATAATTTCTTTTCTTCTTCCATTCTTTTCCCTGCTGTCCATATTTACTTCTCTCCTTCCTTAATCATTCCTTCTTTTGCTTTTTTCTTTACTTACTCCATTTTGTTACCTTCTTTTTTCTTTTTTTGTATTCTTTCATTCCTTCTTTTGTTCTTTTCTTCCTTCGTTCTTTTATAAGTACTTTGTTAGGCATTTTATGTCTTTACTCTGGAAATGACCATAGCCAGATGATTCAGACTGGATACATAGCAGTTGGTTGTCACCATAAACCCCTAAGTCACCAGCACTGTTCATCAATACCTCTCTTTCTTCCTCCCTTTACTTTCTTTTGCCTTGTTTGTTTGACTACCTCCTCTTGCCTCCCTCACTCATTTCTTTCTTTTCCTTAGCATGTTTCTTTCTTTCTTCCCTCACTTTCTTCCTACCTTGATTCTTTTCTAGCTTCCTTCCTTCCCTCCTCCCTTTCTACATACACACAATTTTAACACTCATACACACACGTACAGTATGCTATACATATGAGCAGCCCTCCCACCCTGCAACAGACAGTGTGGGTGGAAGGGGGCTGTAAAGCAGACGCACCCAACAACAACAGGAAAGGAGTTTGCTTGGCCCTGGGCCTTTTCTAAAATCCATCCATGAGTGTCTGTCCAACCTTTAGAGAACAGCATGATGCAACAAGCCTGCAACCTGCACATCACTGGCGTCACACGAAAATCTCACACTCACAAAAACTCTTTGCCCTGACAACCATGATGCATCACCGAAAAATCAGTAAGGAGTCTGAGTGGTGGTAGTGGACTCGTGGGTCACTCCCCAAAACCTTACCGGCCTCTTGGGACCCCATGGAGTCTCAGCTTGACTGAAAATCAGTTCAGCTGGAGTTAGGAAGTTTTTCAAATGCAGAGGCGTATCATCCTCCAGAGAAGATGAGGAGTCACGATTGGTGTCACAGGGGTGGAAGACTTGTGGGATTTAATGACCCAAAACTGCTGTGAGGAAAACAAGGGAAGCAAAGGTCTTGTCTCCACCCTGCCCCATTTGGTCCATGTGGTCAGAAGGACCATGACATACTCAAAGGTCCCACTTTGGATCAAAGCAAGATTATATACAAACTGAAATACTGTCTATTGGTGCCACAGACAGAAACTAATACCTGAGCAACTAAATAGTTTGCTTCTAAGTGCAAAATGTCCCAATATGACATTTTGCTGATCTGGCCCCCGAATCGACCGAATGAGATATACCAGCAGTACATTTCTCATACTGAGGTAACTAAAACCAATTTGTTAAGGTTATGGTAAAACAATTAGTTAACAACAATTAGTTATCAAAATAGTTGCAGATGAACTTTCATTAAATCGACTAATCAACTAATTGCCTTATTAATTAGTTTACATGTAACACAAGGGATTCACATGAGAATAATGTAATACACTCTTCTTCCACACACATAGAGGGACAATACCAGTCAGACATTATCTGTTATCTAAAGTTATCTTTTTGTTTTTCTAACAGGTTTATAAGGAGAATAACAGAGGGCCAAGGAAAGACCCCTGAGGAACATCACATCTGGTTATACTTTTCATAATGTTAACATAGCGAACAAATAACTCTCCAGTGAACCTACGCCTACTTCAAATATCCATCACTGACATGGTCAAAATTAAAGGTACATGGAGTGGATGTGGATTTAAACACTTGCCTGTCAATTTTTGTCAGATTACAGCTTTTTCTGCATACACAAACAATGCATACCCTGCTTACAAAACAGTAAACATTTATACATATACATATATGTATACATACATGTATATTATCTACCTATCTTTGGATAGATAGATAGATAGATAGATAGATAGATAGATAGATAGATAGATAGATAGATAGATAGATAGATAGATAGA
>JBBMJY010000020.1:3763714-3776998 GCA_037833715.1 Toxotes lorentzi
TACCAAGAGCTGGTCAGCAGTGAGGAAGCCGTCAAATACTCCTGCGCTATCAAAGGCTACGAGGATCTCAGAGCCCCCGAAGTCTCAGTGGGTGAGTGACAACAATTGGCTCCTCATCGTGTTAAAAATGTTTGGTTAAACTTATAAACTTTGAAAAACTGTGACCATAGTTGGATAAAAATACTAAATCTCATTCCTGTTTGCCCAGATTCCGTCACATCGACCTGCTTTAATGTGACCTATGCTAAAGGGAAAATGTGTTCTTATCAGCAGAAATCAGAGGATAGGCCCTGCTCCAACACATATCCCAGAGGTTAAGCGTCCTGCACACTCCACATACACATCCCCTGGAACATCCTCCCCCATCACCTTACAACAATGTAGCTGTGCAAAATAGACAATCAAGCATGCCTTCTTCATGCAGCAACTGGCCAAGTGCACATATGTTATAATACCGCGTCCTAACAAAAATCACACCACACCACTGATTTGCTTTCCTCAAAAATGAAAAAATATCTGAAAGATTTTTCCTCACTCTTATAAACATTCTGAATTTTGTTCTTATTATCTCTCAACAGAAGTACATGTTGAAAAGACACCTGCAAAGAGTTATGTCATACTGAAATGCACCACCAGCTGTCCTCTGCCTGACCCTCAAACTGCCTATACATGGTACCAAGATGGAATCTTAAACATGTACTCTGAAATTCAACAGTTTGCAGTTTCCCTCTCTACTAAAAGATTATCCTGTGCTATAAAAGGCCACGAGGATCTGCTCTCTGCTGAAGTCTGTGAGTATGACCTTGTGGTCTGTTACAACCTCTGCTCTCATTAAATTCAGCTGTGGCAGTAGAAGTTTTTTCATTTCTTTTTTTCTTTTTCTTTTTTGCCTTATGATTATGAATAATTATGAAGTAAATGTTGATTGCACAATGTGCCGCCCGGTTTAGATTGGCTCCCTATTCATCTCGCTTTCACTTTGCAGTTCTGTCTGCCACTGGATACAAAATAAAGGCTTGATTTAAAGTACAAAGGAAGTGTGTCTGTCATTGTGCAGCCAAAAGAGACAGAGCATAGTGCTTTTGTTTCCCCTGGTAACTCTACCTTTATCATAGCACTGCTGTGGTCACCTGTTTGGATGACGCAATGCTCAAACTTTGCTAATACTTCATTTAAAATTATGACAATGCCACTTAACTGCTTCAGTGCACTGCACATGCCTTGTTCCTCTCTTAATGCTAAGGTGGTGTTGATCATTTCATGCACCTTTTTGTTGGTAGTCACTAGGCTCTGAGGAAAACAGGATGAGATCCAGTATTTTGTACAGCAGGGCCAACACTAATACAACTTAGGAAAGCTGGGTGGGGGGGTTGTCTATTGCCACTTTAATAATCATGTTCAAGCCTTAACCTCAATCAGCTACTTTTGAGTTTTTCGTCTCTGTTTCAGGTACCGATGATAAGAACTGCTGGAGCGTGAATTATGTCAGCAGGAGGATCTGTGCTCTGCAAGGCTCGTCAGTGAACATCTCAAGTAAATACTCGTATCCTGACCACCGGCAGCCCACGTTTAAATTTTGGTATAAACTCCAGCAAAGTGGTAAGGAGGATGCAAAAAATGTGATCAAGCCTGCAGGTCGTGTGGAGCATCATGACAACATGAAGAACCTCCACATCCTGAGAATTACAGAGCTGAGAAAAACTGACTCCGCAAAATACACATTCAAACTCCTACCAAAGGATGGAGGACAAAAAGAGTCGGATTTACATGGAGTGACTTTGGTAATCACAGGTAATTCTTAAGAATAAATACTTTTATATTTTAAGTAGGGGGTTTATTCTTCTCTTACCGTGGACTGGCAGTAGTGATAATAAATGCAACCGAATACGCATGTCAAAATGATGTAACCATGGCTAAAATAAATGTCCACACTGTGGTTGCACGCAAGGTTGCACATCACCTGAAATTCATTTCTTATACTGGCAGCTCAAAACTGCTGAACATTCCAAAAACCAGTTCAGGCATTAGAGAGCTGGTTCATGTTCTATGGCTACTCGTGTGGGAAACACCAAATGCAAGGGACTCTAGTCACATGATGGCACTGTTATGCAGAGTTGTATAATTATGGTAAGAGATGTTATTATATTCCATAATTTAAACAAGTGCAAGCATGTAGGTGTTGAATAGAGGAGGCCCAAGAATGGACCTTTGAGGAACTTCACATGTGATTTTTGTTTGTTCAGATTCATGATTACCAATTGACACAAAGGAGTCCCTGTCTTGTAAATATACCAATTTAGCATAGTACCAGAAACTCCCACCCACTTTTCCAGTCTGTACCAAAACTCGGAATTTGGGTGAGGAATGCGTGAGGCATGGGTGAGGCACAAAAATGTTAGCCATGTCTTCAGGCCAAGGAGTTGACTAAAAGATTCAAATCCTTTTCCCAGAGTTGGAGTGGGGTCTGAGATGAATACATGTTGAGACTGACAGTCACTCAGTTTCTCCAGCAGCAGGGAAAAGTGTGGCTAATAATCCTCATTTTACTTGGGTGTGTAGAGAGGATAACTGGCAACAACTCTCTTAGCGCCCTGACAGGTGTGGCAGCCATAGTTAGATATTCAGTCTTTCCAATTTGCAATTCACTTTCACACACACCAATTTTTATTCACATTAGAAGCGAAATGCTGCACGGCAGAGCCTGGCTGTCATTAAGGAGAGCAGCACACTGCAACACTGACAGGCTGAGGTGAACAAAACACAGTGGAGAACAGAAAAGAAATGAGCCAGTTTTGATTGGCTTTATTTTAGCCAAAATCAAACCATTAAAATGTACTGACTGCAGGGCAGTTTACTCAGTTGACAAAGAAAAGTTTTTAACTTCAGATAATATGTTTCTTTTACACCTTGTAAGCAATCTAACCATCTTTCAGGCCTGACAGTGACGTTTACTCCTTCTGCTGTGGTGACCGAAGGCCAGAGAGTCACACTGACCTGCAGTACCAGCTGTCCCCTCGCTGACGACATAACCTACATTTGGTATATGAACGGTCGACCTCTGACGCTGCCAGAGAGCAAACACCTGGTTCTAGACCCAGTCAGCAGTCAACATGCAGGAAACTACACCTGTGCTGTCAAAACCCACGAACACATTAGCTCGTGTGAAAGGACTCTCACTGTTCAGGGTGGGCATGGCTTATAATACTAACTGAAAAGTTTCATGTTAGAGGCACTGTTACATGTGAAACTGGCATTTTAAAAGGAAATAAGACAAAAGACATACATACATCTCCTCTTGTATTCTTATTATGTTTGTCTAACCAGCAACACAAATCTTATGTCCATTCCTCTGTAGCTCTCTGGGAGTCAATGGCAATCATTAATGCAGTGAGACTGACAGTTGCATTACTGGTCCCGATTCCTCTACTTCTCTTCCACCTGTGGATGAGGTAAAAGTCTTGACAGTCTTCATTTTGCATCAGTTTACGTTTAATTCCTGCAATCAACTTTTCTTATTACTGACTTGAGGGGTTGCAATAGTTATTTGTATTTTCTGACCAAAATGTATCCAGGAAGAAGAAAACTGACACTGAGCCAAATTACAAAAGGTGAGTACAGAATCTGAAAGCTGCAAAGTGTGTTTTCTTGTTTTCCTCTGTAAACGTCTCTGTTCACTCAACTCTGCAGATCAGCTCGTAATCAGACAACATATCAGTCCTGATCATGAATCCTGCAACTGATGCACAGAGGCAACCAGAGCGGCATGAAGACACTATGTAATGTAGACATGGGATCTGGGAACCTACGCATGACATTTAACACTGTCAGTCTTCTTCATTTAGGTCCCTTTTGGCAATGAATGTTTTCAGCTCTTTCTGGACTTCCTGCAGTGTGCTGTATATAGTGCAACACAATACAAAGATCACACAAATCTATAAATTCCTTTCTGACCAAATTGTTAAGGCAGACAGCCTTTTAAAGCATATGCTGTATGATGGGTGCCTAGATGACTACAAAACAGCTAATCAGAATAAACAGAGTGACCTTTTTCTAACTTGTTTTGTTGGAAAAGATTTTACTTTACATTTTACATTCATGGGCAGAACAGAAACACACTTACGAATGTTTACTCTTTTGTGTCTGCTGGATGTGTACATGGGATATTACTTATTTACATGTTAGCCACAACACCTGTTTTAAGGTATTAATGTGTCCTCTGCCTTCAGGTGGGCAGAAAACATAATGCAGCTTTAATGCTTTACTGTTTTCGTACAGTTTGTTTTGCTGTTGCTGCTATATCAGCCCTGTAATAAAATAAAATGTGAAATAAATAGATTTATCTTACTTTTGACCAGAGACACTGAGTAAAACAAAAATGTACTAATTAGCAAAGTACAGAAGCAGAGACGTGCACATACACATCAGCTGAAGTGACTAACGACAGAAAATATTTAACTGATAAGTAAATTTATCATGATGATGAAGAAGATAATTAGTTGTATGGAAACAAGGAAGATGAGGACTATCCTCCGCTTTTCTCCTGTGTTTAGGGCTTTAGCTAGTTTGGGTTTTACAGCCCACAACTTAACTGTTCAGTTTAGACTCAGTTCTCTCATTTCCAGTCATAGCAGGCAGCTCCCTGTCATTGTAGGGTACCTAGCATTAAAAGACAGAGAGCACAAAGTTAATGCATGGCTGAAAAAAACTCATGATGCAGCTTCAAGATCAGAAACATTGCCATGCAAGGCAACTGGTTATGGTGTTACTGTAAGTGGTGCATGGTTACAGTATTCATGGATATCTGTATCCAAAGGTTTATCAACATTAAAAACAACTCCCTCTGACACAGGCTGTATCTGCATCTTCCTTTTCACAAGTTTTTTTTCACACCCTATTTACTGACAGATTTACATCTCTCTGTTTCCACTCTTTGACATTTTGACATTTTCTATGTGATAAAAAGAAGTGTGACAAGGTGTGAGCCAGTGCAGCAGATATAACTAATGTTTCCCTTGACATAACTGTGTTTATAGAATTACCTAATCATCTACAGTAAACCTGAAAAAAAAAGTAAACCAGTAAACCTTTTTTTTTTTTTTAATATAATACTGACTCACACAATAAGGAAGTGGTTTTTTTTTTTTTTTGGTCTCCCAGCTGCAGAATGCCAAACACCCTCACTGCCAGTCTGTGCTCTTTGCTTTAGGTGGTATTTTTTATTTCGCCTCTGTCCACATTTTAGATTTTTTTCCCTGTTAATGAGCTTTTGTAAACAGACTAGTTGTGATATACAATTGTATGACCAGTTGTGTCATACAATTAAGTTTCTGATAAGGAACTGAAGACCTACAACAGCCATGTTGTTGGAACAAGCTGGATGTGTGTTCATGGGTTTCATCCTGTACATCTCAGGTATGAACAACTGTTTATCATTTATTATATAATTATGGTTAGTTTTAAATTTCACATACTTTTGCTGAAAATATTAACTAATTGTGAATTGAATTACAGAAAAACAAAACAAAACAACACAAATCTCTATGCAGCTGTCATAATTGTTATTAGTGTATCCATTAAAAATGCCCTCAGTTTACACAATTCTACATTACGACAGAAGAGGTACAGTATAAATCTAATGTTATCTCATGAAATCTTCTGTTAAAGGGGTTCAGGGACGAGAAAATAGCATCTGTGCCTTAAAAAGCTCATCAGTGAATATATCCTGCTCAGCTGAACATCCTACTCCAAGCATGAAATGGTACACGTTACACTTGAACGACTCCAAATATGTTCAGAATGAGGTCCCTGCAGATGGAAATCATGTAACATACCACATGTCTGGAGAAAGTAACTTCATTCTAACCATCAACAATCTGAGAGAGGGTGATGAAAATGGTTACTGCTGCAGAGAAACAACTGACCAACTGGGACACTGCTGGAGCACGAGAACTGAGCTCCATGTTGCGGGTACAGTAGCAGGATGTCAGTGTTTTCACTTCAAGAATAAAGTCAGTATATAAACACTAACCTTATACACCATAATCCCAGACCTGCAGGTAAGGATGATTCCCACCACAGAGGAACAGAAAGTCACACTGATGTGTAGCACCAGCTGTCCTCTGACTGAAAACCCTGAAGCCTACATCTGGTACAAGAACGGAGAGTTTCTCTATGAGGACTGGTCTTCCTGGTACCAAGAGCTGGTCAGCAGTGAGGAAGCAGTTAAATACTCCTGTGCTATCAAAGGCTACGAGGATCTCAGAGCCCCTGAAGTGTCAGTGGGTGAGTGACAACATTTGGCTCTTTATTATATGGTGAAACATCTGGCTGAATATGGTCTTTAAGTTTTTGGATAAATCTTAAAGGACAAGTGTGTACAATTTAGTAGCATCAGCAGCAGTGGTGAGGTTGCAGATTGCAACCAAACAAATAACCCCTCTCCTTACCCCTCCATTTCCAAACATGATAAATGACACACACAACTCCAGATACTTTATTTGTGGGGTCTTTGTTCCTTTCTTTTTATTTCATGTGTAGAAAACACTGCAGAAAACACAACAGAAAAATATGGCACCTCATGCACAAAGCATGAAAACAGTCACCACACTGCCCTGCCATGTGTACCTAACACATGGACAACAAGCTCCCACAGCACACGTGCAATGCCTTTACTCCACAGCCATCTGCACTCCTAAGCTCAGTAATCACACAAATACAGATTTCTTTACATGTCAGACAACACAGAACCAACATCTCAAGTAATTCTTAAATAGCACAGGATTAGTTGTGTATTTCCTCAGCATTGACATCCCCAGCCATTTTCATCCTAACAGTGCTGTCTGTTGACCTCCTGTTTGTTCACGGTGACCCCTGAATTCTTAGTAAGGCCACCACTACCGCTCGGAGGTGGTAAAATTACACCCCCTGCTGTACAAAATACACCTACAACAGGACTGCTGTCACAGGGCGTTCTCATTGTGGTGGTTTTTATTTTCACTGGTGCAGTAAATACTTTTTGCTCTTAAAACCTGGTCATACAATTACATTTTCAGGTGGTGTTAAGTTACTCTTTAATAAATCATAAAGCTTTTAAAATCCTGTATCTAAGTTCACCATCTAAAATACTGGATGTTGTGTTTTTGTCCAGATTCTGTCACTCTGACCTGCTTCAGTGTGACCTATGCTACAGGGAGAATGTGTTCTTATCAGAAGACAGCAGTGGATAAGCCATGCTCCATCACATATCCCAGAGGTTAAGCTTCCCCGACACTCCTCAAACACATTAAAAACACACACACCTCCCACCCCCACACTTATAAAGTCATATTTTCGTGATACAGATGAGAAAAAACAGACTTTTTTGTATTGCTGACACGGCCACATTTGATTTATTTCAAACTTTGATAATGCACACGTGGCCGCCTGGTTAGCTCAGTTGGTAGAGAGCACAAGATTCAATCGCTCAGGGTTGTGACCCCTGGGGCAAACCTGAATACACCTGGGGGATTATACTTCTCATCTGGTCTTGGAACAACTTGGGGTCCCACAGAGGTAGCTGGAGGACATAGCTAGGGAGATGGACAAATGGGTTACTTTGCTCAACCTGCTGCCAGTACATCATTTACCTGAATGTGTAGCGGAAAACTGAAAAATGGAAACAATCGTCTGAAAATGTTTGATGAATAAAGCTGTTGAACTCAACAACAATTTCACAAATGTATAAAAACCACAAATTATTATAAGTATAGAAATATGATCATTAGACCACAATACAGTTCTACAAAAATTAAGCCCAGTCCTTCTGATCCATTGACTGACACATTATGCTACACTGAACAGTATGCAATGGATCTATCAATTGACCTATCACGTCATGTCACAGCAGCTGATGAAAAGTGTTTAACGTCTTCCAACAGAAGTATATGTTCAGAGGACACATGCAAGGAACCACGTCACACTGACCTGTAACACCAGCTGTCCTCTGACTGACCCTCAGACTACCTACAGATGGTACAAGAAACAACATGTTTACAGATACTCTGACAGTCAACAGCTTTTAGTTTCCAGCGCCACAGCCGAAAGCTTCTCCTGTGCTATAAAGGGCCTTGAGGATGTGCACTCTGCTGAAGTCTGTGAGTATGAACCACCTCATGGTCCGTTACAACCAGTGATCACCAGTATCAGCGTGTTTGATTTCTGTCTGGCTGAGCTGCGTTATTCTTAAACAGTACTGACACTTTCTAATGAATGTTGGTACTTCATGGTACCAGTATTTATCATGAATTTATACACTTTTCCTCTTGGCTTGCGAATTAGAGTAGATTCGTTTTTTTCCTACGCTCACAAACTTGGCAGAGACTGTTTTCTCCTGTTTTCTTGGCACCTTATGAAATGCTGAAATTATATTCTTGAAACCTCACAGATGCACATACAGCTAATTGCTGATTGCTCAGATATGACTCACAAGTGTTTGGGAAGTACATTACCCAGAATTTCCGATGTGTCAGTCTCAAACACCATATAAAGCATTTATCTACATCTGTGAGATAAGAACACTTCTGTATAATATTTGATATACAGAAGTGTATATCATATAGGATATTTTCACTGGTGTTAAAGTCAATAGTTATCAGTAGTTGGATTCTGGTTAGGTTCTGATGAAATACAACCTTAAAACAGGGTTTACATGGTAAGAAAAATGTAGTCTGAGGCTGGTACCTCTGAAAGTTGGGCACAACATTTTTCATGTTGTAAAAATTACATCTTCAACCACAGCAAAATTATGTTTGAATTCATCTTTCAGGTATTAAGGATAACACCTGCTGGACAGTGAATTATGCCAACAGAAGAATCTGTGCCCTGCAAGGCTCCTCAGTGAACATTTCAAGTGAATACTCGTATCCTGACAACCAGCAACCCCAGTCTACCTTTTGGTACAAAATAAGGAGAATGGGCAACGATGATGCTGCAAAGCTAACTGAGGATGCAGGTCATGTGGAGTATCATGAGCATCAGAGCTACCACATCCTGAGCCTGAAAAACCTGAAGAAGAGCGACTCAGCAGAATACACATTCAGACTGCTAACAGAGAATGGAGAATGGAAACAGTCACATTTTACTGTAGTTACACTGACTGTCACAGGTAACTCTTTTCTCATTAAAATATTTAAATGCTTTTTCCTACACACAACTTTACTATTTACTCTGCATGTGCTAGTATCACATGACTGCATGAGACACCTAAAGTTTGGAGAGTCCACATTGTCAAAATAATGTAACTGTGGCTAGTATTGCTTCTAAGGCCATACCTCACCTTAAATGTATAAGGCACACAGTGTTTCATGAATATTTTAAGTGTTTTCTGAAAACACTTTTATCAAGAGTTGTGTTGGTTGCAAGTCACTTTACCCAATATGCATATAAAAGCTTTTAACCTGTGTCTTTTTCAATAAGTGACCAGTCTGACCATCTTTCAGGTCTGAAAGTGAGGATGACTCCTTCTGCTGTGGTGACAGAAGGCCAGAGAGTCACTCTGACCTGCAGTACCAACTGTCCCCTCACTGACGACACAATCTACATTTGGTACATGAACAGTCAACCTCTGACCCTGCCAGGGAACCAAAACAAACACCTGGTTCTAGACCCAGTCAGCTGGCAGCATGCAGGAAACTACTCCTGTGCCGTCAAAACCTATAACATCAGCTCTTTGGAAGAGACTCTCGCTGTCAAAGGTGAGTGTGGCTGAGGCAAATGAATGACACAAAATGATTTCAAAGCACCTCTTCAACAGCAGCTAATGAAACAGCAGATTGCTGTGACTGTTACACAAATTTTACAACCATCTCTTTGCAGCTCCAGGGCCAATAATGGGAATTATGAATGTAGTAAGACTGGCTGTTGTGCTATTGATCTCAGTTCTCCTCTGCTTGTGGATGAGGTAAAAGGCTTTTTGATTTTTGTTCTTTCACTTTCTGTATTCAGTGTTCAATGGATTTGTTTGTAACCATAGTTATTTGCATTATCTGACCACTAAAATATGTGAAGAAGAAAACCCTTCTTGCCAAACCTAATAGAGAACAGACTGAGGGTGAAAACTCAATCTGAGAACCAGAAACTGCTGCTGTTTGTGTGAGTGTTCTTCTGTCATCCTCTACTGTCCTCTCTGCCTTGCAGTACGTCAACATGTCACTCAAGGTCATGAATCCTGTGGTTGCAGCACAGACAGAAGCAACTGAGCAGCAGGAAGACACTGTGTAACATCTGCTTGGTTTTTGTTATCTTTTTTTCATTTTTCAGGACATAATTACACCACTGTATTGCATTTCTAATCTGTACATTTTTTATGGTTATTTTGTATATTCTATATTTAATTTTTTAGCTTTTTTGTCACTTACTTTATATTTTTTCTAGTGTCTTGTGCTACTATAGTAGTACTTTGTGCAATGTTGTGTTTCTTCTATCATGCTGCTGTAACAACTTAATTTCCCCCCGGGGATCAATAAAGTCTTATCTTATCTTACACTTCTTCATTTAGGTCCCCCTTGGAAAAGTATCATTTAAGCACCATGGAGGCGCCTTTTAGTTCAGAACTGATGCAGTGTGTGGTCTGTGGTACGGCAAAATAAAGAGATCGCAACAAAAGAACCTACAAATAATGTTCTTTTTCAAATTTCTTTTTGACAGAACCACACCAGGAACTTTGACTTCAGTCACTGTACTGCCTGAGTTTTTAAACAATTTGTGCAAATGTAACAGCACTTATCAAATGCAAATACATCTAAATTACTGTTCTGATTATTATGAGACCAACAGTCCAAAGCCACACCAGTGGCTGTGTGAAGACAAAATGTTTGTAGACAAAAGTCAAGGTCCCAGAATTGTTTTGGATCTTTTGCAATTGTGAAGTAAATGTAAAAATGGTAAGTTCATATGGTATAAGTTTGTCATGCTAATATGCTTACAAGGCAGTGTTAGCAGGTAATGGTGCTAAACATCTTACCATGCTATATTCGCCATATTTGCTATCTACACCAAATATCATGGTAATCCATTCTATAGTTTAACTCTGGGCCAAAATGAGGAACCCAACACTGCCATCCAAAGTCATGCCACTAGTGTAGCTGAAGATTACCAGCCTTACTGACTCCAGCAGCAAAATATTGACATTGTTCAAGTGTTTTACTGTGAAGGTTAACACAGAACTACAATACACAATATAAAAGATAGATAACAACTTAACAGCAGCATAAAGTGTCCTGATGAGGTGTTAGGTCACCACATGTAACAGCTGGCAGTAGCGGTGCACATAGGCAGGTGCAGTGAAAGAACTTTAACAGGAAAATTGAAGAGGACCACATGCAGGTAGCAGGCACACAGGGAAACACAAAGACATAAGCAGACAACCTGACTTGACTGGGAACAAAAGGGCTGTCATAAACACCAGGAAGCAAATCAGGGGAATGAGGAACAGGTGTCTATGTGGACAGGGACGCTCAGGTGATTAAGAAGAGGAGGCAGGTGAGCAGGTGGCTCTGGCAGTCAGGTGACTGGGAATGGGACGAAAATCTGAGGCTAATGGAGGGTGGCGAGAGACAGAGGCCAAAATAAACAGGGCTGAGACAGGTCCAGAAAAGTCCAAAATGGTGACACCACGAGCCACCAGAACATCTTCAGCTTGTCTTTTTATAGCTGTGTGCACATTATTAGGACGAATATGAGATAAATGTTTACCACCTTACTGTACTCTGAATACCTTAAGGTAGATTGTTTTCGCCTGATCTGGACACATCAGAGTATGATCCTTTGACCTCATCCTGATCCATATCCATGTGCAGTTCGGATATGAACTGGAAAGCTGATGACTGAACTCTATATAAATTTGAAAAAAAAATGTATTTTGCTGAAAAGCAAGTGAACATGAAGCAACTGTAAAAGGTCTCAAAAGCAAGTGAAAATGTTCATATTTTTTATTTAGGGTGAAGCTGTGGAGACGTACTAAGGGATCAGTTGCATGGGTCTTTTGTTGGAAATTTAGTCATAATACACTATATAGTTTGAGTCCAGACATCTATACAGATTTGAAAATGTAAAAAAAAATCTAGTTTTTTCTTATGTTTTCTCTAGCTGTTTGTTAGCCTCTTCCTCTTTATGGTCTCCACCACAAACCAACTGCAGATAACGCTTTGCTCATGAACATCCTCTCATTGCTTAACTTTGACACCATCATGCCACAGTTTAATACTTTTGCAATGCAAAAATGTAAAAATGTCAAAAAGAAAAGGTTATATAGTGAGAAGAGATAAAAGTAATGACTGCCTATAGAAGAAATGAAGATGTCCCATGTAAAAAAAAAGTGACATTACATTAATCTTCTTAGAGATACTTTTGGTACGCATGAAGAAAAAAATTATCTCTGGAGGAAGGAAGGAAGATATGTTTATGTTACAAGTGTGACATGCTGTTTTCCTAATGTTAATGCTGTTTGTCTTCCACCCTAACACTGTCCACCAGTCCATTCTGTCCTCTTCAGCCTACACTCTGTTGAAGAACTGTTTTCAGTCTTGACTGGTGAGTTGATATTTTATCAGTTGTCTTAATGCAGTGGTTGTGAAAAATCAAATACCAATACTGTTATTGAATCAATTTTCCAGTCAGAAACTGGAGGACTACACCAGCCATGCCGTTGGCACAAGTTGGATGTATGCTTATGGGTTTCATCCTGTACATCTCAGGTATTATTTACTGGGTTGTTTTTGGGGGGTCTTGTTTTTTGCTTGTAAAAAAGAACTGACACATTGAGACATTTTATGAAAATTAACATCAACAAAACTGAAGATAAAAAAGAAAACAGTGTATATTAGCTCTAAAGCTTTTCACATAAACTAGCTTTAGAGTTGATCTTACTGGAATAAGATCTTGATATTTCTTTAAATTATTGTATATCATACTGTTCTGACAAGTAAACATTCAGTAGTCATCTCCAGATGTTTGCTGATAAAAAAAATCTTCCTTTAAAGAGGTTCAGGGACAAGAACAGAGCATCTGTGCTTTAAAAGGCTCATCAGTGGATCTGCACTGCTCAGCTGAACGTTCCACTGGAAGCATGAAATGGTACACTATACACAGGGATGGCTCCAAGAATGAGCTCTCTGCAGATGGAGATCGTGTGGCATACAACATGTCTGAAGACAGTAACTTCACTCTAACAATCAATGATCTGAGAGAGAGGGATGAAAATGTTTACTGCTGCAAAGTGAATACAGACACACCAGAACACTGCTGGTC
>JBBMJY010000020.1:3777198-3829586 GCA_037833715.1 Toxotes lorentzi
ATCTGGTACAAGAACGGAGAGTTTCTCTATCGGGACTGGTCTTCCTGGTACCAAGAGCTGGTCAGCAGTGAGGAAGCCGTCAAATACTCCTGCGCTATCAAAGGCTACGAGGATCTCAGAGCCCCTGAAGTCTCAGTGGGTGAGTGAAGGTTTAACCTGTTATAGTTTTAAGAGAAACTCAACAACATTCAAGTGGAGCTGGATAAATCTTCAGCAATCAAAATACCAAATTTCATTTCTTTTTGTCCAGATTCTGTCACATCGGCCTGCTTCAGTGTGACCTATGCTGAAGGGAAAATGTGCTCATCAATCCATGAGCCTTGCTCCATCACATACCCCAGAGGTTAAGTTTCCCCAAATGACCACAAACACACAGACATCAACCCCAATACAGTGAATGATGAAATATGTATTTTCTCATCTCTTAACAGAAATACATGTTCAAATGACTCCTGTAGAGGGCTATGTCATAATGACCTGTAAGGGCAGCTGTCCTATGGCTGGCAATCAAACTGTCTATAGGTGGTACTGGAATAAAGAGGCACACAGTGACTGCGAGAATCAACACATGACAGTTTTCAGGTCTTTTGACGAAATTGTCTCTTGTGCTGTACAAGGCCATGAAGATCTGCACTCTGATGATATCTGTGAGTATGCAGCAACTTATGCTCTTTTTTAACACATGGGAATAGAGTTTTTGTATCATTAATCTACATGTGTGTGGGGTGATAAGAAATATTCTAATTTCACTGATGTTCAAACACGACTGGGGGGTAGACAGCACAAATACGCAGCAGCCCTGATGTAATCATGATCAAAGTATAACATTTTAATAAAATAAACAAAATATATATAAACCATTATAATGTCAGTCAGTGCAATGATCTGCTTGAGAGTCTCACCTCATTAGATACTTTTCAATTACTTAACATAATTGAAGCTTTTGCTTCTTTGTGATTTACAGTTATTGCTGCAAGAATTTCTGTTTTTTCAGTCTCAAACACTGAATCGGGATGGCATGCAACAAAATTCCCCAGGTCAAACTATAACCACGGATATTGAAATTACACTCCCAGCGTTCTTTAGACCTCCAGGACACCAGGACACCCCAACAGTTTAGATTTTTGTAAAGTCAGAGCCACTTAGTCCATAAGTTGGACTTATGGTTAATCATCTAGACACTTGTATAAAAATGATGTTACTAAAAGTTTTTAATCTATTTTTCAGGCACTACTGCGGTGAACTGCTGGATTAACAGTTATGTCAGCAGGAGAATCTGTGGCCTGGAAGGTTTTTCGGTGAACATTTCAAGTGAATACTCACACCCCACAACCAGTAGTAAGATTACAAAAGCATGGTATAAAATAAAGAGACCTGGTGTGAGTGGTCCTGAAGATATGATGAAGAACGGCAGGCGGGTGGAGTATCACAGCGACATGAAAAACCACCACGTGCTAAGAATCAATGACCTGCAGCAGAATGACTCAGCAGAATACATATTCACATTCAAACACGATTATGAAAAATGGCAACAGCCTGATCCAGCTGGAGCGATTTTAGTTGTCACAGGTAATTCTTCATCTTAAACACCTGAATATCATTCAAACATAACATAATCTGTTACTGCCTCACCATGTGCTTGCAGCAGTCAGCAGATTACACGCATTTATGTCTGTACAAGATAATTTAACTGTGGTTCATGCCTCAGGAGATAACACTTGCGACATAGCATGTACAAATGATCTAAGGGTGGCATGCTTTCAAAAATGTTAATGCTCAATGTTCTTCTCACAGCAAGTGTGAGAAGGTAATCTACAAATCTTTCTTAAAGTCATGTGGCAGATTTCAGCAGTTAGTGTTACTTCCCCTTGGCCCGGCCAGCCTATTTTAGATCACTGGTGTCTCAAATGTTACTCACTGTAAGACATTATATTTGATGGACATAATCCATGGTCCAGTTTTTTACCTTTCCAAAGGTTTTTAACCTATCAAATTCTGCTTTTCATTAATGTGTCACACGTTCCCTAAAAGAAATGGTATCAGGTAATTTGATAACTGCAAGTCAGTCTACCAAATAGGCGCACAAAAGCTTAAGCATCTCTTTTTTATAATTTCATGACCAATCTAACCATCTTTCAGGCCTGAAAGTGACAGTGACTCCTTCTGCAGTGGTGAAAAAAGGTCAGAGAGTCACACTGACCTGCAGTACCAGCTGTCCTCTGACTGACGACACAATCTACACTTGGTACTTGAACAGTCGAGTACTGAACCTGCCCAGGAGCCACAACAAACACCTGGTTCTAGACCCAGTCAGCTGGCAGCATGCAGGAAACTACTCCTGTGCTGTCAGAGCTCTCCAAGAAATATTTTCACCTGAAGCGACTCTCACTGTCAAAGGTGAATGTGGCTTTAAATTTGAATGAAATAGTTCTTTTACATACATATGTGCTCTCTGACACGAGTTACATCATTCAGCCAACATGACTGTGGTCCGTTGTACAGTAATGAGTTCAAAAGACCTCCTCAAGTGTGGCCAGCAAAGCAAAAGATTACTGTGACTCTACCCACCCACCCACCCACTTGCATTTGGTAGACCAGCTCTGAAATCCAGACGATGGTGGAGATCACAAATGAATGACTTTTAGTTCCTCTGAAATATGTTGCACTGGTAACTCACATCTCACACGTATATTTCTCCAGCTCAAGAGAAATCGGTGGCGATGCTGAATGCTGTAAAACTTATTTTATTACTGATCCTGCCTGCTGTATTTCTCTACCTGTGGATGAGGTAAAAATCTCCACTTTTTCTACTTTCATTTTCTTCTTGTTGACTTCGTAAGTCTGTTTTTAACATGAATAATTTGCACAATATGACCAATAAAATCCAGGACGAAGAAAACTCTGACCTCCACTTCTGAGCTAAGTGACAAAACTGGACAGGTGAGTACAAAACCAGAGAAGTAGAAATTACTCTTTGTGTGTGTCCGTGTGTGTGCTCCTTTGTTCATCTGTCTTCTCTGCCCCTCAGAAGAACTTTGTGTATGAGAACATCACACTCAACGACATTAATCCCGCAGCCCAGACGGAACCAGCAGAGCAGCAGGAAGACATTCAGGAACGTCGGCTTGGATTTTAGATACAAATGCAAGGCACTGTGCAGAGCGCAGATAAAATGTCTGTATTATTCATATTCAGGTTAGACAGACATAATTCAGATTCAAGTCAGGCAGACAAAATCTGACCACCACAAAGAGTGTGCTTAGCCATGCTCCAAACCAGAGGGTCACATTTACCTTTATCCTTTGTGATATCTACTTCCTGTCCATCTAGAGATGAATCACACATGCTCTTGTTAACAGTCTGTGAAAGAGGCAGTGACATGCTGCGTACTGCTGCCACCATCAGAAAACAGATCTACTCAGTCTGGCATCTTAACAGTTTTTTGGGTTATGACTAAATCTTGTTATATTTTGCATGTTTTAATGCCACGGTTATCTTCTTATTACTCAGTATTCTTTTTTTTGTGTATTTTTTGTTTGTTAATAGCATCTAATATGATTGCAGTTTATAATTTTTTTTATGTACAGGGGATTCAAAAATGAAGAATACATGCATCTGTTCCACTGTATACCATATATTAGGGATAACTTTGTACAAGCCTCTTTGCTTCCTTCTTCCACTACACATATCCATTTGTTTTTATTATTGTATGTCTCTCATCACTATGTTTTAATTGAGCAAACAGATTAAAACAAAATTCCAAAAGACATATTTTGGACTGCAACTTTTCTCAAAACCAAAGTCAGTGTACCACCCAGCTGTCAAGTTGTCTCCCTTGCTGTTTGAGGGTAGGTTTCTGCTTCTGAAGATGGATTTTTTTTTTTTACTTTTTAACTGCAAATTTCACGCGATTTACAAATCTGTGAGCAGGGACAGAGGAAACTGTGTTTACAAGATTGAGGTTGGGGCACTGTGAAATGTGTACTAAACAAAGCACTGTAAATTGTTGGGAAACAACAAATAGGCTTGTGTGAGGGAGCTGGTGGAGCATGTAGGTCTGAATTGTAGGCATGGGACACAGACAGATGATTAAGAATCAGAGGGAAATAGAGGTGCAGGAATTCACATTAAAATAATTACTGAGCATGGGCAAGAGAGCACGGGTCGGGGTACAGCTAACTTTGTCAGGGATACGTTTTTTTTCGTAGGGTTTGACAGATGAACAGGAACAGGTAGGCAAGGTTCAACATGGTCTATTGTGTAATTCATACTTTGGAGCAGAAGGTGGCGGTATTGCGTCAACGACTGGATGCAAACCACCGTAAATCAATGAGAAGAAGAAGAAGGTGACTCAGTGGGGAAACTAAGAAGAAGAAGAGAGACCAACACTCTTGCTTTGCTGCTGGTGTAACCGCCGCTGGGTCTCTCGCTGCTTGTGTCGACCTTATTGTCTGAACAGCGCACTCAAATACCATGGACGGTAGAGGCTACGGTTCTGGTAAATACTTGCTACTAAAGATCGCAGTGGTGTTATATGGCCTAACCTGCGACGTAGATACTGTTACTATGGTTGCAGTTATAAATTAGTGTTTTAGTTAGCCACATGCCTTGTGTAGCATTGTCTCCGTGTGTTAGCCATTAGCCGATTCACATTTTTAGATTGCCGACAACAGCAGCCACTCGATACCCTACAGTAGCCCGAAACAAAGAAGCGTTAGCCAATATTTCATGTCTGTTGTCTTAGTAAGCAGATTAACTTCTTCACTTTATAGGAAACAAAAAACGGGCCCGTTAGCTAACATTGACGAAACATAGCTAGCGAAGCTAGTCCCTTCGCCATCAGGGTGTTTATTTGCTAATATGCTAACATATGGGATTGTGTGGCCCATTGTTGTGTTGGTGTAGGGCGTGTTAGATGCTCTGCTAAAGTTAGCTGGCTAATTCCTTTAAAATGGAGTCATCGTGGGAATAACGGTCTTTAAAAGGCTGGTTAATAAGATGGCCGCCTCAACAAAATGCACCCAAAACTTAAGCCGGTTTAACATTACTGTCTAGTACTGATGTGTTCTCTTAGACAGTCGCGAATTTACCATTTACACTAAGCGAGTTAAACAGAAAGCTATCAGACTAACTGTTTACTTGGGGTGGGGAAAACAGCTGACTTGCGTTTGGTGATCTAATGTATTGGCAGCTCTAAGTGTGAAATGTCACCATTTATTACTTAAGTTTGTTAATGCCAATGTATTATCTTCTTTGTAGGTTACTCCAGTTGGGGAGGTGGAGGGTCAGGAAGCAGAGGTAAGGAAACTAGTCAATATGCTCCTGCACTGTATGATCGTGCAGACACTCGATAGCAGTATGCCCTGCTGTAGGGCTGCAGCCAGTGCCAAGTTTGATGTATAAAGCTAGAACTAGATGATAATGGCAAAATCAAATATTAGCGATTTTGATACTGCAATTGATATTGTAACTGTTTGTTGTTGGCTACAGTTTTTTTTTCTTTTTTTTTTTTTTTTACAAACATTGTGTAATCAAAAATAGGATAAAATAGTGATAATCTGAGGAGAGACTGACATTTGTATATTAAAATCTAATCTCATAATGGGTGTTTTCCCATTAGTCAGAGTTTGATTAAATGACCAGTGGTTTCACCACCAATCTGTTAAATAGTAAGTGAAGTGATTGTGGTCACATTAATGTATTTCAATTCCTCGCATATTAGGCTCCGGTGGCTTTGACCTGTATGGGGGAGGTTATAAGGACTCAATGTCTGGGCTTGGGGGCTATGGAGGAGGCGGAGGCGGCGGCCACATGAAGAGAGGTCTCTCGGGAGCATCCCTGCTCTCATCCACAGGCACACATGCAGATGCAGTCATTGCCAAGATTAACCAGCGCCTGGACATGCTGACTCAGTTGGAAGGGGGGTTGAAAGGGACTCGGGGTGACAGGTAATAACTTTTTTCTTTATTCTAATTCATACCATCTTCATCACATACCACTACTGTACAACCATAACAGTAAAAGTATTAAAGTTCACACAAGTGTCTTTCATATTTAAACTTAAATTACATAGCATGTCAGTTTGACATCTCTGTGGTTGAGAATGTTGTTTCTGAATGTTACATCATACCTGGACAACACCCAACCAGTTATGTGTTGCTTGTTTTTATATTCATCTGAAAAAGTAAATGTCAGTAAATGTCTTGATACACGTTTTGCTGTGATGTAAAAAGATGCTTTGGCCTTCCAATGCTATTGGTAATTTCAAAGTCAAACATTCATGTCCTAGTTTTGGTCCTATAATAGAAAAAATATAAACAAAGGCCATGCAAGGGTTGTTCGAGACGTAGTTGTTACTGTTTCAGAATGATGAGTTTGCTCCATCAAATTGAGCTGTTTTAGCTTTCTAAGGCATTTCACAACCAGTCATGGTGAAAATGCGTGTGCCTCAATTCCTGTTTGGGATGAAAAGAGTCTTGAGTTGCTTGAGGGCTGCATTTGAATGCCTCAGCATCTGAGGAAGCTTTGATTGCTCCCCATTTGCAATGTTGTGGTTTGTGTGATTGCTGGGAGGAAATGTTGTGATCCCTCAAAATCTTAGATGTTGTGAAAATGCATGGCCCTTTGTTGGAGGTGCAGACACAGACCAGCCCTTCAGTTTGAAACAGACTGACATCCATGCACATGAAGCCAGTTCATCTTTATGTAGCACTTCATGAGCATTGCTTTTGTCTTGACTTTGTGTTTATTTGATCATACGCTTTTGTGTCTCTCATCCTCCATGTGACCTAACCCTGTGTTCTGGCTTTAGGTTGCACAAGAGTGATGAGTTTTCAGGTGTTAGCTTGTTATTACTTTGTCAAGCTGACAAAAGCGCCCTTAATCCTGGAGAAAGCAAGCCCAGTTTATATTTTATCCCCTTCCCAGAGTATTCACTATAATCCAGTCACTTTACAGGATATTTCACCTCTTGCATCTGTCTCAGGGCATCTCTGGTTCTGTTGGACCATGTCTATGCCTGTTTGAGGTTTCACAGCCTATCCTTTAACAAGGAATTGGGGTTAAGAAGCAGCATTTCCCTAATCTCCAGGATACTGTTTGACCTCCAACAGAAAATGTGGTTGGACAAAACTAAACTAAAATTCATTGCTGCATTGTAAAAGACCACACGCAGTGTTAACTTTTTCTGGATCATTAATTTCTGATCTAATGTGGTTAATGAAATAAAGCTGGGAGTGACAAAAAAAAAAAACAAATGGAGAAAGCGAGACCATGGAGGAGACGAAATAGCAGGTGGAGAAATCCAAACCTGTCTGCCCTCCCTGCCTCCTTTGCTCTCTGCTTTTCTCTATCAATCCTCTCCCTCCCTCCCGCAGGTTTGACCAGTACGAGTCATTCGACTCGCGCACCTCTGCTCTCACCTCCTCCCGAGATCTCTACAGATCTGGCGGCGGTAGCTATGGTTATGGTGATGGCCGTGGGGATAATCTGCTCTTGGGTCAGCGAGGAGGCTCAGGCTTCGGAGGGGGAATGGGGCTAGGGGGAGGAGGAGGCTTTGACAGCCCCTCCTCTTCCTATGGAGTCGCTAAAATGCGACAGAATATGAGGGAGTCCTTCACCAGTGGCCAGGGAGGAGGTTCTGGAGGTGGAGGTGGAGGATGGGCTGGAGCAGGCCGACGTTCCCCCAGAAGGGGTGGAAGTGCCGGGGGTCGAGGAGCTGGAGGAGGGTTTGGAAGCCGCAGGTCTGATCCCACTCCATTAGGTGGTGGAAGGGGAAGTGGTAGTGGTGGCCAGTCCCACCACGGCCACTCTCCAGGAGGTGGTAGAGGCAAGCTCCCATCCCTCCTGTCCAACCGCATGTACCCTGAGAGTGGGGGCTTCCATCAGGGTTCTACTCAAGGGCCTCACGACTTTCCTGGGAGGCATTTTGGAGGTGGCCCACGGGCTGGCCGCCAGCGAGGCCGCAAGAGACCCCTCAACAAAGTAAGTACCTCCAGCCAAATAAGACCTCCTCAGACACCGGGCAAAAGTTAAGCCCTTTCTGGTTCCCTCCTTTTTGCATCCTCAACCAACTGGCAAGTCAGCCTAAAGTGTCAGCCTAGTACCTGCTATGTGCCATCTAAAGCAATTTGCCACAAATAACCCCCGATATACTTCTGACACATCACTTGCTCATATAAACTCCTCCCGGCCCTTATTTAATGTGGTCAGAAATGCTTCATGGAGCTGCCCTTTCTGTACAGTAAAGGCAAGTTACACTTTTCTCTGCCCAGTTCTTTGTCTTGTATTCCTGTGGGGATGTTGGTTTCACTTTGTAGGTTTTATTTTGATTTTCTTTTTCCTTTTGCCCCAATCTTCGGTAGTCTTAAAATGAGACTAACGCCATTGATGAGGAACTGTCCAGAGAAGGAAAATGTATCAAGTCTGCTAATTGGCCTTGACTAGCATTAAGTCTAGAATTTACTGATGGGCTGATGAGTTCTGGTTTGTATTGTCTACATGGTTTTTTTTGTTTGTTTGTTTTTTTTTGGGGGGGGGGGCAGAAAATGTACTTTTGAGTGCAAATGTATTTTGTTGTCTGTAGCAGGTGAAGCCACAGCGTGATGTCCAGAAGAAGAGAAAACAGACACTTACTGCAGCTGATGAGCCAGAGTCGAAGATAAACAAGACGGAGAGTGCGGGGTCAGAGGCTACCCAAGGTACCCCTTGAAATAAATTTGTGGTATACTCAAAATAAAAAATCTTGGCAGTTTGCGCTTCTATTTCTGTCGTGGTCTAATGTTTATGTGCTCTGTTTTCGTAGAACAAGCTGAGAAAAATGGTGACGACAGTGAACCAAAGGCTGCAGCTGAGGTGAGTAGAGGTTATTTTACAGGAACTCTAATTCTTTTTTCATCTCTTCAAATTTAATTACGTACAAAATGCAAATGATAAGGATAAGATTATAATTTTCTATAAGGACAATAAAAGGATAAAAAGCGTGAGAGAAGAACTGAAACATCACTCATTTGTAAAGATAACATCGTTTTATTCTTTATTAAGTTATTAGTACCTTTTTCTAAACAATGGGATACTTTTCTTTACAGGAGACAAAACCTGCTGAAGACGGAGATACAGGTAAGCTTAACTACAGTTGCCTTTCACTGATTTTATTTTTTTCATGCTGTGCGTCGTCGGTTTTGTACATCATCTACTTGTTTTGCACTGTAACACTCTCGTGGGAATCTTGGCATGTCTGACTTCTGCTCTTGTGCTTATGATTAGCTGCACCCAAACAGGAGGAGAAGAAAAAGCCACCGGGCAAGCAGACCCCATCCCAAGGTCAGGACAAACATCCAAAAATGAGAAAGAGAAGGGGCTTCCTCGAAAGGTGAGAGGACAAACTAAATACCCCTACTGCCTGCATTATCTTCACCCATTTTACGTTTCTTTTCTTTTTCATCTTTTGTTTCTTTTCCTTTTTTTCCCCACCTCTTTACACTGACATTGAAAAATGTATCTACATTGTAGTTCCTTTGCTGATGGTAAAATGGCTTATGTGAATTTGGTCTTTTACTCTTAAAACATGCATCTAAAATGTCTCTGTTTTTTTTCTAAATCTTTTTGAAATAACTGGGACTAAGACTCTTAATTGTTTTTTCAGGGTGATGTTTGCTTGCTCTGTGTGCAAGTTCCGTTCGTTCTACAAGGAGGAGATGGAAACCCATCTTGAAAGTCGCTTCCACAAGGACCACTTTAAGTTCCTTTCCAGCCAACTGTCCAAGCCCACTACAGACTTCCTGCAGGTGACTGAGATTTGTCATACATCACACTCAGAGTCACAGTCATAAGTATTTTACCACCATGGCTCAAATTTCAAGGGATATGCTCATTGTGAATGCACTAAAATGGTTATTTTACGCATTGGTTAACTTGACAGGAATGTCTGATACAACATTTCTTCAACATGCAACAGAGTCACCTGAGTCACTGATAAATTTGATAGAAGTTACGAGATGATAAAATCAAAACTTTATTGTTTTGTTTGTTAGGAGTACTTGCAGAACAAGTTTAAGAAGACGGAGCAGAGGGTCAGCCAGTTGGAAAACCACAGTGCTGCAATCTGCCAGGTGTACAAAGAGCAGGACCTCACCAGGGGTAAGCAGCAGCAGCTCTGTGTTTGTGTATTCACCCAAGACAGAAAAGACAAAGCGATTGCTCATTGCAGATATTTCTCACACACCTGTAGATCTTGGGATGGAGCACTTCATGCGCAAGGTGGAAGCTGCTCACTGTGCAGCATGTGACCTCTTCATTCCCATGCAGCCCCACCTGATACAGAAACACATAAAGTCTCCTGACCACAACTACAACCGTAAGGTATGGTAGATCAACCCCAAATGGATCATTGTTCCACAGAAAAGTAATTAAATTTACCTTTCTTTAGCTCACTAATCTGAGAAACTCCTTAAAAAAATCAAGCAACTGCATCATCTTATCAAATTTATTTTCATCAACACTTTTTTGATAACGCTTGTCACAAAGTGATGCTGTTTAAGACCACTAAAATAAAAATTACTAAAACATTATTGTAATCACTTTTTAAGTCGGTTAGAATAATTTCACACTGATACATTCCTCTAATCCCTACATTAAACAGTGGCTCATAGCTTTAATCCTTCCTGTTAGAATGAGAGCACACAAACATTTGTAATTTACTGCTGTTGGGAGAAGAACTTCAACTTGTGTCTTATAACATCGCTGTTGGAATGTTATGACGGACTGTAAGGGTGGTTGTCCTTTGGATGTTTTGTGCTCTGTCCTATGAATGATTCTGGATTGTCTTGTCTTTTATTCAAGGGTATGATGGAGCAGTCCAAGAGGGCCAGTCTGTCAGTTGCTCGTAGCATCCTTAACCACAAACTCATTGGCAAGAAGCTGGAGAGTTACCTCAAGGTATGTACAGTGTGAAGTTCCTGGGCAGGGGCAGGTATTCAAAATGCATTGTATAAATGCTTTCACTGAATTGACCAGTGCTCGTTTGTTTTTTGTGCTTTGCAAATAGGAATACTTTTATTGCATATAACTAAAATGTTAAATGACTGAATTTGTACCAATAATATGTTGTTTTAATACAACAAAAGTTAGTACACCTGTGATTACAGCCACATATTTAATGACACCTTGTAACTTCCAATTAGGCCTCATTGCTTGAACAAGTTTGTAATAGAACCTGTGAACTTGGGTTGTGTCTAATTGCAACATGTCTCCACATGAGCAAGTAAGAAACCAGACTGTGAGATTTCATAAAGATGGAAGAGGATACGAGAGCATCAGCTGCAATAAACAAATATACTTACAATAGTTCTTTCATTTTCAGGGCGAAAACCCGTTCATTGGTAACCAGGATGACCAGGATCCAGAGGACTCCATGGTGATGGATGTATCAGAGATGGAGTTAACCAGCGAGATAGCAGACAGTCAGACAGAGGCAGCACCAGTCAAAGATGAGCCAGTGGCAGAAGGAGAGATGGGCCAAGAGGTGGTTCACGGTGAAGCTGCAGCAGCAAAAGAGGAAAAGATGGAGGAAGAGCTAGGAATGGGGGGAGAGGAGGAGCAGGGGAACCAGGAAGTGGAGGAAAGTTTTGAGCCTGGAGAGGAGGAGGAGGAGGAGGGATATGTGGTGCATGATGAGATTGGTGAAGAAGGATTACAGGGTGACCTGGAAGAAGAGGAAGAGGATGAAGGAGTGGAGGCAGCAGAAGTTGAGGAGGAAGACAAGACTCATGAATGACTTTTGCACCCTGGGTGTGACTTCTCAACCTAAACATCTGTCTGGACCAGTGACCCCCATGGCCCCATTCAACCCCATTTAATTGTCAGGATAATGAGCATACATGCTCCCACCATTTTTCACTATCTAAGGACTGAGCTTATATAATAGTTTTTTTTTGTTGTTGTTGCTGTTATTAAAGGAACAGTTCCACATTTTGGGAAATATTTTTATTCACTTTCTTGCTGAGAGTTAATGACAAGATTAGATACGTAGCTGTCTTATTTATGTCAACCAGCTGTCTTTAGAGGTGTGGGTAGACTTATTGCCTGCTCTCACTCACAGACACAAATTGTATCAATCTTCTCATTTAAGCGCGGCAAAGAAAGCGAATAAGTGTATTTCAAAGAATATCAGACTATCCCTCTGAATACTTTTTCTTTGTGCCTTTTGTTAAAAATATTCTTAACTTAGTTATATGGATTTAAGAAGTCATAAGTATTGTAAAGTTTAGATGTTTTTTTTGTTTTTTTTTCTTATCAGAGTTGACACAACACCATAGCATTCTGTCTATTGCCTATAGTCATGATGAATTGATTTTTTTTTTTTTCCCCCCAACGTTTTGGTAAAATCTACAACACGGTGGGCTTTTTCTTCTACAGCTGCTGTGACTGATATAACGGACTGTGGATTGTCTGTAGAATATGTATATGGGTAAGTATGGGATATTCAGAGTGAATGTCTGTCATGTCATCAACAGTTTTGTTTCACTCTTAAGAAATAAAGTTGTTGAATAAATACCTGTTTCTCTGTTTTGAAGATTTGGATGTGTCATTGATAAGTCATGATAAGAAAAGTTTAAATGGCAGAAGGCAGATTGATAATTTAATGACAAATGTAGACTCAGTATTCAACAGGGTAATCAGTTTGTTAATCCTTAAAGAGTATTAATGCCATGGATTTAACATGTCACCTTGCAGTCGTAGCTTGTGTTTATTTCGTATTTATCTTGCCAAAAATGAAGACTGGACTTCAGTTGTTTTTTGGTTGCAACCCAGAATGGTGTTAATTTACCCTGATGAAGCTGTACACATTGTACATACTGTACAGCTGATTTTGGTCCTAGGGAGCCATACCAGATTCACATGACCAGTTTGGATGAATTTGCCAGCCTCAGTCAAATCTAGTGACAGCTGCCTTGGATTTAACACCATCCCTCACCACAAGGAGGCATACTCATTTCCTTGAAGGGGAAAAGTTTTCCCTGTAATATTCTATAGCAGAAGGTTTGACTGTTGCCTACCAAATCCTTCATTACCAATGACGTCAAAGAAGTGTCTTATACACATCTTTATGAAAAAAAAGATCAAGAGTGACAGAAATGTATTTCACTATTTCTGGACTATACTTTCAAAGCCAGTGCCTTATTTATTTATTTTTGTTATTTCTTCTTTACTGAGATGCTGGGCTAAGGTGCTAAGTTTCTCACAGATTTTGCTGTATTTAATGAATATGCACCATGTTGCTTTGAAAGTAATGACAGAAAAAAACATTATCAACCTTATAGACACCGTTGTAGCAACATTTTGAGTAGCCTGGGGCAAATTAAACATTTTGTTTATTTTTGAAGTGGCAGTAAGTAAATACTTACTTTTTATACATAATTTTTATTTATGAATAAAAAATCTGAAAAACTAAACTAATTGTGGCATGTACAAAACTCTGGGCACGCTACTAAGACAAGCCAATGTACATGAAAACTGAAGATTCTCAGTCATCCAAGTCATGGTTCTCCGTGTAAGTTTGAATCTAAGGCAAGTGGATTGGCGTTAGATTCTTGAAGACGTTTGCCCATGCCACAATTGCCTCCTAATTTTTTACGTTCATGAAATATACAGCTGCTCAATGACCGTTTGCTGCGGGGGCTGTATTTATTTCTTTACACTTATAAAGTCAACAGAACATATAATTTGAATGGCGTTTCGCAAAATTCACAGTAAATGATCCGGATCTGCCTAAAATCTAAGTTCTTCCCTGGCACATGCGCCAGGTTCTGTGACAGTAAAAGAAGGCACTGCTTTTAACAGGCCAACTTTATTTAATAATCTTCTGTTTTTTATTTTAAAGAAAAAAGAAATGGCACTCAAGAGACACTGAGGGACCTTGTGCCAGTGCTAGTGTCATTTACGTATTGCATCTTTATTTAAGCAAGTGTACCAGCGACAAAGAAGCGGAGGACAAAATAAAAGCATTACAGACACTGACCTGTTTTATGGTTGAAATTATTGCAAGGTATTGCATGACACACCGGGTGTGTGTGTGTGCGTGTGTGTGAGGTGAGGGGGTGGAGTCTTGGGTGACATTTCGCCTCACAAACGTTCAGCCTGCTCCGTGCGTCTGACGTCATCGACGTCAAACGGGACTGTTTGTTCTGGATTTGGGGCGAGGAAGGTCTGCGAGCGCTGACAACCGACTGAGGAAGGTAAAAATAGCATTTTATGGTTTTGTGTAGATGGCATTCGTATATCAAACGAAAGCATACAACCCCTGGGATGCGGTAAAAGGTTTACAACGGGCGTCGGCGGCGTATTTCGCGCGCTGTCAGTGTGCGCTTCGGCAAGCGGAGCATGAGCTACCTTCGCAGGCCTTGCACCGGTTCGGGCACACGAGATAGATGAATTTTTGCCTTTTAAGTTAGCCGGATTTGGTGTTATCGTGAATATTGTGTGTTGTATCTTTCTTCTGTGAATGACTGTGTTGAGCTCGTTTCCGTGGCGTAGGACACTCCGTGCTGTCAGTGTGCACGTTAGCTGCAGGTCGGTATCATGCTAGCTAGTTAGCTGCTAGGCTGTTTGTTTGTAGCCCCGTAGGCCGTATTCGTGACAGAAGTTACGTCCTTTCGGTAGCGTAGTTTACGCGCGATGGCGCAGAAGCTCATGGGAAGTGCGACGTACGTCATTTCGAGAATATCAGTCCCGTCCAAGTTGTATTCTGAAAGGCCGTTTGCGTGAGGAGCTGTCACTCTGCTCACAGTGGAGTGGACATGGTTATGTGGTGACACGGAAGCTTAGCAAGGCAAACGTGTAGGGCAGCTTTGTTTTGGAATAAATTGTGTCTTTGTGTGAAATGTTGCTGATAAGAAACGTTATTCATAACCCTCAGTTTCGTTGGCCTCTCTGCTTTCCTCATATAACGTTACCTGTCGGTGATAAGGAATAGCAGCGAAATGACTGATAATTTTGGTAGAATCGTTTATTTTAATTTAAAAATACTTTACAGTGCTGACGTTTTGTCTTTTACTAAAATGACTTTAGACATTGCTTGGCGCCTAATGTATACAGTACAGCACAAGACTGGATGTGGTCGGATTTTGTTAACGCCTCAATCATTAACCACTGTCTCCCGGCCAGTTAGAACTGATATTGATATATGCTAATGGTAGTCCAGCACCTCAGTTTTAAAACGGCATAAATCACAGCATTGGACATACCATTGGACAGTGCATTAAGAAGTTTGTTCCCATACATAGTCCACTTAAGACACAGATCCTAGTTTCTCGTGGTATAGATTAATGTCTGGAATGTTTGCTGACAATGATTGAGTTACCTAGTATCAGTGTTTGTTTTGGTGTCTTTTAAGACCTTGTAATATGAGCTTATAGCAAAAGATGGGTGTTTGTCTTGCGGTATTTGCAACCACCTTTTGTATGTATTTAACAGAACAAGCTTGGATTAAATCTTTTGATATAAAGATTTAGGTCTTTAGTCAGTGAACTTTAGCAGCCATCAAGAGATAAAGATGTTAGCTCAGAACAAACTACACATTGTCTTTGTATATGCATTGACAGATTGTCTCACAGAGAACTTGTACCTTTGAGCACTGTGACATAAACTATCAAAAGCCATTTTGAAACAGTCAGGATCAGAGTTTGGTGTATTCATCCAATAAATCATGGAAATTGCAGTACTCATATTCTTGTCAGTTTTCTTGATTTAAAGTAATACTCAAGATAAGCTACAGCACAAAACAATATAAATAAATAATTTACTTGGTCCACTTGAAAATGATAAAAGAATTATCAGAGTACTTGGATGTGCTGTCCAGTTTCCTGGGGAATAAAGATGAAAACATACCAACAGATTTTCTTTACATGGTCACTAATTTATGCATGGGTCGTTTTTGTCCTTAACTTGGAGGAGTACTGAAAGACATATATTGGCAGCAGAATCGATCGACACATTCGTAGGGGTCTCTTGCCTGCAAAGCAGATGGACTACTGCACTAAAGGGATGTAGAAACTTCAGACAGGATGTAAGGTGAAGGATTATGACAGTTCAGAAATCTTTATTAAGACATCAGTGTTCAGACAAGAGGCTGTCTTGTGCTAAGAACTTAGAAAAAGAAGAAGAGGTGCAGGTGACATCAAGGTGACATCAAATTTCCAACATTTGTTTGCGCCATTCCTGTTGTATTGAAATACCGCTCTCTCTGTGCCTGCATTATGGGCTCTGATCACGGCTGCTCACGACACAGCATGATCAGACTTTTTTGGTAGTGTGTTTTAATGTTTGTAGGAAACAACCCGCATGTGATATGTTAGCTACAGTTTCAGTCTGTGGCCCCTCACTCCTCTGTCTCTCTCACAGGTTTGACACTGCCCTCTATCAGTGTGTTGAGGTGTCCTTGCCCCCCACAGCGTGTCACTGACAAACCTCCCGTGTTACCTCAGGAAATCGTTGCCTGACCAGCTGAGATATGATTACACAACTGAATTAGACCATAGCTGCACAGCAACAAACATGTAAGTCCCGAGAAAATAATTGTCCATCTTCTTAAAACTGGTGTAAGCAGATGCAAAGCCAAGACTTAAAGAAGAGAAAAGTTGAACTCATCCTCTCCAGCACTTTACTTCTCAATCACAGGTTCTAATGTAAAAAGCTGTAATTTATTTGTAGAAAAAAATCACCATGTGTCTGCTTACACCAGATAAGGCCAAAATAAAAGGCATCTGCCAAAGTCTTTTTTTTAATCATAAAACATACAGTAATATTTATTAGATTCTTCTTTCTGCTTGTATGATATACACAGCCTGTGTAATAATAAAAATCAGTGTTCATGTGCATGTTCATGTGTACTCGAAGACTTAAGTGCCTACTCGCCAATAGCCACTGGTAACACATAATAAAGGTGTTCGCTGCAGTAGCACCTACAGCCCAGTTCTGCTTTTTGTCCAGCCCAATGTATTAGACAGTGAAATCCCAACACAGAATGAGTTTCATGTCTCTAACCAGTTCATATTATCATTCACCAGTTCATTCATATTTCTTTTAGCTGCTTCAGACTACCATTGCAGCTTGAGTCAAGTAATACAATACGACAGTTTTTTTTTTTTTTTTAATGTTAAATCACTGGTAAATTTTTATTCTACGAGTTTGACATCCAACAGTCTGTAGTTGGTCTGGAATGCATGTATTTGAGCATTTAATGAGAAATGTCTTTGATGCATTATCCCAGTTTTAAGACAAACTGCAATGAGGAGGAGAATGTCAACCACATTATAATATGTTTGACTGCTGTCAGAGCAGTGCCAAAGACGAGATGGTGTCTTCTTGAAAAAAATATTCTACCTTGCCAAGTTTTCTCCCTCTTGCATACTGATTCCATTGAAGTTGAAGTTGTAGAGCGGTATGCAGACACTGCTGACTGATAATGAGGTAGACAGATAATTCAGAGAGTGAAGTGAAATGCTTGATACCGAGTCTGATAGTTGGTTGGTTTCAGCTTTGAGGTGTGTAGCGATACTGACCGTGGTTTGTATCCTGAGAAAGTTAGTCAGATTAGAAAGTCAGAGTTGGTTTCACTAACAAGTGCAGTAATTGCAGCATCAGTGATTCTTTTGTTGATCATCCTTCCAGAGAGTCAAGTGAGGAGTGGAATGGCCTGAGGGGGTTCCCCCCAGTCCCACCTGCCCCTGCCAGGTCCAGTCTGCCTAAACTCTCTGCTCAGCCACTGCAACACACAGCTGCAATGGGAGACGGACTGGAGGCAGGCAGCAGCCAGAACCCTCCCTCTGCCCCACTGCCTCTCCCCTTCAACCATCCAACACCTGACATAGGAGGGAGCTCCTCCAGACCCAAACGACAGACCAACCAGCTGCAGGTAGAGAGATCTCTCTTTGTCGTTATATACATGTAATATCTGTCTTTCTATTTGAACTTGAGTTTGATTGAGTTTTTTTTGTTTGTTTGTTTGTTTGTTTTAAATGGTTTTGCTCTTTTTCAGTACCTGCTTAAAGTGGTGTTGAAGACTTTATGGAAGCACGACTTTGCATGGCCCTTCCAAGCTCCTGTAGATGCCATCAAACTCAATTTGCCCGTGAGTTGCGTGTTTGTGTGTGTGTGAGTGCTTGCAATGAATGGTATAGTCCAAAGCATACAGATAGCATTGTAACAGCTGCCAAATTAATTTTATATGCAAGTGACACATATTTGTGAAGGTGGATAAGCCACCCAGCAATAAAATATGCCACTGTCCTGTTTTTCCACCAGCATCTCTCTCACACTTCCTCAGTTGATACACTGTGACAGCTAACTTGACTTCTTCACAAGAGTCTCAGCTTCAAAAACATAATATACTGTACAAAAAAAGGACATTTGTTGCTGCAACTAACAATTTGATTAAGGATCTGCCAGTGACAATCAGTTAATTGTTTGACCTGTAAAACATACAAAATAATGACAAAACAGATATTAATGTTGACTTGAAAGCAAGACTAAGAATAGTAGCAAATCCTCACATTTAAAATCTAAACTGTTTAAAGAATTTAAATGATTAGTTGATTTTTAGAATAGTTTACATTTACTATACAGCGTGCTTTGGGATCTTGTTAATGTAGCTTTCTGCAGTGGCTCAAACATGTGCTACAGGTAATAAATAACAGGGTACATATGAAATGTCCCTGTGCTGAGACGGCAGTGTGTTTTGGACTAAACACAGATGGTGAGAGCTTAAAAAAAAGATATAAACATGCATTTTGTTTTTGTTTTCTCGCATTCTTACTTGTCAAGATGCTAATCTAAAACTCTCCACCTGCTCTCATTCAAGGACTACTATGAGATCATCAAGAATCCTATGGACATGGGCACGATAAGAAAACGCCTGGAGAACAACTACTACTGGAATGCCCAGGAGTGTATCCAAGACTTCAACACAATGTTCACAAACTGCTACATCTACAACAAGGTCAGCCACAATATGAGTAGCCACAATACGTGAATCATGTAACAGGCAGATCTGAAGACACTGTCCTACTCAGCTTATTTTATCACTCATAGAGAGGAGGCCTCTGTTCAAAGAGCTTGTGCCTTCTACATGTTTGTGTGTTTAGCCTGGGGATGATATTGTCCTAATGGCGGAGGCCTTGGAAAAGCTCTTTCTCCACAAGATCACAGAGATGCCGCAGGAAGAGACTGAGATTGCTGTGGTCACCAAGGGACGCCGTGGGGGCAGACGGGAGTCAGGTATGAGTTTAGGATATCATACAGATTAAAATAATATCAGTATAATAATGTTTTGTTTTTGTTTTTTTTTTCTTAAGATCCTGTCTCTTCGATCAGTAGAAAAGGTGTTCTAGTCTTAGGGCATCATGACAGATGTCTGTGTTTGTGTGTATCCTTGGTACACTCGGAAGACTTTGTTTCCATGTGTAAGTTGTAGTGACAAATAAACTAACCGAGTCAGCCAAGCTGTATCTGTACTCATTCCCCTCTTCATCAGCCACACCTAGCATGGAAGTTGTATTGTTAAATCAAGTTTTAATTGATTCATGTTTGTAGGCACATCCTGTACCATTGTTGAACATTTCATAATCCGCCTAACAGGTTTAAACTAGGACTCGGCCAGAACAGTTGGTGTTTTTGTTCTTGATTTAATATTTGTGATCTTCTTGCGTTTATATTCGTCTGTCCAGCTCTGATCACAAAGTCGGATTCAGGACAAGACTCATCGTCCCCCTCCACCACCCCACATACGCGAGGTTTCTCATCCCCGTCAACCAATCCACAGACCCGTCCTGCACCTGCCTCTCAAGGTCCCCCTACTCTGCCCCTGGCCCAGCCTCAGCCTCCCCCACGTGTGCCTCCTACACCCACCTCCCATGCCCATCTTGGACCCCCATTCCCCCTCTTAACTCAAGATGTCCTGGCCCAAGGCATGACCTCTGTTCCCCCTCCAGCTCCGACACACCCAGGCCTCCATCCTGCCCCAACGCTGCAGAGCTCCCCTGCCCTCATCAAGGTAAGGAAATGGGGGAGAATGAACTGCCATTCATATAATACACAAGCAGATCTGATGTCATTTTCTTACCTCTGACCTCCGATGCTCTAACAGCAAAGGAAGAGCCAGAAGAGGAAAGCAGACACCACCACACCCACAGCCAATGACCAGCTCAGTGAATCATCTCCTGTGTCTGCTGAGGCACGGCCGCGGCGAGAGAGCGGTCGTCCATCAAAGCAGCCCAAAAGAGACTCATCACAGCCGGATTCTCAACATCACGTGGGTGGTGGTTTGGACACGGGAGGCATGGGAACGCCGAAACGTCAGGAGCAGTTGCGTTCCTGCGCACGCCTTGTCAGAGAGATGCTGTCCAAGAAACACATGGCATACGCCTGGCCTTTTTACAAGCCTGTTGATGTAAAAGCTCTTGGCCTCCACGACTACTACGACATAATCAAACACCCCATGGATCTGAGCACCATCAAGGTGATTTTATTAGGATTGGTGATTAACATATGAGTTAATGTTAAATGTTAAGAAAAGAAACTGTGCCACCTGTTGGTAATTTCGGCTTTCAGTACTTGGTTTTATGGATTGTTTTGCATTTTCTCATAAAGTAGTGAGGTGTGATATGAACCCTTACATCAGTGGTCAGCTTTTAAAACCAAGAACAACATGAGTGAGGATTGGTTTTGACGATGACAATACGTTTTTGTTTGACTCCTTCAGAAAAAGCTGGACAACAAACAGTACAGAGATGCTCAAGAATTTGCAGCAGATGTCAGGTTGATGTTCTCCAACTGTTACAAGTACAATCCTCCAGACCATGATGTTGTTGTCATGGCACGCAAATTACAGGTAAGCCACACTTCTCACATACTGTTAAATAAACCATAATAAACATTACACCATATGTGGAAAAGCATGTGCACACCCGTGTAAAGCTGAATGGGTCAGACCCTTGCAGCCAGGTTCCAAAATCTTGTAGAAACCCTTCCAAGAACAGTGAAAGCAGAAGATGCTCATGGTTTTGGAGTGAGATGTTCAGTAGTTATATATACAGATACAGATACAGATAGATATACACTCCTGTACAAAATCTGAAGAACGGGGGAAAAATTAAAAGTATTCACATTTCACGCTGCTGAATCGTAACCAGGTTATAAGTAGAGCTTCAAAATGCAAAAGAAAGAAGGCAATTTATTCAAAACTGCATTTAAACAAAAAAAGTTTAAGACCATAGCCTTAAAAAGTCAAAATCTGTGTAAAAATCTGTCTTTCATGGCAGACTGTCATGAACTCCCGATGGCAAAGGCAAAAAGGCTTTTTGTTTGAACGTAGCAGGATTATTGAGCTGCACAAATAAGGCCTCTTGCAACGTGCCATCACTGTCAAGGTTGGACGCAGTAAGACAGTCTTAAAAGATCCTGAGGATTGTGGGACAAAAAAAGTCAAGTGGTAGACCCCAAAAAATTTCACGCGCGCTGAGCCAGAGGATCCAACAGGCTGTCCATGAAGACACAGGCCGATCCTTGGCCCAGATTAAAGCCCTTACTGATGCTGATTGCAGCCCAATAACCATAAGACAGCATCTGCGAGTGAAGGGCTTAAAGAACAAAAAACGTCTTCAAGGCCAGTTCTCCTCCCCCGCCACAAACTTGCCTGTTTGGACTTTGCAAGGGAGCACCAAACATGGGACATTGAAAGGTGGAAGAAAGTTTTATTGTCTGACGAGAGAAAATTTAACCTGGATGGTCCTGATGGCTGAGGGATGTTTTCTACGCGACACAGTGGAAGAGGCTCCATCATGGTCTGGGGTGCTTTTTCCTTCAGCGGAACAGTGGAGCTTCAGGTTGTGCAGGGGTGTCAAACAGCGGCTGGCTATGTGGAGATGCTGCAGCAGGCATCCCTCTTGACTGAGGGCCCTCATCTGTGCGGTAATGACTGGGTCTTTCAACAGGACAACGCTGCAGTTCACAACACCCAGGAGAATAACGTCGCTCTTATATCTTACTATCCTGCATTTTCCCCTGATCTAAATGCCATTGAGAACATTTGGGGATGGATGGGAAGGGAAGTTTATAAAAACGGACATCAGTTTCAGACCGTGGATGCCCTTCATGAAGCCATCATCACCACATGGAACAATGTTCCCACCAGCCTCCTGGAAACACTCGCATCAAGAACGCCTAAACTTAAAATTTTTGAAGTGATTAACAAGAGCGGCTAATCACTACTGAGTCCGAATACTTGCAATTTTTCCCCCGGTCTTATGATTTTGTTCAGGAGTGTATATGGGTTAGATGTCCACATTCTTTTAGCTGTGTATGGTTGGATACTGCTGGTTTAATTCTAGATCCAGTTCCAAATTGGGAAACATACCTGGGTGTGTAATTGTTTGTGTTGAACACATCACCCACACAAACACTTAAGGGTGTTGGCACACTTATCTAAGAGATGCAAGGCACAAAATTTCAAGAAAAATACATTAGAAATGCCATCTCATAGTTATAAAGCAGATACTGTTAAAACATGTTAAATCTAGGTTGATGCACAATATTTTTACCTGTGCATCATTTTTTCCTATTTCTTGCAAAGGTTTTCAAAAGATTTATCCCCTGCCCTTGTCCTTCCTAATAGGACGTGTTTGAGATGCGTTTCGCCAAAATGCCTGATGATCCAGAGGAGCCCACCCCTGTTCCCACCCCGTCATCGGCCCTCCACCCTGCCCCCTCCACTCGACAAGCCCTGCCTCCTTCTGCTGTGTCAGAAGACGACAGCTCCACTTCTTCCGAATCGGAGTCCTCGGGAGGAGACTCAGAACACGAAAGGCAACAGCGATTGGCTGAGTTACAGGAACAGGTTAGAGGATGGAAAATGAAGGGGGAGGGAGGCTTATGAGACACAACAGGTGGGTGGGCCATGCAGAACAGCTTTACCGAATGTGGGTAATTGCTGAAACACGGAGAAACAAATGTGCAGGCTGCCGTCTTTTCATCTCTTAAGACCACAATTTTTTGTCCTCTAGCTTAAAGCTGTCCATGAGCAGCTGGCAGCGCTCTCCCAGCCGCAGGCCTGCAAGCCCAAGAAGAAAGAGAGGGAGAAGAAGGAGAAGAAGAAAGAAAAGCACAAGAAGAAGATGGGAGCAGAGGAAACTGTGGAGGCCCCTCCATCTGGAATGCTTCAGACTCCTAAGAAAAGCAAGAGCAGCAAGGAGCCAATCGTTGGGAAGAAGGACAGGAAAAAGCCCAGGTATGTTTTACAGTGGTAATAAGATAACTGATGCTGCTGTAGCTGCGATAACTGGAGCGTCAACTTGAGCTAATCAGATCATTTGTCAATCACAGTAAGAAAGAAGGAGTTAAAATCAGCCGTCCAGCTGTGCCTCCTCAGCCTGGGCCAACCCCTCTTGTCCCCTCAGCCTCTCTTGAAGCAGAGGATGACATAGGTATGTATATGAGACATATGTTGAGCATGATGATATTTTGTCTTTGGAAGTGTATCTGTCTGTAACAATGGGCCACTGTCAACCTGCTGTTATGCTTTTCTCTCCAGATGTATTTGGGGGTGTGTCCACCGAACGATGCAAGCCGATGTCGTATGAGGAGAAGCGCCAACTGAGCCTGGACATCAACAAGCTGCCCGGCGACAAACTGGGCCGCGTTGTGCACATAATCCAAACGCGTGAGCCTTCGCTGAAGAACTCCAACCCGGATGAGATTGAAATCGACTTTGAGACGCTGAAGCCTTCCACGCTGAGAGAGCTGGAGAAATATGTCTCCAGCTGCCTCAGGGAGAAGAAAAAACCCTCAGGTAGGGTGTTTGTATTTGTGCTCAGTGGTTATTTTAAACTATTGTCATGTGACTTTTGTGATTCTAATAGTCACCTGAGTCGAAGCATGAAGGTCTTGTTCTGCCGTTCATAATTAAATGCTGATTAACCACTGTAACTGTGAAACTTCTGCGAAACTACAAATTGTCATGCAAATAGAATAGATGTGGTTGAACAGGTGTGGTCGTGGTTCGAAAGACTTAAAATAACCATTTTTTTTAGTCTCTCAAACCATGACCACAGTCAAAATCTGTAGTTTGAGGCTTTGTTTTACACATTTGCTGTCATGTCATTAATAACAGTGCACAGCGTATGTACAGGTAAAAGAGTATTATGAATCCTCTCATCTAACGCAGCCATGTATCACAACCCTATTAACAAGCCATCGGGTGTAAGTTAAAGGAATGTCGCACTCTGAATTTACTTAATGTATTCAGGCTGACGAATCATGGCATGCTTGCCTAACTAATTTCCCCAAACAAGACTTTTTGCCAGTGTTGGATTTTTGTTTTGTTTTAGTCTTCACACCGGCTGAATGTCTTGTGTTTACTCGAGTGAGATAGAAACTGTCAGTCTGTCACTTTCTGAATGTTGTGGGTGTGTTTCGTTGCAGTAGAGAAGCCTCTGGAAATGACAAATGTGACAAAGATGAAGACAGGATCTTCATCTTCAGGCAGCAGCGACTCCTCTGATAGTGAAGACTCTGAGAATGGTAATGTACACACTCGGTGTTAAACAGCTGTCAGTTTGTCATTGTGAGAAACAATAGCTGTGATTCAGATTTCTGCGTATTTCCTCCACACCAGGGCTGGTTCCCAAACAGCAGAAGAAGACCTCGACTAACAAAGACACCAAGAGACCACACCACCAGTCCCTCAGTAGCGGAGTTGGCCCAGTCCCTCTTCAGCCTCAGCCTCAGCCTCAAATCGTCCAGTCCAAACCACCATTTGCCCCCCCTATTTCTGTCCCTGTTTCTGTCCCATCTCTGGACACCTCCCAGCTGTTGACCTCAGGATTTGATCCTCTGGCCCACTTCATGAACCCACACCTGACGCAGGGAAACACAGAGCCGAATTCAACCATTACTACCGCTGGTGCCCCCGTCACCTCTGGTCTCCTCAACACAAACACACCCAGCAGCCAGACGCCCACTGAGACGCACCCTTTCCTAAATCAACATCCAATCATACCCTCACCAGGTACGAACACTTCTGTAACACTTAGTTCATTTTGGGTATTGTCACAAATGCAATATTGTTTCTTATTTTTACAACTGTATTTAATAATTATGACTATTAATGAACCCAAAGAAGCAGCTAATCCTCATAAAATGGGATCTGAAACCACCACATATTTGGCATTTCTGTTTGATAAATTACAACTTTCCTTATATTACACCCAATTTCTGATACTGTTTATGGCTGGACGTTTTTCTGCTATAGCCATTAAATGTATTATCACTCCTCCTTATGTGGTGGTTTGCATGGTCAGTAGCGGAGTATGCCATTCTCTTACTGGATCCATATGGTGTACACATACTTAGGTTAGCACTAAGATTAGCACGAGCAACCACAGTTACCTACAACCGAAATCTTAATTATCATTTTAAAGGAGTTGTTGGTATCAAAATTAATGCCTTTTTGTTTCTGCATTAATACTCCTGTCAATATAAGGATTCCACTCTTCATACCGACACAGTTTGTTGTTGTCGATTTTTGTTTTTTGGGAACTGTAACTCTGCTGTCGACCTTGTCTTGTTGAAAAATTTCCCAAAGTTGTGATTTTGTTTTCTGTTCTTTCCCATCATTCTCTTCTCGTCCTGTTTTGCAGCGATCCACAATGCTCTTCCCCAGCAACCATCAAGACCTAGCAACCGTGCCGCACCACTTCCTCCCAAACCTTCACAGCCTCCCCCATCCTCGCTTCCCTCCCTGCCTCCATCCTCCTCACCCCAGCTTCAGCCCTCGCTTCCCCTCACCCTTCCCCAGCCAGTCCCTCGCCCTCGTGTCCCTTCACCCCCATCACATGGCATTTTGGGTACCCTCTCGGCACAACCTCCTCAAGCCCTGCTGGAGGACGACGAAGAGCCGACGCCCACCAGTTCTGAAACCCCACCCCTCAGCCAGGTGCACACCTACCTGCAGTCTCTCCAGGATCGAACCACAACGCAGACCCAGCCGATGCACACACACACGCATTCACCTATGCAGGGCGCTTCTCAGCTGGTCCCTTCAATGCACACGCAGGCTCTGACGACATCCACCCCTGCCCTGATGCAGAGACACAGCTCAGGCCACCCGCACATGCATCAGCCGTTTCCACATACTCACATGTCAACGCCACAGCAGCAGAAGGGGATGGCCCTGCAGCAGAAGGTACAACAGATGCAGCAACATCAGCAACAGCCATCTCCGCGAAGTAAAACGGAGCCTTTCTCAACAGGTGAGATACACACAAATAAAAGTTTATTTTTCCTGACTTTTCACTTTTTTTTCTTTCGCTTGTTCATGTTAAACGCCAGATTCTAAAAACCCTGCAAATTAAATTATCTGAGAAGGAAGAAATCCTTATTTGGTTGAACATCTCAAAATTCAGGTCCCCACTGAGGCCATAACGTGTTACAAGGGGTCTCACAAGTAGACAGTGGTTAAATTTAGGGGAGCAGTAAAACAGCTGCTATGCTCAAAAAAGGAAATGGGGAAAAAAGTCCACTATGTTGTAGTGCTAACTAACTTCCTCTCAAAAGATTACCACAGCTTTCAAGGTGAGGGTTTTTAGAAGTGGATGCAGCTGAGGACCCGTCTTTTTGGCAGGTTTCTGCTCATATTGTATATTGTAGCATTGCAGGACTTCAAACTAAAATTCTTTGTGTCAGCAATTGCAACACTTGTATCTGGAAACCTTCCACACACAATCATTTAGTTACATTTGGCGCTGAATAAAATAATTAAATAAGAAGTACTTGCTTGTTTTTCCAGGTTGCCTGCGTGAGAACCCGTCTCCCCTGATGATGCATTCTCCTCAGATGCCTCAGTTCCATACAATGGGACAGCAGTCACCCTCACAGACCAAGAAACATGTAAGTGAAAGGAAAAGGGACCAATTTTAATTGCTGAAAAGTCGTTTGACAAAGATGTTGTTTTTGTTTTGGTTTTGACTCCTGACAGCAGATCTCTCGAATTTAAATGTTTGTCTTTCTGTAGGAGCAGAGGTCCAATCTCGTGGGGGTCAAAGAAGAGAAACCTTCCCAGTCACCAGTTCTGCCCCCCTCAACCTTCAGCCCTGCGATGCGTCAGGAAACTCACAAACCTGACAACAAACACAGTGAGCACAACACACTGTATTTCCTTTATAGTCATCTGGTCTTAATGTAAGATTTTGGTGGCCCAATCTGAGCAAGATGACAGAATCATTGAAGAGCTTCCAAACAGATCCACAGCCACCTCACAGAAACATAACTGCCTATGAGCCCCTGTCCAGTGAGTGAAGGTGCATACGCATTGTTAATCATCATTTATGTCTCCCTCAGGATTAGATCTGAAGCCTTTGGATAGTTCACGCCCTGGTTCTCGCCTCCCAGACTCCCCAGCACTGCCCTGCTTGCAGCAAGACAACAAAATTAAGCAAGAGCCCAAAACTCCCATTGCTCCGAAGAAGACACAGGTGTGTATGAGTGTGTGAGATGAGTAAATAATGTCATAAGCTATTAAAGAAGACCCTCATCTGGTTTATCTGTTTTCTCTCCTTCATTTAACCTGATATTTTCTACCCCCACCATCCTCCTTGTCGTTCTCTTCTCCCAGGATGTGAAGTTAAAGAATATGGGCTCTTGGGCCAGCCTGGCTCAGAGGTCCCAGTCCACACCAGCCTCCTCCGTTCGCTCCTCCAGCGACAGCTTCGAACAGTTCAGACGGGCCGCAAGGGAGAAGGAGGAGCGAGAACGACAGCTGAAAGCACAGGCTGAGCAGGCCAGGAGAGAGCAAGAAAAGCTACGGTAGGTGGGAGGAACATAGGTGGGAGAATAATGATCCAAGGTTTAAGAATCAAACAGTTAGTACACGTTTTAGCTCCTCTTTTATTTCTTTCAAGAGCAGCATAGATTTTGTAAAGATTTTAAAATCTGTTTTGCCAATTTTCAAATGAAAAACTGCAGCACTTGTAGTTCTTCTTTTACCTTCTGGTGGACTAGGCACAGGAAGTGCTTTACTGCAGCAAAGGATGCAACAGTGCATCTGATCTCTGCAAAAAGCACTGATGTAGGTGTTTATTTGCATGTAGAGCAGGAGAGTGAGATCCAGTCACATTTGGTTTTAATGCCAGGCCGGTGACTGAATGTAGATTTAGCTGTGGATAATGTTCGCGAGCTTTGAAAACACAGCACATGAATAAAACAACTTTTTTTAACTTTATTTTATGCTGAAGCCGTGACGACGAAGACACAATGGAGCAAGCTCGTCGAGTGCAGGAAGACGCCCGCCGTCGCCAGGAGCAGCAGTCGCCACTTGCTCCCACACCTCCAGCCTCTACCCCACCCACTCACTCTCCACAGGCTCCACCCACACAGCCACAAGCCCCACCTCCACCATCCACGGCTGCACAGAATGCGCTCGACCAGCAGAGGGAGATGGCACGCCGCCGTGAGCAGGAGAGGCGCAGGAGAGAGGCGGTATGAACAAAACTGTAGAAAAGAAACACAGATTTGTGATTTTCGATGGCAGCCTCTAATGCCTCTTGCCGTTCTCTCGTCTCTCCTGCAGATGGCTGACACCATTGACATCAACTTCCAGAGCGACCTGATGGCCATTTTTGAAGAGAACCTGTTCTGAGAGGAAAAAAGAGGTTGATAAGAGTGAGAGAAGGACCTATAGACACACATAAGAAAATTTACAAAATGCATATAGACCACAATGCTCTGATACACATGGTCGCTGCTCATACCAATACAAACACATACACTTAATAGTAACTGTCCCTTTCTCTCAGTAGTTGAAACAGCTGGCTTGTGTCATGTGAATGAGAGGGGGGGGGTGAAACTGAAAGAAGCAACCCTCTTTTCCTCCAAACTCAGATATGTTTTGGTGTCTGTCTTGGTGTTTACGGTTGTTGTTTCTGGGTCTCCGGGGACAACAGGTTGAAAACAGACGCTGAAATAATCAGATAGTCGGCTCTCTCAAGGAAAATAATGAAAAGGAGAGGACTTAACTTTTACACTTAAAAAAAAATAATGGCAAATAGGATTTAATTTAAGTGAAAATGAAGAAAACCTTATTCTCTAATGTCTGCGAGAGAAAGGGGTTTAAAAGGAACAGGTGAACAAATTACAAACGGACACATCACTTTGTTCTTGTTTTTTCCTCTCTCCTAATCTTGTCTGTATTGTTTTATTTTAAGTTTGAATTTTAACTGGGAGGGTTGGGCTGGTGTGGTCAAGTTTGTCAGGTTCAGCGGTCATCTGAGAGTCAGTCGTTTTCTCAGGACACAGTGGAAATGAAACACCCTGGCCACAGTCACACACTTTTCTAAAACATCCTTCCTCCCTTCACTTCCTGCTACTGCTCCCTCTTCAGTCAATGAATTGAAGAGGAGGGATTTCAGAGATGCTCGGTCTGTGTGCAAATTCAGTGAGAGGCTGATGAGGAAGGAACAACGTCTTTTTAAAAGTTTCAGAGTGTGTCCTTTGCCTTAGCGCTCTGGCCCGTAAACTAACGATCACACCCTACAAATTATACATATTATATATAAATAGATACATGAATATATATTATATACGACAAAAAGTCAATGAAAAAGAACATGAGAGGGATTTGGATTGCGGGGAGCAAAGCTCGTCTCTGTGTTCATCTCTAAGCTCTGGTTTTGATTTTGTAGAATTTACTGTAAAGAAGAAGAAAAAACTTTTTTATGATTCTATTGAGAGGATTGTTTCGTCTGTCTTATTCTCTCTCCTACCTTTCCTGTTTTTTGTTTTTTTTTGTTTTTGTTTTTTTTGTTCTTTCTCGACTATGCCAAAATCTATTGAGTGCTGAAAGTTCATTCACATTTTTTACATAAAATGCATTTTCTTTTCACTTTATATTAAAGGCTACGTTTTTATTGCTATTTAATTTTCCTTTATCCCCTTTTAAATCCGAAGTTATGCAGCAGTTTGCTCTGTAATAGTTTAAAGAAGCGGTTCCAAAATCATGCTCGGCCCCATCATTCTGTAGTTGTCCGATAAATCTGCACTTAAATGTTTCATTACTTACTTATGTCTTTTTTTTTCTTTCATTATTTCTTCTTATCGTGTACTTGTTTTTTGTCTTTCTTAGCCGCCTTGTCCGCCACTCTCTTCTTCACAGCTTCTGCAGTCTGTATAATAGGTTCTTGTTTGTCATACTGTCTTTTAGTTTTTATTTTTGAAATGTTTTTGTCGTCCGTGGTAACAGTTTTGGGATGTCGTGTGCCATTGTGTTTTTCTGGAAGCGAGAGCTTCTGTAGGTTGGCCCAGAGATCTGTGAGTGTTTCAATTCTATAATCACTTTCTTTTTTTTTTTTCTTAATGTTTCATTCATTTCTTTTCCCTTTTCATATCTGATTGTTTTGAGTTTATTTTGTTTTGTTTTCTCTTTGCTATTTTCCTTTGACTTATTTTACCCAGGACAACCTGTTGGTATGTTGGTGAGTGAGGCATTGAGGTCAATAGATTCATCTTGTTCAGAGTACAACATCTTTTTTTAAGAAAAGTATTAAAATAATATTTAAAAAAAAACTTTTATTTTGGTGCTTAGGTTTTTTTCTCCACTGTGATATTTTTTCACCCATGGTACTTGTGCGTATGTGGTGCATACTGTACAGTGAGCTCTGCTTTAATTAGCCAAGGGGGGGCGGGGCTATAGAGAGAGAAGTGGTCAGCTACAGTTTGGTTCCTCATCCACAGGGACTTGATATAGACTTTATGGTCAAAAGCATGTGGACACCACTGGCTATCGTAGTTTTGACTCAGCTCTTTAGTTCCAGCTAAGGCTCATCTCTAAAACTACAGCATGAAATGATGTTATAAGCAACTTTGTGACAATAGAGAATGTTTTTTTTTCTAAGTGCTATACAAGGGCAGCTGGACTTGTTTCAGCTTTTAGAAGACATTTCACTTCTCATCCGAAAGGCTTCTTCTGTGTCAACTGACTGATGGGGATTCCCAGGTATTTAACCATTTGCTAGGTATTTAACCGTGGCTTCCTTACTCTTGTGGCTGAAAGAGAGCAAATCTGTGCAGTCAGGCACAGATAAGCAGTTTATATCCATGGCTCTGGAACGAGATGCTCAACAATCACATAAGGAAGTGATGTTTTGGAGTCCACATACTTTTGGCCAAATCGCATATTTTCAGTGTCCTTGAAAAACTGATTTCCGAAGGGAGATGGGAGTAGAGCTCAGCTGACACTGGATTTTTAAGATACTGATGTAAATACTTAAGACTAATAAAAACCTGGTAACAATGAATAATAATAATATAAGCTTTATTTGTACAAGAGTTTTTAAAACTTAGTTAACAAGGTGCTTTCCAGGATTGAAATAAGAACACAAACTAAAACAATAAGTAGTTAAAATATACATAGTAACAATAACGAATACAGAAATAAAAGATTATTTAAAATAATAAAACATAAACTTAATTAAAAGTTAGACTAGAACAAGTATCTTGTAAGATTTGTCAGTATATCGTCATTACAGTATCAAAATGTTTCACAGCTGCATAACAACCTATATGATCAAAGATGACAGTAACAGTACATATAACACTAAATCTTGCACAGAAAATGTGTTTGAAATGTGAATTACTGTAAATGACAATAGATAAAATTGCATACAACGATATTAAACCCTGTATATGGTTGGGAAATTGTGAAAACACCAGCAGCGACAGAAATAAATGAAGGATGAATTTTATCCCAGACATAATCTGACATGTTGTATTTTATGAATTTATTGGAATTTTGCCAATAAACAACCCAAAAAAAACCCTTTGCTTTGGTTTTGGAAGTGGGAAAAATTAAAGTACAATACTTAATGCAGGACAGGAGTCGAAACATGAGGGTTAATGGCAATGGCCAAACCACAGCTGACCAACAATATCCAACACAGCCAAAGAACATCATCTAAAAAAAAAAAGGCACAATATGCCAAAAGGAAGTGCAAGTGCATTTATTATAAAACAATTGTACTGCAGCTGTTCACAAGTCAAATGGCTTCTGGAATAAAAACCACAAGAGAATTTTCCTCTGGTTGTTTTACATTCATGCAAACTGAACCATACTCCTGGTGGCGTCAGTTTGAAGTAGACAGAGGATGTGTTTGGTTGGTTACCCTTAATGCTTTGTTTTGTTTTTTTTTAAGGACTTGTGGGGTACTAAGCTGTGGGAAACATTTCTGTTTTGCTAGTCATTTTAGAGCTGAGGGTGACAACTTCTCAGCTTAGTATTAGTATTTTATCAAAAGATAAAACAGGAATAACGTCATTTAAACATTTATTGCCTCAGTTTACTGCTCTTTGTTTTTATTTTTGCATTTGAGACAGCGATGCAATGAATTTTATTGGTTACTGACCGCATTTAAACTCTCAGAGATAGATCACAGTGTGATCACAATAGGAAATGTACAAACAGGAAGGAAATAAAAACCAGCCATAAGAATAGAAGACACATGGGTTTATGAGACTTTTAGGGGTTAGAAGGACTCTCTCTGTAACTGTATCACTGTGCAGAATGTGCTTTTACAACAGAGCAACAGAGGATGTTGTGGTTGAGACCAGTTCAAACCAGATGCAAGTTGAAGAGAAGCATGATTTTAACTGATCCAAAGCAAGTTTAGAATCACTGCTTTGCATTTTAAGCCAAGCCTTGACCCTCAAGTATCACACTTATAAAAATACTGTACAGACACTGTTATTTACACTGTATCCTAAACTGTGTCTCCTGTGGCCTTGAGCAGGCTCATAATGTTTTCAGAGTACTGCTTTGTACACTGATAAAGCTGCTGCTGTGAGGAGGATCTGTTCTGTGCAGCATTTCTTTATCTTGTTCAGAAAGCAGGAAGCTTTGCCTGTCCGTCGTCTTTGACTTTCAAATTAGTGCCTTTGTGGTGTGCATGGTACTTAACTTGTTAGATTCAAGTCCAGGGTGTGACAGAAACCATACTATATTTCCAAATCCCCCACTTGGAGGGGAGGTCAGTGAAACTAAATATCGGAGAACTGCCAAGCAGGGCCCTGAATTTATCAGGTGAAAGGATGAGAAAATGCCAACATAAAGATAAGAGATGCTGGTGATATTCTGCACCCGCATCATCCTTCCTCAGATAAGAATGGCTGAAATATGCAAGCGAAAGAAAGCACAGTCAGGGAATGTTAGTATAGTAAAGACATAAAAGTCTGTGGCAAAGACTGTCACCTGGAAGTGAGATTTTGAAATATAACAGGAAAAGAGAAACTGGGAGCACTAGTGGTTTAATGAATGAAGAAGTGAAATTTGTGCAAAGACACTGTGAATATATGACGGGCAGAGGGATGATGAGGGGTGAAGGAATAGCAGAGAAGGAATGAGAAACATTAGTATCTGTTGCATGTGGCAACAGATACTGGAGAGTGGGCTCGGTCGGTCGTGTAAGCTGTGCGAGTTCATGGAGCAGTCATGTGACTGTCCTTTAGAAACAGAGAAGCACAGCTCTTTGTATTCTTGACCTCTTTTGTTCAGGTTCAAATCTACCATAACAGGAGAAAGGTACATTTATACGTCAGCTGCACTTTAGCAGGGGTTCCCAACCTTTTTGGCTTTGGGAATAATCATTGTAGATTGAACTGGCACTGTCCAGGCAGGCAGGCACCTAGACTAACCTCCCTGAGACCCTATGTAGGGGTCCTGACCCCAGATTGGGAAACAGTGCTTTGCAAGATAACATTTGCATGCGAGAAGAGAATCAGCGAGGAGTGTTGTCTGTTTCTCTGAGAGTAATGCTGTCTTTTTCACAGGAAGAGACACAGTAACATCAGAAAGACTTCTGGTACAACCAGCAGATACAGAGCAACATCAGCATTCACCCTCCATTATTCACTTTCCTTTTGAAGTCAGTTTACTGTGTTTTGGTCTCCACAAACTCTTAAGGGAAATATGGGAAGTATCAGGCTCTTTTGCAGCTAAATGCTCCACTGTGTTCACCAGCTAGTCTCTGACCGTGTCTGCAGTTTAGAGCTGGTCACCTCGTGTACAGTGGGTTTGTCACTAAAAGCAGCTGCCTGCTGCGTCTGTAAACAACAGCGGTGAGAGCTGAGAGGAACAGATTTGGGTTTTTCCATTGTTAATATAAAAGCAATGATTAGTGAAGGTTTGCCTAAAATTTGAATGTGTGACAATGTGTCACAATGAATGTGTGAACAAATTTAAATTTCATCCAATTTATGTTTATATCGAGGGCTTTTGTCAAAAAATAAAACCACAAATCCACCTTCTTCTGTTCTGAGGAAAGACAAGAAAGAGGGCTGCATTTTTTCAGAGTTACACTTCTTGGGAACTGTGATGTTACCGTGTCAGAGGAAGAAATGTGTGTATTTGGGCTTTGAGAGGGTGGAGAGGATTTAGAAAGTACCACAGGCCAGCAGCTCGTACTCATTTGTATAGCTTCTTCTACGCGCTCAGATTGAGTAAGAACTGCTGTAGTCTTCCCGTTAATGGCATTAAGAGCGGTGAGGGGTGGAAATTGGTGATGAGGGCAATCACTGGGACATCAAGGCACTCCCGAAATGGATGCCAGATGACAATAAGCAACTCCACATGTGATTTATGCACACGCAAACACATACAGTCACAATTCAGGCTTGAACGTGTTGCACAAGACCCCACGTAATTCTGACAAAAACACACACTCGCTGACACATTCTGTTGCTCATATGCAAGTTGCTCTCATTTATCTGGATCCGGCTGTTTTATGGTGCACATGGTTGCATGTGGGAAGTGATCTGGCTGTCATTCAGTTGTTGACTAGGACTTTAGTTTCTGTCTCTGCTGTTTCACCACACTGCTTGAAAATGCTCACGCCCTCCTCGATAAATCACTCTGAAGCACTTCTGCTTTTCCTCCATTGTTGTCTTGGGATCCACACAACCTTTCCTTTCCCCGCCTTTTCTCCTTCCTGTTCTAAAATGAAACTTCCTTTAGTCTGTTTTGACTTTTTTAGTAACGGAGGACTCTTTTTTCAAATAACCTTTTGGCTTTGTTTTTTTCATTCTTATTTTATTATTACTTTATGAGTCCTTGGTTACATAAATAGCACCAGCACATTAGGTCTATCGAGCAGTTGTTCCCGACATAGGACCTTGCGCAATGGATGGCGAGTTCAATGAAACTGGCTTGCTGAAAAACATAATGGTAGGAGGGAAAAATTGTTAACCTTGGAAATAGTAGATGACAAAACAGTCTCACCATGAGGTCCATTTAGCAGCAGTTCAGAAGCTTTCTATTGAATTACACATTCTTCCTCAACAGGCAAATTTTGATCAAAAGCTACTGTAGTTTTCAACTTTTAACAATTTTACGCATATTTAGTTTACAACATATAATGCAACATAAAAAAAATACACCACATAGACAATTATGCATGCAGAAATTACAGCAACCAAAAGCAAACATAATACCATAGATATGCATGGGACTTAGTTGCCTGGGCCATAAAGCTAACAAAGACAGAGAAAGACAACGCGAATGTGAATGGGATCAGATTATTCAAAAAATGACCTTATAAAGCCTATGGTCCCTCCCGTCCTCCTTCACAGTCTTGTTGAATGGTGACTCCTCTCAGTGTCTTCAGGCCTTTAAAAATTATTCACATGAAACAGTCTGAGACGTAAAATTTTGTCCTTGGTTGTGTGCTCATGACCAACCTGTGATGACGAGACGAGTGTTTTCAAGTAGCCTTTGCTTTGCTTTAATGAGCTGCAAGCCAGAACAGTTGGGAACCACTGATACAGAGTTGGAACTTCACATTTCGTAAGAGTTCACACAGCTGGAAGTTTTAAAAAGGAACAATTCAACTTTCTGTGAAAGTTGAATTTTAGCTTTCTTGCGGAGAGATGAGACAAGTAACACCACACTCGTGTCTTTATGGTGAATATGGAGATACAGCTAGCAGCCTCTTAGCATAAAGACTGAGAACGCTGGGAAACAGCCAACACCGAGCTGTGTGGCATTTTGCAACCTTGCACATTTTCAAAGTTTTGCAATGGCTGATTCATTTAAACTCCACAGAATTGTGCTTAACAACTTTGACATCTTTGTTGGAGTTCACAGTGTCAATATATTTCCTGAGAGATGAAACAACAAGGTATTGCACATGTATGGAGCAGCGGTACAGATAAGTATAACAATATAAAAATGTAAAATGTAAGTACCAGGTAATGACAAGGTGGCCATTTTCTATTTCACAGTCTTGCAGTGTCCTATTAAAAGGCTACAAAGCATTCAAGAGCCTGATAGCCTGTGGTATAAAGGAGTTGTGAACAGCCTACAGAAAGAGAATGTTGGTATAAATATGAGATGTGAATGAAGGGACAGATCGACAGTATGTTGAAAAACATTGACTTCATCTTTGAAATATTGAATCATTACATCTTATGAAGACACTGTAACACCTGGATTATTTGCATTACGTAAAATATTGTATAAATATTGTATAAATTAAAATCTTCTGTATATAGTTTATCACCACCTGTGGGATGGTTAGTTTTTGGAAAATCACACTTAAATATGTCTTCCAGTCAAATCATAGACAAAAATGGGACACTTACTGTAGCATTAACAGTTATCACGCATGTGCAAAACATTTATTCAGATATCTTGTCCACATATTAATTTATTGTAGTATAGTATTCACACTGCTACTGAATGGTTTGTTGGGCAGTTTTAAATGTGACCCCATGACCATAGCTGTGATATTTTTCCTTCTTTAAAATGAAATCATTTGTAATTCTCTGATAAGATCGACACTTGCTAACATAACCGTCATTCTCTGTACTGAGTTACTGAGATGGGGAAACAACTCTCTGAGCTAATGAGTCTGCTAACTGTTAGTTCGTCAGTCAGTTAGTTCTCATAACTGACCTAAAAAACAGTGTGGCAGCTTCAACATGCTTCAACAGTTGGAACTGGATCGTCCAACACAGGTTATGAGCGTGACTGTTTCCTAAATTCCCTCAAAGGTCAGTACTGTCGATATGTTGACATGACAATAACTCAGCTGTCAAGGAGTCTCCACATAAATGTAAATAGATCCACTGATTGTGCCTACTGCATTGAAATGAACTGATATCACAGCAAAGTTTTGCCCTTTTAACTGCTGTTGTGACTGGGCCCTAATACTATCAGTTCAAAGCCATAAATAATAAATTACATATCAACTGATGCTTGAAAATCATCTAGGGTATTGCCATGTGTTCCCAATCAACTCTGAGTGGATCTTATATATGAAGGTGCAGGAGAAACGCAGCTCCCTTGTCACTGTTTACTGTTCCCTCATACCGAGAAACCTGCCATAAGATATTATTCAAGGTGCAATAATATCAAACTGCAAACCTTAAATTTAATAGTATGGTGCTCTGGCCTGCTGGTAACCCTGGCCTGGTCAATATTATGCCCCTCCATGAGAAATGTGTTTGATCGCGTACAGTGTCAAAACAGGTGTGGAAGGCATGGAGAGCAATCAGCATCCCCGTTGCCGTGGCAACGGTGTACGCAGCCTCCAGGCAGCTGTCTGTGACGCTGAGAGGAAGAGAAGAAAATGGAGAGGCCTTATGCAACAAACTGGAAACTATGACCGCCGGAAGGCTCACATCGGCTACACACTGTGACACGCAGCCGACCTAATAAGGAAAACAAATTGTACATGTTGAACAAACATGGCTGTCACATCTCTCACACTTGGCCGTTCATGTAAACAGGAAAGCGTATGCTCTTTTTCCTCTCCCTGCCTCCTTCACTCCATCTGTGTGTGCCGTGCAGTCTTCCTGTTATTTCCTCCTCCTCTTTTCTCTGCTCATTTTCTGTATCAGACAGCTTGCACTTTTGATAGACCTCTGGACTTCCATAAACTTTACTGCAGCAATCTCAAGTGCAAATAGCCCATCTGAAGCTACAGGTTCATCCCCCCTAGTCTACTCCTGAACAGTGGAAGAAGGACAAAGATAACCACCCTCATTTTGTTTCTCTCACTGGGGTGATAAACTGGGCTGCTTGCGGGCGTCGTGCCCTCAAGTTGTGAATAAAAGATGAGCCTGACAGCCCATTGTTGCTGGAGATTGGTGGTGTTGTTTCTGTGGTTGTCATTGTCGTTATTGTTCTATACTGCAGGCAGATTTGGTTGTGCTCAGGATGAGGAGAAGGTTAGATGAATAAAAAGGCTTTGGAGTGAAAAGGTTTCTAAGTGATTCTGCACTACATCATGCAGCAGAATTATTATCATGAAGAGTCAGGTATTGGTACTAATACAGAGATTAAGGAAACAATATCTATGTTAGGCAGTTGTGATTCTGACCAAATTAATGTTCCATCTTCTACCACTTAATCCGTCAGGGTTGCGGGGGAGCTGGAGCCTGTCCCAGCTGACTATGGGCGAGAGGCGGGGTACACCCTGGACTGGTCGCCAGTCAATCGCAGGGCTGACTCACAACCACAATTTAGAGTAGCCAGTTAACCTAACCCGTGCATGTTTTTGTGATTGTGGGAGGAAGCCGGAGTACCCAGAGAGAACCCACACAAGCACAGGGAGAACATGCAAACTCCACACAGAAGAGCCCAGACCGGGATTTGAACCTGCTGTGAGCCGACAGTGCTAACCACTGCACCACCGTGCCGCCCACCAAATTAATGTTTTTGATCATAATTTATATAGCTTCCGAAATGACAAGGAAACAGATCCTCTTCAAACCTGGACTGATTATGAAAATGGGCGCCTGGGCACAGGTGTGTAAACAGCTCCTCGCTCCTCCTACAAAAGAACAGGAGCGACTGAATGAAAAAGACATCTTTGTGGTCTTTTGTGTCTTTTCTTGGTCTCTTTGTGGTTGTTTTGTCTGTATTTGTAGTCATTTGATTGACTTCCGAAAAAGAAATGCACTTCAGTCGTTACAGTAACATCAAGTAAATGTGTTAACTGATAGAGGATTTCTGTCTTTTATCTTTCGATCTTCTATCTTTTGAGTCTTTGACTGTGAAGAGTTGTGTGTTGAGTCCCTTGAACAATCATCATTTGCTTGGTCTTTTTTGCAATTATCATTAATTTAAAAATCAATTGCATGTGATTTCACAATGTTTGCACAATAATGCACCCTGTTTATAGCTCCTGAATAAATATGTTTGTTGATAATGTTCACCAGAATTGGAAAAAGAAAAAAAAGTATTTTCAGTCTCGTGTATCTTTGTTATAACATTCCCCATTCCTGACCTCACCACAATATACAATATATACAATATATATATAAACATAGTTATAACCTACGGTTAACCTTGACAATTAATAATTAATCTCTCACCACAGTCAAAATCATATAAACCCGCCTGAATAACTTCCTGTCCGTCACTCTTCAGCTCCACTGTCATTGGCTGTTCCGCGTGCTCGTCAGCCAACAGGGGGGCAGCAAGGGGCGGATCCGGAGAGCGCAGGTTGTGCAGAGACAGCATACCAAAGAGCTCCGAGTCGGGTCTTTGTGACGGAGAAGCGGCAGCGGCAGAGGAGGAGGACCGTGCCGCACCCTTTCTACACCTCCTGAGATTCCCACAGCGCGCAGCACTGCGCACAGGTAACAAGCGCTCAAACTACCGGAAGCAAGGCAAAAGCCACAGCACAGGTGACGGAGACTGTCCACCAAGTTTGAATTTGTGAGACGAAAAGAGAGAGCAGGAATGGATCCTCGATAGAAACAGAAAAGAAATCACTCGGGTGTTTTTTTTGCCCCTTTTTCACATTTTTGTCCCTCTGTTGCATTTTTTCACCCTGCGCCTTTAAAGCGTGGCCTCAGGTACGACAGCACATTGTTTCTCAAGTCGACGAGGACTCTGATCTGGATCTACTTGATAAACGAGTTTGTACGGGCGAGGAAAGGTGAGTTCAGATTTTTCCCTTCTTCGCATTCTTTTTTTTTTTTTTTTTTTTTTTTTTTTGCGTCTCCTGTGAATTTTGCGTTTGCGCTTCGGGAGAAGAGACGAAGAGAGGAGTTGTTGTTTCTCGGGCTTTGTTGTTCCTGTGCTGGGAGGTCAGGGCTCCCATCAGCGTGTAAAGGCATCAGCAGTGTCTCAAAGCGGTGAGCAGGGAGCCCGAAGTTCACTACATCCTCAGCACAGTCAGCTTTGAGCATGCCCTCTCTGAGAAATGATCCCATCTTGTAATGCAACCTTTGTCCTGTCCTCTATCTTTCCTGCTTTATTTATTATTCTTTTTATTTATTTATTTATTTTCCTATTTTGGTTTTGTGACCTCAGCTCACAGGCGGCACACAGAAGGTGTAAATGATCCACCTATGTGTCCTGGTTTTAAGCAAGACATGAAAATAAGGTTTTTTTCTTTTTACAGTGCAGGTGTTACCCTCAATGCCATCCAGTGCAATAAATGTTGTCACTGTGAAGGTTAGATTGCTAAAGTTTTGTTGACACTGTGTCACAGTGTTGACTCAGCTTTGTGGCGGTGTGTGTTGAATTGCAGTAAATTACATAGTGTTTCATTTTATTCCCCCTTCCATTTAAATTCCTGTCATGTAAGACAGAGGAAAAAGCTGCACAGCTTTACATTTGAGACACTGTAACCAGCATTGTTTTTTCCGTTTGTGCTTACTAAACGAGTTAAATGATGAATTAACTATCAGTATAGTCAACAGTTCAGTTTTCTCTTCACAGATTAATCAGTTAATTGACTTTCAGACTATTCTCGTTCAGGAAATGTTCTGGTTCGTCTGTTTATGTTTAGACATTAAACATTGAGAGCTTTGGTTTCTTTTGGATGGAAAACGTTTTTATTTTTTGTTTATTTGTAGAAAAACGTTCACAATCCTTGTTTTCCATTGTTTCGGTGTTGGCACTGAATCCAAGGTATTTTACCGACACTCATATTTAAAATTTTTAATTGAATCAACCAAATTTGTTTTCATGTTAAGGTTTAAAATCCCTATTACAAGTTCCCAGAACCCAAGGTGAACTCTTTAAAATGCTTGTTTTGTCCAAAACAAAACACTTTTTGCCAGATAACTGACTCCAGTGATTAAATGCTCATCAACATGGTTGACTTGAATTGTTTTAGTGCTGTTCACAAGGGTCGCATGTGTAGATCTCAGACGGCTGAGTTACTGTCACCTCTTGTGTCATATATGTGAAAGTGGACAGATGAATGGTTTCCTGTGAACGAGTGAGGGGAAATATGGATGTTAATCACTTTCTGGAATCAGCTGTAACCTTTAGGGAAATGAATGACAGGTGGTGTCTCATACTGAGAAACTAACTTCCACCACAAAAGAGTTTACTCCAGACACCTGTTTCCTATGTTTCTCAGAGACAGCTGTAATAAAATTCTTAGCTTTAAGTTTGCAACTCTAACATACAGGCAGCAGTCTCTTCATTCGTTTAGATTATATTTAGACCCTTTTTCATTTGTGTTGATTCTCCAAAGGATTTGATATGAGGCAATTCATTTAAAATGGTCCTTAATTACAGTATTTAAAAGTACAGCAACAAACTTCATATTATGTATTCACCAGAATCTTGTCTGCTTCTCTGTGCAATCATGTCTCTAGTTTAAAAGCAAATCCGAAACTTACCGGTAGTTTGACTACACCGATAAGAGAGAATTGTCTGTCTGATAAACGACTTAAGGGCAGTCATTATGCAGATGACACCCGGTCAGTCCCACCAGTTGCATGTCCGTACTTCACAGCTGGAAGGAAACACTTAAGGGGATGTGGTTACTTCAAACAGATACACCCAGTGTGGGGGCTCCTGGGGAGATGAGCGGAATTTTCCGTTTTACCTGGAATTAGAGTTCACAAACAGAATCAACCATCTCTCACCCACTATCACCACCTCTGCTGCAGTGTTGGTTTTAGTCCGTGATGTGTAAATCTTTCCTCTTCCAAACAAATGCTGGCTGAGGTTGATGTACTAAAGCTCTTCTTTCAGAGAGAGAAGGAGAGCGAAAGAGAGAGGAGGAGGGAGAAAAGATTTGGGTGTGGCTGCTTTTGTAATGACCGGGTTTGCATTCAAAGTGGTGTTTACTGATTCAGCCCAGTCCATTCACACACAAACACCGAGACATGATGCATGAAAACACACAGTCATGCAAATTCAGTCCCTAAGCCCCACACACTGTGGAAGTACCACAGTGGACTTGGTGGCTGTAGGAAATAGTTTGGAAGTGTCTTAGTGAAGGGACATACAGTGGGGCTGACGATAAATAAATTTTAAAAAAGATATAAAGTTTTTTTTCTGTAATTAATTATTTTCCCATGATTGAACTGTCATTGAACTGGATCACATATCATTTCATACTGTACGGGTGATGGTCTCTTTACAAGTTTCGAGAAGAAGCTTTTGTAGGATCAGAACTCGAACCTGCATCACAAGGTCTAAACATCTAAGCTCCTGCAGCATTTAAGAAAAAGTTAATTTAAAAAAAAGAAGTAATCAAGAAAGCTGTATGCATTGCAGACTGCCTTCCCTGGTGTTGGTTGAGTGTAATACTCCCATACTGCACTTTTAGAGCTTTTCTTTCGTGCATTTATCTGCAACAAGGGTTTAGACAAAGAGAGGGAGAGAGAGGGAAAGGTGGGGCCGCAGGCTGACATATGGTTAACACACGACTGCATTCTTCATTTATTACAGCAAATTAGCGTTGAAAAGCTTTTAGTTGGTTTCAGTTACTTCAGTGTTGTGTATTAAAAATGTGATGGCATTCAAAACTAGCCTATTTCATTACTAATGATTACCATAGCTGATGGAGTACAATAGCAATAGAAGGGACTTTTCATCTGACAACTGTACAACGTGTTCAGTCCCCATAGAGAGAGTTGAACAGCACGCTCGCGTCACAAGAGCTGTATAACTCCTTTCCTTCTACCTCAGGCCTTGAACTTATCAATCCGACTACCTTTTGAGCAGCATCAAACTGCAAAACAGCAAAAAACTGCTTCAGTCTTGATTTTTTTAACGTCCTAATGCAGGGAAGTTTGAAGTTTATTGCTCACCTGTGAGCTATTGCTTTGTTGTTTTGTGAGCTTTGGTAGAGAAGTTACTCTGATTGTGTGCAGACTGCACTGGAACTGATGATGAAGGCTATGTTTTATTTATAGGCTCTGTAGCCTATGGACACATTTTGGTTGGTACTGAAGCTGGAGTGCTTGTGGAAAAAAATAACTGCTTTTCTGACAAGCTGAGGAATGTCAACGCATGATGATGCACATCAAGATGAGGAATTCACCGATCAGATCCACTGGATTGATGTTGATGCAGATCAGAGAACCAGGTTTCAGGTGGATATGAACAATCCAAAGACTTACAGGTTCTTCTTGTTGCTGTCATTGTTTAAATTCATTCAATTCATTTTTTTGGACACAGTGGACTGTGGACTCCTTTTTTAGTGTCTCTGCCCTTATGCACATGATACACCCTGATAAAATTGTTGGACTTTCAGTTCGCCTTGCAGTTATATCTCATCCATCATTTCATTCCATTCCATCCATTCTCAAGCCTCTAAACTTTCTCCAAGTTTTTCTGTTCTTGATTTGGCATTTTTCTTCACACACACTTGGTAGGAGAGTGGGTCACTGAGGTTCCCTCCCTGTGTGTGTGTGTGCATGTTTGGATTGAGATTGGGTTACATAGCCGGATTGTGTAATTGTGAGGTGTGTCTCTGCTGTAGGGAGCCGCTCTGCTGTTTCCATTGTTGAGAGAGTTGAACGTGGAGTCCGCGGCACTGTACGTGTCGCCGTGCTGCGCTGGCTTTCACAGGAAAATGGAGAATGTGTGAGGGAGTATTGCTAGCTCAAAACGCAACAAGCGGCCTGTGCAAGTTTACCATAAGCAGGATTGAAGCCTGTTATTGTTGGCCGCATTTCAAATGCGTTTCTTCTGGTATGACCTATGGTTGGATTTAATTACAGTGTCAGTCATAAAGCCTGGCATGTCCCTGTTGTGACTTGTTATGGTTGGTAGGTGTTTGTCATTGAGCTGATCACTAATATGATAATGGAAATAACTGCTGCTGCTGCTGCTGCTAATCGAGATTTTCTTTAGCATGTCAGCTTTGTAAGGTTTATTTTTCATAGATGAAAAACAGTAACAGTAAATACACGCAGTCATCTTTAGAAGGCTGCATGTATTTATTTTAACCTATTTTTAAAATCAGTCCTTGTTTGTATTCAGACCAGTGAGGTACACAGCATACTGTAGTGTGGTTAGGATAATGGTCTTAATTACTGGTGTGAATTCACAAATTCACACACTTTCACTAGGGCTCTTTAGTTACTTTCATTGTTAAGCAGTAGTAATTAGCATGATGATCAATGCATCAGGCAGTTATTTTCTTGGTTAATCATTTGATCTATAATACATTAGAAAACAGTGAAAAAAGCCCATCACAATTTCCTGGAGTCCAAGTTGATGTCATTAATTAATAATACAAATTTTTGTCTGACCATCAGTTTTAAACTGAGATGTCCCGAGCCGTCCTAAGATCAGGGACTGATTTTAAGGGATTAGTATCATCAAAATCAGATCCTTCCCTTACTGTATTTCATTGTTTTCATTTATTTATTTTTTTTGTCCATCTCAGCTGCTGGTGTTGCAGGTGTAGCAATGAGGTTGGCAAAATAAATGGATTCCTCAAGTTACTAATTATTGTTTGCATAGAGCAATGTACAAAACACGTAGGTAAGGTAGCAGTTTCTCATTTTTAGCTGGCAGCGACGGCCCCTTTCACCGGTTAAAATGACAGACAGCAGGGTGGTATCAGCTGACATCAGTTGATGTGACCAAATAAAATAAAACTTGCCACTTGTTGGGTTTGTGTTGCTCTTGGCCTGGTGTCCTAAGCGTTGATTGAAGGCAACTGGACTTCTTGTTTGAAGCTTGAAGACGTTTCACTTCTCATCCGAGAAGCTTCTTCGGTTCTGCAGACTGGTTAGAGAGTCCAAACGTTTAAACCCTCCCCTATCTCACCTAGTAGGTGGTACCTCTGCGAGCAACAGAAACCACTCAGTGGAACATTCACCTGGGTGGCTCCTGCTGGTCTGCCTCAAGTGGGGTCGTTAGCACCTGAGGGTACTCAGGTGATTGTAGAAACTAAGCATCATGTGAGTCATGGTGTTTGCCTGGTGGTGTCTGTCCTCCTCATTGAAGATGGTGGACTGAGTGTTTTAGTAATTCCCCTTGCAGCCTCTGACACTTTTGCAGTGTAAATTTGTAATGTTAAAAGATCATTACAGATCGCATGCTTACATTTTCACCATGTTACAATGGTAGTATCTCGATCTCGATCATATGTCGATTAAATCCACCATACTGTTCATACATGATGTATTTGTCCTTTTAGTTCATTAATTTGTGAGACCAGAAAGATTCTGGATCTCTGTACGGGACTGTATGCTAATTGACTGGTTGAACATCGGGCTGCTTAGATATCATTGATTGTTGTTGTAGAAGTCATGCATAGTAGTTTTGTTTGTCATCTTAAACTAATAATTGATTTTCCCACAGATTCAAATCGTGCATCCAGTGTCCCACACAGCTGTACAGTAAAAGCCTCAGACTTCAAACTGGATCCCTCCAGTCCTCAGCTGTCCAGCTGATGGCATGCCAACCTCCAACCGACCAGAGAGGGCGAGTCTGAATGGCGCCCTAGTCCCTCCCTTTTGCTTCCTGTCTGCGACGCTGATCCCCTCTCCTGCCCCTCCAACTCTTCTCTGATTGCGGATCCTCCAGATATCTCAACATGGATACAGTGACACGGGACAAAGAAGGATGCTATTTCAACCGCACTGTAAAATTCTTCTACGAGGAGAGTGGCAAGAACATCAGCGACCACTGGCGCACACGTGACTATGTGATCGTCACTTTGGGCATGTCCGTCTGCTTCATTGTCATCTTTTCCAACCTTTTGGTCATAGGGGCCATTTTAAAAAACCGTCGCTTTCACTTTCCCATCTACTACCTGTTGGGTAATCTGGCTTTGGCAGATCTCTTCTCAGGTACAGTTGTATTACTTCATGTGTTGCTGTGTTTATTATTGTAACTACTGGCACTACAACTTATATAAGTATACAGTAAATTGAGGCCCACTTTAAGCTGCATTTTGTGATAGTTTACATTAAGTTATAGTGCTGCACATATATGCTGTGTTGCTGGACTCCAGCATACTTGATTTCAACATGAGGTTTAAATACAGACTCTCAGTTTTTAAAAGATTAAAAAAATAAATGTAGACATGTAGCTTTTTTTGCACATTTTCTGCTAATGAAGAATATGTCACTGCCCTGAAATGTCAGTTACTTTCTGACTATGCTGTGGATGACCATACTGTTCACAGGCCTTGGGGCTGTTCACATGGTTATAAAAAATAGTGTGTGACAGGTGTGAAGATGCTGCTGATATGTGAGTTAAGAAAACAGCAGGATGTTTTGATTTACATGTATCATTTGCATGTGCCGCCCTCAAAAGGTTAGCATATCACTGCTTCTCTCATAATGGAAATGCACCTTTAAGAGGGTTTAATACTCCAGACTTTCAGGCTCAGTTTTTCTTAAATAATTTCATAACCAGTATATATGATATCTTAATGTCTACATTGTCACTTGGAACTACCGTTTCTGCAGCCTTAGCTATGGTTGCACACTTGTGAAAACTAATTAGGACCTTTTTAAAAATCTAATATTTCTTAAGAATGAAATTAGTGTACTGTAACAGTCTTAAGTGTCTTGTCACTGTTTAAAATTTCTCTGCAGTGAAATCCTCACTTTCCTCTTCCCAGGTATCTCCTACCTCCACTTGATGTTTCATACTGGTCCTTGGACCATTAAACTGTCTAAGACCCAGTGGTTTGTGCGTCAGGGGCTGATTGACACCAGTCTGACAGCCTCAGTCCTGAACCTCCTGGCCGTGGCCGTGGAACGTCACCAAACCATCTTCAAAATGCAGCTGCACAGTAAGATGAGCACGCGGCGGATTTTCATCATCATAGTGTTCATCTGGCTGGTGGCGATAATCATGGGCCTGGTTCCCACCATGGGCTGGCACTGTCTGTGCGACCTGCCGAGCTGCTCCACCATGGCCCCGCTCTACAGCCGCAGCTACCTGGTGTTCTGGGCCGTTCTCAATCTGCTGACCTTCTCCATCATGGTGGCCGTCTACACACGGATCTTTATCTACGTGAGGCACAAGAGCAAGCAGATGTCGCAGCACACCTCCCAGATGAGACACAGAGAGACGGTGTTCAACCTGATGAAGACCGTCTCCATGATCCTGGGTGAGGAAACACACACACACACTGCATGTACACACACATCAAGGACTGTGCAATGAACAGAAAAGTTACGAAAACCGACGTCAAGAATCTCTAATCTATTAACCAAACTGACGTCGTGGTGGTATTACTGGTAAAAACAAAAACATCAGATCAAGGTCATTTACTGTCTACACCTTCAGTATATCTGCTATCTTGTACTTGCGCTGTCAGTCAGACTCTGCTTTCATGCTTTTGTGTGGATTTATTGACAGACAGCACTGAGTCAGTGTTGTTCCCCCGGCCATTTTAGGCGCCACAATTAACCATGAGTGCGCTCTGTATTTGGCTTAAATTACAGGTTGCACATTTGACAAAGGTTTCAGAATTAGCTGTCTATTTCATAAGTTTCTGCTTTCAGTATAAATAATCACCTGCCATATGCATGTTCATTTAAATCTGTTAATAAAAATGAGCTGGGAACCTGGGACCTGGTCCAAACTATGGGAAACCATAGTTTGTAGTAGTAACTCGAGGCCAGCTTTTTCTGGAACCTCCAACCGCATCTCACAGTATATCACTAATTTCTAATTTTGACTTTTCCAGTCACCTATTTTGCTTTGCTTTCCTATTTTAGCAAACATGGAGGGGCTCTTAAATACTGTTTGCTAACTGATTTGAGTTCAGTTTCACAGTACTTAAATAACTTTGTGGGATCCTGAGCAGGTAAAAGCCATCTATGCTTTATTCTTCACTAAGAGTGTGTGCTGTACAAGACGTCTTTTTCTGAAGTCTTGCTGCTGGCAGCTGTGCAGCAGGAAACACAGTAACCTTCAGATGTCTGGGTGCATAAAGTTCAGAGGTACGCTTCCTTTGTAAGTTATCACGTTAAAGTAGGTTCAGAGACGCACCTCAAAACTTTGATGTTTCTCTGTAACTGTCAGTGGAGTCTTTGTGGTGCTTGGAAATACCATGTCATCTTTTTCAAGCAGAGCTCCGCCCACAAAGAAAAAGCTACAAACGAAATACAGAAATTTCCCCAATGAGACCAGTGTGGTTTTAACTTAGGTAGATGATAGTTTGCTCGTGTGGGACCGTGTTACCTTGTATCGTACCAGGCTGGCTGAAATCTGGTTTTCAGGGCTTTTGACATTTTGCTCATTTTACAAGAGATACGAGCAGTTTTCAGGGTTTTTATTTTCATTTTTCAGGAAATCGCTCGATTGGTCCTTAAGAATAAAATGACAGACACCCACAGCCTACGACTGCCATGCAGACTCCTCTCTTAGCTTGTCTGAACTTGTTAAACCAAACCCCTGCACCTCCACCACTCCCAAACACACGTTCACTCCTTTCCTCCTCCTCCCCCCGATTTCTCGTTTTCTGCTGAACTGGCCGTGCTCTCCTCCATCCTCTGCCCTCTTTTTCCCAGCCTCCTCTGCTCTCTGAGTTTTGAACTTTCGATTAAATTCCTCAAAGTTTTAAAAAAGTTACACAAGTTTCTCCCGTTGCTCAGCAGCCAGGATTCAGCACCTCTGGCATGTGAGTAGGGTGAGGAAAACCCTGAGCATGCCCTGACAAGGAGCTGCATAGTTCACTTAGTGTGACAGAAACCAGCCTCTCTCCTGCCCATATGACACCACACAGAGTAACAGGGTAGTAATCTTGAACTGCTGTGTTTGAGGACCAACTTGAGTTTTTGACCTTGAGAGTGGGAACAGTTTTGCAAAGTAGGGACGTTTTGGCCAGGCCCAGTGGCTTCAAATTGCTATTTGAGCGTTAAGACTTGGTTTTAAATTTAAATTTGAGGTTAAGTGTGCAGTTGTGGCAGTTAAAGTTATGGTCAGGGGCTGAGGATTGTGCTACATATTGTGCCTGTGAGAGTGTGCTACCACATTGTTTTCACATTTCCATTTGTAGCTTGGACGTGTAAATACATTAGTGCTGTACGTGCTGTGAATATGTATACATTATGAATTCCTGGGCTGCCATATCAAGTATTATGATAATGAAATGTGATCATACAGACTAAACCCGGTCCACATGCTGACATGTTAGGCATCTGTGTGTGTGTGTGTGTATTGTCTACAGAGGAATTTACAGTACATTCCCCTTCTCCCTTAGCTGCCCCCTACTTCTTCACATTCTTTACAACTCTGTTCATTTTCTTTCCTCTCAGTCTGAATAACTCTTATTTATTTTATCTGTGACTTTTCCTGTTGATTTCCACTGTTTTTACAAGTCTTCTAATGACCTTATGCACTCTTGATCCCCCTCCCACCATCTCAATCCTCCCCATACAGGCTTTTTTGTGGTCTGCTGGACGCCCGGCCTGGTTGTGCTGCTGCTCGATGGTCTGGGCTGTGATACGTGTATGGTGCTACTCTACGAGAAGTACTTCCTAGTGTTGGCCGAGTGCAACTCCTTTGTCAACCCCATCGTGTACTCCTTCAGGGACAAAGACATGAGGGAGACCTTCAAGGAGATCCTCTGCTTCCTGTTCCGGCGTGACAGCAACCACCAGGGCAACTCTGGAGCCCACTTTAACACCCTGGAGCACGAGGTACTGTCTGAGAGCAACGGAGGCGACGACAACCTGATAACAATGACAAACTGACAACCAGACCGACTTGACAACTTAGCGTTCTTACTGATTGCCCCTCGTTACTTTCTGTTTTATCTTCGGTCCAATAAATCTGAAAATCCTTGAACATAGAAAAAATAATTAGCAAAATTAGATTTTTGAAAAGTGAAAAATAAGCAACAAAACGGCTTTGTTAAAAGTGTCTTTTATTAATATTATTATCATTATATTAATAAAAGTGTCTTTTATTAATATTATTATCATTATATTATCACCTGAAGCTACCCTCAGCTTTGTAGTGAGATTCAGTTCATTGTTTATTTGTCTGGTCTGCAGCTTTACTGTTTTGGTTCAGTCTCACTGCTCTCATGTGAATCATCTGCAACATGCAGCAGTTTTCAATGAAAAAGCTAAAAAAAAAAAAACTGCCTGCTCAGCACCAGACAGCAGACAGACACTTCCACCAGCAGCTACAGAGCCAGATATTCCCCTTAACATCTGGTAGAGACCAAAAGCAGAGCTAAAAGACAGTGAATAGTAGGCATAATAGAAACTTGACTCAAAATAAATTATAATGTCACATGGTAATTTCTGGATGTGTAAATATGCAATAAGTTCACCTTATCAATGAAAAGGGTAATGATATGTCAGTGTTGTGTTCAAAGCCTGTTCTTACTTCTCAAAAGTGGCCAAAAAAAGTTAGCTCTTGCAGGTTCAAAGAGAGTGCATGATCATAAGCTCATTTCTGTTTTTCTGCCTGTATTTCAGTGCTCAGTGGAGTACGTTTGTTCCATGTTGCAGTTGTCAGCGTCTTTTTGCTGCAGGAAACTTCTTGTTTCTTGGGGACGTAAAATACAGTTAAAATCTGTTTAAACTGCATCTCCTATTTTCTTCTAAAACAAATACAAACAAACAAAAATGTTGATCCTAGCGTGTTTGAAAAAAAGATCACATCTGATAGTTATTTTAACAATCTATTACACTCCACTGTTTGGTTTGTATACTGTTGGCATATGCAGCAAAACTGTAAAGTCAGTGCAGTTAAAATTTTTCCTTTTCTTTCTCAGCTTGAGCAAGTATAAATAAGCACGCTTCTGCTTTTTAGGTGCTCTGTGGGTGAACGAGAGCGCCAAGAGTAACACTATGCTGAATATAAAAGCTCAGACTCTAAACTCTATTGTTCTGCAGCATGACTGTGTTGACTGGTGCAAGAGAGCACTTAACTGTTAAATAATGTTGTGGGGCATCAGCCTGCACTGCACTGTCTGGAACATGAACACACATCGGTTGCAAAAAGTCACATACTGCATGTGAGTTAGTGAACAAACAAAAGCACAGAATGTATGGCTCACATAGACGTGTGGTTAACGTGCAGAGGAAAGGGAAAGCTTTGACACCTGTGTGTGTATAGTAACATCAGAGCTTGTCAAAAATTTCTGCGCTGTGTTGAATACCTTGCCTCTGTTGTCTGATACCATCCAGGTTAATGTTTATGAAATTTCATATCTGCTTGTTTCCTAATTTCTCTTTGTGTCATACACGTTCAGTCAAAGTCATGATGGGAATTTTTCCCCCTCTGCCTTCAGTATGTGGCATTAAATTTGTGTTTCAGTTCTGAGCATAGGATGGGGACATTTTGGGCACAGAAAAGCATTTTTTTTTACCTGCACACGAGTTGTGTTTTGTGGAGAAATGATCAGTTATTTATTTTGAGCAAACAAAAGTCTCTTCTGTATATAAGGGCAGAATAATAACTTCTCCCACTCAGTTTTGCTCCTTTGCCCTCTCTCAGCCTCCGGTTGTAGTGCCTGGCAGAGCACTACAATGGGCTGCAATTTCAGTCCTAGTATGTAATTTCTAGATCGCTTGCTATGATTGTTCTTTGCGTGATAATGATTTCTCCACAAAATAGGATTTTTGTTTGTGCAAAAAAAAAAAAAATATCTGTGTGTGCAAAATGTGTCCCATTATGCATGAGGAACTGAGGCACACATATAATTCTCTACATATGTGCATTCAACCAGCCAGGATGTCAAATTTTCCATGAGTCAAACTTTAGCAAGACATCAAGGCAGTGACCTTGATCAAACTCAGATCTCGTAAAACGAGACCTTAATGGTCACACTGTCTCGTACTATAAACAGGTTTCTTCTACTCAAATGCCTGGAATTGCCCCATTGCCTCATGTAGTCCTTTACAAAGAACTTTATATTAAGCGCAAGATTTCTGTGTTGTGTGTGTTCTGTGCTTTTTTTTTTTTTTTTTGCTAATGTGCATGTGTGTGTTCGTGTTGTGCAGTTTTAAACCAGTCCAGATGTGTACTGGTGGTTAGAGTGGATCATGCGCCTTGCCACATTTGCTCTGATTTGTTACTCTGGTATGTGTGTGTGTGTGTGTGTGTGTGTGTGTGTGTGTGTGTGTGTGTGTGTGTGTGTGTGTGTGTGTGTGTGTGT
>JBBMJY010000020.1:3839670-3855969 GCA_037833715.1 Toxotes lorentzi
CTCTTCTCTTCTCTTCTCTTCTCTTCTCTTCTCTTCTCTTCTCTTCTCTTCTCTTCTCTTCTCTTCTCTTCTCTTGAGAAGCAGGGAGAAAAGGGAAGATGAGAGGATGGGAAGAAGGAGTAACAGTTTCATAAAAAAAGGCCTTACAACAGTAGGTTACAGAGATAAAGAAAAGAGGTGGAGTTGTAGCCCTCATTACGAGTCATAGTTCGATGTGTATGGATAGATGAAGGAGTAAAGGAGTAGAAAAAAATGGTAAAGGCTTAGAGGAAAAGAAGATTGACTGAAAGAGTAAATGGAAGAGATGTAGACTCTTGATATTCCCTTTAAGAAGTCCACTTCAATCTTCAGGATTATCCCGACTCGATGTGCAATCGTCCAGAGGCTACAGAGCTGGAATATGGGTCAGTCAGGAAAGTGTGTGCTTCTGTGTGTCCAGTGTGTGTGTGTGTGTACTATAAAATGACACACTCCTCGTGATCTGAGCTTCTTGCAAATCATAGATTCCTTGACATGCACACACACACTCTTGTCTGGGTAACCTTGCTGAGCTGTTCATGCAGATGATGACATTATCCTCTTCTGCAGGCTCCCTGCAGTCAGACACTTACTGTTGCCTGATTTCCATTGTGGGGAAACTTTTCCACTTTTATACAGTAGTTATGTAGTTTTCTCTGCCAGGACAGACAGTACAGTGGAGTTGCAGTCTCTTGACAGCAGTCTGTGTGACCTCTGTAACCTTTTCCACATGGGACAATGCCTTGACAAAGCAGTTCTATGCATTGGCGTAAGAGTAGGCACTGCTGTCTTTCTCAGAAACCAATGCAGGGAAAGTGACTAATTTTTCCCCTCTCTATCTGCAGGAAGGCAAGAAATATCTTATGTCTGTATGTGTCCTCACATGCAGCTCAGAGGATGTCCTCCAGTGGATGAATGAGTACCACCACTCAAAGAGCTTGGCCTCTTAGATAATGATTGAGTGGACTTTTTTTTAGCTTGGAATATCCACCCTCTGAAATATTAATTTTGAGCTCTTTTGAGTTTGTAAGCACTGATGTTTCGCTGCTTTTATACATGAACAACAGTAAGACACTTACAGCCATGCGTTCAGCTCTTACTTCCTTACTTAAGCATGTTAAGTGCTCATAATGATAATGCTTACATGCTGATGCTAAGCAAGTATAATGTTAAGGTTGTTCACCAGCATCTTACCATGCTAATATTTGCAAATAAAGTATTCGAGAAATTGAAAATTTGAGTCATAGGATCAAAATAGTTAGTACAAAGCATCCTGAATGGACATGAATGTGCACGAGAGGAAAAGTCAGGGGACCACTGAAATCAGTATGATTCGTCATGTGGGAACCATGAATGTCTGCACAACACCTTGTGCCAATCCATCAAGTAGATGTTGGGATATTGCACAAAATAAGTGTAAACTTTTACCTGCAGATGGTGCTAAAGGAACAGCCAAAGGATCACCAAAAGGCAGTAGGATTTGTCCTCTGGAGACCACGAATAATGCGACACAATCTTCATGGCAGTTCATCCAAAAGCTGTCAAGACATTTCAGGAAAATCCAGAAATGTCAACCTCATGGTGTCACTAGAGGAAAAGTTATGGGATCAGCAAAGTCATTAGGATTCTCCTCTGAGGACCATGAATTTCCATGGCAATCTATATAGCTGTTTAGATAGTCCAGTCTGGATTGCTGCTAGCATGACTAAGGAGCTCACACAGTCTTCTCTCTCTCTCTCTCTCTCTTTCTCTCTAGAAAATGTTCCTGTGGAGTTGCGAGAGCCACTTTACAAGGACCAGTATGAACAAGAGCACCTCAAACCAGCCGTCTCCAAGCTGCTTCTGTCCCCAGAGATCTACTGCCGAGCTCAGGCCCTGCTGGCCCAGGCACACGGGGTCTCTTTGCCAGCGTCGCAGGGGTCCCCAGCTGACAACTCTGCCCTGCTGCAGTTTCTCATTAAGAAAGGTTTCACTCCAAAGGTCCAGGATGTAGATGTCACCGAGGAGGATCTCAGCAACGTCCCCATCAAGACAGTATGTGTGTGTGGGTGTGTTCTGTTCAAGTTGAATGTAAAATCCTTATCTGTATGAGTAAAATGGGCCCCTGCGCACAGACAAGTAAAGGAGATATGGGAGACTGAAAGAGACACAAGATGACTACATGTCTGTATATTTCTTTCTTGATCGAACCTGTCACTGTATGTCAAAGAGGCTGAGGTGGATAAGTTTTCTCTCTTGTCCCTGATTGGTGCAGAAATCCCACCTTGCCCTGATCGATGCTCTGATGTCACTGGCTGCCAAAGAGACGGTGGGCCGGGTGAAGATGGCGGTGGAGGCGGAGCAGATGGGCATCGGGGCTCCATGGGAGAACGCTCTGCTCTTCTGGGTCAACAGGGTGAGACCACGTTGTTTCCCTCAAGCATAGATGACTTATTGGTTTTACCAGTAAAGGGTGAAGATGTACATTGTACAGATCCTCATGTTTTTGCTGCTGGATTCATTTTCCTGTGTGTAATCATTTGACTCTGAAGATGATGGTGTGTGTAGTTGATAGCTGTTGATCTTTTTTTCATGTAACATGTCACGGGGATGAAGCCTTTTTAATTTTTTGTATTTTAATGAAGAACTTTAACTTAAAACTCTCTCCCCCTGTCTTGCACACTTATGGGGAAAAACACTGAACTTATCCTTTAGCAGTAGTTTCCTTGTACCAACAGCTGAACCAGAAGTTGAGAGAAAGCACAGAAGAAGAGGAGCCCCTCAAGTCACAGACGTGTACAGACGTGCAGCCTGCTCAGGAAACGGTAAAAAATGTAACACACACACACTTACACACACTCACTCACATGCATGATGATTTGCCATAAAGCAACTGTCTGTCATTGCTGTGTCGCCAAAGCTTCTAACATCAACCTTGCTCTGCTTCTCTGTTTTCTCTCCCTGGTTTATCTCTGTCGTGCCGTGCTCTCTGGCAGTGTCAGTCCACCCGTTGGTACTGGAAACTAGTCCCCGTAAGTCTACTCTCCTCCTGCCTTTCTTTCTCTCTGAGTCTGTCTGTCTGCTGTGGCTGACATTATTGTGCCTGCTGGAAATGCCACACATACCTCTTATCTGTCCCATTATGAAAAGTGCCTTTGTGTATGACCTTTTCAACTGACACTGAAATGTCCTGTAATTGATTATTATTATTATTATGAACTGATGATGTTTTGGACACTGAGGGTGTTTCTGACTTTTTTTTTACATTCAGTCATTAGTTCCATCTCAAACTGCCCAGATTATCAGAGCGGAGGGGGAGAGGAAGATGTTGGAGAGGAGGGAGGGTGGTGAAATTACTTTCCTCGCTGATTATAAAACTGCCTCTGTGCATCCTTTGTTTGCCCCCCTTCCTTTCCTCCTCTTCCCCTATCGCACCTCTCTCCCTGAGCAGTACCATGTGACTTTGTGGTGTGGCGGTTCCCACAATGGTCGGCCCCCTTGTCATTTATGCTTGTTTCCCTCTCTCTGCCATCCCCCATCCAGCATGCTATCGCTTTTTGTTTGAAGGAGTCGGGGAATAAGCCGCCAGTGGTAACGTATAACACCTCGCTCTTATCTCACCCTCATCCTCCACGTCTCCCGTAGCAACACACTCGACTGACTGACAGACTGACCAATCGCCACACCTCTTCTACGCTGTTGACCAATGACTGAGCGACTGACTGCAAACTAATCGCCACTCCAACCCCGAGGTTGGATGGATCCGTTTTCACTCATTAGGCTTTAACACTGTTTACCCACATTTATTTCTGTTCAGCTACTTTTCTTTAAAGTGTGTGTTACAAAGCCATGTTATAGGAGGCATAATAAGACCTGGAGTTGATCTTTGATGGTGAACTTTTTATCCTTGTACTCCTGCAACAAGGCTGTGCAACATCATTTAACATAAGTTACAGCTGATGCACGTGCACATGCACCGTTTGCTTTGTTTTGGGGTGTATTTTCTCTTATGTGCACATTTTCAAAAGAGCAACACAGCATCTGAGCTGTAAAATTCTCCCTTTAAAAAAAATCTGATTGCATAGTTTTTACCTGATCAGAAGAGAAGTCTCACAGTGTCGTCAGTGCCTGTTTCTGCTGCATGGACACTGGAGATAAAACATGCTCATTTTCACTTATAATCGACATTTTTCTACCCATGGATGTTTTTTTTGTATTGCCTCTTTTTTTAACCTTTGCACTGCATCTTCTGGTTGGAGTGTGTGTGTTTATGTGTGCTTATGTTTCTTAATTGGGGCATCACTGGTCTTGCGCTTTGTTTCTGTGGGTTTTCTTCTCTTTGCAACTTTCCTGGAGTTTGGCTGGCTTCACAGTTTGAGTCGGTGGTTTTATTTGTTGTCTGAAAGAAGGACAATCCTGGCTGGTTTTACTTTTTTTTTGTCACCATTCTATAGTAACTCTCTTAAACATAACGTGAACCTTTTTTTCTGCATCTACCCTACAATCTCTCCTCTCTTTCCCTCACCTGCCCATTTACTATTTCTGTTTCCTACTTGCCTTTGCACAACACTTCCTCTTTTTACCCTCTTGTCTTTCTCACCCCCCCGCCCTCTTTCTTCTCTAGATCCGCTATAGGAAGGACAAAGTGCAGTCTAAGATGACTCCTACTTTTCCCCTGGTTTCTGCGGTCAAAGATCTGTCTAATGGCTGTGCTATAGCTGCTGTTTCGCACTACTACTGCCCCAGCTTGCTGCCTCTAGAGGGTACACACATGAACTCAGACGCTAACACGCACAAATACACATTCACGTTAGATGATGAAATATTAATATTTGGCTGATGTATGCTTCCAAACTCCCAGCAGCTTTAAAAAAAATCCAATAAGTACGATATTTTGAATAACATACAACATCTTTGAATTATATACACTGAGAGAGCATTTCTTGGAACTTTCCTTATAACTAGATCCATGTTATCATTTTGACTTTTGATTATATTTTGGAATTCACAAAAAATGCATTACAAGTTCCCTTTCTAAATATTTAAAAAGCATCTGTTATAATAGTTTTTGAATTAAAGCAATTATGTTTGATAACCGCTTTGCTGACACGGACATTTCAAACCACATATTAATATGCTTATGTATTTCCCTTCTCTTCCAGACGTGTGTCTGAAGGACACCATGTCGGTGGCTGACAGTCTCTACAACCTGCAGCTGATCAAGGAGTTTTGTGAGAGCAGTTTACAGAGCTGCTGCCCGCTCGCTGTGGAGGACCTGCTCTACGCTCCACCAGTTCTTCATGTAAGCACTATGATCGTCTACATTTTCACTTCTCTATTACTAATATTAAACATTTGCTACTGCACATCATTAGTTAGACTCTAACAATCTAATCTGCTCCATCAAGACTGATGTGGTTTGATCAAATTGGACTGTATCCCTGTATGTTTAAGTCATCATGTGGAAATACTTCATTCCACCTTTTTTCCAACCACTGTGAAAAGCTCAGCCAAACACACAAATACAGTAACCTTTAATGTCAAATAATCAGAATCATAATTTTACCTTTGGCAGACAGTGTGTTCATTTAAAACACTAACATTTGAAGCTGGTAAAGGAAATTATGATTTTACAGCTTTGACTATAGAACCATTGATATGACAAAGATCTGGAGCATGAGAAGTGTTTAAGGGGAGTTTTACAGGCATGCACATCTGCTAACTGCGTTGACAGTCTAATATCTATGTTGCTGTTCTGTCATGTGCTCAGCTGCATTAACAGACTCTGAGCTGTTGCTGTCCCTCCAAAACAAACTCATCCCAACAATTGATTGACTGATTCTGCCTCTGAAGTCTGACCCCCCTTTGACTCTGTCATCTTATTGTTTACCTAATGTGCATTTTTTTTTGTTTACCCCTCAGCTGAACATCATGAGCTTCATAGCAGAGTTGCTGGAGTGGTTTGAGGTCAAGAAGCCTGATTTTGTCCAGCCCATACAACCCATCGACCTCACAGGTCTGTGACATACAGTTAGTTTCTAATACATTCCTGTAATGTTGATGCACTGGCTCTTAAATAAATATCCACCTCTGAAATTCTGCCTTTCAGATGTCTCGGGTTTACTGGACTGCACAAGTCCTGTCAGTGGGAACAGCAACAGGTATCTGAAGTATCCTGTGAACACCACACACAAAATTTGGTCGGACATAAAAAAAAAAAAAAATACTTCACACCTGTCCCAACAACCCATCTCTTTTGTCTAAATTATGTCCCAAACCCAAATGAAATCCCCAAAAACCTCTATAAACACAATAAAATAGGAAGAAATAAGAAGGAGAACCCTAATGTTTTGAGCTTAGAATCAAAGCTGTAACACAAAAAGTTATGAATAAACAGCATTTTACTATTTGTTTCCTGTTTCAGTGGTTCTCCGTCCTTTATCTTCAAACAACCCTTTGTGCCCATCTCTTCCCCAGTGTCACCCGGTAAGAAATACAGAGCACAGGAATGTGTTTCTTCATAATGATTTAACCAGAATAAACTTCTATAGACTCAGTTATTTTTTATCTGTCTTTTCAGAGAACAAAAGTTGGACAAAGAAACAAATCAGGTAGCTACACTGAAAAGCTTTGTGTGATTCCTACAGTAAATGTTGTGTTGCTTTCATATTTTATCTTAATTTTTTAAATCTTCTTACTTTGGCTTTTGTGGTCTCTGCTTTTCCATACTTTATGGCACAACCCATCCATTGGTCCATCCTTCCATCATCACCCACCTCTCTGCAGTCGTCCTCTGTCAGCAGTGACTTTCAGCATCCCATTTGGCCTGGACAGTGATGTTGACATTGTCATGGGAAACCCAATAGATTCTGTCTTTCGCTCTGTCAGCACTGACAGCCTAACCACCGGCATCCCTGCAATGACCTCACCGGTGACTTCAGCAGGGATGACCCGGGTCCCGTACAGCCCTCCAGAGGACCTCAGCCACCTGGTCAGCGCTTCAGCCCCGTCACAGAGGTCTTCCTGGGGCCCATATGCTCACACAGCACCACTAGGAGAGCTGCCAACCATTGAGGAGGCCCTACAGGTGGTTCATACCCCCAACAGCAAAGATCGGAAGAAGGGAAGGACGTCAGAGAAAGGTGGGAGAGGAGTGTTGGGAGGAAGGCCGGAGCCCAGGTTACGTCCTGAGGGAGCCCCAGCGGGTTTCTTCCTGCACTCTCCTGAGGACGAAAAACCCCAGCTGAGTAGCTCTGCTCCCTGTCGCTCTGGAGTCCTCTACCGGCCTGTTGGAGGAGAAGTGGGTAATACTGAAAGGCAAGGAAGGGGAGAGAGAAGGGAGAGATCAGGACGGAGCTCTGACATGTCACGTGACGATGACTCCGTTCTACGAGATGGCAGCGTGGACTCCTCTGAAGCATCGGACGATACCCCCAGGAATGCCCCTGGTAATATTCGACCCAATAACGGTCGCCAGGGAAACCACAGCACCAACAGTAGTCCACGGATGACAAGCTTTGCTGAGCGACGAGACAGCAGACGAAGACATCCCGCTGCTCCTGGAGAGGAGTCAGCCTCTGCTCCGACCCCAACGACTCCAGGCACTCCACATACACCCTCGACCCCAGCTGGGGCACCTGGCCGCCAGGACAGCCCAGGTCCCAGAGGCCCTGAACCAGGCTCTGAGGCCTGGGAGTTGGGGGCTCGTCTGGAGGAGAAACGCAAAAGCATTGAAGCCCAAAAACGGCGCATTGAGGCCATCTTTGCCAAACACAGACAAAGGCTAGGAAAAACTGCTTTCCTTCAACTGAAAAGAGAGCAAGGAGAAGGAGGTGGGGAGGGACCAGAGGAGGATAGTCTCACCCTGGATGAGCGCCTCACTCGCATGGAGGAGCAGCTGAAACAAGAGGAGGAGAAGGAAGAGAAAGAAAAGAAGGAGAAAGCAAAAGACGGAGAAAAGGAGAAAGAGAAGCTGTCTGTTTCCAATCCTCCTCGGTTAGAGAAGCAGGTCACATTCTCCATTGATAGTAAGAAAGGAGCAGAGAAAGAGAAAGCAGGTGAAGCTGTCCTTGTTGAATATAATGAAGTGGTGCAGAAACTGAGTGAGGCTCTGCAGTCACTGCAGAAGGACATGCAGAAACTTACAGAACAGCAACAGCAACTCATGAGTAACCAAAGACCCAGAAGTACAGCCAAAACCACTCCAAAATCAACACCTAAAAGTAACGTCAAAACACCACCTAAAACCCCTCCACACACACCAACGAAGACACCACCAAGAACCCCGACAAAGACTCCTACCAAGAGCAACAGTAAAGCTTGGGTGATCCCTGCCAATCCCAATCTCCCCTCTGCCTCCTCTCCATCACGGCGTTCTCACATTCTTTCCTTGTCCTCCTCTCCAAAGACTGTTATCTCTTCCTCCTGCCCTGCTCCTCGCACCAAGATTCACTCCTCCTCCACTCCTCGCAGCCCCAAACATCACTCACGCCCCCAGAATCAGCGCCCCCACCCACGGCCTTCCGAACTCAAGTTCCCTCCTCTAAATCGTGTCTTGGCACCAACCCAGACTGTGGACACACTCCCCCACTTGCGCCGTGTGTCCCCCAGCAAATGTCAGGTTCAGACCTCCTCTTCCTTCCGTATTGGCGGCCCCCAAACTCCTCAGGAATCTCCTCAGCCTAGCCAGCAGCCACAGCCTGAGGAAAGCACCTCAGACACAGGCTCAAGCGAAACACCCACACAGTTCAGCCTGGAACTGGAGCAGGAGGACACAGAGGCTGTCGGAGGGTTGCCAGTCTTGTTACAGCCCAGGCAAGATGGTCCCAGGGCCGCTGGTGGCAGCAGCTCTGGTGCTCCTTCAGAGTGCTCATTTGAGAGCGAGACCTTGTCTCTTTCTGCTGCGTACAGCGCAGGAGGTGAAGGAGCGAGAGGTGGAGGTGCTGGGAAGCGCTGTAGCCTGATTGAGGTGTCACTATCATCTCTTGGAGGGCCAGAGGGAGGCAGCGATGAACCAACCGATGAAGGGCAGGAGTTTTCTTCTGATTCTATGAGTGATCACACCGAATCTGCTGCAGAACCTGCAAGAGAACACGCCACAGAACCCTTCGATCCTATCGAGCAGCTGAACCTGGCTACAGAAGCCACAGATTTGCCAGAACAACAAACTGAATCCAAAGAACACACAAGACAGACAGAAACTTTGGAACCAAGTGGAGAACAGAATGAGATGGAAACCAGAGGAGGAATAGGGTTCTTCTTTAAGGTGAGTGAAATGAAACAGGAGGAGAAGAAATAGGAGTTTGCTTTGCATGCACATGAATTCTGTCGTGACAGCTGGGCATATGATTGTGTGTGGTTATAGGAGGAGGTACACAGTGAGGGGGAGATGGCCCAGCGGAGAGCTCTCCTGTTGGAAAGACAGCAGAAGAGAACGGAGGGGCTGAAGAAGAGAAGGCAGTGGCATGAGCAAGAGAGGGAAAACAGGTACAGCACACCCACATGCATCTTAGCATCCCCAATCCAAGTTAGCTCATAGACTCCAAAGCTTATCTACGCCCATGTCAAAGTAACTGTTTTACTCCTGTTCTCAGACCAGCATCTTTAGACAAGAGAGTAGCATCTCCCTCAAATACACCTCCTGCGGGCAACACCTCTCCTTCCCTGACACCTCCTGCTACTCCAGCACGTCGTGGAGATTTCACACGAGGAGAGTACGCCCGGAGGCAACAGCTCAGGATCATGGATGACCTGGACAAAGTGCTGCGACAAAAATCATCCAATCAAGGACGATCATCGGCTAAGAAAACCCGCTCTCGGCCCCGCAGCATGACCAGGGAGGAAACACAACTGTCTCTGAGTCCAGCCAAGGGCACAATTGGTAAAGTCAAGAGTGAATAATGTTATAAACAAATGAAGTATACCAAGTAGAGTGTCTGTAGGGGATTTAATTTACTTAACTGTTTTCACATCTGTATGTCTCTCTAGGCTCTAAGCTGACAAAAGTCTATTCTCACTCCTCCCTCAACCTGGCAGCAAGAGACGAACCAGGAAACCTTGGTAGTGACACCACTAAAAAAACCCACAGGTATACTGCCGCATAGGTCATGTGTGTGTCGCTTTACCCTCTCATTGACACAGTTTTTTAGTTTTTAGAGAGATGGTAGTTCTGGTTGGTTGGTCTTTTTATCCCAGTTGTTTTGTAGAAAAATGTGTTGCCAGCTATTGGATTTATTGCCATGAAATTTGGTACGGAAATTCGTATTTCCCCAAGGATGCATCCGGATGACTTTGCCGATCAACAGGTCAAAGTTTCCACCTATCTAACATGCCAAACGTTATATGCTGAATGTAAACTTGCCAACATGAATTAGATATTACAGGTATTACAGGTTAGTTAGTTCTAACTGCTTCTTCTTATAATACCTGGTGTCACAACACCAGGTAGAAACAGGCCTAGACTAGCCCCCAGCAGCAGTACTGTCACTTGACTCATTTCACACATAGGAATAAATTACACATGAGGTGATGGCCTATTGGCTCATTGTTTGACTTTTCTCCAACAGCCGTCCTGATTCACCTTCAGGCTGTGTGACACCAAGTAGACTGGTGAATCAGAACGGAGATAAGGACTGGGAGAGCGGTTCCAATGGTACCTCACCTGCCCCAGAATACACAGGTACAGCACTACAACTGTACGGTAACTCTTCGCTGACAATTGTACACATGGGTTTGCATAAACAAGCATTCATGTGCTTTCAGGTCCAAAGCTCTTCAAAGAACCAAGCTTCAAGTCCAACAAGTTTATCATTCATAACGCTCTCACTCGCTGCTGCCTGGCTGGAAAGGTCAACGAGACACAAAAAAACAAGATAGTTGAGGTAGAGGATTCATTTTCTGCATCATCATTGTGTCCTAACACAAATGAATTAAAACTTGCAATGAATTCTGTTGCTTGTATGATTTTAGGCACCAAACTGGATTATTTGCATGTTTCAAGAGGAAGATGATAAACTAGAACGGCAAAATGATTTGTTGCATTTTTCTTTCTCTTACTTTTATCTTCCACCAACCTCAGGAGATGGAGAAGAGTCCTGCCAACCACTTCCTCATCCTCTTCCGTGATTCCAGCTGCCAGTTCAGGGGCGTTTATACCATGAACCCCGACTCCCAGGAACTTGTACGATTGGCTGGCGTGGGTCCCCGGGCAATTAGCTCCACCCAGGTGGAGTCCATCTACAAATACAGTTCAGACAGGAAGCAGTTTAGTGCCATCCCCTCTAAAACCATGGGCATGAGTGTGGATGCCTTTACCATCCCCAGCCATCTTTGGCAAGGAGGAGGAGGAGCAGGAGGAGGAGGAGGCAGGAAAGGAAGCAACACAAAGAAGGCAGTTATTTCCAAGTGAGGACCAGAACACAGCATAAAAAGTGACACATGATTAAAGAAAACACTATAATCACACGGGAATTATAGTGAAAGCTGTAGTCAGTTATTTATATACACACACAGATAAGCCTTTAGGCATGTGTGTGTGCATACATACACCTTACCTGTCTTGCTCTCCATTTTAGTAGAAATACAAAATATTGAAAAAATATTTTTACTCCCCCTTTATGTGCATGAAAACATCAACAGCACTACTTTATTTCTCTTACACTGCAAACAGAGACACACTCATTTCCAGAGTGTACAGAGGGAGGTTTTGTAAAATGTAAGGTTAATTGCACAAGGAAAAGTTACTTTTAAAAAGTCTCATTACTTATACTTTCATTGTTTGAAGTACAAACTCGAAAAATGACTTTTTTCTTTCAGAAGAAAAGGAAAATGTATTGTTTACTGAAAAACACTGACTTTCATAAGAAATAAGATTATTGTCTGATCCCTCTCTGGTTCTGTGGACTAAAGTCCTGAAGTAGAATACCAGTTTTTATACATTAAGCCAAACAATGGAGAAAATGCCTTCCTATGTCAGATTGACTGGCAGGACCTTTATTTTGTACGACCCTCAAGTTTAATTCACACAACTGTCAGCAGGTGGATCAAAGCACATTTGTTTTGCAAAATTAAGATAGCCATAACCATATGATGCAGAGAGCAGAGGTGGACTTTGTTTTTTTGTAAATGTGTCAGTGGTCTTCAGCGATGATTACCACAGCATGAATGGTTATTTACTGTATGTGGCATAAGCTTACTTCAAAATTATATCGCGGTGAAAACTTTGTGGTTTGATGAAGCTATGTTGATAATGGATGTACGTATGAGCAACAGATGCCAATTAAAACAACTTTTGTATACCGAACTAATAGCATAATGAGGATGACGTGTCATGCCAAGCTTACATTCAGAAGATTGTTGCACTCTTGGTCAGGGATGGGTTCTAATAGTCTGTTCCATTCAGGAAGTTAGTAAAATACCTGGATTTGTTAAGCTCTGTGGCCAGTGAAGCCCTTACCGAATCTTTCATTCTCAGTCTCTCTTAGATAGAAGGATAGGTGTTTGGCCTCAAGCTACATCCTGTGTTACACTGTATTCTGTGACCTGTCGCAGAGCATCAACAAATCTGCCTTCTGGTAAACTGAATTGCATTGTGTATGTGGAGAAATCAGTAATTCAGTTGGTTTAGGCTTTTGTGAAACAAAAACAGTACACACTGTGTTCTTTTAGCGAAGATGTCTTCAATGTCCTCACAAAAAAAATTACCTAACAGGATCCGATAGAGGATTCAGATTCAGTGAAATGCTATTGAACCCGATCCCTAAGCTTTGTAGAGTGCACACAATTAAAAATTGGTGTTTCAGACCAGCATTCATGTATGAAATAACAGACCGGATTAAATTCCACTGAAACTGTTTCTCTTGTCCATTCTTTTTTCTCCCCCTCACCCGCTGTCCTCCCTCTCTTTCTGTACATTGTTCACTTCTTCCTAGTTGTCTGCTTCACCCACAGGGCCTGCCGTTTCTCCCCACAGTAATGAATTAAACTCTGAGAGCAGCACACAAGATGTGACACGGGTCAGCAGCAGTCTGATATGCCTGATAAAACTTTAAAACTAACCTTTAAACAGCACTTCTCATCCAGCTTCTTTTTTGCATATTTGGGAGCCACGTGTTCGCCACTGCCAAGGTCCGTTGAGGGGTCATTGGCAGCTTCGGCTTCAGCAGCAGAATCAGGGTTAGAGGTGGGAAAGGTGAAGCTGTGCATTTTAAATTAAGAGAATAGCAGATATAGTAGCACAGTTGATATCAGAGCACCAAAATTGGCCCTGTTATTGGCAGTAATGTGTCACTTTTCATTGTTGAACACAAGACAATGCCAATCCAGTCCTTAAATTTGCATTCATTCATTATTTTTGGCCACTTGGGCAGCAAAAATACAACACTGACACATGATTGTCTTATAACACAAGTGCCTGTGCAGACCCTGGTGGCACCAAGCAAGAACAACAGAAGAAACTGAGAAGCATCGCTAAGAGCAATTTCATGAGATAGGAGAACAGGTGCACAGGTGTACCCAGAGAGCAGGTGAAGGTGAGTGTGCGCTGCTTTTCAGTGTTGTTGATTCTACCACCAAATAACACCACAGTGAGGACACACAGCATCCTGCTCAGACAACTTTCCAAAAGTAAATTATTCTCTTGGTTAATCAAGTCTAAAGCCACCAATAACGCAATGAGCCGAACGAGAGTTTGTTAGTGGTTTTTATTGCACCTTCCTTAGAACATACAGTATGTATCTTAGAGACTCACAGAGTAATTATTAACTGATATAACTCTTATAGCGTTGGTTTGATCAGCCGTGATTCTTTGGGATCTTTGGGACAGTCAGAAGATTAAAGTCTGGTTTCAACCTTAACTTTTAATTTTGACGACATGGTGTTTTGCAGACAGTTCCAGCAGTTTGCAGATTACAAGATTATTAAGTGACTGAAATCAAGCGTAGCATCAGTGTCTCTGGGCAAGGAAACGATCGGGCAGAATTTATTTAGGGAAGTTTTTTTTATGGTGTGAAACAGTTTTACTATAATTCAACATCCAACTATCAAAACCCTTTACATTCTTATAACTTTATAGTCTGATGAACATTTTGAATGCATCTCATACCGTTTAAAACCCCTGGTGAGCCTTTTTTAAGGTTTTTGAAACCTACAGTATTTAGATAAACTTTTTCCTATTTTAGTTGGTTGATTTCTATCTGTAACTGCACATTATTGCCACCAACTGTAACAGCATTTAGTCGACATAAAGTGTATCACATCACCACTGACCATGTGCAGTGCGTACGTCCTCCACATAGAACACGTGATACAAACGATACGAAAACCTGCTTATCACAAAATTTCCCTACAGCACCACTAGTGGTCAAAAACTCCTTTTAACATAATGAGGGTAAATATGAAATAACAGACTTGAGAATTGATGATTTAAAAAAATTTTTTTTTTTTTTTTAAATCATGGAAATAGTAAACGGGAAAGTAATCACAGTACTCCAGAGGATCAGAACTAAGGGGGTGAGTTTTTGTTTATGTATATTAATTTGAGGGTTGAATTTTAGATAATATTTTTAAATCCTAAATTACACACAGGTTTGGCATTGACTTAATTTCTTTCTTTTTTTTTCATTGCTGAGCTTTTTAAAGGAAATTAAGGATCTAACAACAAACTATTTTGGGCACACAGCATGCTATATGTTATTAATATGCTGTATGCCATAATGAAAGTTTATAATATTGTTATAACTATATTCATTAAATTCTGGGAGCCAAAAAAAACTATCATACAATCTGATCAAATTTCTTAATTACCTGAAAATTACCAATACCAATACAATAAGTTTTGCAAAACATATGACCAAAGTTTTTACAGGCACTTTTGAGCACAAATACTGAGACTGAGAAGGTTTGATCCAAAAAACAAACAAAAAAAAATTATTAGAATTTGGGAAATTTACATAAGTTGTACTATTAAATAGAGCTATATAGTGTAAGCTGCACCAAAGATCCCAATGAATATGCAAACTGAATTTATAATGATTTACCAATATGTTGCCACATATGAAAGTAACCGTCAAGAAGCTAAACAGAGAAGAGAATCTTATTAATAATATTTAGTAGTAACGGGCATCAAACTCCATTTAAGATAGGCTAGAACACAGTTTCCTCTGATATAATGCCTACTGTGGTTAGTCCTAGCAATTTATTTTTCAGTTACACACATATTTCCACTGGAGTCCTACTAGTTGCTAAATTAGTTTTTGGGTTAAACTGATCTCTCTCTGCCTTTAGATTTAGAACACAGTAACTACGAATTCTAACTTTCTAACTAATACATACATCTTATTTAATTCTAAATGCAGCTGTATGACAACCTCAGAACCACAAAGAGTACAAGCATGTGTGTGTGCTGATACAGGAAGCGGCAGATGTAAAGCTGCAGTAGAACATGTAGTGAAACACTAAGTGCGTAAGGAGGAGTTGGTGTGATACACAGGAAAAGAGAGATAAGAAGGAAGAAGGGAGACCAGCGTGTCCATCTATCACACACATTCAGTCAACTTTCTGCCGCCACCACCTCCACTGTTTCTTTTCTTTTTAGATTCCGTGTTTCATTTACCTGGAATAGCTGCTTAAAGAAAATGTGAAGGGTGTTAATGAGCGTCATCTGGCTCGACCACAGGGTTACTGTCAGCTTGTGTATCCACAGAGCTGTGGGCTGTGCTGTTCCACAGGCCAACATCAGACTGGGGCTCCAGAGATGGGCTCACAGAGACAGGGTCGGAGGAGTTGGTAGTTGGGTCGAGCAGAATCTGGACGGAGGTAGGAGGGTGGCTGAATGCGACCTCGGCAGGAAGGTGGGATGAAGGACTCGAAGGAGCTTCAGATGGGCGAAAAGAGGCTGTGTCAGGCGGCATTTGTGAAGAGGAGTTGGATGTTGTATACAAGGACAAGTTGGAGGGAGTGAGTGAGGGTGAATCAGAGAGTGTGTGGGGGGGAGGGTCAGATGGGGAGCTTGTGGGTGACTCTGTCAGAGTCGGCCTGGGAGTGTGTGCAGGGGTCGGTTCCTGTGGATCTGTGCAAACTGGCTCTCCCGCGGCCACATACCACACCTCATTGTGCCTCTTCAGCAGCTTCAAGGGACTACACACACACACACACACGCACGCACACGCACACACACACACGCACGCACACGCACACACACACACACGCACGCACACACACGCACACACACGCACGCACACACACACACACACACGCACACACACACACACACACAAGAAAACAGTGAGAAAGATAAACACAACA
>JBBMJY010000020.1:3862598-3873664 GCA_037833715.1 Toxotes lorentzi
ACCATTTATATATATATATATATATATATATATATATATATATATATAAATCACATATATAAGAAAAACATCCTGTACTGTGTGGTGGCAAAGCTGTTGTTGTGTAATGACTGATGGGACATTACTGACCCCTGAACAGTGGGAAAGAGAAACATGTGAAAATTGTTGCCTAATTTTTTCAATATATACTGATTAGCCTTTTACCTGAGTACGGGCTATTTTCTCCAAAGGGAAAAAAAAAACAGTTGTGTCCAAATCTTGTGCTGCCTCACATTCACACACACATGTACTCACGTCACACACGAAAAGGTACAGCTAAGAGGTTCCCAGAAGTATCAATTTAAAGAGCCGATATAAACACACCCGAAAGCAAGTCCTCTAAAATGATAATTATCTTTGGGGGGGAGGAAAGAGAGAGAGAGAGAGAAAGACAGAGAGAGAAAGAGAGAGACAAACTGTAAAGAACATCCAAGCTCATTTCCATGTCTCCAACCATCAGTGTGGCAGGAGCCGGTCTCCTCCCGAAACCTTTCAGAGTTTCTGGGTGGAGAGGTTTTGAGGAAATAGAGAGCGTCCAACAAAGTTAGTCTTTTTTTTCCTTGTTTTTTTTTCTTTTTTTTTTTTTGCATAGCCAGACAGTGGTCGCGCCTCCTTTCTGGAAGTGCAAATTTTTGAAACTCTTGTCAACACAAGACTTTCAAAATGATAGCTGTCAGTGTGGGTGGGGAGCCTTGGTCCATGTGCACCCCTCTAAACCAGCTGGCCTGGGGATGTTTAGTGGGTCCCTCCCGAAGATGCTTCCTCCTCACAAGGTGGACTCCTTCTGGCGCTCACGACCATTAGACGTCTTCTTCACTTTGGAAATACCCTCCAGTGCACCTGACTCAGTCACTCTGGACAAAAGGAGAAACAGGGAGGAGCAACAACACTTTATTTAAAGAGAGATGCTGTGTTTTAACTTTTAGCAGTCAGTATGGCTCATTGTTTCCAGCGACACTCTCAGGTATCTCAGATATCCATCACAAATACATGTCCATAAAACTGCTTAGAAATCACAAAAATACACTCTTTGTATTGTCTATTTTCAACTGCTTCTCTGCTGCTCCTCTTCCACTACGTGGCCTGTGTAGGCATTGTGTAAAAACATGCAGTGCTGTAAGTCTGCAGGCAAAGTGTGGATAAGAGTTCAATGCCTTAAATGGAAGGTTTGGGCTCATACTTACACTTCATCCATCTCCACGTCCTCCTCGTCCTGGGGAAGCTGGAGGTAGGGGTTATTGGATGCTGGTCGGAACTTGTAGCCCGTCAACACAAAGAAAATCAAAGTAGACACCTCCACCAGAAACTGTGGAAACATAAGAGTGCACGGGTGTTTAATGACAGATGGTAGAGAGACTGCTAAGATGTGTGTACCAATCACAAAAGACGAATATTGCTCACAGTTGGCTTGTAGCTCGACAACTGCCAATAGCCTCTAGCTACCTGTGCATATTTTTGTCAGAATGAACATCCTTCTTCCCAGCCAGTATGCAAATGAACTCCATATTACTGGCATCAGAATGTTTTTGACCTCTACAAACAAGTGCTCTTTAAAGTAATGAAGTCAGATAGTTACTGTAAACCGTTGTTTGTGCCTTACCTCATAGCACCACTGCCACTGGAAAGGCATAGTGACCTTGAGCAGAATGGCTATGATCCTCGTGAAGTAGATATAACACACAATCTAAAAACAAGAGAACAGGATTTCAGCAACTATGCAAAGTCGGCAGTTGGATGATTAAGCCAATCTAAACTGAATCTCCCATTATTATCTTGCTCAAGGTTAGGAAAACTTGCTTTGTGACGAAGTATTGGAAAGTTCAAACAGTGTGTGGTTGTTTGCAAAGCTTTTGTTCTGGCTCTGCAGCAGTGACTCTGCTGAATGAGAAGCCTGGACTGGCCTTGCCAAACTGTGAATCAGTCTAATTTACGATCTGAGGCCATTAAGCTGTCAAGCTATGGTCTGATTGGCAATTTCAACTTCACTGGCAATCTGGTGATGGTCAGATATTGCAGATGGATGGGTGGAGGTTCGATGGCAGAATTAAAATACTGCTGAGCTGAACTCCCTCTTACCATCACATAATAGTGCCGGAAGAGCTTGAGCTTCTCCAAGTTCATGGCAGCTGAAAGAGACATGAAGCCAATTTAATAAATAAAAAACCAAATCTACATCAAACCTTATGGTTTTATGGCTGTAACTAATCAGGTTTCTCACCTTTGCCATCAGTGCTAGAGGCCTCTTGTAGATGACGGATAGACCTATAAAGACATTTTTTGTTGTTTGAGAACAACAAATACATGTGCAGCAGATGTGATCATCTAATAAGCTTATTAGTCAATCATCAGAAAATGAATCAGAAACTGTTTTGATAACTGAATAATCATTAAATATTTTTTTTTCTGTCAAAAATGCCAAATATTCTTTGGTTCAAGTTCCCCAGCTGTGAAGATGTTCTTTATTTGCATTTTATATAATCGCAAACCGAATATTTTTGGGTATAGACCTTTTCCGCAGCAGTGCTTTGTAAAAGTCCACTTGACTGTCAGCTGGACTAACAAAAGACATTTTAAGACATCGCCTGGGGATTCTGAAAATTGAGAAAGTACTTTTCTGACATTGTATAGATAAAATGACAAATCAATTAATTGTGAAAATAATCAGTAGATTAATCAATGATGAAAACAATTGTTAGCTGCAGCCCTATTGTGCACACACAAAATGTTACTTACCATCATGCATTAACTAACATGGTCCATGTAGCGCTTATTATTCAACATTGCGCTTCATAATTTCTTCTCTCTGATAAACTAGATGGACCATGTGTATGCGCACACGCACACACACACACACACACACACACACTGACCAGACAACAGGGAAAAGGATGGCTCCGCAGCAGATGAGATCGACCAGAAAGAGAATTTCCTTCCACAGATAATATTCACTGGAGCCTTCCTCTGTAGACTCAATGATGATGTAGGCAACATTAGCCAGGACCTAGAGGATGACAGGTGAGTGGGTTACCAAAAAAAATTCACAGAGTATAAACAGTCACACACAATTCCTCTTTCTCTGGCACACACACCTGCAGAGGGATGACAATGATGAAGATCTTCTTCTCCTTGTCAGACAGGATGTATTTAACGAAAGCCCACCCAGTGCCAATCAGTGCCAGTGTGATGAACAGGAGAGCCCCTTTAAGCCTGGAGAGCACATCCATTCAAACTCATGTAAAAATCAAACACAAAATAGACTGAACTTCATATCCTGAACTTACTTACAGCTGTACTTACAGGTGTGTGATGTAATACATGACAGCCCAGCCTTCAATAGGATGCCCCTCTGTGTTGATGAAGTGATAGTTGATCTGAGAGACACAAAGAGAGATGTTTCATAAACAAAGAATCCAGGCAAACTGTGAGCGCAATAAGCAGATATAAGAGAAGTGACGACAGTTTGCTCTGTGGTGATGTTGGACTTACACTGTGGAAAACCAATGACGTGGACTTGGTGAAGGCTAGCGCTGCCATCAGCCAGTGGATCTTAAACACGCTGTACCTGCAAACAAGCACACAGAGAAAGATATTTAAATAGCTTATATACAAAGTAATCTGTATCACTAGAATGACTGATGCAATCATGCACCCTGATCAAGAGTATATATGGTCCTTGGTTTTGAGGTTGAAGTGTGTTGTACATTAACATTAACTAACTAATCTCACTACAACTTCACAGGATATGCAGAAACATGACTCTGCAAACAGCCCAGCAAAGAGGTCTGGCATCTTTAAATGAGTAAACTGTGATATTTTGTCGCACAGTGCTGTCGGTATTCATGTCAGTGTGCCTGTATATGTGTGTACCTGTGCTTCATGAGTGTGTACACCCAGACCATGGCAGCGGTGAAGAAGACTCCAGCCATGCAAATGTACAGGCGAGACAGAGGAATTTCTGCTGCAGACAGGAAGCCGCCTGGATTCTTCTCCGTCACTTCGACCTGCAGACGATACATTCAAATTAACACATGCACACACCTGAGCATACACATACTAACACACACAATAAACTTACAGTGAATGAGTAGGGCAGCTGGGATCCAGGCGACCTGTTCTTACAGAAGTGGAACTTGAGGCTGTACAGACCCTGTGCCAGCGAACCAACCACCATGTGGAACTGTGGGGGAGGGACAAAGAATTTCACACAACAGTAAACCAAATCAAATATTGCTTCACATCATATATAATGGTCAAGAAAAGTGTACTTACACCGAAGTTGTAGGTGCCGTTAACTTTGTTCAAAGGCAAAGTCAGCTGCTTGGTACTCCCCAGCTAAAAGTAAATACAGATTAGAAACTGATTTTAAGAATACACCTCACAGACACAGACAGACACAGAAACACGTCTTACATTGAATGTATTTCCCTCCACTTTTTTAGCTTCTGCTGGAGCTTTTGGTTCTGTCTGACTCTCTGTCTTCTGATCCAAGTTATCATGTGGCTCTTGAGGTTTAACATCAGGAGCATCCCTGGTTTTCCTCTGACCTAGGGGACAAACAATGTTCAAAGTACAGTTTGTTTAAAATGGCTCTGCCATTCATTCTGGTGTTTAATTATGGCTGCAAAAGGAAGTAAAATGCTGGATGATTTTGTAAGATATGGAAAGTGTGATCAACACGGACCTTTAGGCGCTTCAGCCTTTGGCTTTGGTGTCAACAGGTTATCTTGCTCACCCATAGCTTTCACAGTGACACTACACAAACACACCACACACATAATACAGTCAACCTTCACATTAGGCAGTCAGGGCACAGTAATACACACTTCTTGACAGTGGTTCTGAAACATACACACCTGAGGTTGTTGATATCAATAAGAAAAAGAATGAAAGGCTCGTTGTTGTTCGATTCTGTCAGAGTGAGTGGGCATGTTAATGTTTCCTCTGCCTGAAGAAAGAAAATCGCTGTCAAATAATCACATATGAACAACCCAGTGCACATCTCATCGCTAAACCTACCCTGTGACATCAAGAATCTGATGTATAGGTATTCAAGGACACATGACAAAAGTTTTCCTTGAAAGCATAAAAGTGTGATTACTTAAAACAAGCTTGAAATTGACATGTTGAATTTGTCCTACAGAACTTTTAATATCCAACAGAAATATTTGTGATGGGATGTACTCACTGTGTAAGACAAGACTCCATTCACACGTGACCTGGAGAGGCTGAAACCAACCTACACAGAGTTATAAATGTCATCAGTCAGTGGATCAAAAGCACATGATTTACCAAATATCTTGTAAAGTATATTTCACTCTTCATGCCTTTTTTTTTTTGGTAGGCCAGTTAAAAACCACGACTTTGAAACAAGATTTCGATCACTGTCCTGTTGTAGAGATCAGCCTCTTTTCAGTTTCAGTCTCTTGACTAAATGCAGAACATTTGCATCCAGATTTTGTTGATATTTGGATGAATCCATTCTTCCCCCCCACCTGTGCTACCACACAACCCCAAAGCAGAATATTCCCACCCCCATGCTTCAAATATGGCAAAGAGGAACTTAGAGTTACTTAGCACTGATTTAGTAGAATGCCCAAACTTTAGTTTATTTTTAAATTCATGATATTAACGTGGCATTAAGCTTTCATTTTAACTGTTTGCTGAAGGGGTTGTATTTACTTTTTCCCACTTACAAAAAAACACACGAACAAAAAAATCTGCAAAATATGCAGATTGTACTTTCAGAAATACACACGCAGACGCACAAAAACAAACACTTCTTACCGGGTAGGTGCTGTAGTTCAGCTGCTCACTTGGGAGGCGCAAAGAAATCAGACTGACATCCAGAGTTCCATTAGCAAAGAAACCAAAATTGTTGAGGTCAACGACAGACCGAGTTTCATTCTGGACAGAAGAGCAAAACAATTAAAAATGAACACCTGAGCAGCAATGGAAAACTCTCCCATCATTAAACAGCTGCAGCTTACATCCATAACTACGCACCCATCATCCTCATAACTTGCGAATTGTAATTACTTCTGATCAAGTTTTACACGGTCACGACTCGACCCCACGTTTGGATTGGCGTCTGTCACGAAAGCCAATTAAAGCAAAACCAGTCGGCTAATAAAACGACTCCAAACAGCTTAACACGCTACGTTAGCTCCTAAGCTAACATCAGTCTAGCTTGAGAGATACTCGCCTTACCTTCAGGGTGAGCTTGTGTATCCTTGCTTTACACCCAGACAGCAGCAGTAGGAGTAAATACCCAGCCACAACACAGCTTCTCTGTGCTACAGCCATCACCGGGCAGTGACCAGTCTGCTAACGGTAACTTACTGCTAATGTTAGCAAGAGACAATCCTGCCAGATGGTTAAAGAGCGAGCTAGATAGCGGTTTTAATAGTACACGAGGTGAGTTAATCTTTAGATTACGTGTATCAGCTCTTATGTTACGTCGTTTGTTATCAAATCATAACCATTAATGTTATGTTTTCCTGTTTTTTTGTGCTTTCATCGCGTAGGGTAACAGCTAGCTCACAGATGGCAAAATCTCGCTTCCTGGTCTTGAATCACGAACAAAACATTGAGCGAGGTGCAGACAACAACGTCACCCGCGGCGGGTCGACGTCCGTTACACCGCTACAGATTCAGTGATCCAGCAGGCGATGCCGTGCCGCAAAAGCTACGAAGGCAGAAGAAGTAAGTTATAAAAATGACTTTTAAAAGTGAGAAGTGGGTTATAAAAACCCTCCACACGAGCAGCCCACAGCCGTGTGTTATTTTTCTGTCAAGCGAACGGGTTTCCACTTCCTGACTATACCTTGTGCTAGCTGTCCTATATTTGGTCACCTGGTTCGTGGGCTTCCGGCTGAAAGTGTTCACGTGACTGGGCCTCCACGTCTGTGGAATCTGCCATCAGACATCAAACATGTTTGACACGTGGAACTTGAGTTATTATTGATTTCTTTATTTATTTTTAATGAAAGAGTAATACGGACAAAGGCTGTAGTTTTTACTTTAAATAAGAAGCACCGTGTTTGGATAACAACCCATTAATGAAGGGCTGTAATTAATGTATTTGTTAATTGTTAATAGATGATTTACTACTGCTGTAAAGATAAGTTATAATCCATTAATAAGAGCAACTTTTGGGTTGCCAGATTGTGGCAAATCTTCCATCAGCAGTCTGAGGGTGTCACTTTGGTTCTGCAGCTGCTGATCCTTCTGTTGAAGAAAGATAGAAACAAAGATAATTGCCATAATTTGTCATAGGAAAGACAACTGAGTCATATCTAATTCTTGATCTTGTCTAATTCTGTCCTTTCTTTAGTTTTATATGTCTTTTTTTTATTATTGTCTGCGACTGGGTGGCAGTCGCCCTCACGACCTGGGCCTGGACCCAGATGATGACATGATGACATTATTGTCTGCTGATTAGTTAAACGTCTGTTCATTTTGTGTACTCTTTATTGTGCTTTGTTAAATTTATATATTGGTTGAGTATTTTTTCCTTTGTTTGCTTTTTTTCTTTCAAACAATACTATACAAGAAACAGATAAATGATGTTGTCATGATATTGTCATGTTGTTCAAACATCCTTGTGATAACTTTGACCAGACAATCATTGAGAGCTGTTTTCTAAAATCTCAACAAATTTACTGTAGTGGCACCAGAAAATCCCTGCAAAACTTGGACAATCATGTCATAAAAATGGAAACAAAATTCAGATTCCTATTCACTACTTTGAAGTTATTTAACAGGATTTATTGGATATCAACAGCTTCCAGCTGTGAAATGAGAGCTGGCTGTTTGATACAGTGACAGAGAAACACAGAATCTAGGGCTCCACCTGCTGACAGTGCATGCTGGCTCACTGCTGTGACTCATGGGACACTTGAATAGAAGTGAGCAATTGTTGATGCTACTGGTGACACCTCAGCATTTCCTACTATGGCAAGTCAACATGTCTGCTGTGAAACGTCTTTTTTTTAATAGTATTTATGACAGTTCAGTACATTCACACCTTGTAACTGTCTCTCTGTACTTTCCATTATTACTGGTGGAGTCTGTGTTTCCCACACAGGACTGAACTGTGACAGATCATAACTTCACACATTGTTATGCTATTTCCTTTTAATAAATTATGTGAGAGCGAGGGGGAGGATACAAATATTGAACAACTACCTACAGTAGTGTTAAACAAAAAGTCCAGGCCATAGCTCTTGTTTGTTGTTGTTTATTTAGCCTAAAGTATTTTCTAGTACATTTTTGACTACAAATTCTATTAAAATGTACTGAGGGTACAAAAAACACAATCCTCATTAGACTTGGACTTCCTCTGTGACACTTAAAAACAGCTTCAGATGAGAAAACCCTGTTTGCCAATTGCCAAAAGGGGAATGAGGGCAATTGCTCTAAGGCCTTAGATGCTGAGGGCACCCAAAGGCCCCCGAGTGTGTCTGGTTTATGGAGATTTGAAAAGTTTCAGTTTTATTCAGTTATGAACAAATAATAGTAACAATACAATAACAAGTCACGATTTGTTGATGTTGACATTCAGTGATGCAAAGGTGGAACCAGTGACTGTCGGGGCGACGATCACACTTCCTTGCTGAGCTGACATTGTGTTGGGAGCAGCAGAAGGTGCCGGAGCAAAGGAGGAGCGGGTGGTGGGTGCAGCCGTATTCCCTTCTGCAGATGAAATGACACAGATGTGGAGAATCAGTAAAGAAGCAAAGGCTGGAAAGAAACTAGTTTTGGTTACTTTGACTGACAGGTGAGTTAAAGAAACTCATCCACTGCACCTGCGTATGCGTTCATTAGCTTTTTTGCAACATCGTTGATGTTAATTTTTTTCAAGATCTCAACAGCAATGTTCACGGCCGACTCTTCTCCGTAGCTGTCCATCATCTTTGTCACAGTTTCCCTCTGGGATGCCGTCTCCAGGCGGGACTTAGGAATTGGTCTGCAGTCGTCCAAGATTTTCATCGACAGGTACCACTTAAAAGTTTGGAAGTCATCACTGGTCAGCAATTCCAGAGTCTCCAAGAGCAGCTGAGGAACCAACATATCTGTAGACTGAACAGGCAGAAGATGGGAAATTAATTTTCACTTCATTACATATTAGGCTTCAGTATTAAAGGACCTTTCCAGTAATACTCTCGTTTGCTTTGTTAACAAAGACAGCTGAGGAAAATTATATCACTTTTTTATCTATATTTGTGGTTTTACAAGGGTTTGTATGCTGGACTAGGGTTGCAGCTAACAGTTATTTTTGTTCTATAATAATCTACTGATTAAAAAAAAAAATTTCATCTAGATCACATCCAAAAATAGCGAATAATACCATCACACTTTCCCAGAGCCCGAGAGGGTGTGTCTAAATGGCGTGTGAACAGTCCAGAGACATGCAGTTTCATATCACAGAAACCACACACATCAAAGTATGAATAAAATAATCATCATTGTTGAGAATAAGCAATCAATGATTTCTGTGAATCAACAAATTGCTGTCCATTTTAGGCTGTGACATTTCCAGGAAGTCACTCTTTTTTTTAAAACACTTTCAGACTAAAAACTTTGTTACTCAAACCGTAACAATTAACAGTCACAGCTTTCATTAGCTCTTAGCTCTGAGGATCTAACAAGTTTGGGTAAGTCAGGCCACAGATCACGAGGCTCTAGAGAGCAGCTAACACAAGCCTATTTAAACATCAGTCTTAATACTGATGTGTGTACAATATATTCACACAACACTATCCACATGACATAATGATACTCTAATGTGCGCCAGAAAACAACCGCCTTTAATAAACACTGCAAAACAGACATTTGATGAGCACTAAAACCCAAAAGGACTTACCCCGTTACCGTCAACCTACAGCTTCAACACCTACAGTTATAAAAAGATTAAGGTTTGTGGTTCTGCTTTCAACTTCAACCTGTTTAACAGGAAGACTGCGAAACTTTCAGGGCACTGTAGCAGAAACCATGAGCACTGAGGAGGGGGGAAACAAAACCTAAATGCTGAACTTCAGTTTTTCGAAAGAGACTAACAGTGTGACATTAGTTTTATTCTCTTAAAAGTCACGTGAAAAAGCATTACTTTGCACATAAATAAACCAATTACTCTTAAATAAACAAGTTTTAACTGTTTATTAGCAACTGTATTGTGACAGTACCTACTTCCTGTGCTCCGTTTAAATACATTTATTATGCTTCAGCAACAAAAGTACACATAACTTTTAATGTCTACACATGACAATACATAAGATAAACACAACAAACCATATGAAGACAGGATTCAAAGCCTGTCTAGTACATAGGATAGCTACATGATATCATCTCCTGTCAGAGAGATGAAAAAATAAATACAAACTGTGGCCTCACCACAAGCTATAAACACAGCACTGACCTCAAACTTAGAAATGTTTTTACATCAAACATGTTAGCAAACAGCTACTTATTTACACATCAATCAGACATGGAACAATTTGCCGCTAAATTCTCTGCTATGTTCATTAGCAAGCCACTAACCTTGTCTGTCTGAAAACAGAAAACTCTGACTCCTGTGGCTGACTTCTGAACACAGTGGGAACCAAAACTGTAAAGTCGCAGGCCTGAGAGGAGCTGGGTCTCTGTGGGTTTGTCACTGCTGATGACGTCCTACACAGACACAGTTTTTCCATTGTTAGTATAAAAAATATTGATCATGGAAGATTTATGTACATAAAACGGACAAATATGCAATGATACGTAGATTATTTTTAGCAATATGGTGGAAGTAACATTGAAAAAAAAATATTGGCATTTCAACAACAGCTGACACTATCTAGAACTGGATGGGTTTTTCTGTGACAGCAAATCATCTTTGAGTTTATGGCTATGTATTCTCAAAAGTACTACATCAGCCCATTGCTGTGTAAGTGCATGCACGCACGCACGCACGCACACGCACACACACGCACACACACACACACACACACACACACACACACACACACACACACACACACACACACACA
>JBBMJY010000020.1:3873764-3895710 GCA_037833715.1 Toxotes lorentzi
ACACACACACACACACACACACACACACACACACACACACACACACACACACACACACACACACACACAAACATTCTTGCCCTCTACGTTTCAGCACTTCACTGCATTATTCTTGACCCTCCCTTCCTTCCTCTCCTGATATACCAACAGAGAACGCCCATGGTGGGTTTCAGAGGCCAGAGCAAAGGAATCGCTGATTATTGGTTTCAGATCCACAGGAGCACACACACCCACACCCCCATAAAAACCAGAAGTGCTCAGTATTTTCTCAGAAGTCACAGACTGTGTTGCCGCCAGCATCACACAGCCAGTTACCCGTGTGTGGGAAACATAACATCAGCAGCCGATATTCTGAGCCAGGGAAACTGATGAAGGATGTTTATTTCTAGTTGGCCAATCATGTTTCTGCTGTTTCGCCTGTTTGGCTCAGGTAAGTGAAATGACAGCTGGATGAGTGCTATGGGCAGAGACTTGATACAGACTGTTAATTTAAATCAGTGAACTTTTTTTTTTGCCGTCTTACTCTTAGGGATGGACAGTACTTCGTCACAGATTGTGGATGTCAGTTAGGTGTAGCTGTTCAACCAAAGAGTGCTTTCCTTTCAGTTTATGTTATTTTACAAACTGTTTATAAGACTAATGAAGTAAAACTCACAAAAGAAAAATGAAACAGAAGTGTAAACTAGAGATTAGCAGGGACTGAGGGTTTCTGGACAGAGTATGTTGTAGAGTGTTTGTTTTTTTTTTCTCATCTGACATCATCTCATCTTGCGAACCACTATGAATGATCCCAAAACCAAACACAACACGTTCACACAAAGTTCATTTAGTCAGATGTGTGTACATGTGTGTTGTAACTGATGAATGACTCTAGCAGTAACTTTGATACTGTCTTTAAATAGATTTAGGTCCAAACACTTCCATCGCAAAGTTTGATTTATTTATTTATTTATAAAGATCTGACATACATATCATTCAATCATGACAGTTTGAACAGACATAACCTGGTAACTGTCTTATTTCACCCGTTTTTCAGAGAGGCATGAGGGAAATATAAGTATAGATTTTGACAGCTGATGTGCTGGCACACATCAGCGAGCTACTGTGAGTGAGATCATCTAATGGTCAGGAGAACAACCTCAGGATCCAGTGGAACAATAGTCACAGAAAAGAGTAGGGAGTCCTTTTGACTTGGGCGTATTTGGGTGTCCTTCCTTCCTGAGGAACACGCTGGGTGTATTCAGCGCACTATGAAACAATGGTTCACAATAGATCAGCTAAAAAAGTGTTATTTTGCAAGATGGCAAAATTCAATTGACCATTGCCTCCGTTATGTTAAGACAGGGGAAAACGTCTCATAAGTTTATACAACTCACAGCACCAAGATAAACATTTGAAGAGATACATAGAAGACTACATGCAGTCTCCACTAAAACCCCACTAATCTACAATTTGGAGGGAATTTTAAGATACATTTGGATCAATGTGTTCACGTATTTAAGTGACTTACTGTGTCTTTCCTCCTTTCCCAATCACCTGACCACTCATGTGACCTCAGTTGCCACATCCCCTGTTTTCATTTGCACACCTGCTCCACCTCTTCCACTGCAAATCTTACCTCCCTCACCATTTCCATCAAATCTCCCACCTCTCCCTTCTTCTGTCAGTGTCCCACCCCCCATCCCTCCCTTCATCAGCAGCTCTGGAGAGTCAGCGGAAAGTGCTCTCTGCCCTCTGACAGTGTCACCCTCCACTCTGGTGGTCAGGTATGGTGGGAGGTATTTCAGTGTTGAAATGTTATGTCCTAGGTGTGTCACAGAGTATCTCAGTGACACACTGACTCAGTGATTAAAGGGTCTGTTCACCCAGATTCCAAAAATGTTTTCTTCCTTCCCTTAGACATGAGCTTAGACATAAGTATCTGGTTCATCTTTTTGCCCAGCCCCATTTTTAGAAATGATCTTCTAGTCTGAGAACTATCTATGTATGTTTAGCAGCTTATGCCTGTTTAAGCTTGTGTTTAAAGTTTAAACTAGAAGAAAAAAGAGGGGAGCTACATCAGTGCTGCCACTGACCTGTTTGGGAAGTGTACTTTTTCCCTGTTTGTGCGTAAACTTGTGACAACTAATTTTGTGCTAACTCACATCACAGGTTTGGAGATCCAGTCACAGCTAACTGCTCTGTGTCAGAGAAGGGGTTTCCTGTCCTGGGTTGGGTAGCCCCGCTGGTAAGAGAATCAGTGTTGTTGAGTGTATAACTTGAAAACCCTGTTACCTAAAGAGTAACGTAACACCAATGATCTTGTCTCTGTTTGCCTTCACTGATTCCACCTTGCAGTGATGTACAGGTGTACCCATGTGACGTCCCAAAAGTGACATCACATGGGTACACAAGGGACAATCTGGTGGTCAGAGTGTGAAACTTTCAACCATGCAGAACCAATATACTGCAACAAAAATTCAATTCAAGCTGATTGTTTAACCCTTGTTGACATTGAGGGTTAGGTTGGGGCTGTAACATAAAAAGAGGCAGGCTCAGGTCTGTCTTCTCCAGATTCTGTTGTGGTTGTGGAACAGAGGCTTGATAATTAGCCGGAGCTGCTCTCACTCTATGTTTACCCCTAGGGGGTGAGCAGTGTTATAGTCTCATCCACATTCTTTGATCCCCTCTTACAAAGATTTTAACCATCCATGTTTGCCAGTCCTCATTCAACCGGACACCATTTCACGAACCTGAACCAGGGAAATGGTTAACAATTCTGCCAAGTCTTTCACAGTCATGCCACCGATCCAGGTGGCATGACTGATCCAGCTGGGCAGCCTTCTTCACCCCAGTGCCCACCAGTGGGTTCTTAGATTGCCACCACAAGAGACTGATAGGCTCCAAGAGGGCTGGACCCTTTGAACAGCCAACACTCTGAATACCTGCAAAGAATTTATTGCAGGGCTGCAGTATTGGATTAAACTGTAAAGGTATTAAAAAAAAAAAAAAGAAACAGTAAAACTCTGCTGTAGTCAACAGAATCTGAATAGTTTTGTGACCTTTTGCAACTCTAGGAGGCTCCTGAGGCCGCCATGGATCGTTTTCTTGTCTGGAGAGTGGACAGGATGACTGAGTGGAGCATCAGTCCTGTATGCTATGCACTGTCTGAACATGGAGGGAAGTGCGACATTACTCTCCCTGTAATAGTCTACAGTGAGTTGACGATTTTCTGTCTGACATGTTGGAATATGCTTCGAGCCTTTTCTGTGTGGTCTGTGTGATCTGTACATCTGTCTCCACAGAGCCTCCAGACAGTGTGTTCATCAGCTTTAAAAATCACTCTGGGCCAGTGTTCGAGGGTCGTAAGTACACTCTGCTGTGTAAAGTACAGGATGTTGCTCCTGTTGAAAACCTCACTGTGACCTTCTACAGAGGACAAACTGCGATGGGTCATCTACAGTCCAGCCAGACGGAGAAGACACCAGTCACTGAGATCTTCTCTCTGGACATCACGCCCAGTAAAGAAGATGATGGAGTCCAGTACTGGTGCGAAGCCAAGCTAGACCTGGGACCTGAGGGACCACAGCATCCCCCAGTGGTGATCTCACAAAAAATCAATGCCACGGTCTTCTGTGAGTGAAACTGCCAACATTTGTCATTACATTAAAAGTGTACAATTTTTACCTACAACAATTTTTATTGTCAATTTCCCCTCTTCTCCCCCCTCCACCTCTCTTGGGGTCTGTTTACACCTTTAAAATCTCTTTTTTCTCTTTTCAAAATGCTGCTTCCTCTTACCCATTTTCTGGTGTAAAACATATCAACTGCCTTTTACTCCACTCCCACCTGTGGTTCCTCTTCTCTCCCAGTTGGTCCACACCTCATTTGTTCTAAAACACTGCAGGTGATAGAGGGAAAGAGCCTCATCTGTGAGGTGAGAGGCAACCCTCAGCCATCAGTCACCTGGTTCAGAGATGGGCAGGTGGTTGCCCAGCCTTCTCACTTAAGCAGAATGCATGCTGGGAAATACACAGCCTACACAAATGGATTTCTTGGACAGAAAAACTTTACAGTGGAGGTGGAAGTCCTAGCTGGCAGTGGTAGGTTTGTTATAAAACAATTTCCAACAAAAATAAACCAGCTCAGATGTAAGACCTGCGTTTTAGATTTAAAATTCCCATTATTACATACATTGAAACAATTTAATTACAAAACGTCTAACCTTGTTATTGTCAAATGTTTGGGTCTTCCTTCCTAAATTTCTGAGAAGTTTAGATTTGTCCCGTTATGATAGAAGAAGATTTTGCATGATCAAAAGGGGACTGGACAGAAACATTGATCTAAGACAAAGGTTGAAGGTACCCCTGTATTGATTTAATTGATTTGTCTGCCTCTTCCTTTTTCTAGGAGCTGCAAACAGCTGTTATAGATATTTCCTTTTGGCCGCTCTGTTTATTCAGATGATTAACTGGCTGTGAAACCTCCTAAAAGAACCCAGCGTGATCTGTGATTTGTCTTTCCATGCTGCTTGGATGAGCTGCTCCTGCTGTGAGAAACATTTGCCAGGAGAGGCTCAGTGCTTTGTGTCTCTTCTCTTTTGTCCAAATGGCTCAGTTTTGAACTCGTTTTGAAAACTTGTCTTTTTTTTGTCTTATGCATCTTGTAATGGCAAGTTCTCTACTTGAGAGCTTCAGGCCCAGGTACACTTTCTTTTGTTGTTAAACTTAAGTCTTCATGTAATGCACAACAGTTTATCCGCACAACACAATTTCAAATCATCCAGAGAGATTCACATTCTAGTCTTGTACAACTTAATAATCAACAATCGTTCTGCCATAGATCTGTGTCAGTGGCATCCTTCCCCTTTTGCCTGTGTCTTTTTAAAAGTTGTTTATGAACTGTATGAACCTTTGTGGATCAATGTTAGTGTTTTCCCTCTGTACATGAAGCCACCCAACATTGCAAAGCACTACATCTTCCTTGACTGAGATTAACTGCTGTCTACTGTGGATTAAAGTGAACTATTATCAAATGTCCAACAGCAGTACGTTCTTGCTTTAAACTTGAACTGTTTAGAACCTTTCCTATATTTACAAATGTTTTTAGGAATTTTGTGTTTAAAAAGTATGCGACTGAAATTTGGGTCCTGCTGGCCGGCGCTGACAACCAAAACACATCCCTGATTTTGCAAGTAGCACTTTAGTAGTTGAGAATAAAATGTGAACTCTAAGTGAGGTTCAGGCTACTTTGACTATACATCACTTTCTATAAATCAGAAAAATTCACACTGAATCATTTTATGGTGTAGTGCATCAGTACAAAAACCTTATGTCCAAATTGCTTCAGTCGCTGTTGTTGAGACAATTGAGATAAAAAGAAATGATGTAGCATGTAATCTCTTTATTATTTATTAATTCAAAGTATATAATTGACAATGCAAACAAAACCTTTCAAATACAAGTCAGAGTAAAAGGGTCATTAACATAAGTGATTCACTGAGTAGCTGTCAAGTGTCTAAGAGTTTGGTCAGACACAGATCAGGGGTGGGATGTCAGTTCACTTGTCCACTCACTTGTAAAAGTGCAACTCGTCCTTTCTCAATCACATTTTACAACATGACAGAGTAATATTGGCAGATTTTCTGGGTAGCCATTTACCACTGTTGATGTTGGAAATCAACATTGTTTTTCAGAATCGTGTTATCTAGAAAGAAAAGACACACACATTGAAGTCAGTTTTAATCAGCAATGACTCTTGCACCACTGATGTATCTTTGGGACACGGAAGGTCCCTAAGAATGTGGACGATTCTATACGTTTTATTTTAACAGCTCAAATAAAATCGTGCAACTACAAAAACTTTACAAGTCTACAAAACAAAACTGAGAGCCAGTGGGTTGCACTTAAGCAAAAAAAAAAAAAAGCATTTGCTTGTTTTGTTTGTTCCATTTTGATAGTTTAAAAAAAACGAGTTCTGAGAAGCCTGTGAAAATTACCCTGATGATGTCATCAGGGTAAAATCCGCTTGGGCTTGGAGATTTTTAACAGAAAACCTGCGATATAAACCGAGGCTGTGAATGAGCACGAAAATCTGTTCTATACCTCGGAAATATAAATTTGACAAAATAATATTAAGCCAAATTCAACTGACTAGCTTTCTCCTGAGATTTCAGCCACATCTCTTGATCTTCATCAGCAGATGTAGTTTGCTCAGGTGTCATGGAAAGCTGGTAAATGAACTTTGACACAGGGTCGTGGAGTTTCACAGAGGCAGGAACGGTCTGACAGAATGATGCTCTTGGTTGCATTATGGGAAATGTAATTGTTTTACAACAACAAGTGAATAAAACTTACTGTGCGTCAATCTGCATTGGTAGCCGTCACTGTATGCTAATGTCAGAATCATCCGAAATGATCTGCACCTGGTCAGCATCCACATGTCTGGAGAAGTCTCCTGTCTGCAGTAGCTGGGGCAAAACAACCTGACATAGCCCTCTCACTGGTAAACTGACTGGGCTGGACTGAGGAGGAGGAGGAGGCAGAGGAGGACTTTTGGTATCCACCCCAAAGCTCCAGTGTTGACTTGAACGCTTGTACTTTGCCACAGCTGCTGCTAGGAGCTCTTGGGAAACTCTGAAAGGTTGTTCTCGAGCCAGTGCTTGATCAGCAAGGAGATCCAGAAGTGAATGAGTTGCAGTGGCTGCGGTGTTGAGAGGTTCGGCCAACTCTGCAGGTGTAGAGGGACCAGCATCCACTGTCACTCCTTCTCCTCTTTTAACCTCTACCTTTTTCAAGGCAGCAGCTTCCTTCCTCACAGCACCAAGTGACAAGGAATTGGACATATGTGAGCCTTCAATAAAGACATCATCTGGTTCTTGGGGGAGATCTCCTTTCAGTGGTGGAGCTCCATGGAGAACGTCGGACATTGTGGAAGCACCACTACTTGAGGACTGCTTCTTATGGGATTTGGCCTTCTTTACTCTGAGCACATGTGAGACAGTTTCAGTGACAATCTTTGATAAGCTGTGAAATTAACTTATTAATTGGACGTCTTTTACAAAACTCTGACTTTTCAGAACATTTGTTGGCTCTTTTAGTTGCAATTCATGGTAGTCATAAAACTGAACAAACGGGTAGCCTGAACTCAGCTGATTATTGTACTTACTGTAATGAAGTGAAGAAGCCTAATAATTTCCTGCCCTCCTTTATCAGCAACCTAAAAAATGTAAGGAAAAGGCACATCTGCATGTACAGTGAGGTGAAACACTTTTAATCTTATGACTTAAGGAGTATGCAAGTTTGCACCAGTATTTCAAACATCACATACCTAGACTGCATCCAGCCTTTCGGCCAAAGTGGTTTGATGTCGCTTTCCAGCAGCGTCTTGAGGTACTCTTCTATCTCCTGACTCCCTTTCCTTTCCTTTCCATATCTGTCCATTTTTTGCCTTAACACATGGCACAAGCATTCCCTGCATGAGAGAAATGGGATCAAAGAAAGACCATGCTACTTAAATTCCAGTTTCTGTCTGTTCGTGTTTTCACATAGCTTGTTTGTTTAAATTGATTTCATACGATCTTTATTATATCCGACCTGATTTCCTCGTTCCATTTGAACAGCTTCTTAGGACCTGCTCTTTTCCCACCTCTCTCCTCCACATTGTCCTCATTCCGTTTGCCCTCGTTCCCCTCCTCTGCTGCCCTGATGTGGACATAGGCACAGTTCAAATCAAGAAAAACTACTTCATGCGAGTCCAGTTTTTGTTGTTCGGCCATTCAAGGCAAGTGGCTGAAGTTTAGTTTGAAATAAAAAATAGATGGATTAAGTAGTCTGTAATGATTAGCAGTAGCCATGTTGTGACATTAAAATTTGACATGAAAGTTTCCTTTCCTTCCAGAGAAAAGAAATTCTCTGCACTTTGTTTTTTTTAAGTAGGAATTGTTTGAATAAATGGTTTGTATCTGATAAACTGAAATCATGTGAATAGAGAAGAACCCCCACCACTCATCACCCAAAGATACATGCTAATGAACATACTTTGAAGCCTTGACTTGTTCATATGCTTGGCAGTTTGCATGGTAGCACGCAATCTGTTCAGGCATAACTCTGCCGATGGCCTCCTTAAGTTTCTGCATGGGATCCTCCATGTCAGGTGGTTCCTCCTTGTCAGTGTCAGATTCGAGAAGTTAGTCGCATACAAATAAAATGCTTGAACAACCCAACAGAAACATAAACTCAAACATTAAGCAGACTCACCATGTGTGACAGTAATAGTTTCTTTACACGCTTGAGGAGTGTGTCTCTGCTGCAGGGCAGGAAAGACGACAGGTGTGTGTACACCTTCGAGCGCAACGGGCCAACTTGCTCCCGACACTGCAACTCAATACTGGACCCAGACGGTCAGAGAGTTGAACTATGCACTCAAACACTTACTGTTACCTTACTAAAGCAAGCAACACACGACTCAAAGCCTGATTATAACCCAAACTCATGGTGATGCTAGAGGAAAAGTCGAAGGGTCAAAGTCATCATGATACATTCTTGACAAACCATGGATTTGTACCACACTGTTAATGGGGCCAAAAATACAAAAGGCACACACAAACAATCAGGAGACATTATCTTGGGGTGTCGAGGAATCTATTGTTCAAATATCTTGCCTTCTAAATCTTACTCACTCTAACAGGATTGAGTTGATTTCTGGACTGAAGAACTTGAGTTTCGACTCCCCCTCTGAGGTCCTCGTGGCCTGAAAAAATGAGTGCACATCATCCATGCAGACATCCTGCATTTGTCTTTTTGCAAGTGATGCTATTCACAGGCAATCTGACAACACATGAACACAGACCCCTTCACTTCACTTGCATATCTAAATACTTAAATATCTTACTGCCATGAGTTTTTGAATACTGTCTTCCAGTCCTGGAGTCAGTCCCTCTGGCAGGGAGACACACTGATGTGGTGAAGTAGAACTGGTTTCTGAAAGGAGCTGGATTGGTTCTGGATGAGCTCTTGGCTGAAAATGAGTCTTTGTATTTGATGCTTGGGCTTGAGTGATAGTAGCATTTAACGGGGTAAGATCATTTCCTTTGGGTTGGAAAAGCTGCGTCTCTGTGGCAGGTTGAGGATCTGATTTTGGTGACAAAGTGTCTTCACTGGCATCTAATAAAGAGACCAAATCAATATCAAAATCCACTGTGCTGGCTGCTTGGATAAGTGTGTGGTCATTGGTTGATCCAATTAAACTCAGGAGAGGGTCAGTTAGCCCTGAGCCTCCACCGCCAGCTGCATCTGCCGGGCACAGAGGGATTGTGGGTACACCCATGATCCCTGCTACCTTCTCATTTGCTTTCTCCATTTTCTGTCGTTCCTTCTCCTTCTCTCTTTGGAACTTCTTCAACATGCTTGTGACACTTAATGTCCGAACAACCTTTCTCTTCTTTTTCCTCTTCATCTCATCATTTGGTCCAATCTCAGGCAAAGTGCTACAAGATCATTTTCCTCATGATTATTATTATTTTGAGAATCATATTAAAACAAATGTTCTAACATCAGTGCCAAACTGGCTTTAAACGAGAGGTAAAATTACTTTGGTCATCCTCACCTTGAATTAGGATCCATATTGCTTTTCATCTCTTCACCTGCTCTGCACTGTTTCTTCTTTGGCTTATTCAGTCCACCACTCAGTTTACGTTTCTAAAAATTAATGTTTGAAATCGTTTTTCTTATAAAAATACAGTTCAGAAATCTAATCATGTTAACATTTTCTCAAGACGCAAGTTTTGGAAATCAGACACCTTCTGAAAAAGCACTGAAAAATGCTGAAGTCTGTTCCTTGAGATCAACAAAACATCCGATGCACGACTTACTTTTGAGGCCTCTAGTGTTTTCTCCTCTGTGAGGTCCTCAGTCTCAGTGTCAGAAGCCTGGCGAAACTGCAGCACGCCCGAATTTATGTAGAATCCACCAAATTTAGTCGTGATGGAAGCTGGAACAAATTCGTCATACTGCAGAGACCAGCCAGAATCAATATTTGTAATTAGGTTAAAATAGCTTTTAAATCAATAAGAAAGATTAAAAACAGACAAAGAAAACATACAGACAGATTGAAGGGCCACTAAATGAAGCAGAGACGACATCTGGTCAGTGGTAAATGAAGAAACTGTTCAAGAGCCAAAAATTTTTCAGGACTACAGGAAAAACCAAGGCCTAGAAACAGTGTAACAGCAGATCTTCAAAGGTGTTCATATAAGAAATATGAAATGATAACACTTCTGAGGAAACTCCAATGTGTGACACTGGACTCACAGCCTCAGAGTTGTCTATGAAAGAATCCTCCTCATCATAACCGTATCCAATGTCAATCAAGTCCTGAATGCGATCCTTCTTTTTCTTGGGTTTGCCACCCTGCAATGAGATGATGCAAAATATGTTTTGTTTTGTTTTTTATTCCATTTGCATGGTATCCCTATGATGAAGACCTTTAGCTCAAGAGTTTTTCATAAAAGCTCCTCACGTATTTTTCCTCCAGCTTCCTTGCCATGGCAGCGACCTCATCATTTTCTTTCTTCTCTTCCTCATCAAATTTGCTCAGTGGGTCTTTATCTTTAGTCTGGTTGATCTAGAAAAGTAATAAAGTCTCATATCAATCAAACATTTCACACAAAGATAAATATTTCAGTGTCCTATTGTCACAAATTTAGCACAGTTATAGCCTGAAACCTCCTTATGAGACGTTTGTAAATGCAGAAATGTATAAATTCTTTGGTAAATTATATTTCGAAGGAAAACAAGTGTCAGATAATATTACCTGCTAAGTGAAGAAGGTCCAGCCAAAAAGATTTAAGTCTCGTCTAACTGGAAAACTCAGACCACACATGAGGCGAGCTTTCTCAGCAGGAGTCAAACTAAAATCCCACCTTGTTGTCAGTGAGCTGGATGTAGCTGAACTCTGGGAAGCTCCGCTCATTAGGTTCAAACAACGTCAGGACGAGTCGCACCGTGTCGGTGTCAGCGGGTCGGTCTGGACGGGTTTCTCTTCCAGGCAGAGCACCTGACGGAGACCTCTGGTCCCCAGCCGGCGGATCAGGGGATGGAGGTACATGACAGGACAAAGTGGTCAGCTGAACCCTCCGGGATTCAGCCATGAGAGCGGGTGGCACCAGCGGCCTGTGTCGTTTGGTTTCAACAAGACACGCAGGGTTTAATTAAGTAGAAACAGGTGCAGGTGTGTTGGGCTGTGTCACCTCTGCGCTGAGCACAGCCAATCCCCTTCCAAACACCGCTGGACATTTGTCGAAATAACGTTAAAAATGTCCGTTTTTACTAAGTTTAGTCCTTTATTGTGGAATTATTATAACACACGCAAACATTAAACCAGGTGTGAAAACCTCACTTGCCAACCTCCCTCTCACTTGTTAATGACAATTGAAATAACTCGAAGAAAACATATTTTTAACTAAACTAAAAGTTAAGTTTAAAAGTGTCCATGATTACAGGGACACACAGATTTGTGCTCTGTACACAGACAGAAGCAGATTGGCACAAAAACTGTTTCAAGACCTGCACAGTGCCTTGTTAACCACAAGGGGGTGCTGGGGATCCATGAGGACGAGCAGAGTCTACTGTCTGTGAAAATGGTTTAAGATATTTTAGGGACAGTTTACCTTAGATCCACCATGAACTCTTCAGCACACAAGCAGGCTACTCAGCAGCAGTGAAATAGAGGATGTGGTTTAATTTACATTTAATTGATGCAATGTTATTTCAGAAAACTAAAGATCTTATAATCTGGATGTTACCAGTACTGCAGGGCATTACTGTAACTTACAATCAGCTTTGTCACAGATTTTATTCCGTATGATAAAACTTGCTGTTCATTTTCAGCCAGTTAATGTTCTGAACTCACTACAGGCCTAATCTTCTTCACTTAACTGATTTAATGAATCCCTGGCAGCAGTGTGTTTGTTAAAGTGTTTGTTTGTGTTTTTTTCAGGGTCAAAAAGACTATCAATTCCAGAAAGTCATGTGTAAATCCTGGTCTTTTTCATGTAGCTTGCACTCGGCCCCGCGGTGAATTGACTTTGACAATTACAATAAGGGGATAATTGCAGTCTGTCACCATACATTCATGTTAGCATTTCACAAAATAACCAATCCGAGCGTGATTCAGTGCACACACACGTCCCTGATCTGAATAACACACACTGCACCCCGCATTGTAATTATAAATGAATTTCACGGTGCGAGGCTTTTAATGCAAATAATATGGATCCCCGCCCCACCCCCCACCCCCCTCTGACCAACAGGACTGAGAATGAGTGTGTGTATGTGTGAGAGAGGATCAGATTGCAGCCAAGCTTTGTTTGACTAGCCTCCCTTCTCAAATGAGTTAATGGGATGGAAGTTATTTGCCACCCTGAGCTTACAATGCGAGGTCGAACAGAAGCGTTGAATTAAAAAAAAAAAAAAAAAAAAAAAAGGCGTCAATAAATGTGCTGGAGACAATGAACTAAAATATACACGAGCAGGCGGAAGACAGACAGATGGAGCCCCAGTCTCTGCGCGCGCGCGCGCGCGTGCGTGTTTGTGTGTTGGTCTGGTTGGTGACAGGGACCCCATCAGTGCAGGATCAGAGTGGGGAAATTGGAGGACAATGTTGGAAGAGGGGTGTGGGGGATAATTTAAAACGATTGGGGAGGCGGTGTCCCAGAGGTGCATAATTCACTCATTCATTAACTAGACCAAACAGGAGCCAATATTAATTAACTCGTTCCTCGTGCCGAGACGCCCCGAGAAGCTCGTGCTTTGTTGTCAACTGGCCACAACAGTTCTTGGAAGTGAAGGCTTTAAAATCAGAGGTGACAGGCCAGAGAGTGAAGGAGGCTGTTAAACCTGCAGTCATTGTGTGCCTGAGTGTAGTTTTTTAAGCTTTTGAATAGATGAACAATAAATAATCAGAGGTGGAAAGTGCAAACTAAGTGCATTTGTCCTCATGTAGTTAACCTCTATGTATCTGTTTTCTACTCTACTGTATTTCAGAGTAAAAGTATTCTGCTTTTTACTCATTTATTTGCCAGCAATAGTTACTCTGGAGCTTTAGGTTTTACATAAAAAATAAGATAGGATGCTTATGCATAGACCAAAAAAAAAAAAAAAAGATCCAGTTTGCTGCATAATGAATATTTTTACTTTTGGTAACTGCCAAGTAAATCTTGCTGATAATATATTTGTATGTCCACTTGTAAGTAATTTTGAATGCATATGTCCTCTTGTATTTTTACACTGTGGTATAGTTCTTTTCAGTAAAGGACTTCTTTTTATACTTTTTTCAACACTTGTACTATTAAAACAACTACTGCTCCTAATAATAACCACCACCACCATCATCATCACCATGTTTGGTGGAACGTAACTGAGTACATGTTCTGTTTTTTTGGTGCGGGAACTCAAAACTGTCAGGGGCCTCTCAAAAGCCCCAGATTAACTGTGTGGCTGTTGTTTCTAATGGTAATTTTATTAACTGAAACTTTTCTGGGGGTGTGCATGATATGCATTATTAAAGTTAAAGATTTCAGGCGATATAAGTGGTAGAAAGTGACTAAGTACATTTATTCAGGTACTACACTTAAGGATAGTTTTGAAGTACTTTTTGAACAACCTTTCATGTTACTTTATACTTCTACTTCACTGCATGTCAGATGGAAATTCTGTACTTTTTAAACTGCGTTTATCTGACAATTGTATTTAGTTATGGGGAACAGGAGCTTATTCAAGTAAGTATTTCCAGTTGATACTACTTAATGCTTTGGCAAATGTTATACGTCTATCATCAGTATCATTTATTTGTCTGCTTGATTATTTGACTTTTACGTTGAAAATATATAGTAATAAAATACTCAGAAAGAAGCTATTTCTTATATCACGTACTATATTTTTGACACTTTTTTAGGATAATATTTGTGTACTTTTACTTAAGTAAAATTGTTTATAATAATAGTAATAATAATAATTTTAATAAAACTGGAAAAGTCAACCATTCTTTGAGCAAAATAAAAAAGCCAAAATTGCCACGTGCGCGCACACACACACACACACACACACACACACACACACACACACACACACACACACACACACACACACACACTCCTGAGGGATGCCTTCTTCCACTCTCCTCCACTGGGGGGTGCTCCTCCACCGACCCTCACTCTGCTGTCAGGCCCTGCTAACTTTGATTAAGGTTTAAATTGGCTGAATTTAATGAACGTTGCCTAATTAGGCAGGATAACAGCTTTAATTGATAAGTAATTATCTGCCACAAATTGTTATTAATTCTCCAGCTCTGTCTGATAGTGTACTGACTCTAAACCCTCCTCTACTCCCACCCCCACCCCACTCCCCTCCATCCCTCCTCCCCTGCAGCATTTTGTATTTATGTAAACAAGCAGTTGTAAACAATTAGGCATATGTTAGGATAGGATATTACAGAAGCTATCATCAGGCTGTGCTTGGTGGACTGGCAGTTTACGTGAAATTATTTGCTCTCACTGACTGATATCTTTGAGCATTAATAACTGTCCTGTGATTCTGGCTGTGTGCCATCTGACTGCATGCTGTGTAGTAGAAAAAAATTAAAGAAATATGGCAACAAAAGTGGTTGCAATAAGGTATTGGTTGCAATAAAGAGAAGTGAACTTTAATTTTAGAGTAAAAGAGAAAGTGCTTTGAAAGCTTTAATTTTGTTGGCCATTCCTCCAATAATGTTGCTTCTACAACACAAGTTATCACATCCCTCATTATCCACAGTTGTTCAGTTTTATTATATAATTTTAGTCTGTTTTAAATCTAACATCTATATTGTATCAGATGATTATTAAAAGAAATGTGAAAAACTGTATCAAGCAGGTTTTAATTGGATGAAAAAGACATATATGTCCAGGGCTTTTGCAGCGTCACATTACCTTCAATAGAGGTTAGAGTAAAGTCTTTGGAAACTTAGGGAAACTCAAAATCATGCAGCTGCGATAGGGTCACTGAAGAGCTAACTATAAGTAGTCAGCATATTTGTACAGGAAAATGTTGTATCCCACCACATTCCTGACCTCTGTATGAGGAATGATGAGGCACTGAGTCATTCTGCTCAGCTCATGGTTTTATCATCCTGTTTGACCCGCCCAAGGTGTAGGTTTGGTGTATAATGCAGCAGATTCCCAGTAATGAAATCAACAATAAATGGAATAAAATGAAACCTGTATATACTTTATGTGAACCTACTATTATTTCCTCTTAATACATGGGACCATTATACTGTATTAGGTGTTCCGGCCTAGTTGCCAGGGTCCTTGTGTGATCCAAATGTGTAATAGATTAAATATATGTCATTAAGTAAATGGAAATGGTGTTTATACTGTAAATTGAAATTATAAGCGTTAGGAGACATGAGGACCCTGGTGAAGTGAGAAAACAAAACATGAACCAACTGCACCAAAGAGAAAACCTTTGTTTCAAATAGCATCGGTCCTTTCATTTCAGTGCAGTGCAGACTGAGCTATTCATTAAAGCGATTTAAATGAGATGTGCACGAACTTGCTTCCTAATTAAAACATCTTTCCTCATTTACAGAGCGACTTTAAGCTGAGCTCTTTGGAGGGAAAGGAGGGAGGGAACTGACTTTCTCCTCCTTCCTTCCACCCTTCCACCATTTCTCTCCTAGCAGATGGTTTTGTTGGGCTCCAGTAGCCAGCCAGTGGCCAAATAGGCTGATCCATTCTTCCTCTATATGCCCATCAGATCTGGGCATTTGTTTCAACACCCCCTTTCCTCCCCGGGTGGAGGATGCGGAGAAAAGTATTGACTGGGGCCACTAAAATGTATATGCAAATACTTCAATTCAGTGCATAAAAAATTGGCGCCACCATTTCTCAAATTATATCATTACTATATTTTGAAAATGTTAATTTGCATAGCGGATTTCCCTGCGGGGTAGGGGGGTTAATTAGGTCTATTTCCGTGCAGCTTGTGCCAAGACAGCCAAGAAAAAAAGGGGGGTGGGCAGAAGAAAAAGAGAAAGAGAAGAAGAGAGAGGGGGAGATCCGACTCGCTGATAACAATTAAAAAGGCATTTTGGACTCTTTCAAGCATGGAAAATTTTTGGCATATTAAGCATGTTTTAGGAAAAGGTGATAAGTCACTTTTAATTGAAATGGAATTATTGCTCCAGAGGAAGTTTGGCTTTGGTCACATTCATTTTAAATATATATACACACAAGGAGACTTTGAACGACACATAATTTAAAAGGCATCGTGTTTAATCTGTCAAACAGGAGGTGAACTAAAGGAAAGAACTTTCAGCTCAATCGCTATTTGCATTTCCACCAAATATTCTGTTAGAGGCACAATTACGCTCATAATTAGATGGAGGAAAAGTTTTTAATTGCGTGGAGAGAAAGAGCTAAAAGCACTTAACTGGAAATGGTTCTTTCCTTCTCTGCATTATCAAAGCTTCCATTATGTGTCAGGGAAAAGATTTGTGGGGAAAAAAAACCATCAATACATTAAAGCCCTTCAAATTTAATTGTAATCACATCTAGTTTTTTCCTGGTTTAAGGCGGCACAAAGCACACTGCAGGATCAAAAACCAGCCTCCCAACAATTAATTTAGATTAGACTCTTAATTATCAACCAATCGACTAAATAATGACTGACTTCATTTCAGATGGTTAAAAATTAACTTGCACTCAGTAATTGAGTAATTAACTCTCCAGTGCTTCACCTTAGTTTGCTAATTAAAAAATAAATATGACTTGATTCCACCTCTCAAGAGGCATACTGGGAGTTTTGTGGCTCAAAAGCAATTCTTAGTCTGAGCAATAACATACATAGTCATGGTTTTATTTCTTCTCCATGAGTTATGTTTAAAAAAAAAAAAATGTTTCATGAGCACTTTCATGGTGCGTTCATGTCCATATAGCATTGTGAATGTAACTGAAGGGTCTAAGTTTGAATGTTGATGGCGTTTATGTTAACTGCTCACTGATGGCCACTGGTGCTTGCTCTGGGGTCAGGCTCTAGGTCTCTGTAAAGCGCTTTGAGACAACTCTGAACTCATCTGATTGTGGAAGGCGCTATAGAAATAAATATTGAATTGATCCACCTTGTTTCTGTCCAGGCTGGACTTTTTCTGGACACATACTGGCAGTCTTGCTTAAGACCACACAAGTCTGAAATTAGCTTAAAAATAAATATTATAATCAAATAAATTCTAAATTAAACCTTAAATACTCTGTTTTCCCAAACCATATGTCAATTTGACCTTGAATAGACACTGAAATAGAAAGACTGAAGTGTATTTATTCTGGGAGTTTATTTGCCAAAGGTTAGTTACAAGTGTAGCTTTGAGTCCGGAGACATACATGTAATCTGGCATCCGTGGGTGGTGGATAAATACGACCAAGGTGGGGTTGTGACTGGAAGGTTCCTGGACTGGCAGGAAAAATGGGTGAGGAAGAAAAAGACTAAAACTCAATCCTCCCTCAGTACCCACAGCTGAGGTGCTTTTGAGCAAAGATTATCACCTTGGACACCTCCAGTGCAGCTGTTCAGTGGCCAACAGTGTGAGAATGTGGCTGTGCTGCACAGTGTCTGTGACCTGGTGTGGGCCATAAGAGGTGAATGACTGACAGCTGTCACTGTGGATAATCTAACAAAACTGTACAGCCATGCTATGCAGCTCTGTTAGGCTTTGAGCTAAACGCTAACATAAACTTGCTAACATGCTTGCAATGATAGTGCTGTAGATGCTGATGTTTAGAAGGCAAAATGTTTGCTAATTAGCACTAAACACAGCTGAAGATGATGGGAATGTCAAGAATTTTTGCAGCTATTTGGTCATAAACCAAAGTATTGGACGGATTTTGGCCTAAAGACGGTGCTAGATCAAAACCTCATGCTGTAGTGAACATGTCTGTGCTCGATGACTTGACAATCGATCGGGTAGCTGCAATGTTTTGTTTGTTTGTTAGGGTTAGGGTCAGTCATGATGGCGCTGGAGAAAACATCAGACCAACTGACGGACTTTGTCATCCTTAGAACCACCATGTTAGTGCCACCTGAAAGTCTCCACTCCACCTTTTGAAACACATGATGGTGATTTCTAGTGGCTCACAAAGTTGATGTTAAATGTGTACCAAACATCTGTTTACATTTTGTCTTTAACCATCTCAAGACTCTGTTTGGTTGCTGTTTGAAGAGATGTTTCCTAAATAGATAGCTAAGAAGTCCCCAATTACAACACTGTGGTTGACTATTGATTAGAATTATTAATTGGTAGAATAAAGGATTAGCTTATACAGTAGGCTAGCTGCTCTTGTCTCCTTAGGAGATGTAGGAGAACCTCTGCCATGTTCAGTTAGGGACTACAACCATACCCTGTTAATGGGCAAGTGTAAGTTTAAGACGTCTAATGGAATAAGACACAAATAGACTGTTAGAGCGGTTCTGAGAATTGTCAACTAGTTGTTGTGTATTGTGTTTTGTCCAATACCAACATGAAGATGGTTTAGTTATAGACCCAGGCTTCAGACATTAGCTCAGAAAAGTGATCTGTATTATTCGGGGATTCCCTGTAACTCCAGAGGGTTTCCGAATTTAAAACATATTAAAGTGTTCTTCAGTATAGGCTTCCTCAGAACTTACATGACAGCTTAGAAGCAGTCACCTCCGTGGACACCAACATTTTGTTTAGTTTGTTGGCCTTTTCTTCCTTCGAGTGTGGGTTTGGTTGTGTTGCCTGCGCAGAGACAGAGAGAAAGAGAGAGAGAAAGGAGGGGGGCTGGAGGCAAGGCAAGCCGAACCCTGGCCTGTATGCGAGTCGCCCATCTTATTATCAAGTTAATTAAAGCTAGCATCTGACAATGTCACTCGTGCCCAGCAAAAAAGGAGGAGGAAGGAAGAAAAGCGAATTTAAATGCTGCGGTCTCTTAGGACCTCATGTCAAGGGCTGCTTTTCATCGAGCACTGCATGTGTTTGGCTCGCACAGCCACTGGGAAAGTCCGGGGGGGGGGGGGTGCTTTAAAAAAAAGAAAGAAAGAAAAGCAAATGACAAGAAGGCGTTGGATTTTGATGTTTGAAAATGGCAGCAAGCAAATAAATACACATCAGAAAAAGTAGCAACAAAATAAAAAGGGAATAGAGAGAGCAAAAGAGAGAGATAGAGACGGGGTGACATCAAAAGCCCCTCTCAAGCCGTTCAAAGTTGCACTAAGATTGAGGAAAGGGGGTTTATAACAGCCCGACGACCAGCCAACATTAAAGAGTCCATTTAAAAAACTAGACATTGAAATGCAGAAAGCCTGCTCGTGTGTGGACTCGGGGTCAAGTAACGGAGGGATTATATGGTTCTTCATAATAATATTAATTAAACAATTTACATGCTAATAAGGTAACAATTATCGGAGCTTCTGGTGAAAGATTCAGGTTATTACAACACGCCAATCCCAGGGCTACGGGTCACAGGCAGAACAGCAGAGAGAAATCTCAACTCAAATTAACATTCTGTCAGCTCCAGAAATTGGATAAATAAAGTCGAATTAATTCACAGTAATGGAAGAGGGAGGGGGAGGCACTTATTCAACCAGCTCTGATTACCATTCAGTATTCACCAGCACGCGGGTGGCTTTCTGTCAAGAAATTTAACACAAAATGAAGCAGTCACCGCCTCAGGCAAGATCTGGCCCCTGCGACACCGTTTACAATTTATATGTATAATCTTTCTCTCTCTCTCTCTCTCTCTCCCCTTCTCTCTCCATCGCTTCCCCAAAGATGTCCACCTGGACACTCAGTTGCTCCTGGCCTGTGCCATGATTGTAAACACCTTTCATTTTCCAATGCACACTTCAATTTGAGCACCATTTCCCCCACATTAGACAAGACCCTTAACTCAACAGGATAACTTGAAATTGTAATTGCAGTTATCTTCTCTGTTTTTGACCTCCACTAGACAGACACCATATGATGCTTGAATTTTCTTCATGTATTTTTACTAAAATGGTCATTGGTAGAGGCAGTGTCCAATGTTCAATAAACAGAACCTAAAAACCCAAAAGATTCATTTTCTGTCCAACCACATTTAATTTCTTTTTCACTTTATGGAATATAAATTCTTCGGTTTAGCTATGCTAGTAGTCCACCACTTTGGTTCACACTACTGCCATATAGACAATACATACACAAAATCTACAGTGTGAACTGGCACAAAATACTCACAAAATACATTCATCGTCTCCAGAAGATTAATTATACTAACTTTGGTGATCTCCTGACTTTTCCTCTAGCGCCACCATGAGGCTGACACTTGTGAGTTTATGTGAAATGCCTTGACAACTACTGGATGTATTACCATGAAATTTACATCCCCAGTAGGATTTAAATATTTAAATATTTAACTTTGTTAATTGTCAACCACTAATTATAATAATTGTAATTACTCAAACAATTAGCAGTTATTCTGAGCATGACTAGCATGAAACAAATCATGCTACGACACATGTAAACGTCTCCGTCAGCCTACGCACAGAGGGGTGTTACGTGTCCTGCAGACCTGCTTGTCAAGATAGTTGGTTGATTTAACCCAATGCCTATTACTGTGACTGCCAAATTCATTCATTCAAATACTTTGACCTAACAGCCCAAATTATTCAGTCATCATTTTTTAGTTTTTCCAGTTACCCTTGTTTCTCTGAGGTGTGATTTTGTGCCCTTTCTCTGAGATTATTACGAAAAATACTTTTCATTTCTGTGTCTATTTTAGGACTTTTTCTTGAACTGTACATGTCAGAACAATAATGGTGGGTGACTTAATACCATCAGTGCCTTCTGACTCCACATAGAAAACATCTGAAAAGCTAATGTAAGGTTAAGGATGTTACCAACTGTTTTCAGCAAACCAAAGAATCAGCCTTGTCAGAGTTCGCACCTTAGATTTGTTTTCCAGGAAGATTCATGCTTCTGTGTGTTTTATTTTCATTTACAGGAAAGACAGCACCTAGAGAGACAGTGCAGAGGTAAAACCTCAAGTACCTCAAAGGTGGACCAAGCTCAAAGGCCCAGCTATTCACATAACATATGGAAAACCCCACTGAACACAGGACAGAAGATTCACAGAAGAACCTGTATCTTTATGTAACATCTGTCCTGGATGGTACACCCACTCAGATATACTGTGTTTATTGTAAAACATCCAAGTTTGACATAATTTGACCCATGACCTTAGAGGTTATCATGTTAAAATTTAACTTTTTACAGCCATTGGGATCAAGTACAGCAGCCATCTTAACTAACACAGGCAGTATTTTGAAATGGAAACATGGAGGTGCAAAGTAAGGGTAAGGGAAATGATGGACAGACATCATCTCGTCTTCCAGTCTGATTGACCTAACTGAAATTTTCTCATGCACACGTGTGTGTGTGTGTTCATGTTTGAAAACCAAACTTTAACAACGCTGCTGTGTGGCATTAACTGTATTAAAGCACAAACTAAGCTGTAGTGAGTGAACAAATGTAATTATGTTATTTTATTGTTAATGTTACATACAGCTTCTTCGAAGAAAACAGCAAAAATGATGATGTTTGAAACAAGTCCTGCTCAAATAATAGACTGGAGTAAAGCCTTATGGCTAAATTCATGCAAAAAGCCACCCAATATAGTCTTATCATGCTAAATGCACAGCGAAGGCTGACTGGAGTCTCTGTGTGCCGTGATCGAACTCTTGAAACAACACATCATGTAGGCAACAAACCACTTTACAACTAAACATCGGTGTAAGCTGCTCAGGTGAGAAATCGAAATAATGACGTGTGTGTGTGTGTGTGTGTGTGTGTGTGTGTGTTTGGGGGGGGGCGGGCTGTGCCTGGGAGATGGAGAAGGGCTTGTAGTTTAAAATGCGATGTGACAGCTCAGGAAAAG
>JBBMJY010000020.1:3949418-3973331 GCA_037833715.1 Toxotes lorentzi
ACACACACACACACACACACACACACACACACACACACACACACACACACACACAAACACACACACACACACAAACAGATACAAACATGCAACTGAATTCCCAGAGCTGAGTAGATATCAGACAGGCATTACAGCTGTCATTATCACACATAAGGGGGTTTGCACACACATACTCACACACACACACACACACACACACTCAGACAGAGATAAGCATGTTGGGTAAGAAGGCTTTTTCCTTCTGAGACATGGGGAATGGCAGGCTGCAGGAAAAACACTGTAACAAATAAAGTGCCACATCTCTCAGCTTACTGTTCACACTAAACACATACACATTAAACACACCCATGCAGCACATACAAACCGCTCCTGCCAATCTGAAACACAACCTTAATCCATCTTTTATCCTTCCACCCATCTCCCCCTTTTCCTTCAATCCTCCTCTCAGGATCTCCTCCAACCCCCATTCCTCCCTCTTCTTCTCCTCTCCCTCTCTTTCTGTTCGTTTTGTGTTGACATATCTATTTCACATGGATTTTGGAAATGGGATTGTTGCCTCGGTCTGATGTAGTTTTGTGTGTGAAGTGAGGCCACTTATTTCATCTGCAGCAGAACCTTGTTCAGGCAAAATCTTCAGCAGCGCAGGACATTCAGGAGAATGAATCACAGTGACGCTTATTGGTGATATGAAATAAATGTTTTCAGATGCTCTGTGAAGTCTAATTTCCAGCCTAAATGATATTGTACTTAAACGTATCAAAGAAATCCCAATATGCCTACAGCAAAATACATTTTTCATTTATTGTACATTTTTCATGCTCAGAAATGTCTGCCCTTATTAAACTACACTTGGCTGAAGCTTTAACTATAGTACAGCATATCTACCTTTGAATTCTCAGCTAGTTTCATACACAAATATCATTCTACATTAAACCTGCAGGCTGCTTTTGACAGAAGAGAAAGAGGCAGAGGCCCGCACTCACTGCAAAAAGGCTAATTTCACATCCAGTTTTAAGTTTCTCTTCTAATAACAATCTCGTTCTCCCTCTCATTCTCTCTTTCTCTCCTGAGACAAGACACTCCCGACAACTATTTATCTGACCTCTGAACTTTGGGTTCCTGATCGTGAGACCACATACATGGCTCCTGCAGCAGATCTGCACACACAAACACAGACACAATTGAGAACAAGAGAAAAAGCAAAGAGGATCACCACCCATGAAAGCTGAGAACAGAGGTACAAACTATGGTGGTAAAAACTATCCAGCACAGTGTCTACATAGCTGGAAGAGAAAGGGTAGAAAAAAAGGAGAAGGCGGAGTAAGGAGAAGGGTGGTGAGGGTGAAAGACAGATTGGTTGGTGGCAGAAGTGAATGGAGAAAGAGTAAGAAACAGCTGTTCTTTAGTGTCCCTGTGAGGACATAATCAATTGTTCTCACCTGGGGACCAATAATTCACTGCCTCTCAGTAAATGGCTGCTGAACACATGAATGAAACTGGGTTTTCTCACTAAACAATTCAATATGATGTAATATAGCATGTATGTAATATAACATGATGCAATACAGTTTTACACAATATGTGATAATAAAACAACAATTAAGATTTTAACAACAATTTACATTTATCATTTTAACGTTCAACAAACGTTTCATGGTTCCAGATTTTCAAATGTGACATTTTGCTGCTTTTTACTCTAATAATCAGTAGATCGATCCATAATTAAAATAATCTTTACATCGCGTTACGTTATGACAAAATACAAAAGTTCATGACACAGTCTGTTATCTTGCTTTATGTACATTACATTTGGACAAGCTACTATTTCATCCATGACATGATACAAAATGTTACGTTAAGTGTTATGTTACGTTGGGAAAAGGTTCATTAGGAAACAGCAGGATTTGATGGGACGCAATAGGATTCAGCACAACACATAACATTTTGGTTGGAAAAGACACGGTGAGATACAAAATGGCACGACACCAAATTTTATTGTGATCTTCTCTTGTTCCGCTGTCTTTACATGACATTAATTTACTGGGGTACTACGTGTACAGCTGTCTGTGCTGGATGCCACTCCAGTCACTTTGAAAATTAAACACCTACTGTACTAACTGAGTCCAAAAGTGATTTCCTATGTCCTGTATTAATCCGTCATGTCGTCTTCCTATTGCCCCCCCCCCACCCCCCTGTCTGCTTCCCCTCGTCTCTCATCCTCACCACTAAGGTGAAAGGTCACCAAGTCTTCGGAAGCATCCTGTGTGGTGATGTTAGGGGGCAATGTTATGCTTCCCAGCGGGACAACACCACACACATACACACACACATATATTCTGCACACATAGTACCTACACTCTCTAACCTGACTGGTTGGTCAGTCTGCTTGGGGGAACTAATTGTTTTTAGATGAGGCAACTTGAGGAGAGGCTCCGGAAGGGAGGACAGGAGCAAAGGACTGAGGGAGAAGAGGAGGAAAGCAGAGGGCTATAAATTAACGATGTGCCGGATATTCGGTTTCCGTATGGGTTTTGGTGAGAAAACTGCAGACACTTTATCTCTTTTTTCTGTCTCTGGGTGCCCCTCAACTGGGCCACACACACACTTCAGCCCAAAATGTATTGTGATGCATTTTCTAAAGTGTCCAGTTGTCCATCTAGTGAAATTTCAATGATACCCACCTCTAAGAGCCACTCTGCAAAACAAACCACTCAATAAGCTGGTGATAATGGAGACTGCAGGTCAGGCTTTACAGCAATATCATTACCATACACACACTCACACACACCAACTCCCAGTCCCATTGTCTGGGCAGTACTTATTAGTGCCCATGCTAACAGAGTTTGTCCATAAGTGACCTTAATTAAGTGGCTAGCACCATTAGCTGCAGAGCTAAGAGGCTAAGAGCAATCCATCTGCATGTGAATGTGTGTTTTTATGATAATGGCTTTGTTGAGGTGTGTACCAGAATACTAACGACGGGCTGCATGCATCCCAAAATGGATAAATAGGCTGTTGAAGCTGAGCGTTGAAGAGGGGATGGTTTAGATAAGTTACTCATTGTGAAAAAGACAAAAACAGGGAGCAATGCCGAGGGCTGCTTTAAATGCAGGTTAGCCCCATTTACAAGCACAAATGTACCCACACACATGCGCACACACACAGCACTCATCATTTTAAGCGCTATTCAGTTTGCCCTATCATTTTTCATTAATTATGAAAACAAGGATCTGAATCTAATCTCATCTGGCTTTCACATGCAACATAATTGTGTCATTGAAATATTAGTGACAAAAAAGGAGATTTATTAAAGATATGTAATAAGTGTCACTGCTAGAACATATCTGCTACTGTCAGAGTCAACTTTGGTATAAACATTTGTACTTAGTTTAGTTCTATGATTAAATAAAATTTATTATCATGAGTCAAAATTTAGTGTTGTTAATAACAATTTAATTATTTTCCATCACTTGGCCTCAAATGTAATTACTTTGCAGAATTATGGCGTTTTTTAACTATTGTTAGCTTGATTTAAAGTCTGCCTTAATGTTTTGGCTCTAGCTTCATCATTGTCACTGATGTTGTTGAAGATGTTGCTGTAGCTAATGGATTCTCACCCTGCTCACTCATAAAGCTCCCAAACTGGGGTCACGGGGTCAAAGGTCGCTGCTTTTCCTTTGATGTGACCCTGACATCCTGGGAGGAAGAGGAAATGGAGGAGGAAGACGATTCTTCATGGATTAGTGGTAAAACACCGCACCACATGCACACATTCGAATCTGTGAACGGACGCCTGAAGTGAACACAAACAGAGTTCGAAAGGTCTCAAAACATCAGTCACAACAACACAAACACATGCGAGAATTATGACTTGTAAACACTGACGCACGCAGCTACTCACAAACTTAATTGGCAAAGCTTAGGTGTAAACTAAGACATTTGTAACTACTGTGTTACTACTGTGTAATATTTCAAATGAACACAAACTCGGTCCTATGTGTGGTACATTCATTTTTAAACAATACAACAAAGTGTCCAAAAATAAATAATACCAATTCACATAATTTTTATAATCATCAATCACACCATATCTCAGATGAGGGTCTGAGAGCCAGTTTGGCAGTTTACCCGTTTTTAGTCTTTATGCTAAGCTTGGGTTAGCCAGCTGCTGGCTGTGACTTCATATTCAGTGTACAGACATGTGCCTGAATCTTCTCATGTAACTCTCAGCAATAAATAAGTAAATAAATAAATTTCCCAAAATGTTGAACTTTTCCTTTATAGACAGGTAGTGCTTAACATGTTCACCATCTTAGTTTAGCATGCTAACATCTTATAATTAGTAGTGAACACAAAGCATGGCTAAAAAAGTTTGATTACCGCCAGAAATGTTAGATTACAAAATACTGTTTGCCGTTTATAAAAAAAAAATAGAAACTAAACCTTTATTTTAAAATAGTGACTTACATGTAAATACAATTGTGTGATTACTGAGAGCGAAGTGGTTGACCAAAAAATCTTAGGGGCCTACTGCAGTTAGTTATTGATAAGGCTGAGATAATAGACATAAATTTTAGGTCAAAGACAGATCAAATGTACATGAACTACAATCTCACCAACTTTTAAGTGTATTTATTCACGGCAAGCAAGCATATTCTCTCTGTTAAGGATGAGGGGGGTGAGGTTGAAAGGTGTGCAATGTGTTTTTCTCATTGCAGGGCTCCTTTCAGCTGGAGCCTCTAAACACAGACACACTGTTGCTTCAGCTACTCAAACAACCTCTCTGCAGCACTTCACACGCGTTCTCATCTCACCTCTCACCTTCTTCTTAAAACTAATTCAACATATTTAAATTCATTAGCAGAGCAACAGTGGGAAAAAAATCTTAAAAGTGCTTTACATTACACAGAAACAGATGCACATGGGTTCACGCACACAAACCTTCAAATATACACACACTAAGTGGGGCAGATTACATTCTCCCCAGGACTTGACTTGCATTAAAGTTTAAATGTGTTCAATTTGGACGGTCCCAATATTAGAGTGGAGTATCATTACCCACCTTATTGGATGAGTCTGAGCAGAATAGATTTCTACTGATGAGATGAAGAGGCCTCGGGCACACAGAGCACACATATGCACACACATGCACACACACACACATTTATTTTCCACCTCACTATCTATCCCTCACACATACATACAGACACATGGACATGTGGAGAGATGAACCAAATTGTGTTCTTTGTAGTGCTTTTTTTTTGTCACCCGCACACAGGAGCAATTTTCACAAAATGTTCACATCGTGATTTTGACTTTTGACACAAAAAATATATGCAATGTAATAGTCCCTAACTGGCTGATGGTCCCCCCATTTAGCATTTCTAAGTAGTCTATAAAAAGCAATGCATGTTTTTAACACACTATTATGTAGTCATAAGCAGCTATAAGGACGTTTTCAAGTGTTTATTAATGTATTTTTATTTTGTCTCCTGGGATACATATTTTATATTATTGCAGCTGTGTTTCAGTGTACTACATTGTCATTCATTATCTGTTTATACACCAACTTCACTTATGGGTGCTCACCATAGTTAAAGTTGTTAACAAATACATTAAAAAACACAATCATCTGCTTACAATTACAGAGTGTTATAAACCATTTATTAGGTTTATATAGCACCTGTCACCAAATAATGAATAAATAAACCATTTGAGAAGAGCCTTAGGGAATTACTTAACATTTAAATATGTATATATATTTACATATTAACAGTTACAGTAATATTTGAATAAATGTAGCAAGTCAAGGCAACTTTATTTGTATAGCCCATTTCATACATTCTTAAGCATACTGTAATTGTTTTCTTGCCACTTTTTGAATGGTATAATGTTAAATGGTCTGTGGCTCTTTAAAACATTCCAGTACTCAGAGTTCCTTTGAATATGTGTCAGAGCTTTGTGCAGAGAAAACACTGATACAATCCAGTTGCAGAGGGCAACTCGCCAGCTGAAAACCATCTCTCACTGACAGTTTAAACTAACCGTCACTTTGGCCTGATGCATGTACCTGAAATTCACGCCAGGCATTTAGACATCGGTGCCTCAGAATGTTATGTAAATGTCTATCCATCCAATCCTCACTGAATCTGACCTCAACTACAAACATCAATGATGAAATGAAATAAATCAAATATAGATTAATTGTGCATGTTCATGTAACAATTCCGAACCTTTTTTTTGTGGGTTTCTGGCTTTTAATATAAATTTGTTGTTTAAATTCGTTGGTTCCAAAACCTTCAGGCCCACCCTCACCTGAACAGATTAACCTGTGGACACTAAATGTTTGTGAGTGCACGCAGTCTTTCTGTATTGCTTCAGCTGTCAGTGAACTTACTCTAATTTCTTCACAGCACTAAACAATATTATCTGCTCTCTCTTTGCTTCTCAAGATCTTGTTGCGTCACTGTCACAGATTCAGCATTTGTGGGTTTAATGAACTGAAGTCACACATTGGTTCAATCAGACATGACACGGACTTTGGGCTAAGGGAGCTGGCAGGGTAAAGTCTGTTTCAAGTCTGGGTTGTCTGATTCAGACATTTTCATTCACACATACACCTCCTCTGGTTAGCGTCAGGGTTGCAGTGCATGCGTGAAAGCACTCTTCTGTAGCAGGAACTACCACAGAGGCAGATCTGAGTACTGAGTCTGTGGACAGATTTTGTCACCGTGTTAGGTGACAAGATGCAGTCACAAAACTTTACAGTTCTGTAGTTGAGATCAAGCCAAGCAGGGGTGGTCTGACCAGTGAGTATTTATGTAATCATTTAGTAATGACTACTGAGTACTAATGGGTCCAAATGTCAACATACTGACGGCTGCTATGACCCCATTGCGAGATGGTCTCTAGTTTTTCATATTTCTATTATGTGTTATTGTATTTTGTGCTTTATGTTCAAGTCTGTTCTGTGTTTTACCTGACTGCAAGAAAACTGGGAACAGTATAGTTGAAGTTGAAAGTTAAGCACATATATTACCTACAGTGTAACCCGTAATAGCTCTGACAATTTTACTTAAAACTCCCCCCACAATGCTGGCACAACTGCAGCATTTCCCTCGCAAAAGACTTCCTTTAGGATAAACAAAGTTATTTCTTATCTTATCTTATGAATAAGGACTTCACTTCTGCAGTGCCTCATTTTTCTGTGTGTCTTGGAGAGTTGTATGTTTCAGGTAGTTTAGCGGGTTTGTCCGGGACACGGAAGACATTCTCCAGCCTCTCCTCCACTCCATTAGGTTGTAAGTGGAGGCGGAAGTGTATCAGAAGTGTGTGTGTTGTGTCGATATACATGTGTGTCTGTGTGTGTTCCTAGTGCGTGGGGTGTCACTTCGGCTGTATTGGGGTCAGGTTGGGAAATATAGAAGCTTCCAGGCACTCAGCACGTAATTGAAAATCTATTTCGCTCAAAGTGAGGAGAGGGAACGAAAGAGTGGAGAACAAATGAAAGAGGGAAGAAAGACAGAAGAGAGGAGGAGGTGGAGGAGGAGGAGGAGGAGGGGGGGGCGACAGGAGACCAAAAGATAATATTGGGGGTGGGGGGGTAGGAGAGAGTATAGGGAGGAAGAAACAGAGAATGAAGAAGATATAATTTTAAAAGGTGGAGTGAGAGACAGTGGAGGAGGGAAGGACAAAACCAGCGGTGGAGGGTGAAGAGGCTTCATTGCCGTCCTAAGTGGATAAAAAGCGAAGGAGACAGCTGAGAACAGTTCATTTTTCTGTCCTAGTAAAGACTTCCACCCTGTATTATCCAGTCCCTACTGATTTGTCACTGGTTCTTTTACTGTGATCTCTACATGCAACTCTCCCATTTCAAGACTATAGTAATACTTCAAATAAAAGATCACATACAGTCACTAGAACAATATATATAAAGATATATAAAAGTGTAAATAGACGCATTGCAATTTAAAAAGATGCATTTTTTAAATCAAAATAAAGGATCTTGCAGTACAGCATCCACATGCAGTGAATTTGAATTGAAAGGATTTAAGACACTCACAGCACTTGGTTCAGTGTTTGGTTAAACGTTTTATTTACGTTTAACCAGAACCACAATCTTTCCCTAAACTTGATATTTAAGGGGCTTTTGTTGCCTAAACCCAACCACAGACAGGACCCTGGATATAACAGTCGTGCATGTTGGATGGCTGCCCTCCGCCTCCTGGTGACGCTGTTGACGTTTATAAATGTAGCTTCATTCTTTCCAATAAAAACATGAACATAATCCAGTCAGCGATTATGCTTCCTACAAAACAGATTTTCTGTTGCAGTTAAGTTGTACATGAACGTAATTTCCAGGAGACAGGGTTAAAATGCAAAGACAATACGGTCAATACAGCTGCTTTATAAAGCTGCCTCAATTAACACACGCACACACACACACACATAGATTTCATTAAGCAGTTTGCACCTCTTAAACATGGCCTCTCCTGCGTGTTAGTGAACGGGTTTCCGTATTAAACAGAGGTAGAGGTCAGAGGTCAACAGCCTAATGCCTTATCTCTGATGCACCATGGCCAACCTTATTACTGAAGGCTTAAAGAACAAATACACACACACATACACACAAAGCCAGAGAGAGAGGGGAGCAGGCATAAATGCATATATTGTTCACACACACAGAGAGCTCACCACATTAAGAGTGCCGGAGGTGAAATGATGGCCTCAGGGCATGTTCAGCATGTGGAGCGGCACACGCCAGCCATTTACATCACACACACATGCACACACACACACACACACACACACAGTGAGTTTTCCCTGTGCTACAAACTACCAGACTAACTGTAAAAGGAGGCAGGATACAGCGCGGGTTACCACATAAAAAGCTTCTGTTACAGGGGGTAAGAGTCTCCTAAAACAGCTTGTTCCTCTAACACAGCTCTGATATGACCTTTACAACCAAGATGAGAAAAAATGAAAAACTAAGGAGTCACCAGAGAACAAGGGCTCATCAAAAAGTTCTCTTCATTTTAAAATTATTATAAAATGATTGTCATGTAAACAGAAGCTTTTTTTGGGAAATGTCACAAAAACAGCCCACTGCAAGTTTGAAATTAGGATAAAACTGGAAATATAATGGCAAAAAAATCACCTTAACGTTTCTGTGACATTTTCTGTATTTTCAATTTTAATCACCTTTTCCTTGTGTTATTAAAAGTGGTCACATGTCTCGTAAATGCGAGCACAGGATTTCAAATTTTATAAATCTGAATGTTTTTTTTTTTGTTTAGTGTGAGAACTGATACCAAAAGACAACACTCAAAGTGACACTTTAAAAGCTCACAGTGATAAATGGATCAACAAACTGAACATCCAAAGAGTCGCCTAAAGAGGAGATCACATCAAAATGTCCATGTAATTTTGGAAATTGTTTTCAAATGATTCCAATGTGGGAACAAATCCATAATGTCAGCATCGACTGGGCAGCCGAGCTGTAAAATGTGTGTGTGGTGGTGGTGTGTGTGTGTGGGGGGGGGTCGGGTGGTAGGCGTGGTGCTGCTTTGTTAAAGCCTGAATGAGTTGTTGATGGGTACGGCAGCTTGGGTCTCTCAGGGGACGAAGGGGGAGAAGAGGAGGAGGATGAGGGAGGATGGGTAAGTTGATAATTGCAGGGGAACTTGGACTCAGTCTGTCCATGTGTAACCCACCCTGCCTCCCCCACCCTGCCCAAACACACACACCAGTTCTCCCTTTGAAGGGGAGGTCCCTTGATTAGGTCACTTAAACAGTGTCCCCCCTCCGACCCCCCCACCCCCACCCCCACCTCTCTTTGTCTCTTTGGCTCTCTGTACGTCTGTCACCCACAACTCTCCCTCTCCATGTCCAGCTCTCTGGCTTCCTCTCTGTCCACTTTTATTTTTAACTATTTAACTTATTTAGCTTATTGCCTCCAAACCCTTTAGAAGTCTGAGCGTGTGTGTGCATGTATGTGTATGTGTGTGTGTGTGTGTGTTGGGGGGTGGGGTGGGGCTCCTCTCAGGTCTCAGCTGCCGTTGTGTGTGAGGGTGAATTACATGCTGTAGTAGAGTGTTGACAGGAGCAGCTGGACATCAGTGGGCCATAGCACCCGGCTTTGTACATGTGAACATGTGTGTGCATGTGCGTGTGCACATGCACGTGTATTGTGTGTGTGTGTGTGAGTGTAGCTGCAGACACCTACCCAGCACAGAGCTGACACCTTCTGGCCAGGAAGGGCAAAAACAGCCTACGAATACAAGAGGACAAGTCCTTTTTCCTTACATTGATTTGAATATTGTCAATCAAAATGAACTAAATACAAAAATAAAACTCACAAAGGCGCATTAGCAGCTTTAATATAGCTTATTCTTCTACTTACTGACTTCTTGAGGCACAGTCAGTATTATTTATAGTTAGTTTATTGAATTAAATATCACAATACAAATAATTACAATACCATTAAATGACTGAATATAAACATTGGGTTCGAAAAGTAGTCATACACATCTGTTCACCAAGTCTCTGTTTAAAATGAAAAAATAATTTTACACCTGCATGGACACTGAAAGATGTTGCCGTTGCTGTTGCCTCTGTATATAAAGACATATCAGTCAACTTGGGACTGAGTCATGAGTTCTTGTAGCTTTTAACAGAATTAATGTTTTAGTGATAAATTTGGTTGGTTGTTTTACCTCAGGTCAGTGTTTGTGTTCTAATTTAATGTTCTTATTTAACGATTATGCAGTTCCCTTCAACCAGCCTTCTCCTATGTGAGACAATAAAAGTAACCATGAACCATAATTTGAGTTTATTTGGTTTATTTTTTGATGTTTTTAATGCTCATGTCCAGCGGCCTCCTTAAATGTTAGCTTTCAAAATAAATGATTTTACCCAGATTTTATTGTATATAGATGCTAATATTAGATTATGTTGTTAATTTTTAATTTGTTGTTTAATTTAATGAGGAGATGCAAGTTGTTAATATGTTGATACTGAACGTATCTATAAAACATTAACAGACAACGTATTTGTTTTCTGCCGAAATATCCGATCTTACAGTACAATATCCACGTGTAGTGACTACAGCATTATCGGACACTTTCATGGTTGTGTTTAGAAACTCACAGCTCTTGGTTAAGGTTAGTGAAAACACACAAAAAAGGATTACACATGTTTATTTACATCTAACAAAAAACATCAGCCAATAACAACCTCAACCAAAGTGCTTTTGTTGCCTAAACCACCGAGTGGACTCTGGATGTAAACTCTGGTCTCTACAATCGTGCACTTTGTGTGTTCTCCAGCCACTCCATTCACTTCCTGGCAATTCCGTCGACGTTAATAAATTTAGCATTTCCAAAAAAACGTTGCCTCTGAACAGACAGGCAGCCAGAATAACATAATTGGGAAAACAGTTTAGCAGCACATGAACGAGACAGGGTTGATAATATAAGCATATGCAATAAACTACATGAAATAAAAATGCGAGAGAGGACAGAACAGGAGGAAACAGAAAAGGAACAAAAAGGAGAGTAGAGAAGGGGAGAGGAGAACAGAGGAGAGGAGCTGTGGAGTAATGAGTGTGGAGGAGCGTGCTGGTCTCTGGCTGGTCGCGAGGCCAGAGACAGAGTTTTGTCACTGCAATCTCACACTCTGCTTCTGTAATGACTCGCCTGGAGGCACAAATGATTTCCTCCACTGGTGTTACTATTGCTGGAGTCACCACAAATTCAGGAGAGAAGGGCTCTGGCGGGGTGGGCATGGCAGGACAGGAGGGGGAGGTTTGTGGAAGAGAAATGGGGGGAAAAACAGAAAAAAATAATAATAATGATCTGTCTCACCATTTATCTTTTGTATGAATCTCTAAATTTACCCCGCGTTAATGTGAATAGGTTTTCTTTTACCTCTTCAGCAAATTGGACTCCAGTTTTCATTTAACGTTATGTTTGTCCAGCTGGGCTTGCTGTAGCGATGGTCCAAATGCCGTCCATGTGCCACAGTTTTCCATCCACACGCCTTAAAAATAACACCTCACTCCAACTCTGTCCCTTTCCTCCCACCTCTTCTTGGCTCCCTCTCTTCCTTCCCTCCTCCTGCCCAGGGACTTGTCATAAAGACATCATCATCACTGTTTGAGGGCAGAGGAGGAAAAGCAGCAGTGACATGATGATCTATCCTCCAGTCACTTCTCTGTGGATCTGTGTGCAACTGAATGGACACAACAGTCAAAATATGAAGGATGATAAAGAGAGAACCATGATCAGATGGAGACCTCACCTCTCTTCTTTATGCTTACTTAACAGGATAAAGGACATTTCACTTATTTTTCTAATATCGTTGTCTCACCTCTTCCATTGTTTTACATATTTTGAAGCCCTGAGGAGCACTTTGGATTTCTCATTGCATTGGATTGTATGAAAGCTTTGTCCACTAACAGCATGCTCAAAACTCTAATAGATCATGTATGCATCCCGGCATAACATTAGCACTGTCTGGAGGCCTTTATTTTATTTACAAAAAATCAGAAACGATAAGATATGATTTACATCATTAGGAACCAGTGGGCTTGTGGCTGAGCGCTATGGACAGGACAGGGAAGTTTCGTGGGATTTGTTGCTGAGAGAAAAAATATAGAATAACACAAGTCGTATCCTGTTAAATACCTTAGGATGAGCACCACTCTGCTGGAAGATCAGTGAAACATGTGGTAAACACAATGGCAGATGCAGTTGTCCCCACATTTATTGTGGATATTTACTGTCTATAGCTCAGGCATATGATTTGGCAGGTGGGCAGGGAAAGGGGGAGAGACAGAGAGGAGGGGGGTTGAGAAACAGAGAGAGGGAGAGAGAGCATATACATCACTTCATCCTTAATTAGCTGTCATCAGCTTCTCTCCTCAGAGGAACCAGAGACTAATAATTAATGATCAAACTCTAAAGTAGAGTCACTCTCATCCTCTTCTCCTCTGTTACAGGAAGAAGAATTAACAAAGAAAAAAGATAACAGTAGATTTGGTTAGAGAGCACTGAAATCTGACTAGAGGAACAGTAGTGTTGTTTTGCAGAAAAGAGGATCACATGGATTAAATAAATGATTCATCAAAAACCAACACAAATCGGGTAAGAGGCGTTTCTCCAGCCTGGGGTTACCTAGGTAACCTGTGCTCCCTGCCCTCCAGATTATTATTGCTTGTCTAGAGTAAAAAGAGTCATGAGCATTTTCTATATTGGTCCAGTCTGCAACACACAAGGCCAGGATTAATGTATCCACCACACAGCCTTATGATGTGGGAAAGATTTTGTTGATGTGGTTTTTACAAGACGAAAACATGCCAAGAAAGGCATAGCAATGTTTTAACAAAGCCCGTGCGCCTGTGTAGACAAGAGCAGCTAATTAGAGAGGAACACAGTGTAAGTGGGCATATGTGCACTGGGGGACCAGTCAGCCAACACACGACAGGAAAGCGCTGCGGGGGGGACGCAGGCAGGCAGGCGACTGACCAGCTCCGGAGCCAACACGGAGCCGCCATGGAGGCATGTTATGGTCTCAGCGCCCCAAGCCCCTGGCACACTTTCCTGAAGCCCTGTTTGTAGAGGCAGGGAGGGGTGGAAACTGCAGGCTTTACAGACCCCACCGCAACCTGTCCTCTCTCCAAGACTGGACCCACTCTGAGATGTGTTTGTGTGTATGCTTCTTCTTAAGCTGCTCTTAAGTGCTTTAATTGGATTATCCTTAATGAGTAAACAAACAACTACAGCGGCAAAATAATAAGCAAAGGAATAAACGTGTCAGGAAGCACTTTGCTCTCCTCCCTCCTCGGCTCTTTTTTTCACTATCAGCTCTCACTGTCCTGCCTCCTTTTTACTCAAGCTTTCGCTCATTTAGTTCCTCTCATGTGTAATTATCCCGATTAAGAATGATTCAAAAACACTGCTGCCGGAGAGGCAGCAGTGTGTGTATGTGTGTGTCACATTCAAATGAGACAGGCGGTCTTAAGTGGCTGCTTTGAAGTCTGTGATGAGCCCGTGATTAGTCCTGTGATTCATTGACAAGGGAAAGAAAAGGAGGCGAAAATGACAGAGAGCGGGTGAGCTCCGAGGAGACGGAGAGCAAAAATAAACAAACGGAGAATTTTGAAATGACATCTGTGAATATTATTAGAACATTAATCTGCACTGATGACACAGGTGCTTAAACCATCTCCTTCTGTTTTTGCAGGAGAGGAGAGGAGAAGGAAGGAGAAGAGGGGAGACAAGAGGATGAAGGAGAGGAAAGGAGGAAAGGTATAGAGGAGAGGTAACGAGAGGAAAGAAGGAAGGCGAAAGGAAAAGGGAGAAGAGGGCTTAATCTTAGAGAGGAGAAAAGAAAGACAGCAAAAGAGAGGAGGAGAAAGGAACAGATTAGAGTGAGGATAAGAGAGGAGGAAGGATAGAGGAAATAAGGGGTGAGGAGAGGAGAGGAAAGGACATGGAGGAGCAAAGTAAAACGGCAGAGGAGAGGAGAGAAAGAGATATGGGAGGTGGAAGGAGAGTAAAGGAAGAGGGGAGACGAGAGGTGAGGACAGGAGAGACTGAAGCACTTCACTCTTTTAATTCCAATTTATGGTGCTATAAAAAGGGCCATTTCCTAAAAATCTATACAGAAATATCTGAGCCAAATCATTTCATCACTTTCTTTGCCCTAATTGCAGCCATATGCAATTTTAAAGGCTATTCTACCTTCTAATGGTTCCCCAGAGGAAGAGGGGGTTAATTGGTGCAGCTGGTTATGTAGCTCTTCTGTACTAAAGAGGTGAGGTTTCTCTCTCTGTCAATCACTTTCTCTTTCTCTGTCCTCTGGGAAAAGTTGTCTAACACCGTGTTAAGGAGGCAGACTCAGAGTTCTGTAAAAGATCATTTTGGTGCATTATAGCTCGGGTCTAGTTTAGGTCATTGTTTCTGTTAGTTATTAGGACAACACTGTGCTCACAAAGTTAATAGCAGAGATCTGCGAAGGCTGCGACATTTCACCAGCACAAGAAGTCTTTTTTTTTTTCTTTTAAGCCCTGGTTTGTCAAACGTATTTGAGAGTGAAAATGCAGGCAAAATATAATATTATTACAATTTGACATCCAGTCATAACATTATGGTTATGATTCCCAGTAACGCTTGATCACTTCCATATGTATGGGGTGAGTTTTTTATTGCCTTGAGTTGAATGGAAAGACTGATATTGGTTTTGTCCCTGTGCATTCAGTGAAGAGACTCGTCTAGACAGGTCCACAGGTCGTCTATGCAAGCAGCTTATTAATGACCCATAATTATCTTTTGGATAAAATGAGAGTGTAATGTAAATGTAATATAATGTTTTCTGGTGAGGCGACCTCTAGTGTGCATAGTAATTAAGACGGGAGCAAAGTTTCACTTAAGCATACTGGACGCTTACACCTACGTTAAGCATACACCTGGGTTTTGTTCAGACTTGATAGGAGTGTGAACTAACTGTTGATAGTCAGCAAATGCCTCTGAACCATAGGCTGGCTGCTCATGCCTCTTACATGCAACGTGGCTGTGAAAGGCTTTGGACAAAGATGACGACTGACTGACCTGACTGTCAGTGTGAGTAATGACAGTAATGTAAGTAATGCAATTAATTACCTTTGCTTTCTCAACTTTTTCAAGTAATGAGTGATTAATTATAGTGAACTCCCAGTGACTGACATGTCCTACCTGCAGTTAAGAGATTCAAGATTCAGTGCTTTATTGCCATATCAACACATGCTGAGCTCACTTAGACAAGGACAGGAAAAGACAAAAAAAGTACTACTCACTTGTACAGCACATTGTACATTAAACAAGTATAAAACTGAAAAATCCAACCCTTAAAATAATCATAAAAGCATAAAACAAATGGCTTAAATAAAATAAAATCCAACACATGAGAACATCATAGATAAAACACTGGTACCTGTAGGGGAATTAGCAGCAACATGAAACGACCCACTAGATAAAGTGCTTCAAGTGCATTAAAAGCATCTGCCTTATTGCGCAATAATTTTAACCTGCCGAGTGGCAGTTTAGAGAGTTAAGGAGGCGCACAGCTTCAGGATATCTGCTATTCTGGAACCTGGAAGTTCTGTTCTTAATGTTTCTTCGGCTGTGCTCGGCCCGTCTTTTGTGATCTAGCCTCACAGATTTTTGACAGGGGTGGGAGATCACATCCAGTAATTGTGGATGCAGTGCACACAACTTTGTCCAACATTTGTCTCCTGCCTTCAGCTGGACACCCCACATTATTTCAGTTAAAAAAAAACTGGCTTTCTTGAGAATGGCAGTGGTGTTGTACTGTGACACCACAGCAGTGTGTTTGATCATGATGTTTTTAACATCCTAACAGACAGGGAGCGGGAAATGCATTCATCTGGGCATAATGAATACAGGAGTGGGGACAACATATACCCCTATGGGGCCCCAGTACCAATGCTTAAGTCCTCTCCAATAAAAAGTCAAGGATCCTTTGACACAGTGACGTTTCAGCCTCCATAAACTTTGAAGAAATGCATCAGTCCATAAATACTGTTTCTGTAAGCTGACTTAAAACTGCGTCGGTCACATTCATGGCATGTTGCCATTTTTGTGACCGGGAAGACGACGCCTCCATTTGAAATCACAGCCATCAATAAGTACAACACTGTTTGAGGTGTGGGTGATGATTCAGGGGTTGGGAAATGGACCATTCATTTCCAGTTTAACTACAAAAAAAGTGGTTTTGATGACTTGTCTAATCATCAGATTGCTCCTGTCTCTTGCCCGAGACTTGAATTAAACAATGTCACAAAGTTAAAATAAAGGATAGAAATGATGGGCAAAACTACAAAAATAAGATCAACCGAACTGAACTGAAACTGAATGCCAAAACAAAGCAGAATTCCTGATGACGGGACATATCTTACATCAAATTAAAACAAATCTTAGTAAAAAGAACATAAATAAACAGGAGTGTTTTTGGACAGGGTTTGATCCAGTGGTCTGAGTTTGGCTGGAATGATCCAAACAGGTGGGTAGTACAGAGGGGGCATAGTGAAAACATAGGAAGCAGGGAAACAGTCAGCAGGAGGGGGGAGAAATGCTTGTGAAGGTCAGTGAAAGTCACGTAGCAGAGAAGACGAGCGGAAGATGGAGAAGCGTTTCATGGTGGAGGTCCCACATGCTATGAGGCCTCCATTCCCGGGACTGATTACAAGACAAACAGAGACAGATGAAGCAGAGGGGCAGCGGTGACGAGGAGAGACAGCGGTGAAAATAGAGAGAGATTACACGGATAGATGGAGGGAGAACAAAGAGCAGGAAGGAGCAGGAAGTACAATGTCTGAGAGAGGGAAAGCGAGACCAAGGGTTGAACCCGACTCAGCTGTGAGGGGCACCTGTTCACGGTTGGACCACCTCTTCCCGCCAGCCTTAATCAAATTTACCACAGAGACAGACTGTGACGACACCCCCCTCTAACAAGAAACCCACTGTGTGTTACATCCAAATAATCCCTAACTCTAGCCAGGCTCACACTGTGTGCCACTTCCAAAGGTGTCCCACCTCTAACTACACACCCACGCCAGGTTGCACCGAAATAATCCGCTCTCCAAAGTCTAATTAACTGGCCGATATTCTCAGGTATTCTCACATGGGGAGATTTGTACTGAGTTGTACTTAAACAGTCACAAACTGTGTCAAGTAAACAAGATTAAGAATCTGACAAGCTCTCAGGAACTGACTGCTTTCAATACTGTGTGCAACAGTATCAGTAAATGTTAAGGTTTGAGACCCTGCCTTAGACAAAAATGGGATCAAATCCGATTAGATTTATTTGTTTAAATAACCAAGTTTACTGGCAAGATCCTCCACTGGCCGTGAGAATTACTGAGAAGAGGTGGAAGTCGTGATATATAGCAGTGTGATGGTTTTCTACAGTCGTTTGTAATGGTTTAGGAAGACTCTGACAAACTATTTGTTTGTGCCTTTGTAATTTTCTTCAGTTTTCCTCCATAAATTCTGTACTATTAGTCACAGAAGTGGCTGTTCTCTTCAGTAAGGCATCGCCTCTCAAATCACTGCAATAAAACACCAAAGAATCAACTTTCTCTCTTGTTTCTCTTCCTTCAGCAGCGGTTATCTGCACCTCTGTGTTCCCTCTTACCCTTCATTCCTCTTTCTTATTTCCTACATAACAGATTGACACTACTCACCGACAAAATTTATTAATAGCATTTTTCTTGTAGATATGATTCAATCCATCATCTCTCTCCCCCTCTCCATCTCTGTTTCTCATTCAATCTGTCGCTGCCTCTCCTCCCACTCTCTCTTATAAGAGAGAGAGGTGTCAGTTTCAGTGAAACAACTTAATTCTGATGTCAATGAATTAATTAGATGTGTTAATGAGCTAGCGACAGCTAAACCAAATTAAATTAATACCGTAATGGCCTCAGACAGTGAGAATTAGCTCCCATTTCAGTAAACGCTTTCTGGAGTGTACACAGCCGCCAAGGATAGACACACACACACACACACACACACACACACACACACACACACACACACACACACACAGCTCAAACAACATCCATCCCCTCGAGCAGATCACCATCCAGATGTAATTAACTGACTAATTACAGGAGCTCTCACTTGCTCCCCCTCCCCTCGCTGTATGTCTCCTCTCTTTCTAACACTTTGAGTGTCTGCCTCTCTCTGTCTCTGTCGACTTCCCCATGCTCTTCCCCATGCTCTGTAATTTGACCAGTCTGAGACACAAGTCTGTGTTATTTCCTTACAGTTAAGTTGCTTCTGCTCATGTTTGCATTGGTTTGCATATTCATCACCTACATATACCTCTAAAGAAGAGCGTAAGTGGTTGTTTAACATGTAGTCTTCAGTGTAGCTATGCCCTTCCTTCCTCTCGCTCCTCTTGTCATCACACTTAAAGTCTCATTACACACAACAGGCCTGACTTAAAGGCTGTTTAGTCTGTCATTAGCTCTAATAGTGACTCCTCCACAGTTGCCACGCTCCAGCGGACCTGCTGATGGGAAGCGGTGCCACCAGACTACTAATCTGATCTCAGAGGCACAAAATGGCTGCTGTCTATGTGTGGTTGGCTGGACGGCAGGAAAATGGTGTCACAAGTTGGAGGACTCCATCTCTTGCAATCAGTGTAACTTTCACTTCATTCTTTGTTTGTTTGCTTCTTTATTTCTTTCTTTTGGTACTACTTGTTATCCATCTGACGATGGATATTCAAGGGCTTATACATTAAATCATTGATCCTAATAACTTATTAAAACATGACTCATGGCCCTTTATTTATGACATACTAATTTTTTAAGTGATCAATCACAAAGAACATTCACCATTCAAATACATTACTTTTGCAATACAGAATAAGCTTCTTTTTTTAAAATTAATGCAATAATCACTGTGAAGCGCGTAAAACTCAGGAAAACAGACTCCAAAAATACACTGCATACAATACAAAGACTGAAAAACATGGATGAAACACTTTCTGTGCTGACACACCGTATCATGCACACAACGACACTGTTAACATGCCGCTGTTTAGCAGGTATAAGGTTTACCATATTCAGCTTGAATTAGCCCCAAACACAAAGGTCACAAAAGGTGACTGGTCTGATTAGGATTTCTCTTCTGGGGTCCATGGGAACTTCTGCACAAACTAACCAGTGTGGATGAAAGTGGAGGGCCGACCGACTGACAGACAGACATTACCATTCCTGCAGTCAAGCCACTGGTATGCCTAACTGGTATATCTACTTGCGTCTGATTATTACTGAATCATCTCTGGCCAACACTAGAAGCACTACATAAATACAACTTAATATAACACTACTTTATTTCTGTTGAGATCACAGCACAGCAGCAGCAGCAGTGCCATCAGACTTTAGTTTCTCTTTAAAATTTCACTAATGTTGCTGCAGTTTCTTTTTTTCTCTTTGACCTTATTTCACAACCTGACAAACTGCTTCCACCATCCATGGGTTTAACTGCACAGCATTCATTTTTGAGGACAAGCTTCAACAAAAGCTCTGAACGTGCTCAGGGTCCATAGGGTGGTCATTAAGCACATGCAAAACTGTAGCTAAAAGAAAGTATTTCATGCTTAAATGGCCTTTAAACCACTGATGAATGATATATTAAAACATTAATAGTTATTAGTTACAACTTATAAAAGGGCACCTTTCTTTCCATAAACAAAAAAAAACAGGGACATTAGTTTCTCTGGTTTATCACACGGGTAGTGATAGTAAGTCTTTCCTTTCCCTTCCTGCCTCACCTGGCTGTGCCGTGCACCACACAAACGGAAAAGATTATAATCCACTCAGAGACAACGTGACGTTGTGTTTTTCTGCTCTATGTATGTACAAGTACAGTACGTGTGTGTGTGTGTGTGTGTGTGTGTGTGTGTGTGTGTGTGTACAGTGGGCCTGTCTGCGTTAGCATGAGCGTTTTCCTGGGGTGAGACTCTGCAGGGAATGAGCTTCTCTCACAAACACCATCTGTCAACAACAGGCTCACCTGCTAGCAAACATTTAGCTCAGGAACCATCTCGACTGCTTGTTCTCTCTTTCTCTCTCTCTCTCTCTCTCACACACACACACACACACACACACACGGCAATACAATTCAGCAATGTCAAAGCAGAAGATAATGTAATTTCCCACTTAGTCGACTTGACAATCTCACCTGCTTTGCAGTCTCACCGATCTCTAAAGAATACACGTGGATATGTGTTCCTATGTGTTCCTATGTGTGCTCGTTTCATGGAGATAGAGGGATAGAGTCATACTGACGGGGTAAAAAACACAAAACACAACATTTGACACCTTGTCTGAACATGAAAATTGCTGGGTTGGAGAGTAAAAAGCAATATGCAGAGTGGGGAACGACTGAGGGAGAGGGAAGGTGAGAAAGAGGGAGATGAAGACAGGAGGGGGGAGAGTATTACCTGAGGTGTCTGACTAAATTAACTTCTCATCATCACTAATTAGCCCTTTGTTCCTCTGTTCCCTCCAGGTGAGTGCTACCCATATTATTGTGTTTTTGGAGGCGTTGTGTGTGAATGTGTGTGAGTGTCTCATGTTGGGAATGGCAGTCCCTTCTTAGAAAAGACACAGCGTTCATACTCTGCCTTTTTGTGTTAGCATCACCCAGACAATCAGCATTAAAACAATAAATTAGGATTAGTGTTATTTATCTTTTTCATATTTTTACAAGGAAGTTATCATCATAAACACGTAAAGTATTTATTAGCATGAAAGTACCTAAAAACAAACTATTCCAGGGTTGTCGTGGTCGAGTCCCCTGGGTCAGTGAGCTCTGAATGCTAACATTAGCTCATTAAAACTAAACACAAGCTACAGCTGTGGTTGATGGGAATGTTGGGACATTTCACAAAAAATGAAAATATGAACCTTGTGGTGGTGCCAGAGGAGAAATCAGGGGATCACCTAAGGGTGCATCCCCCGGGGACCATGAATGTCAGTTTTCTTTTCTTTTTTTTTAAAGCAATCCATCCAATAGTTGTTGATATATTTCAGTCTGAGCGCAGAGACTAACAATGCCAAAAAATCCAAGCAAAAAATCCAAAGTATATGGTACCAGTCTCCATTCAGAATTAGTTTGATTAGTAGAGAATAATAAAAATAAATATCATATGTCTCAAGAAAATATGAAGGCAAGATCTAAAACGTGTATCAGCCAAGTTCTCACATAAAATCTCACATAAAATACTAAACCCATCCAGCAATAAACCCCTTAATTAGTTTGCTACATCCTTCTGTGAAAAAAAGAGGTTTTAAGTTAAGTATTTCTCATATTATCTTTGGTGTATTAGTGTGCAATGACAATAGACATATTCATGCTATATATTCCTTACTTTAGGCTGCACCGTAGAATAATCAGATTATTCAAATGGGTGTTAATTAGAGCTGTTTCTTCAAAAGGTGGCCTTATTCACGTGGACAAAAGCGAGACATCTCCAAAGATTCCTCTAATGCCACAAAAGAATCCACGTGGACATAAAAAGAACAGCTCTGTCTGGGTTTTTTTTTTGTTTTTGTTACATTTTTATTTGCACCAGTTTTCTTTTGTCTTTCCTCAGTGTTCTTCTGGTGGGACATAATTTGAAGAGGAACAATGGCACCGGATGAATAACCTGATATAATACATATTCATGGCATTTGAGAAGCAGTTGAGTTGATCCACTTGTTTCAGGCACAACAAAGGTAGCTTCCGCTCCTCTGTTATCCTCTCTGCTCCCAATCCTTCCTCCGTTCCTCCTTCAATAGTTCGCCTGTTTGTTCCTCCTTAATTATCTTTTGAAATCCCCCCCTCTGTTTAAACCTTTGTCCTTTTCCCATGTGGAACCTATAAACAGACAGCAGCAGCAGCAGCAGCTTTCTAGGGGGAAATAAAAGGAGGAGGGAGAAAGATGAAGACGTTTCTCAGGTTAATCTTCCTCCAGCTGAAGTAGAGGAAGATTCTGCAGCTCTGTAACAATACTATTGCTGCCTTTCACAAGTAACATGCACATTTAATACGATCTCCTGACCATATCTACGTGATACCATGACCATAGCAGAACAAACACGCAAACACTAGCTGCTATATTAGCCACGCGGTGTAAAATAACAACAGACAAGAATAGCTTCAACAGTCTCATTGCTAGAACAATTGTAATTACAATAACATTGTCTGGTAATCCTTCTAAATAGGAGCCAGGAACTAAATCGGTTTGATGACGGTGGTGCTCAGCTTAGTTGCCTTTCACCGGTTTGTACGGTAATCCTCATTAACAAAACACTAATCCTCCCTCCGTGTTGCCATGTTCTGTTCCCATCCCCCTGTCTCTGCCGTGTACAACTTCACCAAAAACTTCTCGTCCCACTTCACCAGAGAGACTCCAATAAACCCAGTCGAATCAAAATCCCATCAACTCGTCGCTCTTCAGACTCTGTGCTGACACAGGAAGGATTCGGCAAAGTTTGCTCAGTTGTTAACAGCAGGCTCACAGATGTCAGAATCCTATCAGCCTCTAACACAAACGGTTCTGCAAATGTTTGTACATTCATGGTAAATTATGAATTATGGTTATTACGTTCCTACGTTCTGTTTGTGAAACATGAAAACCTGTGTTGAACAAAGGATTGAGAAAGCTCTCCCGTCATCACTTGGCTTTCAGCAATTCATGCAGTTGAGAAACAAGTTGATTATGAACATACTGTACAGTAATTGATACATTGAGGTCCTATTTTTTTGTTGTCGCATTTGCAGTTGGAAAATATTTCTAGGTCACACCTGCAACTCAAAATTCCTCATCAGTCAGGTTATGTAGACAGATTTCCTCCCTCCACATAATGTGAAATAAAGAAAAAGACTTCATACTACTGACCCACCTACAGCTGGAGACTCCTCACCCACAATCCTTTGCTCTCTAATTATCCAAGTAACGGACAGGGCCGAGAGCTGTGATTCGCCAGCCCTCTTCAATTAGTGTTGTGTTAATTAAAGAGCATCATCAGGTTCTCGTTAGTGATTAAACACCCAAGTGTGATTACTTAACTCAGCAGGACTCCTGACGCGTCATCTGCCCCCTGATCTCTTCGTGTATATGTGCGTGTGCGTGTATGTGTGTGCGTGTGGCTGAATGTGTTTGTGTATGTGCATTTTAAATTTAGCAATCCTAAGTCGCTAGCAATGGGAACAGATTCTCCCGCTCATGCTGCATATCAATGCTGCAATGAACACTGCATATGCAAAGCTGCGAGGACGCATGTGTGTGTGTGTGTGTGTGTGTGTGTGTGTGTGTGTGTGTGTGTGTGTGTGTGTGTGTGTGTGTGTGTGT
>JBBMJY010000020.1:3973431-3992402 GCA_037833715.1 Toxotes lorentzi
TGTGTGTGTGTGTGTGTGTGTGTGTGTGTGTGTGTGTGTGTGTGTGTGTGTGTGTGTGTGTGTGTGTGTGATTAGAGGGGGATTTTTGTTCACTTGCTGATGATGTGTCTGAAGTAAGTTAATTGCCTATCAAGAGAGCAAGCCAGCACTGCCTCTTGTGTGTGCGTGTGTGTGCGTATACATGTATTTGTCAGGGCCTCTGCGCGCTTGTCTATGTCACTTCATGAGCTAATTGCCCATCAGAGGACTGCTCAGGTCCCTGTCCTTTGCTTTGCTTGCTTGGATCAAGTCTGTGTTTAAGTGTGTTCTGGCTTATGCATGAGTCCATGTGCATAAATATGAATGTATACTTCATTGATGGAAAGTACACAGCCTGATATAGCTCTTGTCTCTGTGCTGTTGAACTCCATTGTTGCCCAAGAACTCTAAAAAATATACACTACAAAGGAGCCACTTTGCATTGCATGACATTCTTCACTGAGATAAACACAGTAAATGCTGTTGCTTTGAGGCACGCTGAGTGTCTGAAAGACATTTTCAGGTAAGTGTAGAAGTAATATAACACTGTTATTCCAACATGTTATGTCATAAGCTGGAATTGTGTTTCGGCAAAGATGCAGAAAAACATCCCTTCAAACCTACAGAGAGATGGGTGTTATGAGTGTTATGGGTAACCACAGGATGCAGAGGAGCTGGAGCACACACCTGCCAAACCTGACCTTCAAGTAAGCTGATTGGTTGATCCAGCTCCTGTCGGGAGGCGCCTTTGACCAAAAAAAAAAAAAAAAAATGTAAATGTAAAAGTAAATTGGGGTTAAGATGCTGACCATGAACCACAAGGACCCTGGTTTGAGTCCGACTAGGGACTTTTGTTATCTCTCTCTCTTTCATTTGCTGTCATCTCTCCACTGTCTGTAATAAAGGCATAAAATGCCCAAAAAGCTTTTTATTTTTATTTTTTTTAAAAAGAGTTGAAACTATTTTACTTTTTTCACAGTTAACCCAATAGTTGCTTCAGTGATAATAATACAACAATGTATAATAAAATATCACTATGAAAGAGGACATTCCTCATATTTTAATATTCAAGTTAAACATTGTGTTGATAATAGTTCTTAAGTGCAATCTCAAATGCAATATTTATCCCTGTATCTTTATATTATGGTATAGCTGCTTTTACTTAAGTAAACGACCTGAGTACTTCTTCCACTACTGCCTGTTTTTGTGTGTTCGTGGGTTTGTGTGTTTGTGTGTGTCTGTGCGCAACCCCAGCAGAGTAGTTTACCTCCAGAGGACCAAGATGCTAATTAAGATGAATCCACCTCTAGTCTCTCCTGTCCCCGCCCCTCTCTCACATTCATCACTGTTATGCAAATGAGCGTGTGCGGAATCACAGCTCAGGCCACACAGATCACAGCTACCACAGTCCCATCTGACTCATAGTAAAACATAACATTTAATAACACTGTGTGTACACACACACACACACACACAGAAAATCAATATCCATGATATAATACAGCAATGTACTGATCCAACTGGTTTCACAGGCCTTATTGCTGGCCACAAGAGCATCGCCACGACAACAGGCACCAGAATAACAGATCTACTGCAAGTGTGCTAATTGAATGCATTGCATGCACATGTGTGTATGTGTGTGTCTGCGTGTGGCGTGTGCGTGTGTGTGTGTGTGTGTGTGTGTGTGTGTGTGTAGGTGTGCATGCAATGAAGAAATGGATGGGACATTCTTCATTTCTGGAATGATGAAATACGATTTAATAAACTAGCAAACACACACAAATCGACAAACACACACACACACCCACACACACAGATATCCTCAGCAGGTGAGCGTAGCTGAGTTGACACTTTGTCAGCACAGTGTAATTTGACATAATGAATGCAAGCATCGTTACTGCTGTTAATTGGCCAGACTAATTATACTCTGAGGGCGTCATTAGAGAGAACCTGCCGCTCCAACTGTGTGTGTCTTTGTGTGCATTTGTTTGAGTATGTGAATGGGTGTGTTTAAGAGTCAGGTTGGGGCAGACGGTGGGAAAGGTGCAGAAGACTGGAGGTGGGTGGAGCTCATGCAGGGGTGAAGCAGGATGAAGAGGAGCGGTGCAGGTGGTCAGGATTGATGAAGGGGGAGGAGACGGAGGGAGGGGGGTGAGTTTAGATTTCAAGCTAGAACGAGGTGCTGGAGGAGAGCAGGAGGTTGGAGGAGTGAGAGCAGAATGCGGTGAAATGTCAAGGCAAGTCATGACAGTCCACTCATGGCAAGTTTGTCAGTGTGATCTGCTAAAGTCAGGGTCCATTCAAAATTCATTACTTTTGTTTGTTGTGAAAGTTTAGAAATAAATGTAGAGTGTGCACAAGCACTTTTAGATATGATTTCATTATCCTAGGGATATTGCAGAATATTCAGCTTATTTTATTTTACCCCTCAAAAGCCAATATTCATTGATAATAATACTTGTCCAAATATTAACGCAGTAAGCAATTCTAGCAAAATATGATAAACTGTCATGCATGTTGTACTGTTGTTGGTGTATGGGGGTTTGGTTTCACCTGGTTTGATAGAGGACAGATCAGATTTCTCGTGGAACGTGAAGCTCCACCATCAATCTGTCGAAAAACCTTATCATAAAGAATGCTCACATCAAATCTGTGGCAAAACAATCTTGTTGCTTTGCAGATTATGGTGAGATTTCCCCATCTTCTCCTAAAAAAGGGAAAGACTTCCTTTAGTCTTCCTTTAGTTTTAGAGCAGTAACACCAGGTTGGAGGAATTCTTGCCAATGTCAATGGCAGAGAGGGGTTTACAGTTCTTCAAGACAGTTCTCAGACCATACGCTGTATAAGAGCATTCTGTTTGTTAAAAGGCAAAAACAAAGCAGCTTCTAAAAAGCCAAAACATCCAATTCTTCATCAGCAGTACAACAGTATTTATGAATGAAGTAATGCCAATGCCTCATGGCTGAAACAGCATCAGTGGAGTATTTACTTAGTCAGCCATTACAGCCGAGCAATTTGAGCAAATTCTGAGAAACAATATCGGCTCACAGTCCGCCGACAGAGGGAGGGGTGAGAGTCTCAGACAAGTAAAGCGTGTAATTTCCTAATTCTGATCTTGCAAGACAATCCGTCCTTATCAGTGTCTGATTCCCGCATTGGAGCAAAAGTAGACGGAGAAGCTGCGGGCCATCAGAAACACACACACACACACACACACACACACACACACACACACACACACACACACACACACACACACACACACACACTACACAGAAGACAGAGGCATGAAATTACATAAAGGAAAGGGATACAGATAGAAAGACTAAGAGACTAGTGAGAGAACAAACAGGCCTATCAAACGACCACAGACCCAGATAACAAGATAAGGCCTAATCAATCAATCCTTGCACACAGAGAGAGATTGTGCTAAGTGGCTCATGAGTCCTGCTGTAAATTAAATCTGCACACTCCTTCAAGTAAGACAGAATAGAGGGAGTGAGAGTTGGAGAGAAAAAGAGAAAGAGAGAGGGGGGATAATAGAGGGTAATTTCATCAGCATGGCCCATGATGAAGCTTTTACACGGTGGTTTGAGAGGCCAAACTAAAAGGCTGGAGGTTTGGTGATATTGAATATGAGTGGTGTGTCATGATTAGATTTGTAAGACGATAGCTAGGAATTAGATTATAGGGTCTAATGCGGATATCTGAAAGGGTGTCAGATCTTAAGGGTTTGGTGTGTGTGTGTGTGTGTGTGTGTGTATTTGAGTTTGTGTGTCTGTGTCCTGAAATTTCCTTCCAACAGAGGAGCCTAACACACTGTGATTCGCTTCAATTCACTCACTCCAGCATCATCCATCCTCATCATGTTGTTTTACCTTACCTTTACACGAGCAGGCTGCTAAAACAAAAAAAAACACAGAAATAAAAAAAGATGGTGCCAAAAATAGACATGAATTCAAATCTGCGTTCATTGAAACAGAGGTGCCAGTGTTCCTCCAAATGATAAATCATTCTCTTGGTCTTCTGTCCTGATGCCACATGTGCCAAAGCATGCGTTTCATTTGGCCCAGCTTCATTTTTCGGTCGTTGGAAAAATGTCTTCACAAGGCAATAATTAAGACTATTCAAATGTTTACTCTAACATCTACTTAGTGTGAGCGTGTGTGTGTGTGTGTGCACATCAGCCAACTCCAGCTCGTCGAGTATTTATCCAGGGAAAAATGTTGAGTCAGCATAACACAGTACCAAACATTAGTAGAGACTGATGGTCCTGATGATAGACACGTCAAGCTTGTGTGTTTCTTAGTCGACTCCCGCTGTCTCGACTCATCGAGGTCGCTCGCATCGGCAACAGCAATGCAAATCACTGTATTCAAGTAAAGATTTAACGGAACTTTCAAATGAAGAAACAAAAGTTTAACTGACAAGCAATAAAACACATTTTGTTTAATTCCTTGCTGCTAAAGTGCTCTTTGGTCTGGTATGACCAGTAGTGTATAGCGGTTAATGTTAGTAAACTTTATTAATGCTGTGTAATGGACATTAACTGAGTCAACTCACTCACTTTTTGACTCTTCTCTGTCTGTGCTAACATTACACTATAATTTAGCATTTCCCATTATCCGATAATTGTTACCTGTGGAGGAGTTGCGGTAAAATGTATTCCTTGTATCTCTAGTTGTGTATTTTCTTAAATACATTTCTAAACAAATATAATTACATTTGCATATGAAACCAGTAATAGTTTATCATTGTAATCAGCATCACCCTGTCTCCCAGAAATTACATTTATATACAACTACCGCTGAGGTGCTTAGGGAAACATTGTGGTCTGGTTGAATATAGAAAAAGCTCTCAGTGACGTCAGACACAACGTGTTTATTTACATTTAACTAAAACCACGATCTTTCCATAACCTTAACCAAAGTGCTTTTGTTGCTTAAACCTAACCAAAGACAAATCTTTGAAGTGACGTCGTACGTGTATAAATGTAGCTCTTCATTCATGCAATCGATGTTTATAACCAGCCAATTTCCAAAACCAGTGGAGGGCAATACACTTCCCGTTACAGTCATAAGTCTGTTTATGACTCATTACGAACTTCTCTGTTTTTTAAAAGCAGTCTTATCTAGGGATTCTCTATTAATAATGGTAAATTATTCCACTGAATGGCCGCCCTGTGCAGAACAGTTTTCCTAAAAGCATTAGTTCAAGGTTAATGCCTTAATGTGCAAACAACTAGTAACTGCAGCCATTAGGTAAATATAGTGGAGTAAAAAGTGGAACAGTTTCCTGAATTACAAATTCTCAAGTAAAGTAAATGCAGTAAATGAAGTTAAGTTTATGACCGTCTCTCTCACAGGGCCTAACATGACCTCACGCACACCCACACAACACAAACACAACATGGAACACGTTCAGTGTGTGTACAACCAACAAATCTGAATTATTAAACAGGAACAATGACGCAAAGCAAAGGCCTCATAACCAAAAATGGATGGACACACACATACACAAACACACACACATACACACAAACCCCAGTAAAGTTGTCTGAGTGTTCTTTGGCAGTGAGGGTGGGAGGGAGATTCATGATTTTTAATATGCAGAGTAACTGAAAAGTGGAAAACCAGACACTGACACACACCTACACTCAGAGCTCCACACTCACTCACACATGAACTATGAAGATGTTGTTCTATTCGTATGGTGACAGACAGCAGCTAACACACAACAGATCGCTCCCAGCAGAGAACACAGAGCCCTCACATCATTAACACCTCCTGCTGCGTACCGCTGGGCTTCAACTGTCTGGGGACATAAAGCCAAGAGAGGGAAGGAACAAGAGACGAACACTTAGGACACAGATGAAAAGGTGCTAGAAATGTGTGTATTTATGTTTCTGTGTATGTGTTTTCATGTGTGTGTGCGCGCTCTCTGTCTCCCAAATGCCTCAACTCATCTGCTAATTAGTCAGGAGCAATTAAGTACACTTAAACTAACCACACAGAGAGGCAGCCCAAACACACATCCAGGTAAACAAATAATCACAGACAGAGCGAATGACTCACTTTAACTGTATCAGTTAACAAAAGTAAAAGGAGTGGTCCTCAAATAGAAATAAAAGAAAGGAATAATTATCTGTGAGGTGAGTGGAGAAAGACAGAGAGAGGAGGAAAAGAGCACTGAGGAATAAAGAAAAAAGGAGGAGAAAGAGATAATCATAAGTCCCAGTGGACAGATTGGAGCAGAGTGGATTCTATCACATGCTATCTCTCATTTATATGCTAATTTACACTATTAACAGAGAGAAGGAGAGAGAGAACGAGAGGGAAGAGAGTCTAATAAATACCTACTGATTGCTGTTTGTTCATTACTGGATTTGTGTTCATAAAGAAATATTGTAGTAAGCAACCAGGCTTCTGTTTCTAACCAAAGACAAACTGTGTCTCATATCGTCCTGAGTGCAAGTAACAACAACGCGGCGAGTGGATGTGTGCAATGAAATGAGAAAAAATATATGAAATAAAGCCAGAAAGAGAGATGTTATCACTGTAATTCAATTTGGATTAACGCTGCAAATCATCTCCTTTCATCCCTCCTCACTCCCTCCCCTCCTTCACTTTTGTTCCTTTATGATACTGATAGCCACTTGAGTGCTTCTCTCATTTTCTGCTTTAAGCATTTGCTGCTGTTGCTGCTGATCTCAGTTCAGCTCAATTAACAATAAATATGAGTTCACATGTGCACGTGCGCACACACACACACACACACACACACACACACACACACACACACACACACACACACACACAGTGTCAGTGTACTTCACTGACCTTGAAATAAAGAAGAGGAAAAAGATCTTATTAAGGTGCCACAATGGACAAACATAGGTACATGAGAGAGTTATCATGGCAAGCCTACATAATAATAATTAAAACAAATTTTGCTTTATATCACTTTTGGACCTATTTTAGGCCTGTTTCATTTGTTCCTGGACCTGCATAACGACTTATTTCCCAGTCCTTAGGAAAAAAAAAACAAAGAAAAAACAGATTTTTTTCACTTGTTTATCACAAGTGGAAAACACAATAATCTGCTCCATTTGAAATATAAACAAACTTACCACGACACTGGATCGCTTGACTATAATGTAAAAGGTGATACCTGAGTCTGGGGTTTTTATTTCCTCGTTCTATGACAAATCATCCTCCACCACATCAGCTGCTATAAATATCTGAAAACTTTGTGATTTTAACCAACTTTTACTTTCTAAGCACAGAAGAAAACTACAGCTCCCATGAAACTACCTGCACTGCAGCAGAACAGACCAAAAACAGACGTTCATGTCACGTGAAGCTCAACATATTGCTGAGCAAGACTGTTCAAAGCTGGATTTTTACGTAATCAGCAATGTGACAAACGTCAGAGGCATTTTAAACGAGGTTTTCTTATTACTGGTTCCACTTCAGCTCTGTATCAAAGCTCTAAAATCCCACTGCAGACGACTTTCCTCAAACAGCCAACAACTAGCTAGTGAACATAGTGGAATATTTAGCAACTAGACACCTCAAGAGTGGTGGAGACCAAAAACAGATGCAGTATAAAAACAGTAATACCACTTTGTAGAAATACTCTGTTACAAGCAAAAGTCCTGCATTCAAGGTTTTTTGTAAAAAGTACAACAGTATCAAAATATATTAAAAGTACCAAAAGCAAAAGTGTTCCTTACAGTACTTAAAATAGTGAAGTAAAAAGTACAATACTGGTCTCAAAAATGCAGTGAGGCTAATTTCAAGCACTTAATGCTACAGAGCTCAATTTACATGAATATATCACAATGAATTATTTGATTCATATGTGTAATTAATTATCTGACTTAAAGAGGCATAAAGTGGAAATACTCAAGTAAAGTACAAGTACTTCAAAATTGAAGTACCGTACTTAATTAGATGTACCTAGTTACTTAACACCACTACATGTAGAAACACATTTATCACATATTTCCTTTTTTCTTTTAAGTTAAAAGCCAAAAATCTATCATAAAAAGTAAATTCAGGGTCACTTTTTTTTTTCTTTCAGTTTTCAACCAAATCATTTAATACAAGTATATTTGACCTTTTAAAAAACGTTGGAATGAATATGTGAGAGGAAATATTTGCCCTGATAGATGGTGTTTGTGATTCATTGGGCACATATCCTCTCTGCCTTTCACATCGCTCATTCACAGAAACATAAGTATCCATCCATGGAGGAGCTTAATCTGTCGGCACACAATATCCACACACACAAACACACATACAATGATCACGACCCTCCTGGCTTGTCACAGACACTTGGAGAAACACAAAGAACGAGACCTGAACCAAAATCCTGAAATGATTTTCCCTTCTGTCACCACCACCAAGGTGTGTGTGCATTTAACTGTGTGTGTTTGTGCAAGTAGAGACCACATGCAAAGGGTTTCCACGGGCGACATCCAGAGGTTCTTGAGGGAGTCCCTGGGTTGTGATCGCTTTTCCAGTGCTGTCGTCACAAAGACACACTTATACTCAAGCAGTGCTCCTTGTCAAAACACAGTGATGGAGGCACAAAATAACAAAAACAAATCAGAGAGCAGCAGTTCAGTCGCAACCATTTTGTTCCACCACACAGGCATGCGTCATACCAACACCAAAAATCACTTCGCCATGGATTTCACACACATCAACCCTCCTTCTACTCCTTTAAAATCTGTCTTCACTCTTAAGTCTGTCATCACTTTTACACCTTATTGTCACCGTTTGTCCTGAGCACAACATATTGTGCTGCAGTGAGTGAATACAAAGAATTTTATTCAAACGCCATCTATCTCCAGATGGATTTTTTTTTTCCCAAAGAAGCATGCTACTGTATAAAAAAAGATTACAGCACTCTAAACCTCCTCGTGTGGTCTGTTTTATGACCTCTAACCGGTTTGTAAGAACCTCAGGTGAGGATGTTACACTCCTTCATAACGTATAAAACACCCGTTGGGTGCATATAAAACACCTGTCTGTCTATCTGTCCATCTATCCATCCATCTATCTATCATCAGTTATTTTTGCAGTATCTCTATGAACCAATCTAAAATCTAAATTACTGAGTCTAATTCAAAACTTTTTTTTTTTCAAATTTTCTCACTTTATAATATTTTGTACTTTGAGATTTCATGTTTACCAGCTTAAAATAAAAATATGTCATTTACAGGTACACACAAGTATTTTATGGTCAAAAGTATGTGGACACCTGAACATCTGTGAATGTTATTGACCTATATGCTATAGCTGAACATCGGTACTGCAAGATTTTGGAACCTGGCAGCAGGGGCTTGCTCCCATTCAGCTACGAGAGCACTAGTGACATCCAACACTGGGTGATAATGTTGGTTTCCATTTACCTTGAAAGTTGCAAGTTGGAGTTGGGAATGACCAGAGTTGACCATGTTCCAGCACAAGAAGTCCAAAAACCTTCCAGGAAAACTACTTGTTGAGAACAACACATTAGGCTGTATTTTGCACATACAAACACTGTAGAAACAGATTTAACGAGACAGAAATAAGACAGAAGTGTTAACAAACAGTATATTACATCGTTAACTTACTGCTGCAGCCATTTTGGATTTTGAGGTTGGGGTTGGTGAGGTTCTTCCACCTTTCTGAGTCGGAAAGTCGAAGAAAAATCTGTTGGGGCTTCAGAGACGATTAACATTTCAGTTTTAGCTTTAAGTCGGTGTTGCTGCCCTTAAACGGAGCTCATGATGTGTATGCTTTATGTAAGACCATAGGTGACTATATTAAAATGAACATGTAATCTTGAGAATGAAAATGTAATTCCACAATAGCATTATGATTTTCAACGTATACGTTATGCTATGCTTGTGCAGCAAACAGTAGCAAACAAGTCCTAAGGCCAGATATTTAGTTAGTGGAGACCAGAACAGATATAAAATGGAGAATGAATATTGTACTTACCAATAAAAAAAAAAATAAAAAAAATTAATGCAAATGCTGCTTTGAGTCTGCTACATATACAAAACAGCAGCTGTTTGCTAACAAGTTCAACCTATCAGCTTTGTAAAGTGATAATATGCCAATGTTGCTTTTTTCCCAGGTGGCCAAAAAACAAATCCATTAATGCTGTTTAATATACAAGGAATAAGGAAATGTTTTAGACAATGAAAACATTTAAAAAGTACCCCCGGTACACTCAGCAACATTACTTTATAGCCCAACTTGTAAACTCTGAGCTATGAGACACTTTCCACCTACAAAAGTTGTGAATTCCACGTTAGTGGGTTGTTCAAATGGTCACGCTAAACACAACCTCGTTTTGCATAACCATTCATCAAATCTTGTTAGGAAAGACAAAGCTAAAATGTGATAAACGGGGCGAAGAAGATTGTCAAATCATGAACACAGCTTCTCTTTTAATCTTAAAAAGGATGAGGAGAAGTACATAAAGGTGTGTGAAACAACAATGCCAACAGGTTGAGTGTTTGTGAATGTGGAGTTTATATTATTTTAACATGGATTAAACAGATATGGGCTGTGAATAGTTGAATCAAATTATGTCAGAGCGGAGTCGAGCCTCGCCGAAACCCACTAAACGGTTTAAAAGTCTGTGTGAATAATGTGCGAGAGCCCACTGTGTTATGTAAATGAACCACCTCTCAAAGGTATATTTACAGTCGGCACTGAAACCCCAGTCTCCCACATTATACATGTCCCTTGTTGAGTCAACTTAAAGGCACATTTTCGCCCCAAAGATAAACATGCTCCAAACTTAAGCAGAGACACGATTGATTCAGACACAGCGGTGCAGTGATGGAACATTTTATCGCGGTTTGAGGGAAAAAAAATAAATAAAATCAACACAGGTTTTCACACATAACAACAGGAACAGATGTTGCCTTTAGAGAGGAAAAGATTACACAGTTTTATATTTTCACACCAAAAGATATTTAAAAAAAAAAAAAAACAACAATCAGAAGCTAAAAGTCAATTTCCCGACTCTTTTCTTCTTTTATGGTGTTATTTTTCTCTTCTTCTGTAAATGGATATTTTAACTGTAGCAGAGAGAAACTGTTTGTGTGTTTGACCTCGTCACTCAAAGCTCTGTGGTTCTGTTGCAGTAGATTAGCAGTTGTTTGTACTGACAGTTTTCCCACACAGTCTTTTTCTGCATGTGCACTCACAACCCACCTGTATCTTTTACAGGTATGATGACACAAACTGGTGGACTGCTCAGCTTTTGGTCAAGAAATCTTTAGTACAGACTTACGGACTTCTATTTTATACAAAAACAAGATGATTGTATTGTCTCAGCATCCTCAAAGTTCCAAAATGCACATTTCCGTTTTAATTTCATTAGTAAGATGAAAGGTTGTGGTGAAGGTGTGTAGTAGAATTATTTTACAATTACAATTCAAATACAAAAATGGAAAAAAGAAGCCCATTAAGAAGACTGACCATTCATGCCAATGACCATTTTATCGCGCTTAAGCATCATAACTTATCAATATGACATTTTTGTTTTGTTTACTACAAGAAATTAGTTACTAATTTGTTGTTAATTTCAGAAAACAAGCATGCAAAATGCATTCTACTGCTCATGACACCTGGTAATGAAAACTGGTTTTGAATAGTTTGATGTATTTGTTGTGTAGATATTAAGAAACTTTTGTAACTGGTATTCATGTTAACTGGTCTGTCCGTTTTTTGTGATCTGCAGCATTATACCAGTAAATGTAAACTGAAGATAACACGTGTATTATGTCACTGAAAAAAAAAAACAGTGATGACAGAAAGTTTGAGGCGGCAGAAAGTGAGACTTGTTCGATGGTTTGCTGTGGTGAGAACAGAAGAAACATCCAAAGCTGAAAACTAAAATGTTTTTTTTAGAATACAAATTATACAACAATAAATCCAAATGTCTCTGAGGCTATGTCTGGCATGGACCTTCAATCTGTTATTCGTAAAAGACCAAAGATCTGGGCTCTGAGAGCTTCAGTGACATGAAAAGGCTCATGCTGCCTCCTAGTGGTTATACAGAGAAAATGCATCTTCACTGGAGTCGGTTTGACCAGCTGTAAACTCTGCTTATGCTTAATCTAATTTAAATATTGAGGTGCCTGGAAAAAAAATGAAATAAAGTGCAATTCCCAATTTAAAGAGAGTAAAGACATAATATGGTATTCTTAGACTTTAGGAGACTAAGCACTGATCACATTCACCACTCAACTTATGCTCAACTTGATTTTTAATCTAAGCAGATAAAGAGCAACATAATCCATTAATGATGTCGACTTTTTAATAAAACGTAAGTACATTTATTACAGTAAGTTATTTATAATCCAGGCCAGTTTCTCCATTCAATAATCAGACTATTGTGGGTACCAACTTTATACAATATACACAACTAAGAAACACAAACATAAAGAGGTCAAGACCATTAACATATATACAATATTAAATTTCATTATTACCAACTAGTTCTGTTAAAAGCGAGCAGTTTGGTCACAACACAAAATTTAACTTCAGTGCTTTCGCCAAAGTACACAGAACACCATGACACAGAAACAGTTGATTCAGCTAAGATATATGTAAAACATGTACAAATCCATATCCAATATGGACTAGTTCATCCATTTAAAGGACTCAAACATCCAGTCAGACGCAAACCAGATTCATGCTTTCTCTCTAGTCGACCGTAACAATGCAAACTTCCTCCACACATTCAAGTGCAGCACGGTTGTATAAGTAAAATGACCCAAAGAAAAGTGACCAGAACTGCAAATGTGTTTCAGCATAAAACGCGTATTAAATCATTATCAAATTTTATATGTTGAAGAGTTCAAAAACTTGGTATCAGAGTATATATGTAGTGTGTATATGAAGAAGAGATTCTAAGCTCAAAAGTGCACTTACAGGGGAAAGCTCTGAATGATTAGTGAGTACCTTTGATCGTAGATTCTTTAGCATCTATCGTTACCAAAAGTCAAGACTGAACATCTATTCACAGTTCCTAGAACAGTGGTTCCCGACATTTGTGGCTTGCAATCCCTTAAAACGAAGCTATGCCAACTTGTGACTCCTCATCACAGGTTGCATTAATCCACGCTCTGACAAATTCAACCACAGAATGATTATTCCTTCTCAGACTCCTTTATTTGATTACTTTTTAAGGGGCCTGAAGAGGAAAAATCATGTAATAATTCACGAGAGAGAGGGAAAAAAAGGCTGAGAGAGCAGAAATATGTTTTTCTATCTCACAAACCTCTGAAGAGGGTTTTGACCACCGGGTTGCGAACCACTGGACTAGAAAATTCCATTATGTAATATAATGATTCAAAAAGAACTTGTCACCTTATCAAGGGGAAGCGCTCTAAACAAACTTAGCTACAAGTCCAAGCTACTGTCCCAAGAAAAATGACTGAGAGTTGTATTAAAAAGAGAAATGCAGTTCAGAATATACAACAACAACAACAGTGTCAGAACGTGACCCTGAGGTTAGTCACAGAGTCACGAGTGACTTGTAGTCTGGACTAAAACATGACCAGAGAGCAAGAAACAGCTGCCGGACCTCTGAGATAAGTCTTTTTCTCTGTTAACTCCCATTAGCATCAGTGCCACTGTATACAAGCAACATTTCAATAAGCAGAACAAGCAAAGAGATATTCAGAGACAGCGGGTGTGCGTGTGTGCATATGTGTGAGCATTAAGCAGGCAGATTAAGACTAGAAGAGGATTAAAACTAACAACTGGAGCGCTGAACCCAATCACATCACGGCTGGTGTGTCATTAACCCCTCAACATCATCTGTGTGTGTGTGTGTGTGGTAACGTCAGATCTTGAGTGATGCAGTCGACAGAGGGAAGGGCATTTTTCTTGAAGCACTAAATGTGACAGACTGGCTGACTGACTCTCCATTTATCCAGCGTATCCCACGAATCACAGGCTGAGCACACTGACATTAAGACTACAACAAGAGCAGCAAAGATATCAAAGAAAAAAACCTGCGGTGGTTTCAAGCAGCATCATCCCTCCTTCTTGTTCCCCCAGCCGAAGAGTTTGGCCACTGGAGACTTTTTCTTTGATTTGTCCTTCTTTATGTCTGAGAGACAGGAAGACAGATCAAGGAAGAGATTTGGTTAAAGGAAGAAGGTCAGTAATAGAAATCCAACTAAAAAAAAAAAAAAAACTGATGTTGTAGTACATTATCAGCTCTTTGCATTAACAGCTGTCTGACAACAGCATCTGTTTTTTCTATACTTAGAACCATCCTGGCACATAATTAGACCTGATTCAGGACGGTCACAATTAATTTTCCATGAATCAACTTACGACTTCCCAAAGCAGAAGCACGATTGCCATTGGTTACCTGCAGTTTAATATACTTAGTGGACTGACTGTTTTCGTTGGCCATAGTATTAATGATCATATATGCTACTGTATGTGAACTGTACGCGATACAACTTGCGTGTAAACTGTCATATGACTGCACTCAGAGTGGGAATGAACTGTGAAACTTTGGCATTAACTTTATGAATACATTAAATTGAAATGGCTGGTGTTTAGCCCACTGTCTGCATTCGCTCACTGTAACATAACGACCTTTCACTGAAGTTCAATAAATCTCCTCAATTTCAGCCCTGCTTTCCTGGTCATGAATTGCAAATGAAGCCGGCTTTAACTCTATTCTATCAGAGGGTCAAATTAACTGGCTGCATTATCCATTTGTCTAATAGGAATGCTGCTGACAAAAAGAGGGGGAGCATTCTGTTTGATGCTTTTTCCATTAGCAGTCATTAGATCAAATGAGATGAAAACATTGCCCAGTGGCACCCTTAAAAATGCAGCACAGGTTCACACACACACACACGCACACGCACACGCACACACACACTTCCATAAACCACAATGAGAATTCTATCTACTTCAATTAGAGGCATCCATGATGGAAATCCTCAATTGGATAATTTATAAACCAACTAAGTTGCAGTGACACCGAGGTTGTGATAACTAATGAACAGAGCGGAGGGGGGTCAGACGGCCTGTGGAGGTGGTGGAGACACTCACTGAAATTCATCATCATCTTGTTTAGCTGCTCGTCCTCCTCTTCCTCCCTGAGAAGATGAACCGAGCGAGGGCACACAAAAAGTGAACAAAGATTGACAACAATTCACACCTGCGGGAGCACATACTGTACTTACATACATTCAGTACAACCTGTAAATATCTGATATGAAACACTGACTATGAGACTATGAGACACTGACTGAAACTGAGCACTTTTTTGTTATCGATCACTCTGTTTCTTTTATTTATTACATTTTTGCTCGATATACAACTTAAACTTTTGTAAACATTCAAATAATAGCTTTGGCATTACTATGGGATGGAAGTACTGATGTTCAGCTATAGTTTTAAAGGTTTTAAATCCATGGCATCTGAAAAGTGTAAGCAGTGTAGCCCTTTTTTAAACCTTGTCCCCCCAATTATGGGGTACCAAAATTCTTCTATACACTTCTATACACTACGTGCTGTCCTCCCTGTAATTTGTCTAAAAACACACCTGAGCCTGTCCTCGTCCAGACCTTCTACGATTGCATTTCTGTCGTTGACAATCCCCACCAGTTTGTCCATCAGCTGCTGTTCTCTCTTTCGGTCCCAGGCTGTTTTCAGATGTTCTGCACACACACAAAAAAATAATATATTTTAGTCTAAGATTGTTGATCTGTTTCGTATTATGCAACGTGCTGACTAAGCCCTCACCTGGTTTTTCAATCAGTCTCCTGAGTTCCTGTTCAACACTGGGTTGCTGTTCCTCCAGGTCCTGGGTTTTTCCTCTACACACGAAAACAACATACAAATTTAAATTAGCATTGTTTATTGTATCTGTTACTAGATTAAAAGTTTCTAAACATCTTCAGTGACTTTGGTAGATAGACTTTGGTAGAAGTATCTTTTCTGTAAATGTCTTTACCAATAATTCAACAGAGATTTAATTGCAGTGCACATTTGCTTCGTAAAGGATAAGAAAGACAGGTGATACACTGTATTTTTCTCACTGTCAGCAATTCCAGTGAAAAGACCAAAACCAACAAGGTGTTACCCCATTTCTTAATCCCCTCTGCCTTCCCTATCCTATCAGTGTTATTCAGCCCCAAGCCCACTGTTTCCTACTGAATGCATACATTTTTAAAAAGAGGGCACAGATTTATACTTTTAATTAAAAAAAAAAAAAGGTTAAATAATTTCATGAAACAGGTGGGCACTGTAGTTTTTAGCAAACATCACTGAAACAGGAATAAAAACTGCATTTGTTGGGGACTATTTTCAGCTGTGGATTAATACACATTTGGTTCTATAGCGAGTATTTATGGCAGCAGAACCTTAGGTACTCATGTTGTTCGTGGGATCCATTTTCTTTTTGTCTTTTCACAGAACCGGTTGACAATAAGAAAAATCTAAAATATCGCCAGGCTTATCCTTCAAGCAGGCTCCTGCTTCTCACTCCTCTTCCACTGCAGCCAGTGGGGGGTGATCTGTCCTGTTCCAGGGCGTCCTGCTGGAGGTCGCAGGAGGGAGGACACTGGGAATTCAAACTGTCAACCTTCTGGCCACAAGTCTGTTTCACTAATCGCTATAAAGTGGGATGCCCCTTTTCTAAGTGTGTTCATGTGTATTAGTGTGTGTACTCACATGTAGACCAGCTCAGACTCCCGGCGCATGGCCACCTGCTTGTTCCTGATCAAAGTGAACCACTCAACCATAAGCTCATCCATGAGAGAGTCATCTTCACCATCTGAAACACACACACACACCACATCCACATCCTGACTAAAGAGGAGGCTCATACAGCACGTGTGTGTTTATTATGTGTGTGTTCATCCCACCTTCCTCGCTTCTGCGGAGCTTCATCTCCAGCTCGACTCCTCTCTTCTCCAGCTCGTTCAAATTATCTTCAATTTCCTGAAGCTCCTTCACGATGTCCTCTTTGGGAATGTAGCCTGGCTTCATCTACGGATGTAACGCATGCCCACAAAACACGTGCAGACGCAATTAATAAACCATGCATTCAATGACAGTCTCTTGAGGCCAGAAGGAATAGGAAAAGTTATTGAACAATCAATCAGAAGAAAAGATCACCTAAAAACACATTGCTGCAAAGGGAAACATCTTAGATTTTTACCTTTAATGCCCCAATAGATCCAGGTTTGAATGGGGAAATCGATTATAATCCATTCCTACCAACAACTTTGAGTGATATCTTTTGCGAGGTTGTCATTATCCCTTTACTATTTTTTATCTTTATGTCATTACTGTTTTGATGTTATTGTGATAGTTATTTAATTTTGTTTTACACTATTAACTATTGCCTACAAAGATTACCAGCTGTAAACAAACTGTTTTTAATGTTTCCACCTTGACGAAGTCCCAGTGAGGTCAAAAACAATCTGAATTTTAATTCATATGTCTGACTAAATAAAGGCTTTCAATACATCCCCTGTCCTTGCCTGAAGAAAGACTTCTTTACTGCAAACTTATTTCCCATCTGAAGTTCAGTACCTTCGAAGCATTTGACACTGACTTGGTGCCATTTGCAGTTTGCTCTCTCTGACTGTTTTGAAATCCTGAAAAAAAAAAAAAAAAGATAAAATGCAAAAAATAAATGAGGAAGGTTAAGTACAAAGACACAAGGTCAGATTGGTATTTGGGAATTCTTTACGAAGACCATTTGTGTTTTTGTCCAATTCCTATTTAACCAGAACAAAATTACAAAACAGATGACCATGTTCTTACCCTTTGATGATGGAGGAGTGACAGAAATGCTCGGGCTGGGAACATTAGAGGAGGACGAAGAAGGCCCAACAGAAAGCTCTGAAGTCTGGGACTTTCCAGCTCCATTAGCCGGTGGTTTAGGCGACTGTGGTGGACCAGAAGGTCTGTGGATGTATGGAGAAAGAGCATAAAGGGAGAGAGAGATTCAGAATTTAATACCTTCAAAGGCAGTTTATGTGCTACTCTAATCAGTACCCTACAGTCCTTGGTTTTGATTCATTAGAGTGAGAGTAAAGGTCATCTGGGGAAAGGAACTCTGAGCACTGAGCATATGTTGCACCACAGAGGACTCTACTCTGTCTTGACACCATTTGGGGATCACAAGCATGTGGCGGAAGAGGAGAGACTGAAAGCTCTGACTACAAATGATGGCCGAGCCATTTGGAGGAGCAGCAGGTACAGGCTTCCTGTGGGAGGAATGGCTGGAGAGATGGATGAAAGACTGGATCAAAGGATGGACGGAGGACAGGGCATCACGGGAAAAAAAAGCCCTCATACTGTTAATGCTCGATGATGTTGATAAGCTGTGAGCTCGCTCACGTACAGATACCCTGTGTTTTTATGAAGTCAACCAGTAAGGGAAAGGAATTAACCAGAAATAGAGAATATGGTGACAGCACAGAACAAAGTCAACAAAACAAGTCTTACTTTGTTTCTTTGGCGACAGGTTTGAGCCTCGACCTCCAGTCTGCAGGAGACTCGTTTTCTGATGCTGCTGAGAACAAAGAAACCAATTGAAAGTTTAGTTACTGTTTTTCACTTTCTGGTTCAGTTCCACTATCCAATGTCAGTTCCTATTTTTATTGTTAGAAAGCAACAACATTTGCCACCAACAGCAAGGTCAAACAGCCAGAGGACAACAATATTAAAAGATGCACACTAACTGCAACCTGCTGTGTGCTTAGATTCCAACTCTCATGGAGCACCATGAAAACAATCACCAAAGAGGAACAAGGAACCCCTGTACACATTAGTTAGTGCACAGGGTGAAGTAATAAACTTGCTTTAGAATGATAAGAAGGAGTCAGTGGGGCACTGATGAAGTCTCTAAACTACAGATGAATTAAGCAAAATGGATAAGGAGCG
>JBBMJY010000020.1:3992467-4007492 GCA_037833715.1 Toxotes lorentzi
ATATCCTCTCCAGCACAAAAAGCTTTTTCCCCAATGGCTGCCACTATAAAAGAGATGACTGTAAAACTTTTGAGTGAAGAAATTCATTCTTGACCTGTCAGTACACCACACATTCACATTATACCACACACAAATCAGGAACAGCTGACAGCGTTTTTTTTTTTTTGTTTGTTTTGTTTTTTTTTTGCAGAGGTGGACCACCTCACCTGAAACCAAAGGTATGTAGGCAACAAATGATGTATGCTTAACCACCCCCATGTAAAGTTATGCAAATGTTTATGAATTTAACCTGAGGCGCTGGGTGATGCACTGCCAGACTTTGGGCCCCCTCCACTCCTGCTGGCTGGGCTCGGAGCAGAGCTCGGGGTGTCCAGAGGCTGCAGGTCAGCGAGGATTGACCGGTCTGCTTTCAGCCTCACCCTCCCTCTGACAGTCTCTGTCTCCCGCTTGGGAGTCTCGACCTGAAAAGGTCTGAATAGAGGTGATGAAGTATTATTAAATGTTATCATTGAACCAGAAGAGGCCATGCCAGAGCAGGATATACAGTATAATCATGTGAGTGAGTGTGGTTGAGGTTTGATGACTTACTTGTCAATTTTCTTTGCTGCTGCCGTCTGCCATGATGGCTTACTGTTGTTATTGTTGTTCTCCTCAGTCAGTTTCTTGGAGATGAACGCTGCTGCTGATGCTTTTGACTTATTACTCTCACGGTCTTCTGGTTTCAAACTCAACTTTCCTCCCACACCAGCGTTTTTAGTTATATCCCCAGATTTATTCAAGTTCACATTTGTTTCCTTTTTGCCAGCACCGCCAACATTCACAACCACAGTCACAGTCTGACCTGCTGTGGCCTCCTGGACCTTTCCACTCACATACGGCCCTTTATTTACATCCATGTTGATGGCTGTCGTACTTTTGTCCTCATTCTTAGTGTTGCTGTCTGACTGGAAGAACTTGAGCTTGGATTGCATTGTCTTAGCTGCTGTGGTTGAGAGGCGAGGGGCAGCAGTGGGCCGTGTGTTGACAGAGGTGGTTGTAACAAAGGTAGATTCAGAAGTAGTCCGTGGAGCTGTGGGTTTGGAGACAGAAGCAGTCTGACTTTCTTTAGCAGTGGAAGAGACACTTGAAGCAGGCCGAGAAGGAGGCGAAGGAGAAAAAGTGGTGGAGAAGCCTGAAGGGGTGCTGGGTTTCTCCGCCAGCCATGACAATCCCAGTCTGGAGGGGGTGTGGGTGGGAGTCGTCGTGTTGGTTTTAGTGAAGTTTGGAGGAACGTATTTGGAAACAGGAGTGTTTGTGGGTAAATCTCTGAGAGGTGCAGTTGTGTTTGTAGGTGATAGTACCCTGAAAGACAGAAAGCAGGACACACGTAAAGGTTACAGTCATGAAATTTTCCTGTAAAGAATTCCTGTTCCTGCAGACTTCAGAAGGTGGGACAAAGCTCTACACCTTGCAAGGTGAGAACTCCTGTTTCCGTCATTTTGAATACGCCCCCTTTAGATAATCATGATTCCATGAATTCTGGACTATATTTTGATTGGATTTCCACCATCAGTGGCAGCTGGAAGATCGAGAACTTTTCAAAACAGGAAAAAGTTGATTTAGATTTTTTTTTTTTTTTTTGAGAAGGGGTATATCCAAAATCAGAGCACTTTGGGAGCTTGACAAACAAAACATCATCACCAATTTTTGACAGATTTTTATTTTTTTTTTATTTTGGTCTAAAGGACAGAATTACCAGATTTTCTCAGGAAACAGTATAAATATACACGAAAGGCCTGATCAAGGATAATTTTGTAGTTTAATTATTTAAATCAGTTTTTCAATGAATCATTTAGACAAAACTGTAATTCATTAGCTTACAATCATTATCAATTTCACCAGTTCATTAATTGTTCTATTAATTCAATTATTCAGTAAAAACACTTCACAGATTGTAAGGATTAGTTATGAAAATGATGCATGTTTCGTGTTAGTAGGGCTCTTACTTTGCACAGTTCCTGTGATACAGCTTCCCGTCCACTAGATGTCGCTGCACCAAGTGAACGTGCTTGTTACAGGACACACATCTGTTACTCAGGGTGCCTGGCTGATGGGATTTCTCAACCAGAACATCCTAGAAGAGTTGGAGAGAGGGGGAGGGAGGTTTTATCAAGTGGAAATGACCACTTCACTCATGACCACTGACCAGTTTATCACTAAACTTGCTGTAACTGATTTTTTGCCTGTTTTGTAAAAGCAGTTAAGTACAGATACAATACAGATATCTTTGCAAGCATTTAGGTCATCTTAAAAGTGACTGCAAAAAATTTTTTCTTTACATTTGTTAGACACTCAGATTTGATTCATGACTAAGTGATGCTTATTTAAGTGTTCAGGTAGCAAAATGTACCTGTGTGGCATTCCTGGTTTGTTTTGGGGAAGGAGGGAGTCTTGTGATGTTGGAGGAGGGGGGAGGGCTGTTCTCTCTGGCAGGCTTAGATGAGGGGAACACCTTAGCCACCACCGGCTGGTTCTTCTTCCCAGACGGTTCATCTGTGGGGCCCTCCGCCGGACGCTTTATACCTCCCATACCACCAACTGTGTGCAAACACACAGATAAAGACAAACAGACAGATCAGACGAGGGAGAGAGGGGAGAGAGGGAGAAAGAGAGACACAGATACTCACTTGGGGAGCGTCCATGGAAGTAGTTGTAGTACTGTGACACGTATGTCAGGATACTGAGGCGATCAGGAATCTTAAGAGCCACCATGTCCTCTGCATCCAACAGTGCTGGAATTCCCAGCTTCTCCTCTGCAACCGAGAACGCCTGCAAATAACATCGACTTTATCCAACAAAACAGAAGAAGCTCAGGGAGGATTTTTAGATTCAAGACCAACTGGCCAAAGATGGAAAGGCATCGACAAATCAAATAAAAGAAGACTGTCTGTCTCAGTGGGATCTCAGAGACAAGACATCTGCCATCTGTTATTAATATTCAGATGCATGTATGAGATTGTTACAGTCCCCACAGAAAGTTTTAAGGTGATGTCCTCGACAAAACTCAGGCTGCTTTGACACCTTGGAGAAGATGAGTGTGTTGATAGGTGTTGGTAAAGTTTCAAAAAATTGTTTTAAATATACATATATACATACATATATTCTACAGAGGGTGTTGGATTCCCACACACTGTCAGCATAAGTCGAGTTCATCACCAAAACATTGCATTTCTGGTAAACTTCCTACTGACAGTATAAAGGAATTCATCACTTAGCTTTGCACAATTTAATCTGCACACACATCTGTCTGCCAGGTGTACAACACTTAATTTGGATGTGGACATATTCTTTCCTCTTCTCTGTGTCTTGTTCTTCTGCAAAATTCCTTACAGTGGCCAAATTCTGACCACAGATTAAATCTACACCTCATGTGTTAAGAAAGTAGTGAGTGAGTCTGGAATTTCCAAACTAGATTCACATTCAACGATTCCATGGAAGCAGAAAAAAAAAACAAGCAGAGGCAGGCCAACAAGCACCAGCAGCGTAACTTCATGAGAAATTACAGGATCAAGAGAGTCATAAAACAATGTTTACTTGGATGTGCCCTAGGACACGTGAATCTCTAACAGCTTTTCGTCTTAAACCAACCTGTTGTTTCAGCTTTGTTTCAAACAACAACAGTTCACAGAGCATAAATTTATAATGTTGAGCTTTTGTCAGTTCCAGAACTCCAATAATGAAGCTCCAGCAAGAAAACGAAAGTAAAGAAAGCAACAAAGCAGTTAAAATCAAAGTGGCCAGAGCGAAATACTTTCCCTGTTACACAACATCAAGTGGTGCTCATGTAATACCCAGAGCCAACATACATGAAGAAGAAATTTATGGCTACATGGTATTACTTTTATTACTGATTACTCAATCACTCTGGATTCATTCATTATTTATGCTATTAAAATGTAAAAAAAAAAAAACAAATGCCCATCATAATATCTTGAAAGACAGTGACTTCAGATTGGGTGGACAAAATAAGTCAATACCTGTCAGTATGATGCAATATAATTCACCAGCATGAATTGGATTGGAAGGTAGGATTTATTGTAGGAAAGTTGTATTAGACTGCATCAGTTTTTGCTTCTGCTAAGAAAATGGCATTAGTGGGTTTTTTTGTGTGGAGCAGTTTGGTGTAATTGGATTTAAAAGGGATTAAAACCTGTTTATGTTCCCTAACTATAGTAACAAAATAATATTGTTTTGGAAATGGTACTGAAACTCTGGTATTCTAATGGCAGAGATGTGAAAAGATATCAAACATCGGGACAAGCATGATTTTCTAATGGTGACTGATGAAATGAGGTGTGATGCGATGAATCACATATGCAAACAAGACTAGCAGCTACACTAGCAGCTCTGTGAGGCTCCACTTAGGCACAATGCTGCTTTGAGCTAAATTCAGACACCAGAATGCTAATGCTAGTTTAGCCTGATAGCACATCAGTAACATTTGTAAATGAACACTCAACACCTCAATACACACTCAATAGAGGAAAACTCAGAATGTTATTTAAGGATATCATTAGGATTCATCCTCTGGGGACCACGAGTGTCTATGCCAAACTTCACGGCAATCCATCCAATAGCTGTTGAAATCTTTCAGTCCTGACCAAAGTGGTGGACTGACCAACTTTACTATCCATGAAGCCATGTTGTTAGCATGACCAAAAAGTTCTCTGGTACCTTCTGTTTATGAAGGAAACATCAGCCTGTCACACAAACTGTTTCCAACAGTCAGAGGTCAAAATGTCAAGAACGTAAGCATGTCTCACCAGTTTGTTGTTTTCGTAGACATTTTCCTTGTTGAGTGAATCAAAATTGCTGAAAGAAAGGAAAAAAAAGACATGAGTAGCAAAACGCACGAGATCCAACTTCCCTTCCTCATTCATGTGTTTACAATCAGTCTAGACCAAAACATTTTTATATGTCACTTAGTCATGCACAGCCTCTTTATTTCAACATATATCATGACACTGACAGTGTCACTAACCAGTTACATGACCACTGGATCACTGATCTCACGCTGTAAAACTGAAACTAACAGAAAGCTCAGCCTGCACTCATCACAGTCATGGACATGTCTCTATTGAGTAAACTGGAACTAAGCTTTTAATCAAGGTTTGGTGCTTATATGCATGTAAACACTAAATGCTCCCTCACGCTGGTCTGGCTGGGGGTAAAAAGTGGAGTGGAAAGAAACCGGAGCAGCTGTGTCTCTTCTTGACATGACAGTACAATCACTGTCTGCCATAATGAGCTCTCTGGGACAAAACCATGCATGTCTGTGTGAAGAAAGCAAAAGTTCAGCGAGAAATGATGAGTCAAGTCTTATGAGGACAAATCTTGTTCAGACCATCTTGAGCCAAGACACTTTGCAGTTGCCAAGCACAAATGTAAACTATTAATCCCTGGTGGAAATTCCCTGGTAGTTTCTCTCCAGCTCCAGATTGAGACAAACTGGACAAAGTTGAACTGAATAGTCAGTAGATCCACAATGAATCAGCATAAGTCGGTTAAGTCATTTATAAGACAAAAATTCCAAACATTCTCTGTTTCTGCTTCTCAAATGTGAAGATCTGCTGCTATGATCTCTTCTACAGATTGTTAAGTGAATATGTTTGAGTTTTGGACTGGAGAAAACAAAAAATATGAAGACACTTTGAGCTCAGGGAACTTGAAATGAAAACTTTTCACTATTTTCTGACATCTTATAAGCTAAAATGAAGAATTGAATTCAAAATGATCGTGAGACCAGTTGATCCTGATTAGTAATTATTATTAATTAGCTGCAGCCCTAAAACTGGATGAAATGATTGCCTTTCCTTGTCTGGCAGATCCACAACACAGATTATGGCAGCAGACTGACAAGGATGTTCAACAGGTAGAGCAAATGAATAAGATACAATGAACAGCAGAAGTGTGTGGAACACTGATTTACAACTTTAAGAACAGAAACAGAGCCAGACGTCCTGTGAAAACGTCCTGGGGACCACTGTGGTTTAATACTGGCCTCTCGGCTCACTGAGCTCCACTGGGTCCACAGCTGAGCTCCTGATCCTGCTTTTCCTTCAGACCCATCAAGCCAAAGTTTGCTCTCTATCTTCAAACTACTGGTGAAACCAACCGGAAAGCTAGAAAGAAAAACCAGAGGACTCCGTCTTCCCTGAACAGTTTATGCTGTCAACAGTTAGGTTCAAACTAATGATTCACAGGTGTGTTAAAAAACATCGGACACCACAGAAGTTCACTCACTTCCCGTTTGTTGTACAGTCCTCTGGTTTCGCTACTTACATGAGATCTGGTCTGTGTTTGTGGATGAGGGCGCAGAAAGCCAGGCCGTCCCTGAAAGACGTGGTCATGTTTGTGATGGACACATCCCGGTAGCCCTCACACTGGACCCGGCACCACTGCTGCAGCGCCTTCACGGCCGACATCCCGGAGCTCAGACACGCACACGAGCCGCTGCTGGAGCCGTGTGTGAGCGCAGCAGCGCCGCTGTATACTCACTGAGCTCACCCCCTCCCTACACCCCTCCCTCCTCCGACAACAAACTTCAGAAACTTTCCACAGCAGCTTGGACTCACTGGTTCCGGGAAAGGACAGAAAGCAGGACTGTGTGTGTGGGAATCACCTCCTCTCGTCTGAGGAAGCTGAAAGACATTGAACGTGACACCTGTGAAAGGTTGATAACGACGCTGCGTGGGTGGAGTTAGACCGCCTTATTGTTTCTCTTAACTCTTTGTGTGTGTGTGTGTGTGTGTGTGTGTGTGTGTGCGTGCGTGCGTGCGTGCGTGCGTGCGTGCGTGCGTGCGTGCGTGCGTGTGTGTGTGTGTGTCACACCGGCCCATATATGTAAACCAAATCACATGGCTGTGGATGACAAGATTTTAGAGATATGAATTCCTGAGTCCACGCCCTTCAGACAATTTCAACAGATACCTAAACCAGAATATGACATTTCTGATAAATAACTAAATTAGATCTCCTGCTCATTTCATCTCCATGCCTTATAGTTTCAATGCTGTTTCACAAACAAAACAGGAGTCATGAGTCGCCTGAGTCGCCTGAGTCGCCTAAGTTGCTGAGTCACCCTCTCAACTAAAAATCCAGTTAACATAAGTGTTGCCATGTTCACACACGTGTATTTGTTGTGTTATTGTAGGACAGTGTGATATTTATTTAAGGGTTGTAATTTGCAGCTATTTCAGTAAATGGACGATAAACAGTGAAACCAGTTAACCAGGTGTGGTTGCTGCTTGTGAAAATCAATGTGTCCTGTCCTGTCCTGTCTGCTGGGTGTGTTGAAGGAGCTGGGTGGTGTCTGTTCACTGGGTTACCTGACACCTGCACACATGGTTTGTTAATATGCAGCACACTGAAAACAAAGAGGAGACATGCTTTGTTTTACTGATTCAAACTTTCAAATACCCATCTACATTGCGTCACTCTCTTCACTGCAATGTTATGTTATGAAGTCTTATTAGAGGTAAATGCTTGATGGAAATCATCTATGATTTCATTAATCATGGTTGTAAGAGTACATCAGCAGGGAGAAATCTACTGGACTTTTAATCTGTGGATCAGTCCACCACTTTGGTCCAGACTCAAATACTGTATCTCAAAAACTGGATTCAGATTCAGATGACATTTTGTCTCCACAGGATCAGTCCCTGTTACTCTGGTGGTCATCCGTGTGTCCATTACTTTGGTTTATTGCCAAAGATCTGTGAAACTGATGACATCAACCTAATATTTTACTTTCGTATCACCATGTTAGCGTGTTGATCTTAGCATTTAGCTCAGAGCACTGCTGTGTCCGAGTACAACTTTACAGAGCTGTTAAAATTGCTGTAGACTTGTTTCCCTTTTTGAAAATCAACCAAAGCAAATATAAGCTTTTTACTTATCAAACAGCACCGAGGATCATCTGTGTGTGATTATGTGAGTTAACAATTACTGAAATCTAGCTTTAATCACACAGCTAAACCCATACTCAAAAATGACTTGACTTCACAAAACTGGCGGCCTTAATGGACTGAACAGAAGTAGTGAGCACACACACAAACACACTCTTAAGAGCTGTCATGCTGCTGTGCTCTTTTTGTCAGTCCCGCAGCACCAACTCAGATGTTAAAGAAAACCTCTAGACATAAAAAGAAAGTAGGAATCGAACAGTGAAGCTGCTTTTAGCTTTTTTATGACCCCCAAAACTCTCTTGCGCAATAACCATCTGTCAAAATGAGTGAATGTTACTTTATTTTAAAAAATAAATTGGCCATTCATTTTACAAAAATATCTAAAAGATTTTTTTTCTGTGTTTCTTTTGTGTAGCTTCCTTTATGAAATAAGCTACATAAATATGACCCAATGTCACAAAACAGGCAACCTCAGAAAGCCCAGGCTGAAACACTATCTGGCAATAGCGGGTTTTTCTCAGTAACATGTAAACCATGACACTAAATTACTTACTTTTTTAGTTTTCCTTAAATGTGCATTATAAGCATGTTTATGCAAATTAAACATGTACAGACTACCCTATAAAGTCCTGTGAAGTCCTGCACCTCATCCCTCTCTCCACATGCCAACCATACAAACACCCCCCACATACAAATACTTAATCCACCCAAATCCAGACAGGAAATGCCCTCGTCAGTAGAGCAGAATGCTTTTGACAGACCCCCGCTGTTCTCTCTCTCTCTCCCTTCCTGCCTCTTTCTCTTTCTCTTTCTGCTCCCTCCCCTCCACTGAATGATAGATGTGCCCAAACTGCCATCTGGAAACAGTTAGCCTGTGAACGTTTGCACAGAGCCAATAAAAACACGTCTATCGCGGGTCTATCAGTAGTGGAGGATAAGTCAACACTGCGATCATAGGGGGAACATGGGGACAAGTTTGCTTTCACTTTCAGGGGCTGATGTGTGTGCTGTAGGCACAATCAGATTCTTGTTTGGTTTCATGACACAAGAGATCCAGTCAAATTCTTGGCTCAGTCTCAGTGATTCTTTCACAGTTTACTTCTTGTTTTCTGGTTAGTGTCCACAGAGAAAGAGACACATACTAGAAATTAATTATCAAATTTTGCAGAGACAAACTAACTGAGCTCAGTCCTCCGATTACCTCTGATAATCTTAATGACAGACATCCGGAGATTCCTCCATCTATGTGACTACTGGGTTTTTAAAGGGCGGACACTTGAGGACACTGGTCAATAACAACAATAACACAGACAGATAGGCTGCAGATGGATGAAAGGCTGAATAAAGAACACTGACAGAGAGAAATGTTAATAAAGAAGAAGAGATGATACAGGGGGAGGAAATAATACAAAACAAAAAAAAATCTCATAATTTAAGACAACTCACACCAAGATTTCAACCTTTTTAGTGCCTCCAAGAGTAACTGTAGCAAAACAGAGTAAATTACAACCTCTGATCTTCAAAGGTTGTAATTTAATCTACAACAACTGGTATTTACAGATAAGACAACCATATTTCAACATTACAGTAAAACTGCCCATAGATTAATCTCAGACCTGGTAACTCGAGTACTTTAGACCTGGTGATTAAATTCCTTGCTAAAGAAATCTTTGATCGGACTAGTAGAGGAAGGAAACACCATTTGTTATTCACAGTTTCCCCCCAAATGTTCTGGTTTAGGGTTAAAACCTACAACATCTCTGCCTTTCACAACTAAATCTGACAAAAAAAAAGTCCTTTGATGTCATGAGGGAAACTTTACTCATAAATTACACTGTTATGAGAAATGGCGCAAACAATCATTGTGAAATACACACAGCATTGAGAAATTGTGTCCTCTAGTGGTACATGTACTTCAGCACTTCAGGTTCATGATCCAAATGCAGGCAAGATCAAAATAACATTTATTCAAATATAATCGGTCACATCAGGGCTCATAACATGACTTTATACATTTTTAATTAAAACAAAACAAAAATAAAAAACATGAAATTTCTTTGCCTTGAATTTTTTGTGACAATACAGTGGACATAAGACATAAGTTTAGCAATAACCAAATTTCCTTTTATTATCGTGTTGCTGCCCCAAAGGATTTCTATTACTGTTTTTAGTAAGGCGTTCTGAGGGAAAAAAAAAAAAAAGATCCAGTAAAACTCGGTTTTCGTGTTGTTTGTATAATTACATTTAAGCAATTACACAAAAAATAAAATGCAAAGCTTCATGATAAAATGTGTGTGTGTTAGTGTCACATGTAAAGGTACATCAATACAAATGACAGCAAAATATACTCTATACTGGAGTCTTTGCATGCTTAAAAAAACATTTGGGTGATTCCTTGAGCAAATTACTTTCCAAAGTAGCATAAAGTGCATAAACCCATACATTCAGATCAAATTTCCACAGCATTAAGGTCGAACTTAGCCAGAATGAATGTCACTGAGCTTGAAAACTTCACTCAGCCAGCTCAAGAAATTTACCCGGCTTGTGGTTGTGGTTGCAGTCTGTCATCAGAGGCATCACAGTATGTCTACAGAACACTTATGGCTGCTTTAGTATAATTTTACAGCAGTACTATGGTCTTCAGCACTCAACAAAAGACTGGAAAGGAACAAACCCAGAAACACACAGACAGGAATCATAAGGCACCTGTATCTACTTTTACAACACTGCAGTACCAATTAGTGCAAAAAATATGCTGTAAACAGCATTAAAACACATACAATTTACTACATCATGAAAAATGGTTTTTCAGGAAGGTAATTACCCTCTCTCATTTATTGCATGTCATCTTTTTGCCGATGAGATTTTTTTTTTATAATGCAGACTTGATAAAACTGAACTAAAAATAAAGCTGAAGTACAAAGGCAAAGCTGAGCTTTTTGCTTAAATCAAAATACACTTCAGCTATAATTAATAAATGTCCACACATCTTTTTAAGCAGTGTCAAAAACTACTGTAGGTCAATGATTTCGTATTGTTTCATAAGCTTTCATATGTTCTGTTTGTTCCGAACACACAAATACTTTTGATTAACACAAACATGACGTCACTCACTTCAGAGTACCTTCACTTCATGTTATTTGTCCATCTTTTCTGACAAAAGGACAATTTTGTTTTGGCTCTGTGCTCAAGCACATTAGACCTGAACTCAAGTACAACACCCAATACAGATGTGAACTATTTTAAAGAGCAGCTTAACAGCCCCAGAAAATCCTCTTTTTGGTATCTTGAAGTGATTTAACTTCTCAACATGCACAGGTGTACTGTTGGGTCTGCAACAGAACACCAGTGGTGACATGTGAAACACTGCTTTTCAGCCTGGTGTTAAGTTACTCTTCAAAATTTAAAATCAGCACCTGAATCTCACACTTACTGTTTGCATTCAATGTTCTGGATTAAAGAGCAAAAACAATGAAAAGCATCACTGTCCTAACACTTACAAGCTGAACTGTGTGTGTCAGCATGTGACTCCACAAGTCAGTGAACAGCAAGTGAAACCAACAGTTAAAACATTAGAGTCATTACATCCAGCTGATGGTGAAGTTCCGACTAAGGTTGAGACCAAGATCTGCAACTGTTAACACCTGCAGAGAAAGAGAGTGGAAAACAGAGGTCAGTACCTGACGGCAGAGTTTCTTCAGTCAGGTAAACTAAAGGCTTTCTCTACGATTTGTGCACAATAGTGATCCAATCATTTAACAACAGAACACTAACGTGGATAATTATGCATAACAAGTACTTTTACTTTTCATACTTCACGTAAGTAGAATTTTGAATGCAGGACTTTTACCTGTACTGTAATATTTTTATAGTCTAGTATTGATAGTTTTACTCAAGCGAAACTATCACCACTGCTGACACATACCAATGATAGCTGAGGACAAAATGTTTCCCTCCTGAAGCATAAATGACTCAGCATGAAAAGCAGCACAAACACAGTCTCCGTGTCCATCTATTCACCCCTGGCCTGTTGCCTCACCTGATTGGTTCTGTAGGTGAATGGTGCATCTTGGGAGTTCACCAACACTCTGCTCGGCTTCTCCTTCACACCGTAGAAGGTGGCCGACTCCACAGTGATGTATGTGGCCTCCACGTTATTATGGAGCACCTGAGACGTCATCACTTTCTACAAAAAAAAGATGATGGATGTCACATCACATAGCAACATGTGTTTAAATGAATATTATCTCAGCATTAAACATTACAGTCCTGTCTTGTTCTGGCTTTTCCACGTTCCTTTAGTTACTTTTCTTAATCATGGAGGTCAAACACACACAATGAATTAATGCAGAGCAGCATCAATGGTGTTTAAAAAAAAAGATTTCTCCTACTTCAATGAAAAGTGTAGTAGGAGTAGGAAACATTTTCAGTGTATGTGCACTGGAGTTTCAAATTTCCACATTACACTTGTATACTGGTCAGCACAGAGCCCCCGTCAGAATATGGATGTGAAAACAACGTTCTAGTGTCAAACTCTGCTCATTCACCATTCTGCACAGTGAGGCTCAAACGTCCAAGAGAAGTTACAATATTCCACAGTTTTTGTTTTTTTTTAAACAGGCCGGCACCTGAGCGACGTTGAAGACGATGTAGGCGTACTGGTTGGTCTCGTAGGTGTCGATGCTCTCTCCGTTGTCCCAGAACAAATCTCCAGTGGCTGAACCGTCGTCAGAGAGAGCTGAGACCAGGTGGAGAGGCTGACCACTGCTCACCCACAGGGTCACATTGGGCACCTGTGCACATGAAATGAAAGAGAAAAACAAACACTACATTAGAAACTACTAATTGTAGGTGTTCTCCGGTTACATTCACAGAATCCCAACATAAAGTGTATCCTAAGAAAGTTGATGTACATCTGATGTGTGGTCTCATGGTAATTAACCATGCAGAGAAATTAGATTTTATGTGCTGATTTCTGTTTCTGAGATTTCTGTCCACACCACAGTACAGCAGAGGTAAACTGAATTTCATTTGTCAGGTTGAAAGTGGAATAAAGGATATAATATAGGAAAACTCAACAGTAGCATCACTTTCCAACAACGAGGTCCTGGTAATTCTGAATATTCCAGAGACCTCATTGTCAAAAGTTAAGTTAAGTGTGTCTCCTTGTTTTCCCAACAGACACACTGCTGAGTTTCTAAAATATAATTTTCAGTGCTTTGAACAGCATATACAAAATTTCATTCACCTCCATCATTCCATAAATATCTGACTCTAAAACAAGCGTTTTAGAAGTTCATGAAATTAGCACCAGAAAAAGAGAAGAATGGTGTCTGACCCTGAAAAAATGCCATATTGCACATGTTCTGCTTTAATCACTGGTGGACACACTTTTCTCTACTATCACGTTTGGTCAACAAATTTTAAATCGTTCAGAAAAAAAGAATTCATCTTTGTGCAAGTGAACCAAAAATGTTATTTACCTGTGTTGGTATAATAGACCCTTCACGCAAATGCAGGTTGATCTTATCAAGGGGAGCATCGAGTTGAAGCTCCTCACCTTTGCTGTGCACAGAGTCTCCCTGGGAAGAAGAGGAACACACATGGGCATATTACTTCACTCCATTTCATTCACACACAGTATAATAAGTGTGTGCTTACTATGATGGATGCAGAGTACGGTTCTTACCATGTAGTAGTCATACCACAGTCCCTCTGGGAAGTAACCATTCACAACGGTGACTCCAGGATCTAACACTGGTGTCACCAACAAACTCTTTCCCCACAGGAACTGTCTGTCAATCCCATAGGTTCTCACATCTTTTGGAAACCTGTTGAGCGCATACAGGAAACATACAGCAAGTCAAATATCCTTTGAGTCCAGCCCTAAGCATTTAAATGTATAAGAAAGCATAAAAAACACAGAATACAAGGTTGTGTTTTTATGCCGTACTTACTCAAACATCAGCGGCCGTGCAACAGTGTGCCCGTGTACATGTGCATGGTGAAAGAGAGTGTAGAGTACAGGGAAGAGAGAATAACGCAGCAGCAGAGCCTGCTTCATGGCTGTACGAGCCAGGGGGCTGAAAGCGGAGGGATCCTGAGGCTGTGGATACGTTTCGAAATCAGGCAGTTTAAGAAAAGAGAAAGGGATAAACCACAGCAATCAAAATGTGTTTTAAATTAGATTTACACTACTGTAATGACTATCTCAGCCTTTTTTCTCATGGTGCTTTAAGATGATGTTGGAGAAGTGATGTTAAACTGTTACCTTCATGTCGATGGCATTGTGGTTGCGTGTGAAGGGATAAAAAGCTCCGAGCTGCGTCCAGCGGACACACATTTCCTCCTGCGGCTCCTCACTGAAGCCACAGATATCTGCTCCCACCAGCGGGATGCCCAGAATGTTAAAGGTCAAGACACCTGAAGGACAGAAGGACAGAGGGGGACAATCTGAGATATGAAACCATTGTCAAACTATTAAACTGACAATTTCATACACAATTAGTCACAAAAGTCAGTCACAAAACCTTCAACCTAGCAGTTTTACAACAACATAAAGGTGTTATAAAATCCTGTAAAGCAAATTGCATTTTTCAAACAAAATGGCAAAAAATATGGCTATTACTTAAAGCTGCATTCATTTATTTTGACCACTTTGGGGCAGAAGAAAACCACAAGAAGCTGACGAACAAACCGCACTGACATACTGTATTACCAACTTACTCTATAGCAAAAGTTATTAATGGCTAACATGGTAGCAAACAATTGCTTCTATACACACCCACAGAGCATCGTTAGCATTAATTTGGTGCGTGTTTCTGTCCACCAGACAGCTATAGCTCTGTCTGATCTCCCCATCTTCTGTGGAAAATAGGGAAATCTGGCGAGCTCTGACTTTTTCAACTAGCTGCCAACTTTCTACATTATTGCAGCATTTGTTGCTGGATGTGAGATAGAGACTTAATCAAACAGTAAATGTGTGGGCTAAAACAAAAATAAATAAATAAATAAATAAATAAAATATGGAGCAACAAGGCTAAAAGAGGCTTAGAAGTTCTGCAACAGATGGCAGAAAT
>JBBMJY010000020.1:4007592-4090477 GCA_037833715.1 Toxotes lorentzi
TTTTTCCCCATCATTTATTCACCTGATAATGTGCAATGCATGTGTCTGTGTGATCTAACCTGCTATAGAGGTGTAAAGGTCTTTCCACCGGCTCCTGTTGTCTCCCAGCCAGTGACCCGAGTACATCCCCTGACTGGGGAAGGTGGAGCGAGAGATCACAAAAGGTCTCTTTGCCACGATCCGCTTCAGAGCGCTGGACAATCAGACAGAGAGGAAGAAGATTTAAAAGATAGGCAGAAGATTTAAGGAAGCAAGTGACAGAAATTGTTCATATAGTTAATAAATAGTTCAGTGTTTGGTGTTTTATCTATTGTGCATGTGTGTGAGGTCCTGACCTGGCAGAGGCTTTAGCTTCCATGAGTCCATACAGGCTGTGTATATTATAGTGTATAGACTGCTTTTGCTGTGCAGTGACACACACCGTTTTGGCTCTCAGCATACCGCCTAGTATGCCTGGAAGGTAAAAGATTTTAACAATCATATGTGCTCTGGATTTGTGTGTTTATGTTTTGTTTGTTGTTTTATTTGTGCTTCAGATCTGTATCTCCCACCGGGTGTAAAAGGAGGATTTTCCAGACTGTTTGATGGACAGCCATTAGTGGATCCATCCAGGAAATTTGACGGCTCATTCATGTCCTGAAAATGATGAGACGAAGGTGAGGGAGAGGATGTCATGAAATGCTGAGAAGCGCCACAATAAAGCTCAGAGGATCAGAGTTTTCTTTTTCACTTACAATCCATAATCCATCAAATGGCACCTTCTCGTGGAACCTCCGAAGGTTGTCGTACCACCACTCATGTGTCACATCATCAGAGAAATCAGGGTATGCCGTCAGACCAGGCCACACCTGGAGGAAAGGATGGAGAACTGAAACTAAACCTTCTCAAAACAAAACACAATGGAGAGAGTCGCATTTGGGTCTTGGGATAATTTGTGAAACGTAACCAAATACAGAAAACAGAAGTGCCATGATGGCATTGTAAACAGTAGCAGTAAAGCCTCTGACCTGTATGGCAACATGAAACAGTGTGGTATTTCACCCCTTTACTTATGTTTTTCTGCTTTGCTCCTGATATCTAAATACTGTGAATAAATTCTGAAAGATGGATTTTGTGTGTCACCTTTAGAACACAGTGACAGCCTTTTTATTTTGTTTTTTTTGTGTTCTTTTGTTTTTGTGCTTTCAAATATTTTTTTTACATTGTGAAAGTTGAAAAAATTCAAGTAAAATGTGAAATAATTATGATAATAATAACAATATGTGATATGTGACCAGACAATGTAGTACTGTGACTCATGTCTCACCTTCCCAATAAGAGTTTTTCCTTCAGCATCCTTAATAAAAACTCCTCTCTTCAGTCCTTCATCAAAAGGCCAGTATGAACCCTCAGGCTGAGTACTGCTGATACCTGGGTCCTGTATGTTGAGAAACAACAGTCACACACACATACACAAGCCACATCAGACAAAAAAAACAAAACAAAAAAAAACACATATGATTGCAAGTACAAACGCCTGTGTACCAGGATCATGACATAGCGCTGGTCATGAGCGTGCAGATCCTTGACCAGGTCAGGCAGTGTCGCGAACTTTGTAGAGTCAAAGGTGAAGTCCATAAATCTGTCCATGTAGTCGATGTCATTCCACTGGACATCCTGCAAACAAAACAATCCACAAATAAATAAGATGCTTATGAACAACATAAAAGCTTCTAGATACTGACGCATGCACAAACAAGCCATCTGCTTTATCCACTTTACCTGAGGTATCTGATAATTCCTCATGTTCTTGACAACCTCCCAGGTAGAATCACTTGTGTTGTAACCCCAGCGACAGAGGTGGTATCCTAAAGCCCAGTAGATGGGCATCGCTGGGTAGCCTACAAGATAGAGGGATGAAGAGAGAAAGGAGTGTGAGTGAAAGCAGGGGGATGTTATCAGAAGAAAAAAAGGATTAACTTACTTTGAACTGAGGTACAGAGATTCTTAATCAAAACTGGAGACACTAACCCTAACACATATAACTAAAACATGAGTTCACAAATCAAAGAACTTGGCAAACGTGTTGGTTCATCTCTCAGTACTTCCTGACTTTCTGACAGTATCTCTGGGACTCAGTCCAAAGGCCCTTTTGTTCCTCCTATAGATGTAAATATTTATTTTAAAATCAGCTGACATATATGCAGCGTGTGAATCAAAAGTGGAACTACCTCTTAAAATAAGTATGAGATGCAGTGTAAGTCCATAATATTTTTTTTATAATGAATAAGACCGGTATATGACGTGCACAAGATAGATCAGTCTCATGTACTTAACATAACACGTCCACACACCCAAATTCCACTCAACTCAGTCTCCTACTGACCTATGACCTCAACATACTGCTCAATAACTGAACCAGGATCAGGACCAAGGAAAACGTAAAAGTCAAGGATTCCACCAATAGAACGCCAGGTGAGGGCTGGTGCCGGCTGGAGGACCACATCTAACGAAACAGAAAAAAACTGTGATGAAACATTCGCAGAAAGCAAAGAGATGCACAGGGTAAGAATAAAATGTACACTTCCGTAAATATCTTAAAATAAGCAGCTGATTTTTCCAGCTCATGAACAATATTTTCACTTGCGGAGGAACAGTTGGTATGATGATAGCGTGGGATAATCAATGGAATTACAAAATTACTTCTTCCTTACACAAACTATGTCTTTATACAACACTGGAAAGTTAATATTTATTGCTGCAATCACACTGAACATGATAATCATAGGAAAGTCCATTTGGGACTTCTGCTTTCATACAACTGCTTAAGGTTGTCAGCTATTGTCACATGAACAGTTGAGAAATCTTCCAACTGTGAGCATCAGCTGTTTATTCTGCTGCTGATGTCCAGCATTTCCAGCACTAGACTGACCCATTGCATTGCTGTTCAGCAGGAAGAAGCCGTGAGCATTCCCTCCGTCCTCCATTGCCAGGTAAAATGGATGGACTCCGTACAGGTTTGTCTTTTCCTACATTGTAGAGAGGAACACAAAGATATTACTGTAGTGTGTATTTGTCCAAAACCATAATTAAACATGATTCAAACTTAAAGTCAAACACCATGGGGATGTAATGTCTGCAGACAAACGGAGGTTATGTGTTTTCTTGAAGTTTGTACAAAGCAAACTAAAATAAAACCTAACAAAAGACAATACTAAATAAATCTAATCTAAGTTAAGTAAATATTAAGAAAAATCAGACACTCAAGACAAATAAACAAAGAGGAGGATCTGTGTGAAGTAAAAAGTGACTGTAACGTTCTTCAAATGATTACATAAAACAAACATAAATGTCGTGTTTCCATCATGTTTTCTATACTGTTTTTCACCGTTGAATGTTTTACTGTGGCCAAACTGTTAGACCTACTGTATGAGCAGAACAATGGCAAATGGCAGGAGTTTCCATACCATAGGAGCCGCGTCTCTGGTCCACATGGTGAGTGTGTTCCAGTGGACATCATGCAGAAAGGTGGAACGATGTTCCCCCAGGCCATAGATGAACTGACTGGGCAGAGGGGTGGAGAACTGGAGGAACTGATCCGCATAGAAGAGAGGAGCCACTGTGGTGTTCAAACTAACAGGAAACCATCGAAGAGGGACACGGCTTTAACATATGGTTATTTTCATAACTGACTGTCTAATATACAAGATTTGTCAAACTGTGGCCAACTCAAGTCAGACTTACAGCACTGCTCCTGTAGAGCTTCTCTTCACAATGAGTCCAAATGGCTCTTTTGAAATCTCTACAGTGTAGTCCGGACTTTCTGCCTTCTTGGTGGCAGTGGGGACAGAGATTGGGACTTCAAACCGTGAATCTGTAGGGTCTGTAATCTATAATAAGAAACATTAGACAAAAAAACAGTTTATATTTGAGTTACAGACCAAAGAATCTAGAGCAGTACATAATAAAAACTTAATTAACTGACCTGTAAAGTTTATGATCGTACCTTTAGACCCTTGTGGTTTAATCAGAGTATCGCCACAGACATTGTTGGCCTATTTGTCAGCTGCTGGCTGTGATTGGTAAAACAATGCGTGCCATATGAAAAATGAGGTCGTCCTCCACTCACCCTGACACGTAGCCGTGTGTCCGTCTCATAACGAATCTCCACCTCTAAAGTGAGGATGTCTGCTGGGTAATACGTCTTTACGTCCCTTACGAGTGTGCCTTTCTGTCCCAGGGATGTGTTGTTTATTGACACAAGCGAGTAGGAAGGGAAATCCGGAGGATAGAAACACCAAGGGATGCCATTTCTTCCCGACGGACGTGTTGCAGAGAAGGACGGAGAGGAAGCAGGAATAAAGCAACAGTTTCTCGCCTCACACAACTCTCTGGTCACAACCACCCCTCTTTCAGGGTAGCAATCAAACCTCCACGCCTCTGGGATCAAACTGCAAGCCTCACGGCGGGAGGCAGCTGCAGTGTCGTTTACTATTGTTTGCGCTGTTTGTGCTGTGGCCGGGGGCGGGGGTCTATGTGGTTGTTGGTTGGACGGACCATGCAGCCAGAACAGGGTGCCCAGTAGCCAGCCTCCACAGAGAAGCAGCAGCAGGCAGCCAATCAACAGGAGGCCTCTGGTGACAGAACACAACGGCATCCATGGAAGCAAGGAGGCCTCCTCCGGCTCCAGCACCTTGAAACACAGCAAGGAAATCAAATAAGCCACTTACTCAGGAAAGCAAAAACCAAAGCAGTCGCTCTGCAATAGTTAGTTAATTAATTAGGTTTTATTTTCATGTCATGCCAAATATTTGGGCCATGTCACATGGAGTTACAAGGTACAGCTCCATCAATCTAAAATCTAAGGCAATCCATTTCAACAGCTCAACCACAATTTATACATATTCAAAGATAATATTTGAGTTTTGACTGACAATGCCTGAGTGACTTATTTAACTAGATTTACTACTGAGGCTGTTGTTGAACTGTGCTGAATTGGAGTTCACTGGTGTACCTAATAAAGTGGCTGTATATGAATGCAGGTTATATTTATGTGAAAATGCTCAAATAAATAGAGCACAAAGTCAGAAAAGAAAGAAAATAATCCTACATGTCTAAAGTTTATTCTAATAAGTAGATTTTTTCCTCATCTCTGGGTTTTTTTTCCAGAGATTTAATTTACATGTTTTGTATGTAGCAGCTCACTCAGTCTTTGTACATCATGATCATATCTACAATATCCGTTTCTGTTTTTATCTTACCAAACAAAGTAATATAAATTAACAATAAAAAACAGAATGAAACTGAACAAATTCACTTTTCTTCTTCCAGACTGAAGAACCATCCAGTTTCAACATTGTGTGGAACAATACGAGACCTCAACAGGGAACATAAAGATCTTCACTTCTTGGATAAATTCAAAAAATAAAAATAGGACCATTCCCATTATTTTGAGGATCTTTTTCAGCAGAAAAAGCTACAATGAAAGCCTCACTGAGACACATATACAATAAAAAACAGGTAGTGAAAAATATATCACAGCGTCAGACTTACAATAATGCTTTTGTAGCTTCAGAAACAAAATTGCAAATTGCCACCGTACAAACAACCACAGAGCTGTTTAAAACCATAAGATCAAACTGATACTGCCAAACAATAAAATAATGAGATTCTAACACAGATAAAACATCCCAAAACAACAGCAGCCAGAGGGAAGAGAATCTACTGCAATTATTTGAATTCACATAAAGAGACCAGGCCTTTGCAGTTTTAAACTGACTGCAGAAGGCTCAAGGTGTGAACTCACTGAAACTTCCTCTTGGGCAGGACAAGACTCCTCCGACAACACTTCACTGGAAAACTGAACATCTTCAGGGTTCAGCCGCTTGTATGAAACCATCCTGACAGCGTGTGTTTGTGAAGTGAGAGACTGAACACATGTAAGGAAGAAACAGAGGGAGGGACAGTGGCACAAAGTTCAGTACAGTGACAAACGTCATTTCCTGTATTCCAATATTTTTAACACTGTAACTGAAGAAAGATGTAACAGAAAGCAGTGCATCTACATAAGACAAGAATGATGGAGACTACAGTGGGAATTATCCAGCTACATTAGACCTGCATTTACACCGTTATTAATCAGTTCGACTTCTTTAACACTCATAGTTGAATATTGGATATATGTTGCAGTACGTTTAGGTTTTATTTAAGTCTTATTAATTGCGGTTATACTTTTGAATAAAGCGCGATATTTACTCGGTGTATATCCAACATACAACACTTTTGCTACAGCCCAGATTTTACTCATTTAAGGTTGAGGTGTTATGAACGCAGACATGAAGTTCCTGCACACTGCGGCTGCAGCTGCAACTAACTTTAGCTAGCCCCTCCATAGAAAATCATATGAATGTCAAAGTTCACCAAGGAAACACCTGACTTACTGCTGCCTTGACACTTAATTTACTTCTGTTTTGGGAACTAGCTGACGACGAGTTGTGGTTAGGAGAAAACAAGAACTAATCCGCTGAGACTGACAGAGTAGCTGTTAGTATCTTTCCGTATCAAAGTAACGTTTACTAGCGTTAGCTGCCTTTAGCAGAGCTGTTAATTTGAGCTAATGTAAGCAAAGGACAGCAGACACGGGCGTTTACGTTAACATTACTTACCTGGGTATCTTTTGTGCTTTACACACACACCAATTAGAGCATACGGACCACGTTTTCCTGCTAGGGAGTGTTACGTTAGCGAAGTATTTTGCAGCTGTCCCGGCTGTGTGGGTCTGTTTATCTCCATGTCACATTCGAAGCGCCTCGTAATTTCTAGAACTTCCGTTTGAAGAGCTGCCCAGTTTGTGTATGTCGGATTAACCCTATGTAAACTAAACTCAAGATGTCATGTTATGTGTTTATTTCAACGACGTTTTGCTATAAAAAGATTATTAATTCATGTTGATTTTTTTTTCAAAACAAAAAAGGTTGGGAGTGTGCTTCTTTGAAATGGTGCTGCTTTCAGGAACAGCTATGGGTATTATAAAATCTGTACTTTAAGCTGCCGTCCCCGACGTGTGTGCTGCTCCAATGCAGGGCCTATAACAAGAGGGATGTAATAAAGTTGATATTAATGAAATGATAGAATTAGATGGCCACCTGTAAATGAGCTTTCAATTATTATAGTTTTCTCTGGTTTAAATTGATGGAGAGTATTTGTATTTGTTAAAAAAAAAACGTTGTAATATAATGACTTGACTCGCTGTTAAAAGTGTCTGACACCAGTGCTTTTTAATAGTGTATACCATAGCTAAATTATTTAAATATTCAAATGTAACTTTATATTTGTACCTCTCCTACATTAACTCCTGCAGACAGAAATCCCCTTGAGTACTTTTACTTTTATTGTTCAGTATAACATGTCCCATACAATTAGACAGAGGCAGCACTGGGCAAAATTTACCACCTACATGGCTTCATATTATTGCCTTTTGTATCACAGTCTTAGAGAACGACTCCTTTATTCACAATACTTACTTGGCTTTTAAAGAGCGGTTTTAAAACCAGGTGAACCTGATTCATGATCTGGTTCTTGAATATCTGCTTTACAAGACAGACATAAAAAAAATTAATCACCACTAAGGCAGAATGGTTTTGGCAACACCTGATGAATATAATCCCACTTTTTCATTATGTTTCCCAAAGAATGAACTCCAGTTTCACCTGATTCCTTGACTGCTCATTGGCCACCATAATATCTGATACAAAAAACATAATTATTCTTCAATCCAATTTCCACATACAGTTAGTTTGAATGAAAAATACTGCATGGACAAAGTGAAATCACAAACCTTAAATGACTCATTTGTATTACCATAAAATCCATGATACAACTAACATAGGCAAGAGTGATAAACAAGAGCACATATGAACTCTAAAATTTATCATCTTATCGGTTTCCAAGATTTTACAAAAGTTGTGTTTGTAGTAAATATTTGTTTAGTAGTTTTGTCTGAAAGTGTGTTGCTAGTTGCTTAACATTAACTGGTTTGTGTCTGTTTATTAATTTGTCTGCACCTTTCAGGGGGTTAAATATTTTAGCTTTAATACTTTCTGGGTGAATCACCACATAAAGGTTTAATAATGGTCTATTCACAGAGGTAGTCACTTACTTCTCTTCTCTCAGTTCATGTTCTACTGCCTAAAATCCTGTACTGTTATAGCACTACTGGCACATATCTGTATCGTTTATATAAATACATTATAAGTCGTTTTTGTCTGTAATACACATATTAATTGGAGAGTTATCGTCACTCTGTGAAAATTCATCATTCTTCGCACTGAATGCAGACTCCCCCTCAGTCTGAATCAGCTCATGTTTTCGTTTGTGGAGCCTCAGGCTTTGTGAGCGGCTGAATCCTCTCCCGCAGATGTCGCAGCCATACGGCCTCTCTCCTGTGTGAAGCCTGAAATGGTTCTTGAGGCTTGAAGCTCGTGTGAAACTCTTTTCACACTCAGGACAGTCAAACTTCTCCCCAAAGTGGATTTTCTCATGTTCCCTCAAGCGGCCGGACTGGTTGAAACTCCGGTCGCACACGGAGCAGTGGTAGGGCCTCTCTCCTGTGTGTGTGAGCCGGTGTCTGTTCATGGCCCCTGAGTGGGCAAAGCTCTTCCCACAGTCTGGGCAGGAGAATGGTTTCTCTCCTGTGTGGACTTTCTGGTGACCTTTCAGTTGACCTTTCTGGGTGAACTGCTTCCCGCACAGTGTGCACTGGTAAGGTTTCTCTCCCGAGTGAATTCGCATGTGGATTTGCAGAGCAGACATCTTGTGACAGTCTCTTCCACACAGCCCACAGCAGTAAGAGGTCTTTGTCAGATTGTTGTTAAACTGTTCCTGCACTGGCGATAACAGAGGACTTTCTTTTTTACTGTCAGGGACACAATCGGGATCCTCTCCAGACACTGGAAACATAAATGGGGAGAGTTGAAACATGCTATTTGGCAACAGTGGACAAAATAAGTAACTGACATGAACCTTTTTACTTTTTAAAACATTGGTTTCTATGGACTCAAACACAGTGTAGGATTCAAAGGAGATGAGATAAAAATAAATAAATAAATAAACCGATTAGATGTTTAACCTTCTGCCTCTTTCTGTTGCGTATTAAGCACGTCGCAGCTTACATAAGTTCATGTTTAAATAATTAAAGGCAAGCTACACTAAAAGTCTCACCCCACTTCTGTGAGGCACCTTCTTCCCAGCTTAACTGTTCACAACAGCATAATTACTTTTACACATCTGTTTATACGTCCTCTTTATGGGTACAATACCCTTTTAGAAGGCCTCAACATCTTGGACTTTGTCAGTTCAATCAGAGGTTTATCAGAGGGCAATATAATATAGTCTAATATAACACTTCATAAAATCCCCAGGAGCCTGAAGGAAATACAACTCCCCACCAACCACAAGTGTAGGGTTCAGTCAGTGTGAACTGTGAAAAGTACAATGATTCTTTAAGAAACCGTCTGGTTGAGAGACAAGCTGCAATGCTGCACAAAATGCAACTCTTGCCAGACAAAAACCAAGATTTTAATTTTGCTGGTCGGCCAACTCATAAAATTAACATTAATTAATGAAATCTGTCAGTGAAAGTTGTCATGTCAACTGACAAAATCTTCTAAAAAATGAGAAGCCTGCTAATGTAAGCAGGGTGAATTTGGGACTGATCAGATGTCTTCCTGATGGTATTCTGTGAGTGGGGTGAATTCAGAGAGAAAAACTATAATAAACTTCAAACCACTCATAGTAAAAACAGTAAGAGAAGTTATCATTATCTTTAATGTGCTGAGAAATATTTTGTACTGTAAAATAACTTCCTTACTATTGACAAGCTCCTCTTCTTCCTCTTTTACTGTTATCCTAATTTCTGTGTTGCTTTCCTGCTGCTGCTCTTCAGTTTCCTCTGGCATGGTACAATCCTCACTCCCGGACACCTGGTCAGCTTCTTCTACTGGGGAAAACAACCCATCACAGTTAAAATAAAAGGTGTTGATGTTTCTTTTAATATACAAGAAGAAGGCAATTTAGAATCTCATGTTTATGTACCACACAAAGGTTCCTCTTCTTCCTCCTCTTTCACAATTACATTCATTTGTGGACTGTAAGTAGCGTCTTCCTGGCGGTCTTCTGGTTCCCTCTGGTTACTTTTGTACAGAGTTGCTTTGTCACAGTTAACACCCTCTGAAGAACGGGGCTCAACTGAACTGGGTAAACTCTGTCTGCCAGACACCTGTAAAAACAGTTACATATGAACAAAATGAGGCAACAACCATATTATAATGCTTAAAGAACTACTTGAATGCAGAAGGAAAAAAAATGATAATCTCAATGAAACTATGGCAAAAAAAACACAGATTCCACATTGACACTGCTGTGTATTGTCACTACCTCAGAGCTGGTATTGTTGGTGAGGTCTTGCTGGGATGATTCACCAACTGGAGCTTGAACTGGGCCTGCGATGACACCTGCAACTGATTCATTTTTGTTCTGTGTACATGACCGTTTGTGGTTTCTTAGAGTTCCTGCCAGTGAGAAATGCCTCCCACAGTCTGTGCAGGTGTACGGCTTTTCTCCGGTGTGGATCCTGGTGTGTCTCCGAAGCTCTCCAGGAGCTACAAAAGACTTATCACACTGTGTGCAGCTGTAAGGTTTCTCTCCCGTGTGAGTCCGCATGTGTGTTGTCAGAGTCCACTGCTGTGCAAATGTCTTCCCACAGTCAGAGCAGTGGTAAGGTGTAATGCCAGTATGGAGGCGCTCGTGTCTCACAAGAGTACCGGACAGCGCAAACCGTTTGTCACAGAAAGAGCACTGGTAGGGCCTCTCTCCAGTGTGAGTCCTCTGATGATCTCTCAGCTCGGCTGCTGAGTTACAGCTCTTATCGCAGTCCGAACACGGAAACTTCTTCCTCGTAAAGCCAGCAACAACCTCAGAGTGCATCGCCTCTAAATGTGTTTTCAGGTGCCAGTGACGAGAAAAGCTCTTCAGACAGATGGAGCAGTGATACGGCCTCTCTCCGGTGTGTGTCCGCCGGTGTAGCCTGAGCTCCCCCTGACTGGCAAATCGTTTCTCACAAAAAGTGCATGGGAATGGCTTCTCCCCTGTGTGGACCCTTTCATGGATCATGAGAAGTCCTTTCTCTGGAAATCTCTTTTCACACATGGAGCAGGGGAAAGGCCTCTCTCCTGAGTGAGTGCGTAAGTGGCGCTGAAGTTTAGAGGCGTAAGGGAAGTCTTTGCCACAGACCGAGCAGCTGTGAAGAGATGGCGGTTTTTCATTCTCAGTCTGATCAAATGTCTTTGAGGGAGCCTCTACAATTCCAATAGCAGGGACGGCACGCTCTCCTGTGTGAACAGAAAGACAGAAACAACACTTTATTCAGGAAAACAAAAAGAAGAATCCTTTCTGAAACAATGAATCCCACAACACAACAAACACTACCAGTACTTTGTTGCCTTGAGGTAATTACTTATGCAGATTTAGGTCTTTAAAGATAGGTTCAGTATCAATGCCCTAAGTATTACTGTACAACAACATTTGCATTCAGATGTTTGAGATGTTGAAATTAACATTTGAAACATCTGTATATATGTAATGCAATACATGCAATACAATAGCCCTGCAATAAATTGTACCTCACTTAAAATGTCTAGTTTTCAAAATAGTACTTAGTAGTAGTTCAATCTATATTTTGTTGTCTGTGAAGATTCTCAGTCATCCAGGTCATGGTTAACCCAGAAGGTTTGAATCAAGGGCAGCTGGACTTGGTTGTAGATACTTGACGACATTTCACCTCTCATCCAAGAGGCTTCTTCATTTCTGACTGACAGGTAGAGAGTCCCAAGTATTTCCCCCTCTGTAAGGTTGTTATCAAACCCATTAATGTCACTTGGTTCGTTAATGCTCCTGCCTGTCCAGAGGATTGTTACAGTCGTTGGAGTCACCTGAGACAGTGTTAAAGTTGTGGGAGTTTTTGGAGTTTGGATGGGGAGGACGGATGTTTTGAAAGAGAAGTGAAGGAGGCTATCCATGTAAAAGCAGAGAAACCATCCCGAACCTACAATGCTGTCCATTCATCTGTTCAAAAGAGATTTAACAAACACTCACACTGGGCCTCAGGTGAGTCCAGCGACTCAGTCCAACAGCCAGGAGAACTAACGAACCAAGTGAAATCAATGGCCTCTGTAACAACCTTAGAGAGGTTGAATTCCCAGGATTTGAATGAGAGGTGAAATGTCTTCAAGTATTTTGTTGTGATATGTTACAACACTATATTGAAAGGTACTTCCATACAGAAAACCACCACAAAAACTTACAAAGACAGCAACTCAAAAACATGAAGTTGAACAAAGTTATTATTCATTATTCGTTATTTTGGAATCTTTTCCCGTCCCAAAGTGTACCATATACTTTGCTGTTGCAATTTTGATGTACTCACTGAGATCTGAGAAATCAACTTCCTCCCCATCAGAGTTGATCAGACCTCCTATTTCTTGCTGATCTTCCTCTGCGATTATCACAGTTGGTCCAAAGTCATCTGGGTTTTCAGAGCCCATCTCTCAAAAGTGGCCTACAACCTTGTAGGGGTGAACAATCAAGAGTCAGTAAACAGATATTCATTAAGCAATTTATAACAAGTGAGTGAATATATATGGCAAAACATAGCTAAAGACTTCACAGTTGTGGCAAGTGAGAATCCATTGCTATTGTGGACTCTAAATACACTAATAATAGAATTTTGTACTAAAAGGTCTGTGGTCTCAAAAACACTACCAGACCAAGATTTTAATCAAACCAAATTAATCAATCCGGATCGTCACACTCATTTCAATCTTAATATTATGGATTTTACTTTGTAGCTCCTGAACGAAATTTGAGAACGGCTAATTACAAAATGGTTTAATAACTGCAAAGACAAATTAATTACAAGACTTATATATAATTCTGCAAGAAAGTTATCCAACTTACTAAGGCAAGTTGTCATTCACAATGTTTACATGCATACAATGTGTTACACAATGATGAGTATGTCAATCATAGCCTTATTACAGACGGACTGTTGTCCAATCTGACAGCCAAAAAAAAATACCATTTCGCTTTATTTTATTCATTAGTATCTCACAGATATCATATTTAGGCTTCGAGTCATTCGGATTAAAAGCCTAAGCTGTGTGCAAACTAGTAGTGATCATGTGGATGAAACATATTTTTGTTTCAGATATTTTTATAACTCAGCCACACAAATATAGTAATGTAATAACTATATTTTAGCCCAGGTGTGCTCTAGAGCTGCTAGTTGGTTTATCAATTAGTAATCGGCAGAAAATTAATTTGAAACTATCTCGATACTCATTACTCATTTGTCATTTGTCAATTCCAAATATTTGCTGGTTAAAGCTTCTTCTGCTGCTTTGCCATATCTCATTGTAAACTGAATATTTTGGAGCTTTGGACATTTGGTCACATGAGACTAGCAATCTGACTCCATCATTTTGGGCTTTGGTAAATTATAGTAATATTAAAGAGAAAAATGATCGGTAAAATAATTATTTGCAGCTCTTGTGTGCTTTATCTCATTGCGTTGTGATCACTTATGATAGTAATCCCTTCAAGGATTCATTCAGTGACTGTGACAGAGTTTTTGTTTTTTTCATTCTTGTTCAGTTTGTGAGTGTTCTTGTCACTTGTCCCCTTCTACAGATGGGGAGGGGGGAATCAGTGACACAACAGTGCCTCCACCCTGGAAGACGTCCATTGTCCTGCTCAAGGACACTTCAGCAGGGCGGATGCTTTGTTGCGACGGGGCTTGAACCTGTCTGGGCCTTTAAAGCTGAAGGACAGTCCACCTCAACAGGGAGTTGTCTTTACAATTTAGAGACATAACTAACAACTACTCGGAGGAGGCATTGTTGGCCGTCAAATTACGCTGCAGTGAATACTGTCAAAATAACCTCCTATGCTTTCAAGTGGTTCAAATGCGAGGGCAAGCACCTCTCACCGAGCATCTGCACTGACCAGCCCTGCTAGCTCAGCAGCGTTAGCCAAGAGGGACAAATTTTCGCTCCATGCATTTAAGTGTCATTATTTGAGACTTAAGTTTGTCAGCCACCAAACTGACTAACCTGTTGGTATCTATGGTGTGTTAATAAAAGCCACTGCACACAGGAGCACACACAACTCTGCAGCAGACAGCAGTATCTGACCTCTGAATGAGTCTCAGTCGTGATGTGACCAGCGCTCTGGTCAACGGCCACCTCAGAGAAACTGTTATTAGCCAGCTAGCCACCGACATTGCGTTCCGCAGCTCTGATTATCTTACCAATTAGCTTACGATTAGCCCCCCTACGCTACAGTAACGAACAAAGAACATCAGCAACGACAGATCTGCCATCGCGTCCGGCGTGAAAATGTTAAAAGAATGCTGCAAATTTCACCTCCGCTCGTCTAACACTCGCTAACTTAGCTAGCTAACAACAGACAATAGACATTTTGACCAACCTCAGCATAGATTTTTCCCTCAGGTAAAAAGTAGTCGCTCGATAGAAGTTTATTGAAAAGACTTGGCAGTGTTTCTACTTCTCTCTCATTCTCATGCTCAATGTGCTCAACCACGGTGTCTAATTGATGTCAACCAACTTATGAGTTAAGTTAAAGAAGGGTTTGGCTCTGATGCCAACCTTCCTAGCTTTAGCTGCTAACCACTTATTAACATCGTAACTTCCGGTTGGCTTTTAAACCACAATAAAAGCCCCGCTAATGTAACGCGGGCTTACACAAAAGTTTTAATTTCTACAGGGCACAGATAACAAATGGATAATGCTCACATGAATTAAAACTACCCAAAATCACTTGTTTTAAAGAAATACTCGAGGATAACGGTTATTCACGCCGGCTATATTTCACCAAACTTAACACCAAAAATACAAAGTAAATGCAGTGCGTTGTTATTATTGTTGTTATATTTGTGCGTTAACACAAGGTTTTGTGATCTGTGGAGTAAAATTATTAAATAAAGTATATTATGGTCCAAGGTCTAGTTTAGGTGAATGACTGACAGAAACAAATATAATTAACAATGAATGACAGTGACGTCATTTATTTTCTTGAATTAAAAAGTTCAATACAAGTAACCATAGAGCAGACTGTACACCATATATTGCACTATTAGATGTGATTCCTACCATATTGCTTGACCAGTCAGTCTAATATATTTACTTTTTCCTTGTCTGTTCACTCAGTACATTTCCCAAATGACATTATTGATTATTTACCACTAAGAGTTGCTGTTTTGGTCTCCCCAGAGGTTTTGTAGGTGGTTTTGGCTTCTTGTTGTGAATCTTCAGATGCGCTTGATAACCTTGAGAGTAATAGAAGCACTTCCCACATTTCTCACAAGTATACGGTTTCTCTCCAGTGTGAACGCGCAGGTGAACTTTCAGATCACATGCTTTGGAGTAACTTTTCCCACAGATTGAGCAGAGATGCGGTCGCTCTCCAGTGTGAGTTTTGAGGTGCATACTCAGGTGGGAGGACTGTGAAAATGCCCTCCCACACTGATCACAGTGGAAATTCTTCTCTCCAGTGTGCGTCAACTCGTGTTTTTTAAGCGAATCTGCTGTGACGCAGCTCTTTCCGCATTCTGAACACAGGAAAGGTGAATCTCCAGAGTGAATGCGCTTATGTATTTTAAAATAATATTTGTTTTTGAATGTCTTGTCACAGTCAGGACATGCGTAAGGCTTTTTGTGACTCTCTCTGTGTTCTTCCAGCTGTTGTTTTTGAGGGAAATCCATTCCACACTCTCCACACACATGAACTGTCACAGATTCTTCAGGAGCACTTGTCTCTTGAACTAATGTCCAATTTGGTAACTCTCCTGTGAGACAAAAAAAAATCAAGAACAAAATGTTAGGGCAGAGTAAAAGGCATAGCACAATGAAAATGTAAAGCTTACACTGCTATTGTGGCTGCCTTGCACTAGGCCGACTGGCTAGCATGGCAGTAGCCAGTCGGCTACTGCCATGCTTACCTCACCATTTACAGTAGTTTGCCAGCGTGGCCTACAAGTAGTACCCACGTCACCAAGCTTTTAGAATCACATATTTCTCTAAGACCCACTCACTTTGTCCCACTTTCCGGTCTGATATTAATCAACAATAATTTCTACACAAAAGTCAAAACAGCTTTTGAGCATAAAATACTACAATGGAAACACAAGATCAGATCTACGTAATCTTTCACTTAAAAACAATGAAATTGCAAGTTATTATCAAGGTATAGTTGACAATGGTAAAGTTCACTAAAGAACACTACCATAAGAATGTGCATTCAAAAGAAAAAGGTGTCACTTGGACAAAAGCGTCTTGTTTCTGACCTCTGTGAACTTTCATGTGTGTTTTAAGGTTTCCACTCTGGGTGAATCCTCTTCCACATATAAAGCACTTAAATGGTCTTTTTCCTGAGTGAATGACAAGGTGTCGCTTCAGAGCGGTGTTGTGAGAGAAAACTCTTCCACAGGTCGGACAGTCGTACGTCTTAGGTCTGCGTGGCCCCTGGTATTGTTTTGGCTCCACAGACGGCTTTTCTTGAGGCTGTTCATGGGAGCTTTGTTCATCCACAGGTTCTGGCCTTGGAGGAGTTTCTCCTAAAGAAAAAAAAGTATAAATTTGCCAAAGCAATGAGTCTGATGTGATATTTCTATTAATACGCCTACTTTCTATATCAAACTCCACATCACTGGTGGCTTCTGCCCAGGGGGCTAGAGATGAAAATTAGCTTTATCTAGTGCAATAACTGTAATATACATAGTCCCTGAAAAAACTACAAAATAAAATAAAAACAGAATTTGATATTATTCTCATTTCAGTCTAATTTACCTTCAGGTGCTGGACTGCAGTCCTGGCCCTGTGTTGCAGGTGTCTGTTCTTCATGCTGATTTACCTCTCCAGCCCTCTCGCTCAGGTGCATTTTCTTTGATGTGATATTATGTGGTTGATGTGAGTCGAGACGCAGCCCTGAGGGTGGTGGTGCAGAGGAAGTCCCAGAGGGCCAGGAGGGCTGCTCCGCTTGACAGCCCTCCTCAAAGTGCTCCTGATCCTGCAGATGTTTGGTACCATGCAGGTAAGCTGATTTACTGCACAACTTAGTGACAAAATAATAATAAGAATTACAAGATGGTCGTTTGCTTGAGATGCCAAGGTAACAAGAACGGCTGTGATTTGGCATCACTTACCGCCGTGCCCCTGAGGAGGGCACTGTAACTAATGCTCCCTCCTGCTGCACCACAGTAACCCTGGCCCTCTGCTGCTCTCCAATTACATGTATTAGGGTTTTGGTCCCACAGGCTGATCGCTGTATAATGACCAATGTTCCATGTGGATGCCTGAAAAACAGCACAGTGTTTCACATATATTAATTTATTTGTGACAGCCTACCACAATATCAACACTAAAGGTCTCATCCTGAGGAAATACAAAAGACTGTCTGGCCCAGAGGTATCAGCAAAACAGAGCACCTAGAAACTTAAAACACATGGGAAAGCCAAACAGTCCAAATAGTGTCAGGAAGGGTCAGGGTCGCTGTGGCTAACGTGAGATTGACAGCAAACACAGAGGTAGAGCTATATATATAAATATTGTTCAGTAATTTATTAGTCACAAATTACTTGCCAGTTTAAACATTTGCAGTGGAGCACTTTATTTTTGGTACCATTTAAAAATGAATTCAAGAAAGGCAGCAAGTTAATTTTAACAATTTATCTGACCTGGTTGTGGCTCTCTGCAGAATGATTTTCTTGGTTCCCGAGCTGATGATGAGGTCTGTCTTCTGTATCAACAAAATAATCATATTCATCATTTGATAGCCACTAGTTAAGATGAACAACAAGCAGTTAACATTTTAGCAATTAGCTTAAAGAGTGTGACTTTTGAAAAATTTCATCACTGTTACTACTGCAGCTGATGTAAAACTTACATACATTATCTCTAGTCAATATTAAAATACAGTCTGCACTTATCCTGATTTATATTGTAATTTGTTTTTTTTTTGTTTTTTTTTTTTAAATTCAAAAGCAAAATTTACATAACATTTGGTGGTTAGGAAGCTGCACACACAGGAAAGGAGGGTGACAATTGACAAAATGTCCTGAATCATCCTATTAAATCAAATCATCAAATCATCTGAACTATGTAAAAATTAAAATCCCCTCAACAAAGCATAAAAAATGAAGGAAAACTTTATTATATTTGGCTGCATATTACAGTGCTGGCTGCCCAGTTAGCTCAGTTGGTAGCGCATGAGACTCTCTCAGGGTCGTGGGTTTGAACCCCACTCCGGGTGGCACTGCCTCCCATGGGCCCACCACCTGTGGGAGGTGCCATAGGATTTCGGTGCATTGTGGACTGGGTGGCAGTCGCCCCTGGGCCTGGGCCCAGATAAGCGGCAGATGATGACATGACAATTATGAATTGAGGAAAATGCTTATCCAACTGGATCAGTACTGTAAAGTTTACACTTTTTTGTGTTACACAGTTTTGTTTCACGCTTTAACTAAACACACTTCATATTTCATCTGTTTAAAGGCAAAAGCTGTTTGTAAGAGCTGTTGTACATGGTCATGGACAGCCTGGTTACCCTACACAGGATCTGATTTAGAAAGGTAATTCAGTTAGTCAACACACCTACCAAGGTCAGGAGGCTCCCAGGTCAGGTCCTCTCCATCTGAACCAGGTAGAGAGCTTTGTGAGATCTTCCTGGGCCTGTTTTTCCAGGGACTCCCCAGCTGCCTGGGTCTGCCGAGCTGCCTGGTGGGTCCTATGGGTTTGGCATTGTGAGTTTTCTTGTGGTTGTTGAAGCCTTGCCTGTAGTAGAAACTCTTCCCACACTCGTCACAGTGGTACGGCTTCTCCCCTGTGTGAACTCTGAGGTGAACTTTGAGTTCTTCAGCCCTGGCATAACGTTTACCACAGATGGAGCAGAGATGGGGCCTCTCTCCAGAATGAGTCACATAGTGTGCTCTCAGAGTAGATTCCTGCTTGAACCCTTTTCCACATGTAATGCATAGGAATGGTTTCTCTCCTGTGTGATCTCGCCTGTGGTTCTCTAGTCCCTTTGAGGTTTGGAAACCTTTATCACACTGGGAACACTGGTAGGGCTTCAGACCCTCGTGACCAACTTCATGTTCTTTTAATTTCTGGATGTACATGAATCTCTTGCCACACTGTGTGCAACAAAATGGTTTCTTCCATTCATGGGCTTGCTTCAAATGTTCTTCTAATAGCTGTTTATCTGAAAATTGTGTCCAACACAACTGACAGAAGCAGATTTTCAGTGATGACTGAGCCTCTTCGGGGTGTGGGGAACTTTTCTCTGATGCTGTCGTGCTGATGAATTTCTCTGTTGGAAGAAAAAGAAAATTAAGCTAATACATCCTTAAATCTGCAATTATCAATGGTTCTATATTAACAATGGATCCAATTACCATGTGTCATGTGCACGTGGTTGCTTAAAGTGATGAACTCAGAGAGAGTTATCACCCCACTCTACAGTTACAGTACAGAGAAATTTGCCAAGGATAAAAAAAATGTCGAGCTCAGTGTTCTCACCTTTATGAACCTTCTGGTGTGTTTTGAGGTTTCCAAGCTGTGTGAAACCTCTTCCACACAAAGTGCACTTGTACGGTTTCTTCCCTGAGTGAATAACAAGGTGCCTTTTCAGTGAGGCACTTGTAGGGAAATGCTTTTCACATGTTGAACAAATATACATCTCTGGAACTCTGCGTTCTTCTTTACGTTCCACAGCCGCTGTAGGTCCCAGGTGGTATATCCTCCGGTGAACTAACAAGCTTCGGTTGGCTCTAAATGTCTGTCCACAGTCGCAGCACTTGTGAATAGGGTGTTTTCCATGTTTCTCTCTCAGATGTCGGTCCCTCGCGTACACGCTCTGGAAATCCTTACTGCACTCTGTGCAGCTGAAGAGCTCCTCAGCCTCAGTTTTCTTTCGACGTTTCCTGGATGTTGTGTTCACAGAATGGTTAGTTTCAGGTTTGCTTGGCGTGGCTGTGTGCGTGTCACCAGGTAATGTACCATCAGGAGCACTACCTGCATGTATAGAACAAGGAAACTGGTACTGTACATCCCTAAAATCAGCAACACAAAAACTGCCACTATTTAAGTCTGGAGCAAATTAGCAGCCAGTTTCAAATGACATTTTATTTTTGTCTTTTTCTTTACCTCTTGTATTAATATATTGCCTATTTTCATTTAGGAAAAAACTAACAAAAAAACATTCTCTCTTTACTCCTTGTGATATTTAGCCCTGCGTTCAATGTTAGTTTGATTTGCTGAGAATTCCACCTCTCTGGTTTCTGCCTTCATCCCAATGCAACAGAGAATATTTCTGATGCTCACAATAATGAGAAATTTAATTTTTTTTCAAATGCATAGAAATTAATTCCAGTGACAGCATCCATGTTAATCTGGATAATCCAAAGACTTCACTGTCAATAGCTTTCAATGGAACTACTTGCTTCCAAAGAGATGGTGCCTATGAACACGCATCAGAGCAAGATCTCTGATCTATCCCACATAACCAGCACGTCATCTTATGGTAAAAAAAAAAAAAAAAAACTGCTCCTGGGTTTTTCAAATACTTTTAATTATTATTTTAACAGATTTGTTAACAAAATCTTTTTTTTTTTTCCACAACTGAATCAACTTACCAGAAGAACTGCTCTCCAGATGTGATGTATCTGAGGCAATGGGAGCACTGGCAGTCTCCAGTCCATCCAAAGCTTCTGCAGTTTCCTTGGCTTCAGCTGACCATCCGTGTATGCCGACGTGTTTCTTTAGTCTGTTTTTGTGAGAGAATCTCTTGTCACACACTGGGCAGGTAAACAGTTTTTCTTTGGTGTGGATTAAAAGATGTCTCTTCAGTCTGTTCAGGAAATGAAAGCTTTTCCCACATTGTGTGCATTTGTGAGGTTCGGTTCCAGTGTGAGTCCTCTGGTGTCGCTGTAGCGCTCTGCTGTTTGGGAACTTCTCACCACACATATGACAGAAACAAGACTGCTCCACGCTTCTCTCCAACTGCTGATCATCAGTGTGATGCCAATCAGGAATGTATCCTACAATTCAACATGGTGACACTTAGATGTTCGAGAGAAATTACTATATATGAATGTAAAAAGAAAAACTATTTCCACTTACCTGAGTTTGCAGGATCCCATTCTAACTCTTTTCTCTCTGACTTGATCAAACCACCAACTGTCTCTTCTCCCTTTTGCACTTTCATCATGACACTGTTCTTTTTAGTGTGCGTTTGCATATGAAACTTGATCTGTCTCACCAGAGAAAAGTTCATTCCACACACAGGGCAGAAGAAAGGCTTCTTCTTAGTGTGGTTTCGTAGGTGAACAATTAGAGTGTTTTGAAAGGTAAACCGCTTCTGACAGTAGAAACATCTGCAAGGCTTGAATCCCCTGGGGTGTTTCTTGGTGTGCTGGCACAGATGACCTTGAGTTTTGAACTGTTTTTCACAAACCTGACAGAAATACTTCCCGTCTTTGTGGATCTCCTGTGCTTGTTCAGGTGTTTCTGCTCCAGTGGGACTGTCCTTGTCACCAGAACAAAGTGTAAATTGTGCTATAGACTTAACTACAACTTCAGAAGCTGCTTTATTCTCTTCATCCTCAGTTTTTATTGATAGGGAAACTATTTCACATTTGGTCTGATCTCCATGCAAAGGATTACAACCACAGTCACCTGCATTTAGGTGAGGATTGATGTCATATTTGGGTTGGTGTCCATCAACATCTGTGACATTACTTTTAGGGTTGTGATGTTCACGACTGGACTCGGGTAAATGATCAGATGTAGTTCCACACTGACATCTACAGGATGATTCCTAAACAAGAGATGGTAAAGTAAATTAAAATGCATACATTAATCTAGCACATTAAGAATCAAGCACCTAAATTCTAAAACAAATAAATAAAACAAAACAAAACAAATTCTGACAGTGATTATCTGTGGAAATTGGCGTTGCACTGATCAGATAGTGTGAAGGACATTCCACGTCGTCTACAGACGGCGTCCAAGAAAAAAAATCACTCCCAAAACTGCAAGACTAAAGTTTGCCAAAGAACATGAAAGAAGCCTGATGAATGTTGGCAAAACATGAACATTCCTTGGTCCAGTGAAACCAAAATAAATGTGTCTGGATCAGATGGGGTCCAGCATGTTTGGTGTGGGCCTGGCCAGGACTACCACAGTGACTGCAGAGTGCCAACCATTAAACACGTTTGTATACCCAATTACTGAATTAAAATATGACTCCCAGTCTCAAAAAGCTTGGCAGGAGAGCAATTTTCCAACAGGACAATAAACCCAAACATACTGCAAAAACCACACAAGAACTTTTAAAGAAGACAAAAGTGAAAACTATGACGTGGTCCAGCATGTCCCCTGACTTGAGCCCCATAGAAAACCTGTGGAGTATTTTAAAGAGGAAGGTAAAGCAACAAAACCCCCTCCAGCGAAGAGCAGCTGAAAAGAATCATCTGTGAAGAATGACAGAAGATCTCTGCACAGATCTGTGCAAGACTGGGATCACCAGTGCCCAGGAGGATCAAATCTGCCATCAAAGATAATCCCGAACATGCAAAATATAAAAATAAACAAATAAAAGAATGGAATCTCACCAATGAGGTGTTTACTGACTTTTATTAGTTGGTTTTTTAATACGAACTTTTCGTTATAGTTTATTTGATCAAACATGATATGTTGATCCTATGGAATCACATATTCCAGCAGTGTACCATGTTATAGCCAAATAATATACATTAAAATGGTGATTGTGATCGTGAAGCTGTCAGCATGAGCAATGTAAATATTTGTCACCTGCGATCTGAACATAAACAGTGCAGCATCACATCATATCTACAGTGTTTTAATTAAAATAATATCTCAGTGGCTTGTTTGTATGTATTTTAATGACATACCTGTGTTGAGCTGCAACAAAATCAGTGCACTAGCATTAACCAGACAAGCTGACAATGGTCGATTTTAAAGTCTCCTTTCTGCACAGACGCGCCTCTGCTGAGCTGCTCTCGAAGTAAACAAACCTAAGAAGTTAACATGCTGCTACTCTACAATACACACTTAGCCACTGGACAGCTGGCTAACGGCTTGTTAGCATGTTGCACTAACTCGACCCAACTCAAAATAATAAAACTCACCTCATTCATGGTGGATAAAAAAAATCACTTTAAATCGCGACCCGGAGTCGCAGCATCACGACAGTACATGTACCAAACAGGTCATTTATGTCTTTGTAACAGTTAGCGTGTAGCGCTAGTTAACTGGAGGTAAGCTAGGCTCAGAGTTCTTCTTCTCTGAATTTAATGCCGCTGATCACAAATCAACGTGTTTAAGTGCATACCGCCACCTACTGCACCGGAGCGTGTAACATCAGGGCTTTGTGTTTTTCAGGTTCCATTGAAAAATGTTTGGTTTTCCTACTTTTTTTTCTCCACCCATTCCAAAAAATCCATCATGTTCCTTATCATGTAAGATGTTAGTCTATGAATTACGTTAGCCATTTTTGGGAACATTCTAAACATCACATTCATTTGATATATACACTGCCATTTATTAAAGAGCTGATTTATATGCAGTATGTCCAAGCCTTAGTCTTGGGGTGAAAAAGCATTTCCTCTCCTCTGCATTTGCCTTTGAAAGCGTTCATCTTAATTGATATCTGTTTGCTGTGACTGTCTCCCTTTAAGATCAGAGTCCCACTCCTTCTGCTACAAATCCCTCACTGCATTTCTTATTAATAATTTGGCCTCAGCCTTTCCAAAAGGAACTCTCATTATTTCAACGTCCCTTAATTTCAACGCTCTTTTTGCAGTCTCATTTGTTTTCTCACTACCCCTCACATCGACAAACCACCTCTTATTGTTTCTTTTGAATTCAAACTATTAAGAGCTGCAACAGGGTCTGAACAAATGACAGCTCTCTCAGGTCTTACTAATAATCTCCACTGTAACCCTAAAATTATAGCAACAGTTTCTGCTGTAAATACCTTTGGACATGACTACATCAGACTCAGGTATGGACACTCCTGCTCTTACATCTTCACTCTCTTTGCTCCATCAGCAAATATTGGCATCTAGTTATAATAATTCCTCTTTACTCAATCTTGAATCAAATATCAAATGTTCCTTTGAGAGCCAATCAGATCAGACAGTCAGATCACAAAGTTTCTGTTCAGTATGTTGTGCTGCCTTATATATCAGCAATATCATGATCTATAAGCTGACCACAGTAAGCAAGTATACATGATTCTATTACAATATCAAATATAAAAAAAAACCAGACATGTTTATGAAAAATTTCTGTATTCCATCAACATGGATTTTAAAATAACAAGGATATTGTGCATAATGTTTTAACATTAAGTATTATTATTTGGCATGCAGGATACAAAGGCACTCAAATTGTACAGATGGGCTACTGGAGTTAACATAAAAACATGAGTACAAAACATGAATACAGGAAAGACAACACAGTAAGCTTCCAAATTATTCTTGGCAATCCACACCGACTCTGTAGCGCATATTTTCAGATACAGTAATTGTCTATGCTGTTGGTGGGAAGAATGGAGGGAAGAAGAACAGGGAAGAAGCGCATTTTACTGCAATATTTTCAAACACAGTTAAAGACAAAAAATGCATCATTAGAGCAACTGTTAAATGTCCAGCCGGGCCTGTTGCTTCGGTCTACCGAGCTGTCTGGTTGGCCCGATGCGTCTTCCAGCATGTGTGCGCTGATGCTGCCGCAGACCCTGGCGGTAAATGAAGCTCTTCCCACATTCTCCACACTCGTAGGGTCTCTCTCCAGTGTGAAGCCTGTGGTGCACCTTCAGTTCCTCGGCTCTAGAGTAGCCTTTCCCACAGACGCTACAAATAAAAGGTCTGTCTTTAATGTGGGTCTGATAATGTGCTGTCAGGTACGAGTTTATCCGAAACGTCTTCCCACAAATGGAACATGCGAACGGCCTTTCCTCAGAGTGCTGCATCTCATGAAGCTTGAGAGATGAAGCCGTGTGGAAACCTCTGCCGCACTGGGAGCAGAGGAAGGGTCTCTCCCCAGTATGGATGCGCTGGTGGATTTGTATGTAGCTTTCATTGATGAACTTCTTGCCACAGTCAGGACATGAGTAGGGCTTCTCCTTGATGTGGGTTTTCATGTGTTCTTCCAGTTTTTCTTTTTCATTGAACTGAATGCCACAGCGGCGGCAGAAGAGAAGCTGTGATGTGTTGTGCTCAACTGTGTCTGATTCAGCAGCTGTCTGTGTGTGCGAAGTAATGTGGTGTGCTTGTAAGGCAGACTGACTCTCACAGTCCTTTCCACATTCCATGCAACGGAGGGATGATCTGATCTTGGACTCCCCTGGCAGGGACTTCAAGTATTCAGACAGTTCTGATGCTAGGGGATTCACCTCATCCTCAAAGTCCACAACACCCTTACGACCTTCACAGAGATAAAGTAGAGATAAACCATATTTAAGTCTTTGTCGTCCACTGACCAACAGTCAATGCTAGCACACAGTCAACAAAAGTCAGAATCCAATAGTTACACTTTTATCACATTTCATAATCATCTTCATCTCTTTAACCAGGATCTCTGGACATTCAGAGCAGCAGCCTAGCCTGTCTGTGAAACTAAAACATTAGCTAAGGTTCACTCAGCACTGAAAGTGGAGACTAAGGGCTTCAACAGAATCAATTTATATATCTGATATCTGCACCATACCAGCAGTTTGTCTTTATTAATAAACAAGGACAGCTACATACCACTCACCACTAAATATAATCTTATAATTTGCATGTAATTAGGTGAATAATAACTAGAAAATTTTAAGTATCACAGTATAGTTGCTATTTTTAGCAACAGGACATTTGTCTTGTTTTATAGATACTCATGAATGTTCATGTGCTTTGAAGGTGACTTGGAGCAAAACACTGATAAAATACTGCACAGCCTTGGTCAAACACAGGTGCAATATCTTGATCGACCTGTTTTTCATCCACGTATTTTCCTAAAAATTCTCTTTTATTTATTCAACTAGTTAACTAGTTGTATGTCAAATATAGCATGCAGAAAAGTTTGAATGTACTCATTTGACTCCCTCCCACAAAATACTCACCAAAGTGGACTTTGTAGTGCGTTTTAAGATTGCCCTTCTGGTTGAAACCGCGACCACAGATGGAGCAGCAGTAAGGTTTCTCTCCTGTGTGGATCAGCTCGTGCCTCTCTAGTTTATAGGCATGAGGAAATTCTTTGCCACACACTGAGCAGTGGTACTCTACCTTCTCTTTGGGCCTCTTCAGGAGCTCAGGAGGTATTTCTACAGGTACATGAACCATCTTTCTGCCAGGGCGCTTCTTTCCTATGTGGTGGAAAAATAACATGAAATTACATGTTCAACACAGATATTGTGATCCTCAGCAAGATACAAACCTATTTATCGTCTTTATTGTTTTATGCTTTTGGCCTGTAACCCTCAATTTTCTCTTTGCACAATCAACAGTGTCAAAACCATTTTTCTTGCCTGTAGATGGTACACATCAGCGTGTCTAAAAAAAACAGGAGCTGCGGCTGTTTTTTCTGCTGATAGGTGGCACAAGTTGGACTGGAACAGCAGGTCTAGAACTGCTGCTGCTCTGAATTTGGATAAATATCAAAGATGCTGCATGTCTTTGTTCTGCTTTATTTAACAATAGACACACCCCCTGTCTGGGGTGTGTCTATTAACAGAAAGTACCTGGCAGGTGTGCATTAAAATCACAGTTCCTGTCAAGAGTGTATCAGCTGTTCTAAATCACTGCACCGGGTTTATTTGGCTGGCCGCTGCAGGCAGCTGTAGCAGCAACACTATTACCTACACTATGCCCTACACGGCCAGTTAACACACTGGTGAAACTGAGCTAACTATGGGGTAACATGGTAAAAGCCTGCTTAAAAAATTAAGGCAATTACACACAGCCACCTTTTCTTTGCCTGGAAAATGATCCCATAATGGTTATACACTCTTGTGAACATTTACTTGCTCTTACCAGAAGAAACACCTGTGTTTTCCTCTTCTCCTTCAGCTGATGGTTTGGTATCTTTCCTTCTTCTGTAAGGTCGCTTTGCTGTTAAAAGAAAAAGAGAAAGTCTAAAATATAAAACTGATGTTAAACTTATGAATATGGGTTGTGTATCAAGAACCACTTCAGAATTGGATTCAAAATTTTTAAGAGCAAAAGATTCAAATTTAACTAGATCAAAACCCAACCCTACTGAACCAGTTTTTTTCTTGCCTTACCAGCGACGCGGCGGACAGTTTTTGAGTTTAATTCTTCTGATTCCACTATGGTAGGAAAATTTCTCTTTCGTCGAGTACGCCTCGATACTACAAGAAAGAAAAAATATATAACAATGGAATGCAAAATTAACACTTCAGATGCATGAACATGCTTTCAATATCCATAAAAATAAGGAGGAACACTCACTTCCAGGCTCTTCCTCTAAATCTTCTCCAGACAACAGTGGAGTTTCTGAAATCTTTCTTCTGCCTCTTCTCTTTACTTTGTGACATAAATAAAACAGTAGAAAATATTTCAGTATGGAAAGCAACACACTAATGATGAATTCTGAATACCAGGTAAAAATAAAACAACGCACACAAATTTTAATATGAATCTTCTAAATCATCAGTGTGTATTACTTAAACCAACACTGTGAATGTGCATTACAATAAATTTCACTGTAGTCTCCAAATCAGCCCACTCACCAGCATTTGCAGGAACTTCCTTTTCTGCGTCAGAGACATCCAGTGATGCCACTGTTATTTCTGAAGCCTTTTTCTCTCTTCTGTGTCTCTTTCCTGATAACATAATGTGCAAAAGATACACTTAGAACTGAGACATAACTATTTTTTACAACCTGAAGAGTTTCCATTTATTATTCTTTTGATTTCCGTTTACCACGGTACAAGGGCGAAACAGTTGTCATCTTTACTACTCTCTCTTTTTCCTCCCCTTCTTCCCTTTCTTCATCTTCTCCCACAGACACAACTTCCATGATGAGTGTTGGACTACTGCTGTCTCTCTGGTTTTGGCCTTGTAGCTGAGACTCGGACAGGCCGACACCCTGTGATCATAATCATTAAAAACCATCAGAAATATACCCCCAAATGCCCTCCCTGGGTTAACAGTACTTTAGCCTGCAAACAGACAAACTATTCTGTGGTGCTCTGCTGCAGTTTCAACTGTAACTGATAACAGTTAATCAGTAATCTTGTCTGTTTATCTACCCCGCACTGACTGAAGACTCTGAAGTCTTGGTTCATAAGTGTGTTTTCATACTGAACTTTTAAGATAAAATCCACCATAGAGCAGAAGTTACACTGTGCTCTTCCAAACATTTTGGTCAGTAAAGTCAGTCAGATTCGGACAGCTGCTCTCCTTCATCCCTAAACAAAGTGCTAACATTAGCAAGCACCCGCTTCATAGACCTCAGGCAAAAAGAAAAATTTGGGAGGGTTCTGGGGATATCTTATGACTCAGTTACCAAGTGGACCCTAACTTTGGTGTGTATTAAATCTTGTCCCGCACAACTCATTGTTTCCCAATACATTTTCATCTTCATCTAGTCGTTTCTAGCTGGCCCTTTGTCAAAATGGAAAAGCTATATCGCAAAATTCCATTGTTTTGGGGTTTTGCAGGACATAGACTCAACTCTATGATCATTCTGGAGGATGTTTATGTGGTGTTGAATTGTATTATATGTAATATGCAATAGCATGTTAAGCTATGTATGAAATCACAGGTTTCCAGAGACGTGCGGGGGCCAGCCCGTATCTGTCCCTTAGCATTGTAAAATTGATAAATTATGTCTTAAGATAAATTACCTTGCTAGGCTGAGGACTTTCTGTGCAATCCGAGCCTCGGTCAGGACTCTCTCCTGTAAAAATCAAGATAGTTTGCTCAGGTTCAAATCTACCTGACAGGCTTCATTCTAGATGAAGATGAAGTCAATGAAGATCCTGAAGAAGAAGTGTGAATATGAATATACTGATGACAGAAAACAAAAGAGCTAAGACTCAACAATACAATACAGTTTTAATTAAATTAGAGATCTTGTTTTAGAAACACTTGAATGTGTTTGCCAATTCCCAGAATGCCCCTTTTTTTCAACTGCTACTGAAAATATTCTTGACCAAACAAACTTCAAAACGCCCATGGGAAACTGAAAGCAGAGTGGTCCCTTGAGTAAATAAATAAATCTGTAGGGCTTGGAGAAGTTAGGGCTATCGATAAACACGCTGTTATGAACAACCTACTGGCATCCCACTCGACCACTTCTCCATCAGAGTTGATTAAACCTCCAATTTCTTCATCTTGTTCCTCTTCTTCCTCCTCCTCCTCCTCCCCCGCATGCAATCTAACAGTCAAATGAAGCGTTTGGTCCTCTAAGTGTGCAGATGCCATCTTGAGTCCGTGTGACATCAGAGGCTTATGTTCAGGAGAATCCTAAATACAGAACACAGTGCGAGAAAGTCTTCATTTTCATCATGTTTTTGGTGACTTTCCTCACTAAGATGATCTGACGGGAAGAAGTAACACCAGATTTTGACATTTCTCTAATTTGGTTGGAGTGAACAGTGGGGAAAAAAAGTGAAAAACAGTGAATGAACCCCATGCGAGAACATATTTCATGTTCCTGAATCTCTCTTATGTTTTTCTGGGAAGTTTGCTTGTGCAAGTGTTTCAAGTCAGATTCATCAAACTCTTAACTTCTCAAACTTGTCAAAAATCTTTCGCTTCAGCCTGACAAATGCCGCCGTTCATCATGAGGTGCATAATTGTGAGATTTGACCATAATAACCATAATCAGCGGCCCTAAAATTGCCATGTGAGGCTGCCCTCTTCAGCTCTGTTTGTGGGAATGATTCATTCACAAAAATGCAACTGAAGAATAGAAGAAGATTTTCACAATGCAGAGCGTCTAGTCCTGTAGATGAAAAACACATTATGTGAAAATTTTCGCAGCTGCAAATTTGAATGCTGTCCAAAACTATGTTTTAGGATACTGCAAAGTGTTATCTGCTTTTACACAACCAGTGAAGGATTGGATCCAGAACGTTGACGACACTGATTTCTATCTGGGAATTATATCTGTGTACTTTGTCTTAGGACTGTACTGTACTGATGTTAGATTTAAAAAATAAATGCAAGTCATTTACAAAAAAAAAAACATTTTACAGCTTTCAATCGATATAAAGAGAGAATGGTTAAGGGTACATGAAGTTAAATGCTAAAAAATGCTTTAATTAACTATTCTGAGGTGCAGTCAAGGGGGATGTGACAGTCACTGAGATACTAGACAAGAGAATAATATATACAGTAGCCTACAGCAAGTGATGTTGCACTGTGGGGTACATCAGAGGATAATACTAGACACAGAGGCAGCTTTCAGAGTACCTAATAACTACTTTCTGTGCATAGCTCCTATGGCAGGTCTGTCTAAATGTCATTCATACCTAAGAGACATTTCTAAGCACGAGAACACTGATGAATTCCAAGTCATCTTAAATCACTCGTACATGCCACTTAAGGACTGATCTGTTTATATGAGTAGTCCTTGCATGAGGCCCATTGTGACATTACTAAAATGCATTTGCAAACAAAATATAAACAAGAAACTAAAGAGTAACTAAATGTAAATCCTTTAGCTGACCACTTGAAACTACTAGAGATAACTACAAAAACAAGTAAGAGAAAGAAGACTTTTCTTTGTAAATAAATAATGTTTGCTTAATGTTATTTCATGTATTTCTACATAAAGAATTTCTACGTACTGTTTGGCAAGGTGCTGATCTTTTGGTCTCATGTAGTTCTGCTTCTGTTGGCAAAGATGTGCTTTGTTTTAAGTCAAGGCTCTGGTCTGGAGCATAACACCCATCCTCAGCATGTGTTCGCTGATGGGAATTCATGTTCCCTTTGTGACCAGGGGTCGGCTCACTTTCAGGGCAGGAGAAAGATTTCTCTCCTGTGTTATTGCACTGATCCACAGTCACATTTCCTGGTGTCTTCCCACAAACACAGGAAATCTTAGGTTTCTCATCACAGTCAATGAGCATGTGTCTCTGGTGTCCTTCTCTGGCAGAGCAACTCTGGCCATAGAAAATGGGGCCATCGGACTCCAAACATTTCTCCACCGAATTAACAATCTGTTGTCTCTTTACTCCATACGAAGTGGAGCTCTCTTTCCCACATGCTTTGAGGTGGGGATGACAAGTGTGTTCAGAAGTATCCTCTTTTTCTCCCTCTGAGCTGAAGCCCTCATCTGTATTGAACATCACAAGGCAAAACCAAAAAAATATGATAAATCACAGCAGAGAAACTGTGTGTATGTCATCTAGAAAGGTGATGCTGATATTTAAGAGTTTCCACTCACGATTTTCACTCACAGTCCAGCCGTCCTCTTCCTCTTTGATGATTACTCGAATCTCTGATGTCTCACAATTATAGTCGGGACTTGCTGGTGCTTTTTTTTGATCATGATGTGGCAAATTCTGGTCATCATAATTTTCACTTAGACTCAGAGACAATGGATCTTGGAGTTCAGGATCCTATTAAGACACATCAGACACACTTCTCAGTAATCAGTGTCCACAAGGCATACAGTAGCAAACCTCAGAAACCTTTAAATTGTCCTGTAGTCTCACACTGAATGTCTACTTTAACAGCATAGCATAACACTATAGCACTACTAAGCCGGCAATGCACTGAGACAGCCAAAAAAAGTGACATGACAACAGATAAAAGCTGAAATGACATTCACTGTGATGGATTATTTAATGCATTCACATTTCAAATCACTGCAAGTTGATTTTCTGGTTGACCTGTGTACGGCTCATACAGATCGATCAAAAGTCTGCGTGATTGTCAGTGATAATAAACTTGTAATGATAATTACAAGTAATAATTACACCCTCAGTTACCAGTTTATTTAGTAACCCTGGTTCAAACTAGTTCAACATTCCTGCCATAAATCCTTCCTTCCTGAATGTTATAATGCTGCAGGCTTAGGCTCCTTCTCAGCCCCTGCGTTCCTCCAAGGAACGTTGTCTGGCATTGCCATCCCTGCACATAAGTCAATCACAGTCCAGACTGTTCTCATTTGTGGTTCCCTGATGGTGGAACGAGCTACCACATGTTATCAGAGCAGGGACGTCCCTCTACATCCTCAAGAATCTCTTCCGAGAGCACCTCCTCTCCTTACACAGCTAACTAGCACTTACTGTGCACTTTATTATCTGATCTCCTTGCACTTTGTGTTATTGAATACATTTAGTACTTAGTACTTACTTCAAGGTCTCCACCTGTACTGAAGCTTTAGTGTTGTCCCTCAATTGTGAGTCACTTTGGACAAAAGCGTCTGCCAAATGAGTAAATGTAAAATGTATAATGTTCAGTTTTTGTTCAAAATGGTGTACTGGAGAGTCATTAGTGAGGACAACAGTAAATAATAAAAATAAAGAAAATAAACTGCCTACTGAGAATTTATTAGAGAATCGGTTTCTTGAAGTGATCAGACACAGTGACAAATTCACGTAGGAACTGGCAGTAATGTGCACCCTTCAAATGAATGATTTAGTCATATGGTGACACCAAACTCGAATGCATGACAGCAATAATGTGAGAGTGCGCCGCACGCTTCAATAAACTTACCTGTTTTGTTACACTAGCTATCATAACGTTATGACACTTTGCGCTAACATTATGTCTGATATCTTCTTGACAACCATAACACTTTGAAATAAAACAAATACTTCGTCGACAGTCGGGAGTAGAGAATAAATCATTTCAAGTTGCATATGTCGCTGAATGCAGCGCTAGTTAGTTAATAACAAACGCCACCAGCTAACGAGCTAGCTTTTAGCTATTCTCACAATTTCATTTAGAGCTTTTGCGACATGTAGGAGCAAAGGGGGGGGATAACAAACATTTAAACCAATGGACCCACACCTAACAGGGTACTTCTTGTTTATCTGGGGGTAAATGAACTGGATGTACCTAACTGCAACAGTTAAGCTACATCCAAAATCCCAGCCAACGACAGCCAGCTGTACAGTGTAATAATAGCCCGAATAGCAGCTACGTTACCTCGAACATAGTGCGATGTGGCCGCCGGGTTTGAAGGATGTCATAAGCAAATGAGGATGGACAGTAAATGAAGCTAAGTTGTAGCGTAATTGTGGATGGACCAGCTGTCCTGAACTACACCTACTGTCTATGTTAGCTAAACTGTGTTACGCCACCACTTCTTCTTCGTCTGTTTTTTTTTTCCTTTTCTTTTTCCAGCGGCGATGGCAGGTCACCAGCTGGAGGGCGCATACCGCCCCCTGCTGGACAGCAAGGGGTAACTACTGTAAGTGGTGGGTAGTCATTTTATCACATACCAGAAGCCACCTACACTTAAGGAGTATTTTATTAGAAACACCTGTGCACCTGCTCATCCATGCACTTATCCATTGAGCGAATCATGCGCCAGTGGCAGTGCGATGTTTAAATTCATGGATATACAGGCCAGGAGCATCAGTTAATATTCAGTGATGACTGTGGCATGATTGTTGGCACCAGATGGGCTGCTTTTATTTTCTGAAACTGCTGATATCCCGTCTCTAGAGTTTTCTGAGAGTGGTGCCAAAAAACATCCAGTGAGCGGCAGTTCTGACAGAAACTCCTTGTTCATGAGAAAGACAAGATGACTTTGTCTTTCTCATCTTCTAATGAGAAAGACAAATGGCTATGTCCAGCGCATGGTAATGCACCATGTCACACAGCAAAAGTAATCTCAAACAGCTATCATGAACATGACAGTGAGTTCAGTGTATTTCAGTGGCCTCGCCAGTTACCAGATCTGAATCCAGTATCAGTTTTTTTTTGTCAACAGTAGTGTTTTGAGTTATGCAGCTGATTAACCTTAAGTCACCACATACCACTAAGATCAGTAATACTGTATTGTAATATTATTCATTTTACACTACATTCATCTGATAAATCTAGTTACAATTTAGTTTGCAGACGCAGATTATTAACATTTAATCAACTAATAAATGCAGTAAATTGTAGTAATTACAATTAGCCAAACTCTTACCAGCTGCAACATTAGCAATACTTACACATTAATGCATGAATACTTGTAACATAATATATATTATTCTGAAATGGGCCTTCCAGACTTATATGCTTTGGTACTTTCAGTGTATTTTCATACTGATACTTATACACTGTAGTATTTAGTGTTACTTTTACTTAAGCAAAAGATCTGAGTACTTCTTTCACCACTGGTTGACTGGGGACAGTTTGAGAATCAGAATCAGCCTTATTGGCTTACAAAGAATTTGTCTCCAGTTTCTAGAGACCCTACTTACACACAGTACTCGGTATCAATAACCAATAAAATAGTTAAGTTAAACAAGTGTGTGTGTGTGAGAGAGTGAAAACATGTGTATACATGTATCATGTATAGGGTTTTTTTGTTGTTGTTGTTTAAAGTTATTCTTTATTGAGTTTTAACAGCTCATACAAAGTAGATATGTGCATACACCTTCCAACACGTACATGCTGCATTTGTAGATGGTGTTTTACAATGTTTTAGCCAAATTCAATTAAAATGTTGGGCACATAGAGACATGGTGGAAACAATTTTAGGCTCAAACAACACAGTCATAGTAAACAGAGCAGATGATTTTACACAATCAATATACAGACAAATAATGTGTTTAAAAAAAAGACCCATACATGTAGAAACTAAAATGGACACACCATATAAAAGCCAACCAGTTCCAGAAGTTCCAAACAATTACTATCATCGTGGACATCGAGAACTCAATGCTTTATACAGACCCATACTTCAGTAAAGAATCAAGGGCAGGACTTGGTCTGAACTTTGAACTGAAACAGCTTTTAAACGCCACATGGCTGAAATCAGCTGTGCCTCAGGCTTTGACTGCATCACCGAGGGCGACAGGGGACGAAATCTCCCTCTGTCCCCTTGTACTCCAGGTGACAGGAGGCTCACACGAATTTTTTTGGACAGGTGAGTCTGTGGCCGTTATCAGGTGACACACTGACGTACGCCTGTGTGTCTGTGAGTGGGGTTTTCCTTAGCAGCGCGCAGCCATGGCTACAGCTACTCGAGCAGAAACGTTTACCTTCTCCATGGTCGGTTTAATTTGAGTTTAACCAACAATAAGAAGCCGTGAGCTAGTTAACCAGAGAGCAATGTCATCCTCCAGCTGGTCAACTGTCAACGGACATTCCTGAGGCAAGGTAAGACTGCTATTAAACGTCGTTAACTCGCGGTTATTAACTTAGCACTCACTGTTAGCTAGCATGTAGTCGCTGAAAACTAGCATTATTAGTCTAGCGATTGTACATTTTGTTGTCTGTAATGCCGCAAGCTGTTCTTTCACTATGCTTTACAGAAGAGTAGTAACGTTAAATGTTAGGTGTTGTCGTCGACCTAGCTTGTAGCTCTCGCCTAGCTAGCCAGTTACGGCTAACATCCAGATCAGGATGTGATGAGTTAGCGTTACCTGCTGTCAAAGTATAAAACATGTCGGTGTCCAAAATAACGCTAATTATGGTTTGATGTTGACCGGCTGCTGTCCGGTGTGTATGTTGTGTACACTAGCTTTTAATTTAATGCTACCATGACACGCCTTCGTGCATACAAAACACCACAGCTAAACTTACTGAAAATAAAATGCAGTTTGGTGCCAAGATTATTCATCTATCTGTATCCCCTTGTGATGAAGTCAACTATTAGGTAGATCTTAAACGTGCTGTGTGTGTGTGTGTGTGTGTGTGTGTGTGTGTGTGTGTGTGCAAGACAGCGTAAACATCACTCAGAACTTGAAGTGATCTGCAGGAAGAGTCGGTGAAAGTTATTAAATCAAGAGTAGAAAGACTCTTAAGCTTATTAAAGCTAATCTTAAAGTTTCTATCACTAATGCCATTTGGTCCTTCCTTCGTAACCTCCTTTCTCCTCTTTTTCAGTTTTGAATATGTTCCACCAGATGGAGTGGGATTCATCAGATGCCATTCTGGGAGCGTCAATGGATGACTCCCCTCAATTACCTGATTCTTCTCAGTTGAAGTCCTCAACCACCAACAACATTTCAGAGCATGAATTCTCGTGTCACTGTTGCTACGACATCTTGGTGAACCCCACCACTTTGACCTGTGGCCATAACTTCTGCCGCCACTGTCTGGCTCTGTGGTGGGAGTCCTCACACAAGAACGAGTGCCCAGAGTGCAGAGAGAAGTGGGAAGGCTTTCCTAAAATCAACATACTGCTGAGGTATGATTTTCACATCATACTGTCATACTGACAGCATCTGAGAAAATGTGTGCGTGTATGACACAGGTGTGATTCAAACACAGCTCCAGTTGAAGCAAGGGCTGATTATCATTTGAAATTTCTTTTTTGCCTTTCTTTGAAGAAAATAGCCCTGCTCTTCTAGAGAATACTTTGACAAAATGGACTTCTTTATTACATACCCTTGCTGTCCAGTGTTTCTGTTTTCTGCTTTAAGGCTTATCCTGATTTTAATCACATTCAGAACCTGGTTATCCAGTTCCCTGTGTACAAAATTCACATAAGTCCTCATTTATGACTTATCTGCAGTGGTGCAGTCTTTGACTTCTCTAGAATTTGGATCCTAGCTAGCTGGACACTTTGGGAGTACCACTATGGGGCTTTTAGCTTCTTTAAATCTTGATGACAGTGCGGTGTGTGCTCCACTTTACCAGTGCCAGACTCTCTGTTTTGTTTCAGCATGTGGACCAACATTAAATTGTTGTTGCCTAAATATAGTTGTCTGTTTGTTTAGTGCAGCAATGTTTCACTTTCACACTCTTCTAGAAAAACTAGTTTTGTAAACAAAAGTGACATGAAATATCTTTTGTCCATTGGTGAGGAATTTAGTGGGTAAAAGGAAGAAAAATAAAAAAAAAACATGAAGCCACGTAGTGCTGTCACCCAGGTACAGTAGTTGTAGTTTGGTATCAGAAATTACCACTCACTACTACTACTACTTCAATCAGTGAAGCACAAACATATATTTCTTTTCAGATTGATTTCTGTTTTGCGTTAAGATGAAACAGCTGCTGCCATTAGACACATAAAATAGGAAGTGGTGAAATATGGCCATAATCTGTTGTAAACCTGTTTACCAGGACTATATATATGTAAAACTAAAACACCTTCATCAGTATGACAACTGAGGAGTTGGAAATGGCTTTGCACACTGTTACTGAAATCCGCTTATCACCACACAGTGAATGTGTAGTGTGCACAGAGTCTAAGTCTGAAAGTGAAAGAGTTGATTAGGGTGTTGTAATCAAGTCTGTAAGTTGTACCAAGAAGGGAAATTTCATTAAACTGTTTCACAGCACAAAGGAGACTCCTCTGGCTGAAAGTTGACAGACACAGGCAGGTCAAATTCAACACATGAATTACTACTGTGTCTACATGCCGGCATGACATTGTGACGTAACATGCATTTACATGTAGTGGTACAAAGTGTGAAGGAGAAGCTTGATCAGAACTACCACAAACTGTAGAAGCACCAGTTTCACTTGGTGTCATCCACTAATTTCATGTCTTTACATGCTCCTCTTCTTCTCAGGGATGCAACTGACAAGCTGTTCAGTGACGTTGTTCAGCGGAGGAGAGCAGAGATCCAGGCAAACCCCAAAATCTCCCGGAGCTTGCTGGCCTTCCAGAGGTAGTACGGTATAATAGATGATGCATATCATTTTGGTTTAAAGCTTTGGAGTGTCAGTGTACACTGGAGGAGAACTCCATTGGTTTGGTATTGCACTTCTGTAAGTTGTCAGGGGCCTGTTTTCATTAAATATCTACATGTTTTTAGATATGGGGACAACTTGGGCAGATCCAGGACAAACCAGCACAAAGGAGCAGGCTTCTTCTTCTCTGGCGTCCTAACTGCCCTCACGTGTGTGGCTGTAAGTATCCAGCAGCAGTAAAAACCACATCAGATTATCTTTGACAATAAAATGATGTCCTCAGTATTGATGCTGTGGTCCCTGGCTACCATTCTGTCGTATCTATCAGGTCCCCTTGACAGAGCCTTAGCATTACCATGACAGCCTGGTTTCATGTTGCCCTTTTAATGGGGCAATTGTGAACAAGTGTTATCAGTGCTCAAAAAAGAACACCTAGAGACTAACTTATCCTCACTTTAACATCGTCTTCTAGTTTTCTTATTTTTTTAAGTGAATGGTGATATTAGTTTTGGTTTTCCTTCCTTGCTCCGGTTCAATATTATATATACTGCTCACATAGTGTATATTGTTATTTTGTTTATAGTATTTATTTCTCCTGGTAAATCTTACCTTGAGTCTTTATATTTTTGATTTTTTTTTGTAAATCCTGGGTGAATCTGTCTCTTTGCTGCTGTGACGGATGCAATTTCCCCATTGTGGGACTAATGAAGGTGTATCTTATCTTATCTCTTGACAGTGTTTGGCACAGAAACCTACCTTTTCTGTAACACTCCTTGAAAATTGTTGTAGATCAAAGTGCCATAAATACCTACAACATTAAACAAATTCAATTTTGAGCAACATGATCAGTGAATGATTAGTTAAGTGAGTTTGCATTATTGGATTTGTATATCAGGGTTTGAGTTTTTACTGAAACTCATTATCAGTATACAGTGTTCGCCAAGCAATTTGTAAAACATAATGTCTCGCTAGAGTCTTTTTTTTTTTTTTTTTCTGTGCCCAGTCTTTTACACACTGATATTGCCACATGGGCCTTTGGAGGAAATTATTGTAAACCTGAACCATTGAGTCACTCAGTTATGCTGCTCTTAGTCTGTTTATTCTGATTATAGCATTTAAATAATTTGATGTTTTCGTTCAGCGACTGTATTTTTAGGTTCTTGTATATTTTAACCAAAGGGATTTTAACAACAGTAGTATATAATATTCAAAGATTACCACAGTAGTGGATGAAGGGGTTGGTTGTTCATATCATGTAGACAGTACATGTTTATTTTGTCCATGTGGCACTGGGGAGCAACGTCACTGTGTGTCTTGCTACGTGGCAGTAAATTTGTGTTTGTGTGTATAGCTAGGAGCATGTAAACAGATTAGAGCATGGACCTGTTTTTGACCCCAGTTCATGGATGAACATCATTATTGAATCAGGCTGTTTTAGGAAAACTGAAAAGAGGCCTGAGCCTGTGTGAAAAACATCTGTTGTTTCAGGTGCTTTGGACTTTGTGTTTCTTGGCTCGCATTGAGATGCATGCAGTTTTATTTTTCAGTAACAGATGAATGATGATTTCTCAAAAAAATTCATTATCATGGGAAATGCTCGGACAAGAGCCTTCAGGATGAAAGTACAGCACCGCAGTAGTTGCACGGCAGTAGGCTTGCACGATTAATCGTATTTTCATCGTCATCGCGATGTGAACGTGCGTGATAAACACATCGCAAAAGCTGGTCTGAAATGCGATAAGTTTTGTTTACATGTGCCATGCTTTCACACTCATGCTGACATTTGGCCAATCGGATGCAGCCCTGGACACATGGGCCATGCATCCACTGGGTCAGGCTGCAGTGTTTTGGCCACAGGCTGCATCTTGCTATCGGTAAGTGTATTTAGTGTACGTGAAATTAATATCAGAGCAGTGTTTCCGCTACCATTATATTAGGGGGTCGGCCACCCCAAGAAGATAAATTTAATTTTATTTCATTTTCTTTTCTATATAGCGCCATAAGAGAAGTCATTTAAAGTGACCTTTCCCATAGAACAGCTCTACACCTCGTTCTTTTATTTCTTAACAAACTAAACAGCCTTATTTATTATTTACAGGGCAGCTTGTCATTTCTGGTCGCGCGTTCACAATTCACTGCTGCTCTTTGCGACCCGATGCGCATACACACACAGACACGTGTGTGCACATACATTGATATTGATTGATTGATTATTGATTTTGAGCTCATCCCTCAAATTTAAATATTAATAATTATTACATATTATCTGTCCCGTAACCCATAATAACAATCCATGAATTATGACTTAATAATCACTGTAGCTGCAAGTTAACTACAACGATTATTAAGTTTTAAGAACTTAAATATTTTCTTATGCAGGCCTACACGGCAGCCTTACAGAACGTGGCCTATTTTAAGCATTAAATGCTCATAAGATTGCAAATAAATGAGTGTTGATTGAAGTTTAGTGTCCTCTGGTGGCAATGGGTGATTGCAAGACACAGCAGCTGGATGCAGGCTAATATGCCACGGTGTGTAGCACTGGTCTGGCCTATGAGGAGTTCCAGCCACCATGCAAACCTTTTAAACCCCTGCTCTTAACCATCATCAGCTTTGTGAATGAAATCTTTGCTTTGCATCTAAACATGTAAAACATCCTTGAGTGGTATAAGGAGGGTAGATGAGGGGTCACTGTGCCTTGTTTGTTAATGTCTGTGTTTCCAGGTGATGGTGATGGTGTATCACTGGAGTAGTGGTGTGGTGGAGCAGCATGACCTGCTGATCAGTAAACCAGTGTCTCACTGGACACCAGAGGAAGTGGTGTCCTGGCTGGAACATTTGGGGCCCTGGGCTCAGCTTTACAGAGAATCCTTCCAACAGGAAAACGTCAATGGAAGGTAGAAACATAAAATCTTCTTTCTTTTGTTTGTTTGTTTTTCACCTCAAAAAATAAAAACTGAATTGAACCATATTTATCAACCTTTGTGTCATCTTTAAACTACGGTACTTTCATTAATTTTTTTTAGCAAAACATTTTCAGATTTTTCAGTGTGAGGATTTGCTGTTTTTCTGCTTTATATCATGTTAATATATGTTAATTGTTTGTTAGATTAAATTTCTGATGGACATGTTACACTATTTTCAAACATTATATTAATAAAAACTTCAATTATCAAATGCTAATTGATCAATAATGAAATTAACCACTAGTTGCAGCTCTTTTTTATATAGGTTCAGATACAGAGTATAACATGGAAGCTGATGTGTGGTCTTTACGTTCACACCATGTGGTATTGATTTCAGGCTACTGTTGATGCTGGGGGATGAGGAGTTGTTAAAGCCTCCTTACAGCATAGAGAATCAGGCTCACCGACGGGCTGTTCTGGCTGAACTGGACAGAGTTAAAGCCCTGGGGGTCAAACCTCCGCAGAACCTCTGGGAATACAAAGTAAGTGCTCTGACGACTATTCCACAAAATGCTTAGGTTTGCAGATTTTCTGACATTCTGATATCCAGTACTTTTTTGCACCTTTAGATGGGTTTAGGCTGCAAGTTTGCTTTTAGTGTTGTGTACCATAGTCCCTTCATTGAAGAAAATGTTCCATGGTTAAACATTGTCAGTGTGTTATATTTTTTACTTTTTTTTTTTATTCAAACAACTGTCCTCTTTACTCTGTATACTTGTGTTTCTGTCTCTTTCTGCCAGGCGGCTAATGCTGGGAAGTCCTTGTTTTTGCTGTACGCACTGAAGCGCTCCCCTCGTCTCACACTCTTCTATTTGTATTTATTCGACTACTCTGAGACCTTCCTGCCCTTCCTGCACACCTGCTGTCCGGCCATCACACACGTCGACCAGTCAGTGGAGAGCAGCTTCCTCAGCACACAGGTAACATTGTTTGGTTGAAAAACCAAACAAAAACTTACCGCAAACATAATATCATTAAAAGATTTGGGCAGTTCTTCAAGAGATAATTCTGCCTAAAACTGGCATTGTGTTGATCTGATTGTAAATAAACCTACTGAGTTTGCAGATTTTTTTTAAGACAATTTTACTGTAAAGAAAAAAAACATTGTCCTACATTAATACCTGTTGTAATGGTTTAAACACATTTTTGAGGTGTTATCTCTTGTTTTCTGTGCTGTTCTTGTGTTTGTTTGTCAGGTGGAGCCCAGCTGGCGACAGTGGGCAGAGTTTCTTGTGAAGTACCTCCTGCTTCCATACCAGCTAATAGCAGAGTTTGCTTGGGACTGGTTGGCTGTCCACTACTGGACATCTCGCTTCATTATTGTCAACGCCATGCTGCTGTCTGTGCTGGAAGGCTGCGCCCTGTGGAGACTCTGGACAGGAGCCAGGATCAGGTACAAAGAGTAGGAAGGCTGGGTGTTCTTTCTTTCTGTTCCTGTTTTTTCTTGATGACACAGGCACGCACGCAGTAGTATAAAGGCCTGTTCTGCTACAGGGATTTAACAACTTTTAACCTGGAGCTTCCTTTTACCTGAAGTCTTAAGAACCTGCAAGGCCTCAGTGTCGGGTTCTACCTTGAATTACCACTGTGTTTTACAGTCTGGGATGTATCAGATATACATAACTGAAAACAGGAATGCTCCAGTCCAATGTATTAGTGCTGACACTGACCTTATTAAGTGGAATGAGTATTGGCTATCAATCGACCAGTTCCCATTAAATATAATCATTCAGTGTTTCAGCTATCAGTTATATTCACTGAGTAACACTGAACTGAAACATAAATATTTGTTTGTTTACAAAGAAATTCCACAGGGCAGTTTTAAATAATCAGTTGTAAAGTTTCCATAGTGAAAATAGTGAGCACACTAACGTGTATCCTCTTTCTGTAGGACTCTGCCGCGCAAGATGTGGAACCACTTGTGGAAGATGTTATCTCAGGGGTTTGCTTTTGCCCTCCTGTGGCCTTTTGTTCCTCAGTTTGTGTGCAACTGCTTCTTCTACTGGGCTCTCTACTTCAGTCCCATCATTAATATAGACCTGGTAGTGCAGCAGCTAATGCACCCAGAAACACAGGCACTGTAACAAAGCGCATGTTGTCAGTGCCCAATTAATGCCATACAGTTCACAGCAAATAAAGTAAATAGCCAGAAGTCCAGTTGCTGAAGAAAAGTGTTTATTTTCAGCATTAAACTCACTTGAGACTGGCTTTGTTTGCTGAGGGAAAGGAAGTTTTCTCACTTCCTGTCTTGTCTCTCTGCTGGATGTTTGCCATGTGGAATAAGAGAGGCTGCGAGTTATTGTAGGAGAAGTAAAACCAACAAGATAAGAAGCAGTGAAATATCTGTGATCTTACTGATTCAGAGAGGTTACTGCAGTGATCTCTCTTTGTGTGCGCAATGCATTCACAAACCACATTGCCTAAATGGTCCAGAGGGCAGTTATGCAAATAATGTCATGTTCAAACATTTGGTGGCATGAAGACTGGCTTCATGAGGAGTTTCCTGACAGTTGGTATCTCTGTAGCACCGGGATCACCATAGTCCAGTAAAAGATGAGCTTCTCTTTTTTTATGCATATACAGAGCTGACAGTGGAACAGAATAAGAATAAAGTCATTTTTCTTTAACTCCCATTTTCAAATGTCTTTTTGGCTTGTAATCCACAATCACTAAAATGAAGAACTGTTGATTTAGAAGTATCAGTTTGAATGAAGCAGTATTACAAGTGTATATAAATCCTTATTCTATATAAACTTCAGTGCACTCTTTGGGTCTTCATTATGTCTCTGGCTGTGACAATGATCTCAATGCTACAGAGCTGTCTGAAAATTCATTCTACAAGGTTTGGTGACATGATTGTGAAATCTGTCAAGTGAGATGCAGGGGTTCATAGTTCTGCAGCCTTTTAGGAACCTCAAGCTTTACCATTGATTCAAGGGGAAAAAAAGAAATGCAGTCATGGTGAACAAGTCTTCAACACTGAAGTTTGTTCCAGCAGTTTCAGTCGTTCCTTTCACATGATTTGTTGCACTTAGATTTGAAATAAAACTTTTGTTCTCAAAATTTTCTGAGATGCTGAAACTGCTCTTTTCAAATTTTTATGATTTTAAGGAGAAAGTGTTTGTAGCAGATTTTATTTGCTTGTACTGCTGACAAAAATTGTGTTGCACATTTTTTTATTGTTCAAAAAACATTTGTTTGCAGTACAAATTTCCATGTGGTGGGTGGGTAGAGCTAATCAAAGACATGTTTTTTTACATTGTTCATTTGCACTTAAAAGTTCTACACTGTGATTTTGTTCTTCAATGTTCTCTAATGACAAAGGAAAAATAAAGATTTTTAAATAATGTTATTCTGTTGTTATTTCTCATGGTGTAGTAACTGATGCAGAATTAAATTGTAATGAAAAAAATGTTTGATGTTCTTAACTTCTGCAGCCAATAGGACCAAAATCCATTTATAAGCCACCTACTGCCATCTACAGCTGCAGACTTGATGGATTGTAGAACCTTTTATTAATTATTTATTTAGTCTTCACATCCATTGAGTTCAAACAGATCTTACCATCAACATTTCTCATTTACTGTGTTATTCTCTGCATTTTTATTTTAAGTTTTTCATCAAGATCAACAGGTATAGTCAAACTCTGTAAGTTAATAAATGGTTATACCATAATAAGTCTGCAGTAGGATGTCCTACAGCCCTTTTCCAGAGGGCAGGCGGTCAAAGAGTTACAACAATGGAATAAAGGGATAAAAAACAAGCGAAGTGTCGTAATGGAGGAGGATTTTCCACAACATGGAAACTAAAAAGCTGTTCTTATTAATGGATTATAAGGACATGCCTGCACTAATGAGCAGTGTATTATAGTATATCATGTTACCACCATTGTACAGTGTAGATTCAGCGCATATTATAGTTATGGCTCTTTTCTTCTCTGTTATTTTATTTATTGATTTATTTTTTTGGTATACTTTATTTAGTCTGTTTAATTATTGCCTTTAATTATCTTGTTTGATACCTCCCTCATTGTTTTTGTGATTTAGGTGAAGTGGCTTCTGCAACACTGCAATTTCCCTTCGGGATTTATAAAGTACTTTATCCTTCTAATTTATTTTTTTGTTAATTTTTTTTTAAATACTCAGTTCTAAAATCTGTTTAGTTCGGGGGTTGTACAGATTTTTTTAGTTATTTTTTTTTAACTCTAAAAAAAAAATCTGATTATTCGCAATTTTCCCGTAATTACAACTGTAAATAAAGTTTATTTGATTTAAATTTTTGAGAACGACTGCCCTCTAGCGTTCCAGGGTCGTCATCACAGCAACGGTTGTCGCCTTGCCGTGACAACCTAGGGACAGTGTCAAAAGAGCTTGTAAGACTCAAAACGCAAAAAGTACTACTGAAGCAAATCGACACGATAATTACTTAGACCGTTTCCCCTCCTCTTTAACTGCAGCCAATGTAAGTATTAATCATATGTTTTCTATATACGCTACGAAGATGGTGATAAACGCTACCGCGCGTTTTTAAATCGCCGACAACATTTTACAGACGACCCCCCCCCCCGACGTCGTTGTCGCGGAAGTGAAAAGTCTACGTGGGGAAGAAAGGTTGGTCTGACTGTGTTTGAATACCGTAGGCACCAGCAGCACCGATGTCCAATCCAGGTTAACGCTGTCTCCCATCGAACCTGTCTTCCTTCCTCTCACCCACCCCCTCACTTACTTAGGCAAATGGACACGTTGAGCAGCAGCAGCCGGGGCGTATAAATGGGACGGAGAGCCGACGACAGGCTGTAATGCTGGGCCGGGTGCGGCAGTCTCTCCGGCAGGTGCTGTTTCTGATGGCCCGGAGACCGGATCTACTCTGCGGGGCTATCGTGCTCGGCGTCCTGCTTATGCTGGCTGTCAGGTTCACATGCAGGTAAACAGGACCAGCTTTTGCAAATGCTCTTTTCATGTGGGCTTGTTTCTCTTTGACGCGAGTAACAGGAGAACTACTGAAGATCATAACTAAAGAGTTTACTGAAGGATATCTGTAGTTAGTAATCAGTAAATTAGCTGCTCCTTACTATAATCTAATCATAACCAGGTCTCTACCAACCAGTAACCCTACAGCTAACAGAAACCGACGTGTACTGTAGGAGAAGAGGATTAACTAATGCTTAAAACCGTTTAAACAGACGGTGGACTTACATAGAGTGTCACTGTACTGCTAATAACCAACTCAGCCCTGTCATCATCCACCTGACCCAGGTGTGGAGATAACAAAGAGGGCAACTGCACAGGGGCTTCAGAGCCCCGGGGCCGAATATTGGCAGTGGGTTCCCACCGACCCCTCATCCTTCGCCCTCTGAATATGAACCCTGCCACCTCCAAGTTCCTATTAATTCCTGGGCAACCAGACCTCATGCACTGAAACAATATATACTCACTTGCCAGTTTATTAGGAACACCCAGCTCAAACTAATGCTTCCTAATACAACAGTCCTGCAATAAATCCTCCCTTCATGAAGGTTTCAGTGTTTTGTTTTTGTTGAAACTGTGTTAAAGGAGTGCTGATACAACTGTATGATCATTCTGGCAGATGTTGTCATTGGTGCTGTAGAACTGCACTGCATTATGTTGACAGACGTTCCTGTTATTTTATCTACCACATTCAAATCGATGAGGGTAGGTTGACCAACAGACACACCTCTGTGTATTACACAGTACAGTTCAAGAGCACCACAAACTGCAGCCTCCAAAATGATCACGCAGGTGAATCAACACATTTTAACAGTTTCAACAAATACTGAACATTATAACTGCCACAAACGGAGGATTTAATGCAGGACTGTTGTATTAGATTGCATTGGTTTTGGTTGTGCGCTCCTAATACACTGATAACTGAGTGTACGTCTTAATGTAGAATAGATTAAGCACATAATCCGGCCTTGCCAAAAGACCCAGGTTTACTTCATATCCTTTGGGTCTGAATGATTTGATTAAACAACTTTTGGGTTTTTGACTGTTTATCACACAAAACAAGCTTTTCTAAATTTTCTGCCATTTTCCTGATCTTACAGCTTATTGATTAATCAAGAAAATAATGAAACTGCCATGTACAGTGGGGGTCAGTAAGGGCCCAACACCAAAGTTTTGCCCCAGGGCCCTGTGAGAGATTAATCTGGCCAAAGAGACAGTTTACTCAGCACTGTTATTGTTGAATCCAGTTGTGGAGCTTAAAGCTTGAAAGACTGAAACTGAATCAAACTGAAGACAAATTATTTCACCCATCACATCCTGCCTTTTTATCCTGCTCAGAAGTGGTAGAGGAAGTATTGCAATATCTTAATTGAGCAAAAGTAGTAGTAAGTATTGTAAGAAAAACTCCCAATAGTCCATTGAAACAAAATGAATCAATCTCTTTCGATCTAAACAACAATTACAGAACTCACACTCAGCGAACCCAGCTGTGGAGATCAGGGCTGGAGAGACTGAAACTTAAAGCAAATTGTAGACAAATGATCTCACACACAGCCGGCTTCTTTTCCTGTTCAGGAGTGGTGGAAGAAGTATTGCAATCTTTTAAATGAGTACAAGCAGTGTAGAGTTGAAACAATTTGTCAATTAACACAACAATTCACACATAAAGGTTGGGACGTTGAAATGGGCAATATTCTGACATTTAATAGAACAAATGATAAACCAAAAATATTAGAATTGCAAAGAAAACTGTGAAAAAAATATCACAAGTGGTAGTTATGTTCCAGCTGTGACAACCCCAGAGGCTTTCTGCATAAAATCCTCTATCACGTAACGCACCAGATCATTTCATAATGTGCTATAGGGATGCAGTGCTCTTTTTTCCCAAATTTAAAATGTCTCAGATCGAATCATTTTTAATGTAAGGTAACCCTGGTATCAGTGCCCATACCAGTTGGGTATATAAGAGTGGTTCTTCCATAATATCGATGTATATTGTGATATAGTACATTTTTTTTGATAAAATAAACAAACACAAACGTTTTTGTAGCTATTTCAAAAAATTCAATCAAATCCAGGTCGTATGACCCCTCATTGTTGGTGTCATTGTGATTCCTGATCTACAGTAAAATCTTTTCTTTCTGTAGCCGTGCTAAGAATGTAGTGGCAGCAGCTCGGCCTCCGGTTCGCTTCTTCGCGGCCGACGCACCGGTAGTTGACCTCTACTTGGGTCAGCTGGACCAGGTGAGATTCAAAGACATAGACACCTTTTTGTCACAAATGAGATATTACTGGAATTTCGCTCATTAGATGTTATGAAATCTGCATGAGAAATATATTTAAGTTTGTTTGTAACACAGCAGCTTTTGTCTGTGGCTGCCTCCCTTGATCATGTGTTTTAAATTTTATAATTTAGCTGAAAGCATTTCAGCTGCAAGTCTTAATCCCCGGTAGTAATAAATTCAAAATCATACTTAAAACAGTGACATTAAAATTTTCTCTCCAGGTGGAGCGTCTGAGGAGTGTGGCAGAGGTGTCACTCATCTTCTTCTATGCACCGTGGTGTGCGCACTCCATGGCTGCCCGACAGGAAGTACACCAGGTTGCTAAGAACCTTGCCAAACAGGTACAGGACACCTGAGGTCACAACAACAAGCACCGCTCTGCAGGATTGTTTAAATACCAAATAACCTGAACTTACATGAGTCTGAATGACCACTGACAATGTATGAGAAAATTAGGGCTTGTTATAGTAACATGCTTTTCAACTTACATAGACACATTAAACACCTAAATATAACTTCTATGATTCCATAGGGCCTTGTTATCTAAAGTGCTCAGACAAGTGGTATTAGCAGCCCGTGTTCACAGTAATAATTAATAATTAACAACATGAAAGAGCTACTCAGTTTATGTGGAGTTAATAGAAATGTGGTGGAAGTAACTTCACAATGAAAAGGTTTTTAACTGTTGGGATGTGATTCATCAGGCACATTTTTTGGGGCCCGTTTGTGGTGTAAATGAGACGAGATAAAGCCTTCACTCACACATGACTGAGGATGATAACACAACATACCCTGACTGTGTTATGAAAGTAGATTTGCTTATTTAACTCTGTCTTTCTCACACAAACACAGGTGCAGTTTGTGGCTGTTAACTGCTGGTATAGTCAGGGGAAATGCAGGAGGCAACAACGCTTCTACCACTACCCCATCATCCACCTGTTTTACAGAAGGTAAGAGAGAAGACTTTAAATACCGGCTTTACTGTATTCTACATGGATGCTATAACAGTTATGACGTCTGTGACATCTGAAAATGTTTTCACTCCATGTCTGGATGTTGGTCATCAGTGTTGTTTGTCTCGGTGTTTCTGTGCTGCAGGTTTGGGCCTATAGAGTACAAAGGTCCATTTGTGGCTCCGTACGTGGAAAGTTTTATCCTCAGAGTCATCACGCCGCTCACTTACCTCCCATCGAGAGCCACACTTGAAGAGTTCCTCTCCTACCATGAGGTATTGTTTGGCTTCAGTCCATCTGATGGAGAGTTGGCAGAGAATCACCCACAAAGTTTATGCCTGACTGTGTGTGCTGGTTGATTATATGCTGTAAAGAGTTATGGATATGCAGTTAGTTAATAATAACTCTCTTAAAGAAGTGACCTGAATGGATAACGGTCTTGGTCGAAGTGTGTTACATGGAATCAGGTATCTTACTTGAATGACATTAGGTTATCATGTGATATATTCTGATTGGTTGTGACTTCTGTACTTCTAGCCTCGAGTGGTGGGTTTCTTCCAGTTTAACTCCTCTCCTCAGCCGCCAGGGTACATCACATATTTGTCTTCTGCCCTGCAGGCCCTCAGAAGGGGTAAGAAATGATGGTTATACTGAACAGAAACCAGCAGCCATCAAGCAAATTATTCACTTGTCTGTAATTATTTTCAATTTGATGGTTCAGTGGTCTATAAAATATCTGAAATGGAAAGAAAATTAAATTTTACAGTGCCCAAAGCACCATCTTTAAAGGTCCTGTTTGTCTGACACAAAGGTTCAAAACTCAAAGCAAGTCAGTTTACTATCAGAAAGGACTAATGAAAGTAGAAAATATTCACATTTGAGAAGCTGGAACCAGAGAATTTTAGCATTTTCTCTTAAAAAAAATAACTCAAATAACCCTCAATAACCCTCAATCTCGCGTTTTTCTGGCGCAGATTTCCGTGGAGTTGTACGTTTTGGGGTTGTGACCAACAAACAGGTGGCAGAGACCATCTCACTAGAAGAAGATGAAAGCGTTTACCTTCACAGAAGATTTAACTCCTCTTTGGTAAGCAGTGTCATCAGGCCATGATAGACAAACAAAAATGGCTGTAAACTATAATTAAATATTCAATAAGTTTCGCGTTAATTCTGGATGTATGCTGAGGCATTGCTCCGGCATCATGCTGTATATTTTTCTTTTCTTTCAGATTTTCCCTCGAAGGGAACGGAACTTCACGTCGGAGGCCATCTGTAGCTGGGTGTTTGAACACCATGAGACCGTCCTCCAGTGGATGCAGGCCCCAGGAACAAAGTCCCGCCTCTTGGAACAGGAGCTGACTAAAGGTCCTGCACTGCTTCTGTTCCTGCCGCACAATCCACTCGGGTCCAAGCCCAATCCCATACTACAGCAGGTGAGCAGTCATAGGGAAAAAGTTAGCTGCACCTGGTGACAGTGGCATTCTTGTTAGTCTTATCAACTTTGTCAATAAACGTTAAACTGAAAGCTACGAATTTGGCCCAAAAAATACATATGTGAATTCCTTACTCCGGAGCCCAGCCTGAGGTAAAAGTCTCCTCTCTGTTCCTAGAGGTGACTAACCTGGACGTTACTTGAGGTTCTAGCGTGATTTAATTTTCTGTACATTAGTGTAATTTTATTTTTGTCTTTTTGTATGTACATATTCTTGTTTCGATGTTTACTGTGTGAAGCATAAGTAACACAAGTTCTATACAAATAAAATTATAACTATTATTTGTTTTTTGTTTGTTGCCGCTGTTTTTATTGTTTTATTGTTATTAAATTAAATTAGATATCATATAAATTACTGCCTAATTTCTAGTTATTCATGTTGTATTATTACTATTATTGTCAGTATTATTATTAAGACTTGTTTTTTGTCTTTCAGATTGCTGACATTGCTGTGCGTTATCATTCCTGTGACAATAATAACGACTCCAGCTTGGACAGAAGTTTCACGTCCCACTCGCTGTGCTGCCAGTCAGTTCTTCTCCCAGAGTCCAGTACGAGTGTGTGTGAGGTGTGTCTCAGCATGTCAGGACCGAGACTGACCAGCTCTTCCGTACGCTGCACGTTCCCCTCCACGGCTCAGGGAGGAGACGTGTTGTCTTATCTCAGACACTGCTGCCTCCACCAACTACCTGCCCCTGTGTCCATAAATACTGCAACCTCAGTGGGCTGTAGCAACTTTCTGAACAGCTACAGCCCGTTTAGTCAATACAGTGCCTGCTGCAGAAAAGTAGAACCTCAACTCAATGAATCACAAGCCAAAGAGGGGAGAGACACACAAAGAGTTCCCCTTACATCCCCTTCTTCGTCCATCCCTCCATCTTCTGTCCCTCAGCTGGGAGAAGATGGCATCACAGGGCTCCGGTGTCAGACCAACAGGACGCTCAGGTTTTATGTGCTGGATGTTGCTCTGAACTGGCCTCTAGCGGTGAGTCTTGGGGCGATACGCAACACAACTGCTTCTCATCACCAGGAGGCCGGTACACCAGGTGATGAGAGCAGCGACGGGTCGTTTGCAGCTATTGTGAACCTCAAGGATGAGGTTCATTATGTTCTCCATCGCAGCCCAGCAGCTACACTGACAGAGTCTCTGGGTAAGACGAGGACTGAGTTAGGTTTACACTCAGTGGCATTCATGTTTGTAGAGATTGAATGGAAAACTGAGGAGTCAAATTAGTGTCGGCCTTTAGTAGGTTCAAGGGTTTCCACAATTTCAGCACATTACCCAAATCAAAAGTCAAACAGCAGTTTTGCATATTATGCATATCAGCAGATTAGCTTAAATGGGTGAGTCTCATGGTCTTTTGCTTACTGCACACGTACAGATGCTTTCAGAAAATAGTCAGGACACAGGGTGTTGTGGTTTATTTTTCACATTAAACCTCTAACAATGTTTTTTTTTGGCTCCTACAGGTTGTATAATGATGTCATGTTGATCTGTGATTTATTGTTTGTAATGAACAGATAAGATAAATCTGTTTTAACTACTCTGCATGTGCTTACTGATCCACTGTGATCCACAAACTTTAAAAAGCACACACTTGATAGCTGTCTGAAGTCATCAATAGATTTAAATGGAATTAGAATTGCAAACTAAAATTACACTCAGTGTGGTAGCACCACAGCAACTTAAAATAACTGATAACTTGTAATAACAAAATAACTTTCATTCATTTTCAGTCATTTCTATCATTTCAGTTGTGTGGTATTTTAATATGATCCTTGCAGAAATTCTCTGTTTTCACTGTGTGTGTCTGTATGTGTTAAAGAGGCCTTCATCAAGAACTTCAGTGCTCCATACAGTCTCTTGCAAAGACACTTGGTCGGAGAGGAGAACAGAAAGGGAGTTGAGGAGGAATCCAGGCATCCAGATGAACACCGGCAGACCTCTCCTCGCCCCCTCATCGCAGAACTGACAACCTCCTCCTTCTTGCCCTCCATCATGGATCTTCAAAAGGTGAGACAAAATTCTATTTCAGTAGCTTTCTGGCTACACACTGTGCATCCATGTGCACTTGCCAAAGCAGTATAACCAGAGAGAAGTGGAAGTGTATTAGAAAAAAACCCCAAAAACTCACAGTGATTCTGCCTCATTACAGACACTGATATCATAGATATTGGCTCTTCTCCCACTTGAGAAACTGCCCCATGGTTTCAGTTATAGGTTGGACAAATGTTTCCTAAGACTCTGATTTGTTTGTTCATCTTTTTGAAGGCTGATTGCTTCTTCTGCATGTGTTATTTATTCATTTCCTGTAATGAAGAGGGACAGTAGTAGAAGAGGACATCGAAGGAATTTCATTCAGTCTATGGACCTGAGCTGGGGAGAGGATATAAATATGTGCATGTGTGTTCTCCTGTAGGATGTGCTGCTGTTCTACTACACCCAGTGGTGTGGATTCTGCTCTGTTCTCAACCACATCATCATCCAGCTGGCCAGATTATTACAGGGAAACAGCACCATCACCGTGGCCAGGTAAATGTTTGCCTATACGTTTGGCTGTTTGTGAGAGTATTATGGTATTGTCTGTATTATGGCGAACTTAAATTTGATTTTTCGTTGAATCATAGTTTCATTACAGTTCAACACTGCTTCTCTGGTACCTTTCATAAAAGGATGAAATGATTTTCCTGTGTGTAGGGTGAATGTTGCCAGAAATGACCTTCCCTGGGAGTTCATGGTCGATCATGTTCCCTCTATCCTTCTCTTTCCCAGATACAGGTGAGAGTAATCACTCTGATACACACACATACATACACATTACTGTTTTCCAGTAAGGCCTTGGTCTCTGGCTTGTAGATGTTGCATCTTTATTAGATATCATTTATATCCCCTTATTTATATGTTTTATAGTGTATAAGAGTTGTCTTTGCCTGTTTATATTATTTTGTTGTACTGTATTTATTGTTGTTTTTTTCCTGCCCTCTTGGCATAGTAAGATGAAAAGCTAAAATGAAAATGAACAACTTTATTATTGCCAAAAGGAAAATTGATTAAAAGAAGAAACATAGACTTTAACAAACACTGGCGTTTCACCAAAATATTATAAACACATTGCAGCACAATTGTTTTGACTCTTGTTTTCCCTGTTTCTTCCTCTCTTTTAGAAAACATCTCAGCGTAAAGTTTCCTGATCACCTGCCCATCACGTTACCCAACCTCCTTCACTTTATCCTGCAGCACTCTGGCTCTTTACATTATGCAAACAAACCAGTGACATCTTCTGTTGAGGCAGACGATTCAGGACCCAGTGCCATCCTCCGTGCAGAGTTCCTGGCACTCCAGTGCGAAGTTCAAGTGCTGCATCGTGCCCGCGAACGTCTTTCCCAACAGCTGGCGCAGATGTGGCGCGACAACCGACGCCTGACATTTGACACTCGCAGCTTAGAAGCCCAGAACGCACAGCTGCAGCAAGAGAGGCAAAGCTTAGAGGAACAGCATCAGGAGAAAAGCCGGCAGCTCGGGGAAGCGGTGAGACGACTGCAGGAGCTGGCAGACACCTCAGAAAACCTTCTGAATGAGAACACGCTGCTCAGGATCCTGCTGAGAGCGCTGAAGGACAGGACGGAGGCCAGAGAGCAGGCGGAGGCAGAGAGAAAAGAGGCAGAACAGAAAAAAAGCCATATGGCCGCCTGACCACAAGCCTGCAGGGAGTCCTGAGAAAGGCACAGAGGAAGAGATGTGTGTGTGAGATGTGGTGAAACGGGAGGACAAAATGATGCAGAAATGAGGAGGTCATGTAAAAGCCAAAGGGCAGTGACCTAATACATTTTGTCATGAGAGAAAGAGGATGAAACGACAGTTATGATCTGTTGTTAAAGATCAGAAGAAAAATTAAGATTGCTGCTAAGTCTCAACAGAAGTAAGGAAAGGTGAAAAAGAAAGCAAAGACAGAAAACTCCAAAATGCTGTGATTATGTTGAGCTTATCCACTCTGCGGGACAACTGTCCAATTCAAACGACTACGTCCTGATGCAGCACTTTGAAAAATGTAATGTCTGTTGATGGTTGAAGACGTAACCTGAAATTTTCTAAAAACACTCTGCAGCCAAAGTCTCTACCTTCCCTGAATTACTGTAAATACAGGCTGGTTACAAGTAAAGACTGGGCAAAAAAAAAAAATCACTGAAGGGGTTGAAATTACCTGTAGCCTACTACAACAGCTCTACAGCTGGTAGATTTAGCGTAATGTACATTTTCACAGCACTAATTTCATCGGTACAACAGTAGAGTCATGTTGTTCTCACCACTCTGCTGCTCGGTTTCTCTTTTTTAACAGAAATAATATTTTCTCACTCTAGTTCCAGTCATTTCTTCTTTGCCGTACTCCTGAATTTTGGAGGTAGCTTTTTTTTCTTTTTTTTTTTACGGGTCGATAAATTCCAGCATGAATGAAGAACAAAGCTTCCAATAATAAATGAATGAGTAATAAATATTCACTGGAGCAGTTTCTTTCATGGAACTTCATCCGGAAGTCAATAACAAACTCAACACAACCAACTGAACTAAAATAACATTCTCTGAACTGTGCATCTAGTTTTCCTGTTATTCCTGTTATTAGTACCAAACCTTGTTTGGTACTAATAACAGGAAACTTTGAAGAAATTATTAGGAAACAGCTGACCTATAGTTAAAGTGTTACCAGTGTTGAGTTTAAACCATGGTAGCTTAAAAACATTGTTCAGGGATAAAGGCAAAATGAAACACCTGACATGACTCTAGCTGCACTATTGGAAATAGTTGTGTGGAAATGTAGATTATAATGAATTTATCAACCCAACAAGTAAACATGGGGGGCGTTTTGAGTTTACATTAACTGGGGAACAGGGACTATTGGAAATAAATGTCGCTCTCTGCCACAGAGTTAAATCAAAATGGCACTATTTGAGAATTTTCAGTAAGGTCTTTCCTGCTGCTTTACAATCCTTTAAGTTAATGCACAATAGTGGACTAGTGTGTGACCATAGGTTAGTGATATAGAGTTTGGCTGCAGGGGAAAGGGCTACTAACAAAGCTGAGAACTATTTTAATCCTGAAGAGACGTGCCATCTGCTCATTGATCTGTAGGAGAGCATACAAAGCACTTGACATAATCAGCAAGAATTTACTTTTCTTTTTTGTTTGTTTTTTTTCTTTTTTTTGAAGGGGATGTAGTTCTTTTGTTAAATGGATCTATTTTTACAGGAATCTTTGAGTCACTAAAATCTTATTTCTATGTAACTATTCAGGTATTAAGAATGAAATGCTGCAATTGTTTACATGTGAATTATTGCACCGGTTTTTACTGATTAAAAAACTTTCATCTTATTGTCATCCTATGTTTTATCGTGGCTGATGTCCAGGTCTACAGTCAGTCAGATCACATCACTTAAATAACTGGCTTTGCCATTGCCTGACTAGTTTATTTTAATTATTAATTGAAAGCTGTGACATGCAGATTTTAGGTCATCACAAAAAAATTACATATTTCTAAAAGTACATTCAGCCAAACCACCTTGTTTAAAATCTGGCCACACCTCACACTGAAAGGACTGTGTTAAAAGAGTTAAAAGAATCTACAATGATCTAAATATTTCAGTGCAGGTACTTTAATGCCATCCAAACAAACAGCTCAGTCCTTTTCCAGTACTGATTTTTAACTTCTGAAGCTACAGGAAAATAAATAATGGATTATATTTAAAAAAAAACTGTAGGATTCGTTGTTGAAATTTCCCAGGGAGAGGACTGACAAATGGTGCAGATCTTTTGTCAGACTACTCACACTGTAAAGATAAAAACATATCAAGTTTAAATATTTCATTCAGTGTAAAATCATATTCATGTCAAGTTAAAAAAAAAAGTTTAATGGAATGAAGAGTCACTTGCTGTTGGGTCGTGGGGCCCAAAAATATTTAAGCACTTTTAACCTTTAGGAAACTCTGATAACAGAATGACGCCACGTGACCATGCATCCAGTCCTACTATGTTCAGCAAAGGCTTAAATTCCAGATCTAATTTGGAGCAGCAGGAGCATGTGTTGCTAATTTCACCGTTAATGAAAGGTAGTTTGTCTTCAGTTAGTTTGTGTACTGCAAACGTCTCAGCCACAGAGACGCTTAGTGATTTCCAGTATCCCGGATATTTTTACATCTTTGCTCCCACAGCTGCACTAACTGTGTGGCCTTACTCCTTTATTCTTCTGTTATATTTGAAAATAGTAGATAAATTGATTTTTATGGTGTTGACTGCCTTGGACTCAGACAGCACAAAAGACAACAGTGGTAATTATTTCCTCTGACAACAGGATACTGACAGTCCTAATCTGCTATTAAGATCAAATGACATTTCTTCACACCATATCTGGATTATTTTTATTCAAGAATATTACAGTTTTAACTTTACTTTCATTTCCTTTATGTAAATCTATGAAGCTATTAAACACTGACCCCAACATTAAAGCAAAATAGCATTTCTTCCATGGACCATGTCAGAAAAAGAGATGGTTTAGAAGAGACACAAACGTGCAACCAAATTCTAGCTATGATAACATCCCACCATCAGTGTCAGTGTCAGTTCTGAGGGGTTTATGTGGTTTGTGATAGGGTTGGGTCAGTGAGATTCGCACAAACAAGCTATCTTATGACTTCTGCGGAAGTAAACAAGGTTGGCAGGCGTAGCTCATACTGTGGGGAAACTGTCCGATCTGCAGCCAGTAAAATTCTTCTACATAAACTGTAAGTACTCTGCCTCATTTGAAATATGTTACGGTTGATTTGTTAAACAGATTGTGTTGGTATTTATAGGATTTTGTTTTATTGTAAACTTGTTTGCACTGCCAAGCAATGATGTTGCATCCCCGTAAACTGTCAAACCCTTGTACAAGTACAGCCCTACTTGAATACTGTACATATTATTTATTCTTAATATACTGTATATATAATTTTTTGTTGAGTTCAAATGCAAGATAGGATCTTTAAATCTTTCACTTATCATGTTCAGAGAGAGGCAGTGGATATTAAGATGCATTTGTGATCCCTATAATTTATTTATCCATCACCATACACATTTGTAAAAAAAAAAAAAAAAAATCAACAACCATTTTTTATTTGTGTTTCATGAAAAATGCTTTTGTCAGCAGTTTGTAAATGTTGTGCCTGTATTAACTTTTAACACCTTTGATATGAATTCTTTACAGGAGCAATGGCAAACGCACAGGTGCCTGTTGGTGAGTCCACACTCCTCATATGAGCAAATTAGCTCTAATTTCCTGTAACTTTATTGAAAACCTAATTCAATTCAAAACTAGGTTTTTTTGGTCCTCTCCGTCCTCGTTTCGTGCAGCGACAGTAGGTCCATTGGGAGACCGTCCAGTTGAGGTTGTCTGTCCTACGTGCCATCAGACGGTCTTCACCAAGGTGGACTACACCTCTGGCTTGCTCACCTACATTTTCTGTGGAGGCCTCTTCCTCTGTGGGTAAGAAGGACTGTGGTGTCATTCCCTTCATCATATTATTCATGAAGATGAGGTCTACAGCCACTTAAAATGACATGCTGTGTGCAGAAACCTTGTCTAATTTATGTGGTGTTCCAGCAATACTAGACTATTGTGTTAGCAGTGGGGATGAACATATTGAAATCCATTATATGGAATGAGAATTAATAAACAGATCTGAGTCAGAATAGCTGTATATATCTGTGGCTGACTGAAATTTGATCATTAGTTTTAGAGGTAGAATAAATTAAGGCATCGGACAAGTGCAAACTTTGACATGTTGATGACGCCAGTTAAAAGTAAGAGGACCAAAGTCATGAGGACATACAACATATAATCCAGATATGTTGTGAATAAATGTATAATAAATTATGTGGTGTGGTAGCTGGATCTATACTCGTCTGACCATAAGAAACTGTCTTGTGAAATACACAAAAACTTTATCTATCCTTTATTTTTCAAAAATAATAAGAGAAATGATGAAATAATGTAACGTCTGAAATCTTATATTCTATGTACTGTCCTCTCCAGCTTTGTTTTAGGTTGCTGTCTCATCCCGTTCTGTGTTGACCGGCTGAGAGATGCCAAGCACTACTGTCCTACCTGCAAGACTGTTCTTGGCGTGTATAAACGCTTATAACTGATGTTAGAACTGTAACGATTAGTCAATTCATTGATTAGTCAATCAACAATAGCAGCTGCTTTGATAACTGAGCAATTGTTTCAGTCATTTTTTTAAAGCCAGCGTTTGCTTTTGTGCTTCTTGAATGTAAGAATTTGATGCTTTTCTTTGTCGTACATGATAGTAAAGCAAACAGGGCATTTTCATTATTTCACTCTGATATTTTAAAGACATAATTAACAATGAATAAAAAAAATAATTGATAGTTGCAGCCCTAAATGATATGGTTCCCTGCTTAGGGATAAACTTTCAGCATATTCCTTACATCACCAGATAATTTTCTCCTCAATGAACCAGTGAATTCAGAAAATTTAATTATACTGAATCTGACAGTAAAAAAGGTTGCTTCTGACACTGCTACATGTCTACTCATGCTTCTTATTAAGTTGCCTTAAAGGTTTTGCAATGTTATACTGGAGACTTGCAGCAGAGTTTACATTCATGACATTTTTGGAACTACATTTGTTCTGTGTTGATGTTATTGCTACTGTACAGATAAAATGAGGATCCTCTTACAACTTATTCCCTTTTCATCCTTGAATATTAACAAACTGTGACGGAGCAAACTATGAACTTTGATCACAGTGCAAAGATAAACAATATGTATTTATTATTCAAAAGCTCCAGGCATAATGTTTGTTGTCAAGGTAAAAGAAAGCCTTAAAGAAAGCACTAAGTCCAAAAGGATACGCAGGATTACAGAAACATAAATACAGTCGAAACTGTCACCTTCTTTTCTTCCATTTAACTTTCATTTCAACAGTTAAAACAACCAAAGCTTCAGGAAAAAAGAAAAAAAATGTGATTGAAGCAAATATAAGAGCTTAAAAACGGTTTCACAGCATATATTCTTTCTACTGCAGGACTTATAAAGAATATATTATTTACATCTATTGTGTTGTTATGGCACTAGAAATATTTTATTAATAGTAAGCACTGCAATTTAATATGTAGCCATTTAATATCAGTTATGGTTTGAGGTATCCCTGGCTATCTGCATCATCTCTTCAACATAATTTTCCTTCAGTTAGAGATAAATAAAAACTTAATTTCATCATCTTTTCCACTTCATGAGTCTGGACCCTGAATTTGGATTATCAGCCATGTGAGTCCTCCTTCTTCACACTAAAATGTGCTGAGAAGAGATGAAGAGCGCGAGGAGAACAAGGAGGGAGAAGCCAGCGTCTGCTCGGATTCGGGTACCATTACCTGAAACAGAAACACAAACTCCCGTTAAAGACCTCCTGTTAAAGTGAAGTTGTACTGTTAAAGACTGCAAACTACCTAACATCTCTCATTTAAATTGTTTTAACCACAGTACCCGATTCAATAACTACTTAAACTCATATATTCCATATGTACGAACTAGTGTTATTTCAGGTACTGAAATGAACTGCAAACTCCTCTCAAGCAAAATTAGTTAATTCCCTTGGGGATTTTAAAGCATTATCTGATGTCTCATATAACTTAATTAACCAGTTTCCTGTCAGTTGTGGCTGCCTGGCCGTAGTTGTGTTGTATGTTTCCCAAGTATTGTTTTTACCTTATGCAGCCTTTTCAATTCTCACCTGTGGTTGTGGTGGAACTTGCTGTGGAGCTGGTGGATCTAGTAGTGGTGGTTGAGGATGACGATGAGCTGCTTGTAACAGTGGGCGTAGAGTTGGTGGAAGACGTGGGGTCAGCCCTACCTCCCACAATCCCCAGCCCCAGCGTTTCAAGCTCTGACCGGAACTGCCTGCTGATCCAGCTCTGTACCAGTGTTTGGTTTTCATAGGACTTCAAATCTGCCAGGTTGGTGCCAAGAAGACCTTTAACTTCATTAACAGTCAGGTTCTTGGGAGAGCAGAGCAAAGCAGAGAAGTGTTATAGTGGTGTGAAAAAAAACAAACAAAAAAAACCAAAAACACATACACACAAATGTATTATTTTAATCGAGGACCAGAGTAGAATCATCAGTCATGGCTAAAAACCTCATTAATCAATGGCCCTTAGAAAGACTTCTGCCTCCCAAAGACATCACTGATAAAATTTAAACACACACACACTCTACTAACCAGTACAATGTTCTCATCCAGACTGGTGAAGGTAGCCAAGTCCATGTTGACATTGGAGGACGCCAATCTCACGACAAAGTCTGAAGTTGCACCCCCTGCAGGCCGGGAAGGAAACGAACAGTGATTTTTCGGCATGCAGTGTGTGTGTGTGTGTGTGTGTATGTGTGTGTGTGTGTGTGTGTGTATTTGCTTACCGACATAAGATTGTGCGAGCTGGTAGGAGGTTAAAGAGACAGCTGAGCGGGTGTTCCCTGTAAATGCTTGGCTGGCAATGATGAACAGTTCTCTCTTTTGCTCTGTGGTGCAGTTGGACACAGTGAGGGCACTGGCCTCTCTGCAGGACACAAACACACAATGTAGAGTAAGAGACAGGTATGAATAGTACAGTACAGTAGGTGCTAGAAAGCCATTAAAATAAAGGAGGATCCCACACATTGGAATCAATGTTGCCCTTAAATGTTTATTAAGCTTTTTGAAAGATCATTTAGATTTATTTATGTGAGCTCTGTGAGATGAGAAAACCATCTCTCTTGTTCCCACAAGAGAGATGGTTTTCTCATCTCACAGAGGTAACTGTGTTCTTTTTGAGAATCACAACATTTGTCTAAAAAAAAAAAAAAAAAAAAACTATAACAGAGTTCATTTTACAGGATTTGGAAATTGTTATTTTTCAAGAAATTTCATGCTATGATCAGAATAAACCCCTCTGACACCAATACCAAGTAATAATCCTCCAAACACACATATAGCCCTGAAGTCTTACTTGAGGCTTTGTTGGGAAATGTTCTTCAAAACGCTGATGTCCAGGGAGCACAGGTTGGCTCCTCCGATGGCATTGAGCTCTACACTGCCGAGTTTATTCCCTGCCTGACTAAGATACTTAGAGATGATGGCCTTAGCCTGGACAAGAAGAAACATTCATCCATGAGAACACAGAATTATATACGCATAGATGCCCAACACACTTTACGAGTTTGCTCACCAGGCTCGGGTCCCACTGCCCATTTGATGAGTCCATCAAAGCAGAGAGTGTGTCAATCTGAGTAATTCTCCATTTGTTGATGTCGTCAATAGTGGCCACACGAGACGCTGGGCCTAAGAGCTGAACCTGATCCTCTGGGATGGTTGAGTTGGCAGCGTAAGCCTATAAATATGTGAGAATCAGAGAGAAGACGTCGCAGAATCAGAGTCAGTTCATTTGTTAAAAGTGTTTGCCCTGCAGATGTTTTCTAAAACACAGCTGCTCACATCCCCAGTTAAAATTCAAGAGTGATGGAGCGTTTTCATTGCTTTCCATAAACGGAGAAACAGTTCTCTTAGATCTTCCTCCTCCTCTGATATCTTTAGAACCGGTCTCAAGACCCATCTTGTTCTTTAGGATTTTTGTTGGTTGTTGCAGGCACAAAAAAAAACTCCTTAGAGAATCAGTCAAACTTCTAATTCTCTTACTCTGATGTTAAGGCTTCTCTAAAGGTTGAGGTTAATTCCAATGAGTTTCTCTCCAAAAGGAACATTTGGAAATAACCTGTCTTACCCTAATGAACCATAATCATCATAATAATTCAATTCACAGTCCTATGCAATAATTCACATTCAATGGCAGAGTCAGCTCTATTGTTTCTAATCAATTTTGGCCCACTTACAATCATCATGAAGATGTGAGTGGTGACACTGAATTTTGATTATTATTTTTGCATTTTCATCTAAAGCACTCTGGTCGACATTTTGTGTTTTGCTCCGTTAACAAACTGATTGCACTGCTGCAAAAAACCTGAGCTCTTATAGTTCACTTTGAAAAAGGCATCAGCAAACCACCTTCACCTTCACAGGCTACCGTCACCTACCTCTTGCAGCTTGCTGAGAACAATCTTCAGGTATTCCAGCTGGTCCACCTTGCTAGTGATGGCACCCAAGTTGTCTTTAACGGTCTCGGCACTGAGGCAACAGTTGAACTGGTTTATGTCGTCATAGTTGAAGGGGAACGTCTCATCGCTGATAGTCACCTGGGTGATTGTACCTACTGTGCACTCATTAACTGAAACACATGGAAAAATAATAAATTATTCATTAAAATAGAAAATTCATGATGGAAAAAATAAGCAGAGAAGATAAGCAGGACACTGACCTATAGATCGCTTTGACTTCTTTCTCAAGGACAGTCTTATTTCTTCCTTCAGCCTCCTCCTCTTCTGTCTGTCCACTCCGTTCTGTATGAGAACTCTCAGGAAGTACGTCAAGAACGTGTGCTTCGTTTTCTGCTCACAGGAGTAAAGCAGGTGTGTGATGTCTCAAAAACCAAACACCACCAACCTCAGTCCAATACTCAGCAGATTATTTCAACCCATCCACTAAATGAAGACACTGATATATACGTGTGATACTCACTTTGTCAAAGTTGCCATAGAAAGTCGAGGTCAGATACAGTGGTAACATCCCGAGGTCCTGCAGAGTTTTTTCATTCCATGTTGATGGGTCTCTAGTTATTGAACAACAGTGTAAAAAGAGTGTATCACATTGAAAATGACACAAACATCCATGTTTTAACCGGCCACTAAATTAGTTTTCTGTTTTGATCTTTTTTGGAGAGAAACAGATGAAGACAGGAACCAAAGGTTGCTGGTAAGAAATACATTTGCTGACAAGAACATACAATAAAGTGTGATCTTGTGAAACTGAAAGTATGGTCCTGTACTGCTGCTGCTAACGTACCCGTACTGTGTTTTGCCGCTTTGCAGCAGGGTTTCAACAGCAGCAGCTTGAGCGTCAGTGAGGTCCGGGCAGTTCTTGAGATTTTCCAAAATGGAGGGGTCAGAGTTCTGGATGTAGGAGCCATCCAGAGTGCAGCACATGTTCCCCAACACCAGTATATTATCTTTAGTCAAACTCGTGTTTGTTATACCCTTAGAACATAAAACAGGTAAGAATTAGTTTTACAATGTTCACCCCTTTTTTAGAAAGTTGTGCTTTCACATTGAGCTATATACTCTGACATTTATTTTTAATAGTTTATGTGGGTCATGTGTCAGTTCTGTTCAGCATATTGTTTGTATTTATATCACAGAATATGATAAAACTAAAATTTCATACAATAAGTAAAAACAATAATAGCTTATGTGCTAGGTTTATGGTCAGGATATAATTTATTTAATGTATTGTTCAGGGACTCACCAGGCAGCTCCTGGCATTAGCAAACAGAGCAGTCTGTTTGTAGCTGAGGACGGGGGAGAAGACGGAGAAGTCTGCATCCGCCAGCTGTTCGAAATAGGACCTGCAGCTGGCCTGTGGCACCAGAGAGTAACTGTAGGGAGACAGAAAAACAGTCACTGACTTGTTTTTAGCTTTAATCCAGCACAAATAAATCTAAACTCACTCATAGTACAGCAGCACATCAGGAGGATAGAGGTCGAAGCTGGTGGCATTTGAGTCTCCTTTAATGTAGTTGTACATGCAGGTCAACTGTTGGTGAGATAAGCAAAAAGTCAGAATCCCCCCTTTGCTGTAGCAATAAGCAGTGATTTGGTTATTTATAGGTGGAAAGGTTAAAAACTGGGCTAACTCTGACTGAAAAGAAAAACATTTGAGATGTCAAGGTTAAATAAACTAGACACAAAGTGATGACCTGTTTTACACACAGACTTTTAAGGGCATTTGAAACTAGCCAATCACCAAAACAGAGCGTACTGTTACACACATACACGCGTACATTCTCCCACTCTCTCACCTGAGTCTCCACCAGTGTGACCTTGTTCTTGCCTTTCCTCCGACAGGCTCTGATCAGCTTCTTGATCTGCACCGTCTGAATGATCGTCGCTGAAGTGCAGGTGAACCCTTGCAGCACAGAGGATGACAAACTACAGACAAACACACACACACACACGCACAGTATGTTATATCCACACTGAAATCCACTTGCGGGATATTTTCTGACTGAAACCTCTTCGAAACTCACTTTTCTGGACCTCCGAGCTGTGCAGTTGCATTTTCCACAGCTATTACATTGAAGAATAACTCAACCTAATGGAGGACATATGGCATGTTATGACATATAGCAGGTGTGTTGAGTACAAAAGTGTGTATGTCACTGTTGCATCCCCCTACCTGTTGCCGTTTCCACTTCTTCTTGTTGAGCCTTGTGATAACACTGCCGGAATTTGAGAAGCCCAGCAGCAGAACTCGAGGGATCTCAGTGGCCATTTCATCTGGTACGTTCTGTATGATCACATCACTGTTGCTGTTCACTGTGATGATCTGGGAAAAGACAGTTAAAGAGTTTGTTTACAAGCTCATTAATATCCCTGCTGTGACTCTTACTCTGGTTCATTTTGATCCTGTTTGGGATAAGGTGTTTACATGGACCATGAGAAACACGGTTATTCATCATCACAGTATCCAGGTTTCTGGTCATCTGTGTGTTTTGATGTCTCACCATCATGCTGAACATAACAGCATGAACATAACCAAGATACTGGTGGACCGCTGCTGTAGGCTACTGTACGTCCCTTCAGAGAGATATTTCTGTTTTTGACAGGGCTTATTTGGGTTTTGTGGTCCAGGTCTCACCAGCGATTTGCATTTCATCCTCTCTGATCCTGATTCTCTCTATATACTTCCACTTGAATTACCTTTAATTGTCATTCTGTTTCTCCATACTGTGATTTTACTATTGTTATTCTTGTCTACACTGCACGCACAACATCTCTCACATGACTGTGGAGTTTTTCTCTTACTTGAATCGAGGATCTGAAGATAGAAGATGGCGTACAAATTGGAATATCTTCTGGAGACTGTATAGCTAAAACAGACTTGACCAAAAAGGCAAACTGTTATTTACATACCTGGGTAACAAAGATCTCCTGGACAATCTGTGGAGCTGACATCAGGTACACCATGAACGTAGGATTCTGAGACGCAGTAACAAGCTGGGAGCCACTTATACCGCTGAACACTGTAGAGGGAAGACCCACAACAAGAGAGCCCAGCTGGAACAACGACGATATGCTGTTGATCTGGTGAGACAAACAAAGGGGAAGCAGCACACAGATGACCCCTAAGATAACGTTACACTGGCTTGAATGCCCCCAGACACAAATCTCAGATCAGGATTCAATAAAACACATAGTGAGTGACAGACAAGCAGACAAGAGCTACCTGCAGGACCCCAGAAGACATCAGAGACAGGATAATGGCCTTGGCCTGGCCTTCGTTCCAGCCTGTTACATTGCTCAGAATGCTCAAGGAAGCAAATAGCTCCTTGGGGTTAATATTGATGATCTGGCCTATGGACAAGCCAGAGCATTCGTTGCCGAGGGCAGCAATGGCTGTGGCATCGATGTTGTTACCAAGGTTACCCGCCAAAGCTGCAGAAACCTACGATGATCAAAGAAAAAATGTAGTCAGTTCTGGAGTGTGTTTTGGAGTACAAGATCTGTTCCTAGTGCAGGACCATACAGGTACAACGTAGTACCCATGGCAACATGGAGTCTGCCCAGTTGTCGTGGAACTGTAGATGTTAAAATTTACATTTTAAGACAACACGAATGAGAACCTCAAAGGCGCCAAGAAAAATGGAAATTGGACGTTTACGATTCCATGACAACTTGGTTTTTATGGATGAAGATCTTGTGATATAATCAAAAGGTAGAGACTCTTTAGCATCACAGCTCTGTGAATCTCGATATTTTGCCAATTGGATTTAGGCTAAATTAAAGTGGCTACTGAGACCCAATTCTGTTTAACTGACTGACAATAAATGGTCCTAGTCCCTGTGACTGTGAAGACTAAATGTCGTCCTTGTCCCCGGGAAAGAAGCATCTGCTCTCAGTATGTTTCTCTACTTATTTTGTACAGATTTTTCCCTGTTGATTGAAAACTGTGTGTGTTTTGTGGGTTTGTATTACCTGTGGGTTCAGGTTTGTGCAGAGAGTGGTCAGATTGTACAGCACTGTCATACTTTCTGCTGCAGTCAGCTGGCTGAATGCTGGACCAGGAGCGGCACACCGAAACAACAGTGGCAGACTGCAGAGAGAAAGAAGATCTGATTTAGGATAAACACATTTAGAGGGTATTAAACATTTCATAACTTTAACTCACAGTAAGGGGTTAAAGTTGCTGTCCTGAAGATAAATAAGCTCAGTGTAGTAGTTGGTGAGGTTGAGAGGTAAGGTGGAGAGGTTGAAGAGGGCGATATTCAGAGGGTTCACTGTGAACACCTGGATAACCTGCAGAGAGGAGGAAGAGGTATGAACAAGCTGGTCTGTACATCACTAATCTACCGATCGTCAGCTGTTTCCTTATCAATACCTGTGCAGATCCAAACATCTGAAGAACATCCAGAGTGAGGAAAGGCAGGAATGAGCCGATGTACTCAGCAAACCAGGCTGTAGAGTTTAGTTCTGGGACGCTGGGATTATAACACCTAGGCACCGTCGCTACAACCACAAATTAGAAATATTTCAGTGGAGAATTTAAACTGACCAGAGAGAAAAATACAGAATAAATAAAACACAATTTAGAAAGACTGATTCTTTTCAGGATGGACCGTTTGGCTCTGACAAAAGTGCTGATAAAAACCTGCCACCAAGTCTGATATTATTGGAAAAATAATTGATTACTATTTCAGGGTCTCTCCAGGCCTTGAAAACTAATATATCTTCAGTTATGAAATGTTTTTGTATCAAACTGTGGGCTCTCAGGAGATGTTGTACACTTATGTAGTTGTGGGACTGTAGTAGTATAATAATAAAGGATTCTAGGCAATATGGTGTGACCATGAAACAAGCTTTAAATTTATTCTCTGTAGGCTATACTAAATGGATACGAAAATGGCATAAAACTTTTAGCAAGTCTTGCAGTGGCAGATGCGGAAGGAGTGAATAGTAAAGTAAAAAGTCACTTAAAACATCTAAAAAATTGGTTGTAAAAGAAGAAATGTTGAAAAATGATCTTGTGCAACATTCATGATTCATGATTATGATAACAAAACTACTGCCATGTAATGTTTTATTCGATTTTTTGTTTGAAGAATGAAGACTGACCTGAGGTGAGGTACGCGCTGATGGTGTTGAACACATCTTGCCTCCCAAACTGTGCAGTAGTGTAGTTGTATTTACCAAGAACTGAAACGCTGAAACAATTCAAAATGAAATCAGAACACACTATTTGAAAACAACTAAAATTTACACGATGGTTGATGCTAAGAAATTATTGGTCAGTTGGTTTCAACCTACAATATTTATGCATATTTACGAATTTATGCTTTAGGGATCTTTTAAGGATATTTTGCAAGCAACGATACTGATAGCCCTTTACTGCAAAAGTGAAAATAAACAAGTCACAGGTTAAGTGGATTAAGGAGATGGCATTGCATTTACACACTACATACTGCAAAATGTACAAGATTCATGGAAATATGGGACCCTATAAGCCAGAAACTGATCATTCTGTGTTAGTGGCCCTCCCATCTCCCCACTGAGATAAATGTGAATCTTTGCATTTTGTGTGTGTGTATGTCTGTATGTGTGTATATGTGTATGGACGTGCTATGAATTCTAATTATTTGTTAGCAGTGCTCTATATATGTTTTGCCTGCAGGAGTTTGAAGGGAGGGATAGTGAGGGTGGGCTTAAGGGAATATTATGATGTGCTCTGGACTGTACTGTTTTGTTTGTTTGTTTGTCTGTTTGTTTGTTTAAATTCCCCAAATTTCTGTCTATTCATGTTTAGAAAACAAATTTAGAAAAACTGACATGTTTAATAAACATTAGGCATTTTTCACAGAATGAGCAGACAGAGCACACATACAGCTTTTGGAAGGCCAGACAGCTGGCGTTGTACGTAACGTCAGGGCTGATCATGCTCTTTGTGAGGAAGACCAAGTAGTTCTGGAGACGTCGATCAAACCAAGCGTTGACCTCTGACCTCTCTGAGCTGCTGAGAGCCGTGGGCCAGAAGCAAGGCAGTGTGGGTCGCCCCACCGCCACTGGGAGAGACTCCTGTAGTGAATATACACATTAATGCGGTTGTTTTCGTGACAGTGTGTTTGCATTTTGTTGTGTGTGTGGTACATACGGTCTCCAGGAACATCGATATCTGGATGTAGCTGTTGTAGAGCACACAGAGCTGTGTATCATTGTCGACGATGTCAGGGCGACGGAGGAAATCCCCAAGAGATGATGGAGGCATGGAGTTCACCAACTAGAAGAACGGAAAATGTAAAACGAGTTATTGTCCTCCTCCTCATTTGTTTTCTAAATTTCTCCTCTCTTATTTCTGGACACACACCTGATACATTCTGTCCTGAGGCATAAGCAACAGGAAGGTGGTCAGGTTGGGGAACTGGAATCCCATGAATGAACACTCCAGGAAACTATAGAAATTGTAATCGTAGTTGTCTCCGTAGCAGCGCAAAGGTATTGGTCCTAGAAGAAGGGAGAGTGAAAGAGGTGAACAAACTTTGATTCAATGAGCTAAAATGAAGGGTGAAAGTTTAGTTTCAGAGATGGTAAATCCAAGATTATAACTAGTGGTTAAAAACTCCTCATGGTACCTTTAAACATCCACCCCTCTCTACGATCAGTAATTACCGGAAATGGAACAATTATCCTTATGACTTAGTGTTGCAGGAATAAGTGATGTGATAAGTGTAACCCACTATTTTGTAATATACCACCCCTGAAAACTGTTACTAGTTTCCTGTCTGTGATTTCTTTACTTCTGAGAGTCTGAATGATGTGGTTGTGGATTTCTCTCTTTGTATCTTCACTGAGAGATGAGATTGTTGAATTTAGGTCCTCCACTCTGAAATAAATAAAGAAAAAAAAACATAACATACATAGAGTTAAGTTTAGAAATGAACTATTACCAGTTACATTTTCTAAGACCAAAAAGGAAATGGTTTTAAAACAAATTTGATTCAAGTAAAATTAAACCATCATTGTGCTCATCATGAGCTTAAACGTACCCCTGCTGCCCGATACTGCAGTTCCTTCCTGCCAGTATGCTGAAGAATGGCGCAACATGGAGCGGTGACAGGTTGACCAGGAGGGGGCGCAGTCGGTTGTGGAGCCACAGCGACACAACAGAGTCGCTCACTGAGGGATCTGAGAGGTTTGCGCGATCAAACACAACCTGTAACATGGCCGACCTCACGGGAGAAGGGATCAAGAATTCGTGACCCTGCAGAAAAAGAGCAAAGACAAACATTTTAAAAAAGAAACCTTCAGGATGATTAATCTAAGCCACTGTTTTACTTGACTTATGCTGACATGAATGGAATTTCCTGATACCAATTAAAGGTAAGTTGTTATGTGTTTGCAGGAACCTTGTAAGTGGGACACACTCACCATGATGGCGGGCGAGAAGTCATCAAAGAAGGCAGAGAGCAGATGGCTGGGGACATATTTCATCAGCATGTTAACCTGGGCAGGAGAGGCGAGCTGACCAGGTGTGGCGGACACCTCTGCTAGTTGTCTGACTGTCAGCTGTGGCAACGCTTCCATCTGCATGTGCACACACACACACATAGATACACAACAACATAGGTGGTTAAAACACAGACAAGAAAAAAAACAAACAAGCAAATAAACAAATGTAAGAAACACAATGCAACAGAAGGTACCGCTGAGAAGTTGGAGAACAGCATCTGCAGGTCATGGAAGGACGCAAGGACAGAGAAACCTCCCAGGTTCTGCTGCAGCCATACTCCACTGTTGTTAGTGTGTAAACTGCAGCTGGGGTCTGAACAACAAAAGCACACAACTTCACTCCTCTGAAGGGAAAAGGCATGTACTACTGTGAACTGTATGGGAATGCGAGCACCTACCTGCAGTGTTGTTCCTGGTCAGGAAAACCTTAATGAAGTGTGTGTAGACAGACATCTGGCTGGCTAGTGTCATGTCTGGCTGGAGATGACTCAAAATATTCACACTGAGTTTAAAAAAAATGAGTAGAAAGGGTTATTTGATTAATGCAGAGTGTGGCAATATTTTGACATCTCAAGCGAGAGAATCAGGTCTTCAGGGAAGCAGCAAAGGTATAAGAGGCTCCTATGATAAACGCTGGGCTGCTCACATTTGTTGGTAGGTGCTGCAGTTCATTCCCTTTTTGGTGAGACATGATAGGAAGTCAGGGGAAACAGCAGGCAGGAACGGACGAAGCTGGTGGTTGAACCACAACTGGATGAGGGTCGGATCATTGAGGCTGACCATGTCCAGTCTGATTTCTCGTATAGAGTCCAGAATCACTGACAATGCAGGATTTCTGGGGTCCAGAGTCTACAAAAAAGATTGAAAACAAATCCAGCACAGAGGTCAGGTCCTTTCCTTTGTAGGTCAATACAAAAGGAATCTGACATTTTAACAACTTCACACAGATTTTGTGACACAGTGAAAAAGTGAGACAGCTGTATATTTTAATCCAGCAGATGTAACTGTGAACATGTGCTGTAAATATTCCCTCTCTGAGAATTACTGATCTGTACCTTGTTGGCTAGAAGATCCAGAGCTTCATCGAGCACATAAGAGGCTTTGGAGAGGAGAAGCTTCCAGGCGGGTCTGGATCCACTGGAGTTGGAGGAGCGATTACACATCAGCATCACCCCCAGATCCTCCGCTGTTAACGCTGACAGCTGTGTGATGAAAGAGCAGAGGAACAACAGGTGAGAAAATACACTGACCCAATGACTTTTTCATACAGCGGCAGGTGTAGGACCTGTTGTTGATCTAAGATGTTTGGTTGTCTTACTGAGGCACAAGCAAATTCCTCAACGGTAAAATCACAGAGACGTCCGTTAATTTTCCCGCTGTCGAGGTGGAGCTGCAGCTCTGTGCTGTGAGGGAAGAATGATCGAGAAACTCAAAATTTTGTGGACATTACATTTGGCACCAAGTATCAAAGTGCCCAAAATAAGAGTTGAGAGAGTGTTTTATAAATCCCACCTGTTCACTCCAACACAAATGTTGGTTTCTGTGAAAAACACCAATAAATGAATCCATGGTGATTAGAAACATTAAAATACTGAATTATTTTTGAAAATGTGCTTTTTAAGCAGCGGGACAGCTTACCATTTGTCATGGTGACACTGCACTATGGGGAGAAAAACGATTAAATGGTTATTGATGTGTCTTCTATCATGACACCAAAGTGTAACACTAATGAAGACAGACAGACAAAAATCACATATAATTACCTCTCCACTGTAAATGACACAATCTACAACAAAAACACAAGTAAATGCCAATTACTTAATGGTGTAGTTGAACAAATTACATATTAAAATGCATTTCAATGATAGGTTTACATTATGGGAATGTAATAATAAGAAAATAAAGAGGTTCAGGGAAGATGGCAGCCTTAGATACTGTTCAGACTCTGCTCTTTCCACTTGAATCCACTAAATTCTTTCAAATACAGCCTTTGATAATGGAGGTCATACTGCATGTTGAAAACCACAGTACTTTATTTTATATACAGATCCCAAGGTTTCATAACAAACCAAATAATCAAGGTGAACTTTGGGGAAATGTGTTTAAAAATATGCAAAAGACATGTGGAATATTTCTACTTTATTTGACTGATGCAGCCAGAAGAAACATAAAGTCTTGTGTTTGAATTTTTTAGGGTGATTTTTCCAACCTTGAAGTTCATTTTACAGACCGTACTTCTCACCTGGTGGTATGTACTGGGATAAAGCAATCTTGATGTTGGTGATGACTGAAACTACAGCAAGAGAAACTTTAGTCATGGCCAGGTCCAGTCTGGTAAACCTGGAACACCAAAACATGAAGAATTAACATCAGGGTGTAAAAATCAAAACTAATTATCCAGGAAAAACCATGAACCCCCCCCCCCCCCCCCCAACATATTTAGATATGAACTCACAGTGTTTTGTATGATGAACAGGAGAGGTTTCCCTTGAAATGAAGAAAACAAAGATGATTACTTTTAACAAGCAGTGCAAAGTCAAAATTCTGAAAGAGGTGGAAGAACTTTACTCTTTTTACCTGCGGAACAAATGTGACAAGGTGGAGCAGGAACTCGGAAAATTTCTTCTGCTCCTGAGGCTGAGTCAGGTAATCAAACAGTAAATTGATGATGACGTCTTTATGTGGAAGAGTTGGAAGAGTCAACGCCAGCAGCTCTGCACTCTGCTTTGGAGTCAGGAATTGTAGGACCTCCAGCTAAAGAGAAGTAAAAGAAGGAGAAAAAAAAGTTTACCAATGCTGAAAATAACAAAGTAATAACAGCGCTGGCCAATTCTTTTAAATCCTTGTTGTTTGCAGAACTGAAATCTCACAGGGTTGAAGTATGGGTTGAGATCCAGCAGCTCTCTTAGAGACAAAAACATAGAAAATGAACCCAGATTCTTCTTTAGCCACTCGGCACTGCCTGTGGAGATGTTCACGCAGCCTGGACCTGGAGCAAGACAAGGAGATAAAGAGATGTTTAAGTCCACCCAAGTTTAGGAATATGAAATGGATCATTATGGTCACTCAGTGCAGAGTACCTGTTTGTGGTTGTGACAGGACACGCAGGATGAAATCCTTCAAGACCACTTGTTGCTGCCTTAAGCTCATGTCAGACAGCTGCTGGATAAACACCTGCAGTCTGATGATAAAATCCCAGACAGAAGAGGAAATCAGGATGATTTAAAGTTTGTATCGAAACTGGCAGCACCATGGAGCCTCTGCATCCCACATTAAAACTCAGAACTTTTTTTGCTGATCTGTAAGTGTAAATCAATGGGCTTTTCATTATGGAGAGAAAGGCCAGGAAAAAGGGAGGTTTATTGAAAAATATGTTCTTCCTTTGTTGGTCGGGCTATTTGTGCATAATTTGTGGATTAACACAGCACATTTCATAGTATCTTTAACATAATAACATGCTTAAAGTCAGCATATTACCACGAAAACAACTCACCACTGATATATAGCTCGATGGAATCCTTATCAATAAAGTCAAAAACTAGATACAGACATGATGCAGAATGCATAAATGCAGAATACCAATGTTGTAGTGCTGTAAATTTGTGCACAGTGTGTGGCAATCACTTACATTTGCTGGTACGACTGACAGCTGAGGTTTCTGTGGCTCAGGCAGAGCAGAAAACTTCCAGATGCATATGGCAGTAACCACTTCAGGCGTCCGGCGAACCACAACCTGATCTCACTGCTGTTCATCAGCTGCTCGTCAGTCAGCATCGACACTCTGATCTCCCCAATCACATCCAAAACCTCTGACGCTGATGGACCAACCACGGGGATAGGCTGTGGAGATGAGGTCAGTTGATTGACTGATTAATCCTGAAAATAAGCTGAGGATCCATCAGAGGTTTAAAAAGCTACTGACCGTGTTGGCCAGGATGTCCAGAGCTGCGTCCAGGACAAAGGAGAGTTTGGTGAGCACCAGCTTCCACAGCATTTTCGAGTGGCTGCTGTTTCCAGGCAGGTTACACCTCAGGAGGGACAACACCTGATTGGCTGTGAGGTTCTCCAGCTGCATGTGTGACAGAGTAGTGATTCAGTTGTTTAATAATCATACAAAGGATTTTTGTAATTCCAATCTGATTTCGACTCACCTGTGCACATGCATATTTCTCCAAGGGAAAATAACAGGGGACAGAGGCCGATGTATTTAAGTAAGACTGTAGGTCAGAGCTGTGAATACATGTAAATTAACAAACACACATCAGTACAGAGGCTACTACAACAGTTCTGATAATTCTGGATATAGATAAAAATAAAAATAAAAAAAAAATTGGATACCTGTTGATTCCTCTGCATATGTTTGTGGCTGTCAAACAGCAATGAAAGAAAACATTTGAAAGATTTAAGCTCTAAAAACATTTAAAATGAAGTACTGAATAATAAAATGAGACTTAACTCTGATGTCCAAAGGATTCTTACCATTGAAGACGGTTACTGGGCACTGTGAATGACAGAAAACACTGACATGATTAATCAATAAAATTCAATCGAGAGCTAAATAGTTGTGCTAATTGAAAGAAATCTTACCATGAAGTTCTCGGGCACACATGCTGTTCAAACAGAAACAGAAAATGTTCACTTGTAATAAAAATGCAGTGTCGTCCTGTATGTTTTTTATGTGTTTGTGAAAAAAAGAGACTGACCTGCTGGTGCAATGTTTATCAGGTCCTCTATGGCAGCCCAGGTGCCTGGCTCCAGGTCCGGAGACAGAAATGGTATGGCAACGTACAGTCGCTCAAAACTGATACACAAACAACAACAACAAACATTTAACTAGAATTCAGAGAGCTCATATCATCGTTAAAGCTACAGAATGCTTTACATTTGTTATTTAAAAAACAGGAAATGGCCTATGTTAAAATAAATCCTGAATCCAGACCAAAAACAAACCACTTTCTTGGCCCGTTGGCTAACATTATGCCAAATTTGACTGAAATCTTTTCAGAAAGCTTTGAGATATCATGCAGACTGGCACACAGACAGATTATAAACAGTTACACGTGCACTGGTGCAACTAATAAGGCATACTGATGTAAAGCAAATTAAAATTAATGTGGAAGCACTCACATGTGTTTGTAGACACCACAGGGTGGATTGACCTGAGAGATGAAATAGTTTACAAATAAATACACAGGACAGTGAAAGGTTTACCGAATTCGTATCATGGAAAAGCTTTTACCTTGACGGCGAGCTGAACCAGGTAGTATAGGACCTCTGGCAAGTTTTCAGGGGACTTCATCAGGAAGTCAAACACTTGGTTGATAACAACGTCTTTCTCTGGAGGAGTGGGAAGAGGCAACAGCAGCATCTCTGCTATTTGTTTTGGAGACAAGAGGTGAAGAACCTCCAGCTGGACAGAAGAGGAGAAAATAGTTATTTACAGTACACTTAAAGCTTCACTTAAGTCGGTTTTAAATGAAATATGTCAACAGGTTCAGGTTTTCCAGACTTACTCCAGAGAAATTTGGGTTCAGCTTGTAAAAGTCAGTGATGGAGGCGAATCTTGAAAAGAAGCCAAAGTTGTTTTTCAGCCACCCCGCACTATTATTGGCTGAGGAGAGACACTGGGGGTCTGAAACATATGCACAGAAATGTAAAGTACTTCCATTTAATGGTACTTTATACTTTTTACTCAACTGCATTTATTTGACAGCTAAAGTTCCAAGCTTCTTTTTTACGACTGCCATCAGTTTGCTTACCAGAGGTGTTGTGATGCAGCAGGAAGGAGAAGATAAAGTACTCATAGATGTTGTGACTGTACATTGGATCAGCATCCATGGAACTCATGTGTTTGCTGAGAGCTGCGACACTGCACATAGGAAGACAGACAAGAGGACAAAATGACATTTACCACACCAAACCCTGTGAATGTGAAGAACAAAAAAATCCCCTCTGAAACCCGTGAACTCACATGGTTTGGTAAACGGGGCAGGAGAAGTTCTTGGTGCTGAGGCAGGAGAGGAGGGCTGGGGGTATGTTAGGCAGGAGGGGCATCAGTTTGACCTGGAACCAGAGCTGGATGAAATTCGGGTCCTCCAGGTGTTCCTGGGTTAGAGATGGAGAATCTGCTTCACCAAAGATCTGCTGAAAGTCGGACGCCACCTCCTGGAAGTTCTGCAGGAAAAATACAAGAAGGACAAAGCACTAATTTTAATTTTTATCTTAAAATGTGTAGTAAAATAAGAAAGTAAACAAACACACATAAAGTAGGTTACAATAAATGTTGGAGTCAGGATACATAAAACTGTACAGTGGTTCAGCATAAGATATTTTTTACTCAATAACATGTCTATGTGAATGTAAATAAATCTAAATAAATAAAACATATAGAATCAAAAAATTGTAAATTGTACTTTGATTAATGAACATCACAGAATATATGAATGGAAATCAGATAAATAGATACTCACCGCTGTGGACAACTCCACCATCAGTGAGTTCAGACGTTTGCTCAGCTCTATGATCAGTCTCATGATCGTCTCCTCGGACATTGTCAGGTTGGTACGAGCAGCGCAGTGCAAAACGTAGGCCACATTTTCCACTGCATCAGTCAGCTGGTACCAAAAAAAGACAAGAAAAAAATTTTTTTAAGCAGCTGTTTGGCACTTAGGAAAGCTTCATGTAAGTTTAAAAAATATAAATATAAATATAAAATGAAGCCTCACCCCACAAGGACTCTTGTCAAGGGTGATGCTACAAACATCCTGGATTTCAGAGGTTTGATTGTCCCCACTATGGTCGAGATAACTGCACAAAAACAAGACACAAACATACATTCAGAAGACATTATAATACACCATCTTACAGCACAGAAATATATAGACTGGCCTGGTGTGGACTGAGTGGACCGGTTACTTATTTAAAGCTGCATTAATTGATTTTTGGCCACTAGTGGGCAGGAAAAACTCCACAATGAGCTGATAAGTCTGGCATATTTTCACCTTTTCTTATGGCTAACGGGTTAACAAGCTGACACGGAGAAACATTTGTATGAATTTGGAGTTGAGCTTCTGGTCACCTGAGGAACGAACGCCCAGTACAGTAAAAACCCCAAAAATTGACCCATATTGTTTCCCATTTACTGGCATCTTTACTGGTACACACTACATACATAAATGTGGTATGTAAAAAATGCTAATCAAATGGGTCAGCTTGACTTACAACACTTCGTGGAAGGCGAGCATGATGTTGGAATGCATCAGGTTCTCATCATTCGGCAAAAACCTCTGTAACACCGGCATCACGACCTGCTGGTACCAGTCCTCCACGTTCGTCACATCAAACTTTGGCGCCTCTGGAATGACAGATGGGTTCTGCGGCCGGTAAATGTCTGCCAGCTCAGCCACAGTCCAGTTGAGCAGGAACTGGGTCAGAGTGGTACTTCTTATTTCTGAAACTTTTCTCTGGAGAAACACAGCAGATCGGGAGTCATTAACATTTGGCAGGTTTACTTTGATTTACATACATCGTATGTCGGCTTATGCATGCATGTGTATAGTATGTGCTTATACCTCATGTGTGAAGGACACAAAGTCATGAACGAAGCTCCCAATGGGTTTGAAAGCCATCATGAACCCGTTTACAACCTGTAAACATGAGACAAGAGGTGATTAAACCTACTATATCAGCAGGTACTCTAAAATAGCAAAAGAAAGAAACAAAAAATGTAAAAGATTTTAAAGCTGTTATTTCAAGTACTTGAGCATTAAAGACCTGGCAGTATCCATACATCCATGCCACATTACACAGTACCTCTCTGATGGTGTGTTGTGGAGAGACCATGCCATTTGTCGATTGTGGAGGATAGGTAGGTGGATATCCAGGGCTCGCCCAGCTCTGGCCCCCATCAGGGCTCATGGTGGGAGGAAGGCCAGAGCCCCCTGTCAGCAAATTGTGGAAGACCAGGGTTAAGGTGCCGTTGTCCAAACCCGCAACCTCAGGCATCAGTAGCAGCTCTGCCTTCTGCGCTGGAGACAACAGGTGAAGAACCTCCAACTGTGGTGGAGAAAGAAGTAAGAAGAGGAGAGAGGAGGAGGATGAGAGGAAACAGTGTGGAAAAATAATGATGTGTTTGCTTTAAGTGCAGCGACAGACTTGAATGTAAAAAAAAAACAAAACACTTATAAAACTTAACTGAAAAGTTCTAGCCTCTGGGAAGCAAATATAATTAAAACTCTACCCATTCTGTTAGTGTGAGGCTGTAAATCCTATAAACTTAGACAAAAACTCTACTCACTCCACTGAAAACCATGTTGAGTGTTGAGAAGTCTTTCATCCGGGCCATGGCTCTGAAGGCACCAAAATTCTTCATCAGCCACTCCTCGCTGCTCTCAGCTGGGTTCACACAACCTGTGCAGAGATTACACACACACAGTGAACACAACTAACACGTGTATACAAATTAGAAGAGATAAATAATCTTATACAGATGTTAACAAATCTGAACATCCTAATGTCAGTTAAAGAAGATGTCACTAAAGCAGTCATATTAATGGTCATAATTCAATGGCTGTGAGTTGGACTCAAGCAATTTTGCAAGATTAACATTTTTTAAAAAGCTAAAATCTCTGGTGAGGATTAAGCAGTTCTTCGAAAATAATGAAAGATTTTCATCCTTATTTTACATATATTCATTATTTGGAAGCACAGCTGGCCCTAGTATGTACATTAACGCACATATACCCATGTGACAAATAAAACTTGCAGTTTAAGTGGAGATATGCACTCTGTAAATAACTTCCAGTTAATTAGAGACTTATTAGACTTATTTGCATTTAAAAAAAAAAAAAAAACTTTACCAGCTACCCTGTCTCCAGACAGGAAGGGGTACATGAACAATGTGTAGATCCACTTTTGTCTGACTGGGTCCATCTCAGAATAGTAGTTACTGAGCTCCCTCACTCTGAAAGAAAAGACAGGATGGTGAGAAGTTGCTGTGGTCACCAAAACACACTGGTAGATAGAGACAGAAATAGACATACACAGTCTGGTAGGTGGAGCAGCTGAAGTTCTTGGTGCTGAGGCAGGTCAGGAAGTGTTTGGTGATGGATTTCAGCAGTGGTTTTATCCTGACCTCCAGCCACATCAGGACCAGGTCTTCATTCTGGAGGGGGTCTGCCCCGGGCCTCCATTCCAGTAGTCCTTGCAGGCTGAGATATGGCACTCCTGTCATGCTGGACCTCTGTGGTGATGGATATGAGGAAAAAAAGGAATCAGTAGGTGTTGATTTTTTTAATGTAATGTGGATAAATGTGTTACCCTGAAAGGTAGACAAATACACGTGACATTTAACATTCAGTAACAAAACAGTCTTCTGGAAAGATTGTTTTGTCATTGTACAACTAATCTGGAAAATCTGACAGTCACTCCATGAGAAAATACAAAAACAGCTTTACAGCACCGACTGGTCAGGTCAGAATTTCTGACAACATTCCTCCCGTTGTGTGTCTCTTGAGTCACATTCTTGTGTTGGTGCTAACTAAAAGCTGTACCATGAAGGTGTACACATCCATCGTCGCCTCTAGCATGCCTTTCAACCTCCGCATGTGGTCTCTCCCAGTGTCTGTCGATGGCAATCCCACACACTGGAGGAAATGTGAGGTCGGATCTGGTACCTTGGAATGAACGTCAAAGAGGAAAATAAGTAAACAATGGGATATAGCAAAAACAACTGAAATCCTATTTGTGATAGGACAACTACAGAGCTTCTTTCAAAAGAATTTATTTTTTTTTACTGCGAACATTTGCAGACGGCAGAAACTGCACCAAAGCTCATAAAGACTATTTTATAGGTAGGCAGGTTTCCAAGGACCCATGGCTGACTATGGCTAATTGACTGATTGTGTACTGAACTTGAGGCACCTGGCCTATACAAACCACAAAATGGATGCTGAATAGAAAACATTAAAAAAGGTGACTGTCAGACTCAAGACAGTTCACACTAATTTCTAACTGCCTCATCAATACTGCAGTCAACGTCTCACAGTAACAAGTTGCAGCAACACCTGCAATCTTGAAAAATGTCAACATCATAGGCTTCCCCACACTGGTATTTGTTGCAGGCAAAATCTATTGTTTGGTGTTTCTGTCATGCAGTCTACACCTGTGAACAACCAGTTGTTTTCTATACAACCGTGCATTCAAGTCATTCCAAAAATCCTAGGACGGGGAAGTCATAAGCAAACTGTCATGGTTACTAATATTCTGGACCTCTCTCTTTTTTTTTTTTTAATCACGCTGAATGACCCAGTCTAACACTACTATTATGAAACTCCATCACCATGAATTTCACAACTTGAATTGTCTTTGTTGTCATTTGTTGTTTAGGAAACCACTTCAGAAATATTCTTTAACCAAGAGACAAAATCAGAACATGACGTCTCCTGCCTGCAGCTTTGGGAAGGATTGGTCTATGATCATAAACCCAGGTTCATCAGCATAATCAGAAAAACAAACAGATGCAGAGCTTTTGAATTTTAAAGCTTTGGACCAAATTTCGGTTGAGCGTTTTTTGTTTCCTGCACAATAATAGAAAATGGTTTGGAAAAATGTTTGCGTGCAGCTTCTCTCACCTGAGCGCAAGTTTCTCTTGTATCGCAGGTTTCATTTCTGTAGATTTGCATCAGTGAAGCAACAAGATTACAAGACAAAAGACGTCACTTTTCGTTTTATTTACAACAGAGTGGAATCAGGAGCAGAAGAACATTTTATGCATGATTGGTTTTGTAATAAAAATGTTGTGTCTGGTTTTCCATTTTAACTCCTTGATCTTACCTTTGTGCACTTGATGCCCCTGTTAGGAGAAGACAAGGTTCATTGTTATAGCTGGCACTAGAATCTGAGGGACTTCAGTATAGATTTGGATTTAAAAGGCATCAGTGAGCCGCACTGTTGCACTGGCTGACATGTTCCTACATTATGATAAACATACCTTTCACGGGTACTTTTATTTATGATCCCATATACAACATTCAAAAATAGTACGGAGTCTCTTTTGTGAGCTATATTTCTGTGACCCATCTTTTTTACTTTTTTATTAGAATATCAGACTGTAGCTACAGACAGTACTGTGTAGGATCAATGTGTGATTCTGATCTTTTAATGAGACAAGCTGACGATAAGAAAAATATGGAGTATCATCAGGCTTCTCCTTTATATCTGGCTTTTTCCTTTAGCTTGACACTTTTACATTACAGAAAAGACACAAAATCTGATCTTACCAAAGCAGCTCCCCAGGAGGTAAACTAGTAGGAATAGGTAGTGTGATCTCATGATGTGACAGGTCTCATGGGGTGAAATTCACTGGGGAGGGAATCAGAAAGAGCAGGTGACACACTCAGCTGCTTGCACCAACGAGCTCCACAAGATGCAGGTGGATCAGGGGACTGAAACACGGGTGTTAATTCCAATCAGAGTGTTTCGGGGTTGTCGTCCTGAGGCTGTCAACGTGTTTAATGCTAGTGTACTTGAAGCTCAGAGCCTGTTTGGTTGGCCACTGATAGGAATCAGGGAGTGGCTGTTGGATAGACAGTCAGTGCCATAAAGTGACCTTTAACATAGCGGTACAAAAGTGATGAGACAATAGATGCTTCAGAGGAAAGAATGCTGAAACTCTACACCATCCACCTCCACACAAAGAACATAAAGATAACAAGCACAGAAAAAAAATATTCTGTAAGATGCTGCAAGAAGAAATATACCTTGTTTCACCACAGTCACAACAACTAGTTTACTGATTTTCTGCTGATCTGTCGCTATGTAGACCCAGTAGGTCAACAATATATCTCATTGTGCAGCAATTACAGGAAGGTGAATAATAAGAGCCCATGAATCCATCTCTCATGTTGTTGCAAATGACTCACCCAGCTTTTGTCATGGGAAGGTGATAACAAGTAGCGCACTGTACCCTGTACTCTTTCTCATGCACACCCACACACACACACACTGATGTTTTGTTGTTGCTTACAGTCTAACTAACCCTAACCTTAACCATAACCACAACATGTCATATCCAAACCGAAAACACAATCATGAAGGAGAAGGATTTTTTTCCAAGTCCTATATCCATACTCTACTGTACGGTATGTGCAAGAGACTCAGGATAAAATTCAGTTGACATTCAGGTTTCAGCAGTGTGGGTTACTCAAATCAAGTTGGGTATTTTCCAAAGTCATGATCTTTGTACTACCCCATCTTTTAGACTGGAATGGCTACAGGAAGGGATCATATCAAAGCTGTTATGGAGAGGAGGAATCATGATATAAATCTCTCAATACACAAACAGTAGGGGAGCCCCCACAATGTGCCCGAGTGAACAGATTTATTTATTTAATTTCAAATTTTAATTTGATGAACTCTTTTTTTGTGGCAGGTTTTATTTCTCCATCGTCAGAAGACAGATTTACTTGTTTGCAATATATAACTAGTTATGTTCTTCTCTTACAAATATTTTACCACTCCAAACCCATTTGTGCCTTCTAACTAAGTAACTAAAAACTGCAAACAAATACACACACACACACACACACACACACACACACACACACACACACACACACACACACACACACACACACACA
>JBBMJY010000020.1:4090804-4135957 GCA_037833715.1 Toxotes lorentzi
CACACACACACACACACACACACACACACACACACACACACACACACACACACACACACACACACACACACTCATAAGTTCCCTCTCAAGACTTTCACCCTATTGATTCTATATGATGTATTGCCACTTGTTCCTTGTATTTGTAAGTATTTGTTCAGGATCATTTCTCCTCTACACACATTTATAACTCTAGAAGGTGAAAGACAAACACTATTTAGATTCTTTGTGAGTAATTTGCTATTACCAAAGCTGGAACTTAACAGAAGTGGTGTGAAAATATTTAAAAATGTTTGTTCTATAAGGCTGGTTAAATGACTTCACATACTTCCACACTTAAACACACACAGAGGAAACCAAGGACCCCTCCCCGCCCTCAGTGTTTCATCATTCATATTATGTAAGAGGATGTATAAGAATGAATGGGGACTGAAAGACAAAATAACATAAAATCTGGTCCAAAATCCCTCAGTAGAGGTTCAGTAATTAAACTAATTTCCGGCTCCAAGGAAGTGCCACACCTAAGAACGCTTTTGAAGTTCTTTGCTTGAATATTTTCATTTGATACTACTTTTTACCACACTACATGTTGATATTCAGACTTGCATTTACTTTGCAGATAAAGATTCTACATACAAAACATACAAGCAACCTAAATATGACTAACTGCTGCACATAAAAGTACCCAAAGGTATGCTGTATTAAGTAAATATAAAACGGTACACACCCTGAAAGTTATTAAGTGTACTTTTACTCTTACAGTTCATGAGTTACAAAGAGAAGTAATAGGATCAGATACTTACACTTGATACTGAATGTTTTGTTGCTACTACTTTTGTACTTTTGCTTCCCTAGAATTTTCAAATTTCCTGTAATTCATTCACTATTCTTTGTTCTAATTATTTAGGAAGTCACCTTTTTATTAAATATTAGGAAAGGGTCTTTTCTTAGAGGACCTCCTGCGGGCTTGAGTACACTCTAACCCAGTTTAATGAGGGAGAACTTATTATTCCCACAGGTGAAATCCCTGGTCGGCATGTTGTTGCCTGAGACGCACACTCACACAACAGAAAAAGACCAGGTTATGGTACTAAGCGATTACTTGACTGATTTTCCTCCGCGTCTGCATGTATTCATAACTGTAAAACCTGCACTTCCACACTTTTAATTTAGCATGACTCTATTGTTCTCTGATTAATCTTCATTATGAATACATGTCAACGGGAGTAGATCCATCTACAATAAGTACATATAGAGATATAATAAAAGCAGGTGATGTGATTCGCCAGTGACAGATTCAGCATGGAAACAAAAATTACATGATGACATGAAATCAAAATCCAATCTCTTACCAAATCTTGTCTTGTCTGGTCTTGCGTCTCTGGAGTCCTTCAAATGCCTTAAAGCGCTCGGCTTAAACTCTCTCTCTCTCCTGACACCTGAGACACAGGTGCAGCAGTGAACTGCTGAAGGGTGTGTTGTCTTGTGACGATGACACAGGTGATGATGGTGGACTCCTTTCTGCTGCACAGGGAGGCAGGACGAGGTTTGCCCTCGTGTTTCAGGCGCGTACTACACTGCGCCTGCTGCGTTTAGGTATACAGTATGTGTTTATACGTGTAGATTACATGTACCCTCAGCCTGTGTGTCTATGGCTGACCGTGTGAAAGAGTCAGGAAAGAGACACAAAGTATAGAGTTACATCTGATTCATATTCAGTGGGTTACACCGCCCTCGTATTTGTTGTTGGATATATAAGCCTCTAGCTATGTTAACAATAAAGCAAGTTGGACCTAATATTTGAGACATCCAATCATGTACAGTTTACCTAAGAGATCAGCACGGATTTAATATGGATTTATCTTGAACTTTAAACAGCTTGCCACAGAAACCTTCCTCTCTGTGGTTTCACTGCACCAAACCCAGTCACAATGTGTATACAGCACAATAAGGGTTGACCATAAACAGTCCTGCCACCAATGAGAAAGAGACCTCTTTCAGAGGTGACACATTTCTTTAACATATTGCAGGTTAGTCTGTCAATTGGCTTTAATGCCTAAAGTTAGAAAATTAAACATCAAATGATAAAATAACTTGAAAATCTAAATGTGGACTGCAAATGTCACAGTGACAGATTCTGAACACAAATTATTATTAGAATTCATCTGTATGTGGGTGTGCACACACACACACACACACACACACACACACACACACACACACACACACACCCTAGCATGCACAGGCACATCAAGTTAAACTGGTTTGTTAATAATCTGAGGCTTCAAACTAACTGAATTCAGTATTACAGAGAGTTAGTCATTCAGTATAAAGGGTGGCTGAATGGTACAATGAACAGAGCCCCGGCCATAAATTATATTGCAGGAACTGGATTACAAAATGTTCAAGTAAAATGGAGTTCATTCACAATCTGATGAAGGAGAAGTGTAAATATCAGTATGTTCACAACCACTGCCTCACTGATATGACTAATGATGTAACTCTCTCAGGTTATTCAGCATCAAAGTATTTAAGAACTCGTTGAAAATGCTTTAAGAATTACATGCCAGAAATATTGTATTTGAAAGAATGATGGACAAGTGCACAGAAACCAATGTGTTTAACCTTTTTGTGTCACGTTTAAAACTACTAACCAACTGATACATTTTCTTGCTTGTTTAATCCACATGTTGCCCACAGGTGGCCAAAGGGAGAAGATTATATTTCTTTCCCTTTCTTGTCTATTGCCTAAAGATCAATGTGAATACTCTTCATGGGCTGATAGGGAAAATGATTACTTTAGTGAAACTGACACTTATTTCTAGTAATCATTCCAGCAGAATTTTTATTGTTTATAGAAGAAATAAGTGACTTGGCAAGATCCATGTTTTTTTGCAGTGGTTTCCTTGGAGCTTCCTTTATTGCAGGAACTGAAATGTGACATATCCCTCATCCGCTTCAGTCATGCATTCTTGAGATAGTTCTCTAGCTACTTCCCATTGCTTCAGAGTAATCATACTTGAATATGACAGCTTAAAGTGGTGTGTCCTGCCACCTTTCGTCAGTTTGTTTGGTTTTCTTTACTGTGAGTTTGACAGTGTGACCTTCAGAGCTTCCTGCAGGTTATTCTGGCAGTTTAGGTTTTTAACATTTTATTTTAGACACCTTAACGATTGAAGTCGCTTTAAGAATATAATTTATAATATATTAATTAATATATAATTTTAAATATATTTAAAAGTGATCAGTTGAGTGTGTAAAGTCTGTACATTTACGCAGCAACGTTATTGCATAAGAGGAAATAACGAGGGTGTCCGCTGGGTGGCAGTACGCGCTTTGAGTACGCTAAATTGTACTTCCGGTCTTGTTTCGACGAACAAAATTATTCAATGGAATGAAATCATGTCTGACCCAAACATTCACACACGTGAGGGAAGAACTTTTGTCATTATAACGTTTAGTTTTAGTGTCTTGTTCTCGTCTGTTGAAATGCAGTCTCGGTGACGGTCGTGCACATTGAACCGGGTCGGACTTCGGCTGGTGTCGTTCACCGGTCACCGGCGTGACCGTTAAAACGCGTGTCTTCTCGGTAAAACACTATTAAGACGTTTTATCATCATGTGGCTGTGGCTCAGATCCTGTCAGCGGTGTTACCTGGGCGGTGTGGTGACACACAGAGTTTCACAGTGTCCCAGAATCGTGCGGGGTAAACTCCAGGTGAACGCCGCCATTAGGAGATGCTGCTCCGCGGTTCAGGGGGAGGTGAGGGTCAGGTTTGCGCCCAGTCCGACAGGTAAGGCCCTCACCAAAATACACAGACTTAAAATATCCTTCAGCATCACCCACCCTCACTGCTGGGAGCTTCCTCCTTTACGTTTGCTTTCTTTTCTGCTGCACCATTTTTCCATCAAGAGGTCAACAAATCAAACACACCCACATCCTGAAATTATAGTTTCTGAGGCAAGCTGATGCATGGCCAAAAGTATCTGGACATTACCACCATGGGCGAGGGTACTACTGGGCACCGTCCCAAGTATGAAGTGACTGTTGATATTTCTTGTTTGAAAGTCAAAGAGCTAACTTAAGACACAAAGTTCAACCACAGAGAGACTCTAAACAGCTACAAAAGATGCAAAATAACGTCAAAGAGACATAAAATGACCCACAGAACTTCAGTGAGGTCGACCACTGATGTTTGGTGATGAGGCCTGGATTGCGGTGTCAATTCCAGTTCATCTTAGTAGTGAGGTCAGGGCTCTGTGCGGGCCAGTCAAGTTCTTCCACACCAAACTGGGAAATCTGTTTCTTTCTATACCTGGCTTAGTGAATTTCCCCGTTTGCTCCAGTTCATCATCTACAACACACAACAGCTGCCATTTTCACTGTCTCCATAACAATTTTGGCGTTGCTTTGTAGATTTCATCCACATCTTCGTTTAAACGCCTTGTGTAAAATGAAAACCAGCCTCTTCAGATGTTTAATCTGATATTCTAACGGTATATTGCTTTGTGCTGCAGGCTTCTTACACCTCGGAGGCCTCCGAACTGCTCTCTACAATTACATCTTTGCAAAGAAGTTTGGAGGCGCGTTCATCCTGCGACTGGAGGACACTGATCAGAGCAGACTAGTACCAGGAGCAGCTGAGTCCATAGAAGACATGTTAGAGTGGGCCGGTAGGCACTTTTATTGTTGGCAATTTTTTTATGTTAAAAAACAGCATTGCAAAGGTTTATTAGTTTCATTTCACCATTGTCATTCAACAGGTATACCTCCAGATGAGAGTCCTCGCCAAGGCGGGCCGGTGGGTCCATATCTGCAGTCTCAGAGATTAGACCTGTATAACCAGACAGCCCAGCAGCTTGTCAAGAATGGTCACGCCTACTACTGTTTCTGCAGCCCACAGAGACTGGAACTACTCAAAAAAGAGGCTTTGAGGACTGGACAGACTCCTAGGTGACTACATAACCGGAATAAACTCACTGTTTTCTTTATGTAATAACATAACATACAACCAGACGTCAGGATGTTTTTTAAGGCATTTGCTGGATTTCCCATTCTCTGCAGGTATGACAACAGGTGTCGTCACCTACGGGCTGACCAGGTCCAGGAGAAGCTGGCTCAGGGAGCGCCACATGTGATCAGATTTCGTCTGGAAGAGGGCGTCGAGCCTTTTCAGGATCTGATCTTTGGATGGAATCGTCACGAGGTGGCCCAGGTCGGGTTTCTGTTGATTTTCTTTTTTGAATGTGCACCGTCTAAAATGTCTTTTGTAGCCTCTTGTTTTTGTAGTATTCACTAATTGGGTTAGGATTGTGTATGGATCATTAATTCCCTTCTTCCTCAGATAACTGAAGGGTGTTTTGTTGCATTTTTTCCATTATATTTTCAAACTGTAGAACAAATGAAGCTCAAATGTCTGAGGGGACTGCCAGAGTAAGTTTTTCTTTTCAGTTTTCCTTTTCATACCCTCTGTCCTCTCTTCTAGGTGGAGGGGGATCCTGTGGTGATCAAAGCAGATGGTTTTCCCACCTATCACCTCGCTAACATAGTAGATGATCATTACATGAAGATCAGCCATGTTCTGCGGGGGTCTGAGTGGCTCATCTCCACCTCCAAACATCTCCTCATGTACCGAGCTCTTGGATGGAAGCCACCCACCTTCGGACATCTGCCACTTCTGGTGAACAAAGATGGTAGTAAACTGTCCAAGAGGCAGGGGGACATATTCATCCAGAGCTACCAGAGGGATGGGATCCTGCCTGAGGCTCTGCTGGATATCACTACCAACTGTGGATCTGGATTCAGCAGTGAGTGACTGGGAAGTTTTCAGAGAGAAAACTGGAACGGGTCTCAGTAGAGCACATACTGCTGCCTAGGACAGTGTCAAACAACATACACCAGAGTTCAGAGATAAGAATTAAGAATTATCTGGACCTGCCCCAAATTTTAATCGGTTCTTCCCTGGCTCATGCCCCATCCCTCCACCAAATTCAGTGCAAATCAATTCAATACTTATTGTGTAATCCATCTGAAAAATAAACAACAAGCAAACAGACATGGGTGAAAACATAACCTCCTTGGTGGAAGTAATACAGAAACATAAGGAATTAGTAATTATTAAAAAATGCATTTGTTTGAATGCTTCAATTGCATAAACTTTAAAAATATCAGCTCTGTATATTTTGACAAAATAATAATAATTCTAGTTGTATGTTTCTAAGTCATCATGTTGCCTTACAGCCAATCGAATGGGGAGGAGGATAGATGAGCTGATTTCTGAGTTTAATCCTTCAAAGATCACAACTCATTCTGCTTTGTTAGACCTGGAAAAACTACCAGAGTTCAACAGGTAAGTGAAAACTCCGTCCCTCTCTGTATTCCTGTCTTTTCACATCTGTTGCTTTCTTTCTCATTTCTCTCATCTGTCTCTGTTTAACGATGGTACATTACAGAAAAATGAAAGTTAAACTTTTATTCTTAGAGTTGGTAGTCTCAACAAACATGTTCTCTACATACACTGCTACTGAGGCATTTTAAGCCAGTATACCTGGACTGACCTCTCATGCAAAAAACTATATGGCAGCACCTTCTAATAACTGTATAACCATGTTTCACACAAACCAATACTGTGGTATTACGTTTACTTTACGAAATAAATTACCTACAGTATGAGCAGAGCTCCGTAAAACCACTTGTCCAAGACTTGAGCTTGAGACTGTAGTTTGAGCTTAACGTTAACATAAAATGAAAACAGTCTAACATTATAAATGTAGAGCAAAGTATGAAATGTCCTCAACTGTTGCTGTACAGAGGATAAACTGAACACCCCCCCTCGGCCTTTCAGAATGCCAAACTTAAGGATCTAAAATGGGCAGAGTCCTTATCAATACAACAATTGTTTCTCTGTTGTGTAATGAGCATTGCAGACTCACGGGGCTGCTGCCACGTCCTTTTCAAGTAAATTTAGGTTTTGTGGTTAAAACAAGTTGAATAGTAGTTCATATATCAGTAATGTCTCTTAATTGCAACAGAATCCATCTGGAGCAGCGTATTGAAAACGAGGAGCAGTGCCTTTCACTCATAAAAGATCTTCAGATACGAATCCAGCAGGCGTACGCAGCAGAGGTCCAGGATGAGGAAGTCCTGCATGAGGATTATATCAGGCGGGTGCTACATCTTCGTAAGGTAACTTTAAGATCATATTTACAAATAAGTATTTTGACCTTAGTACAACTGTCTGAGGACTGTGTGAGCACGTAGCCACGGTATAAAGGATAAACCCTTGTGATATTGGAAACCACAGTATCTTCATACTCTGAGTGGCCAAATGGAAATTGTTGCTGAAATCGCTTTTTTTTACTATGTATGTTTAATATAATTAACTCAAACAAGCAGGTATGTGAAGCATCTGTGTTTAACCTCTGGATGGTTTGTTTATAGCTTGAGCAAAAAAGGGAACAAGTGAAGTTTTGTAATTCAGGTTGGTAAATTACCAGCACTAGTTCAGGGTGTTGATAAAATGTTTATTGTAAATGCTTTCAGTTTGCAGTAAATCATCTAGGTTTTCCTTCAAAAATGTGGATATTGTTTCTCATGGTAAATTGACTCTGTGAGAAAATCATATATGTTTAATGTCAAATCCAGTCTGTTTATCCTTGTACTCTTTCTCTCTTTCTGTTGGTCATCAGATATGGTCTATACTTTTGTTTCTCAGTATGGCTCTTCTGTCTGTCCTGTAATACTGAAACTACTCTCTTCCCCTCTCTACAGGGTCACATATCCTCCCTGAAGGAGCTCGTAGGTCCTGGTTATTCTTACCTTTGGATGCGTCCTTCCTTCTCCAGCCAGCAAGTGGCAGCACTCACCTCAGAAGCCCAGCACATTGCCTCGCTAGTGCTCAAGTATGTAGTAGTATAAACTCTAACCGCACTTCATTTTACAGTTACAATGTTTTAGCAGGGTTTCGAATATTTCTGTGTCTGTGCATTTAGACTGATAGAAGAGTGCGGCGAGGAGCTGGCAGTGGATCAGCTCAGTAAAGATCTGAAGACTTTGGCTAAACAGTCTAAAGCCACAAAGTACAGAGAAGTGATGAAACTGTTACGTCTGGCACTCAGTGGTCTGCAGGTATGTGAAGACATCGTGCTCAGTTTTATGACTGCTAGTTTAAAAACTCTACAGGGTTTCCTTTGTGAAATTGTTTCAACAGAGGTGTGAGGTGTGGAACTTCACGCTAACATGAAAGAAGAAGGCCGGCCATTTTCTGTATTTTGATTATTGTCAACAAACCCCCCAACAAGTATTGTTTGTGTATCCAGACCCTTGGCTTATTCCTTTGTGCCACAGAGCTCCATTGTTGTCAAAGAACTATTAAAAACACATCACTGCGCCCGACACTGTTGCAGTGGGTGACACCTTTATTCATTATAAAAAATACGGGCACTTCTCCACAGAGTTAAAAAGAAAAAAAAAAGACAGTGATGACTTTCACAGTCTCTGGAGAGTAGTTCCTGTAAGGGAGAGGCTACTGCGTGTGCTCTGGAACATAGTTTGTATTGTAATCAATCATGTCGATCATGTTTTTTTTTTTTTTTTTTTTGAGCTTTCAACTTGTGTGAAGTTGCTCTGTGCATGACTGTGGGTCTGTCTGTACTCTGTTATGTTTATTATCTCCACCCTCAAGAAAGTCTCCAACACTCGGGGGCTGAACGTCCCTTTCATTGCAGCATCTACATCCTTGTATCCCCTCATCTGAATACACGTATGCTTCTCTGAATCAGTCACATCCAACAATTTCTTCTTGTGCGTTAGATTTACACAATCTTTGTATTGGTCAGACTTTGTCCCAGACATTGTAAATTTCTCTAAGAACTCTCAAAGAACTTTAGTCCAAAGTCAGGAGGTTGTGATATGTAACACGCGCAGTAGCCTCTGCTTTACAGGAACTACTCTCCAGAGACTGTGAAAGGCATTGCAGTTATTAGTGTGTGGAGCTGTTTGCAATACAAACACAGTGCCTGTGTTTTTCGTCGGAAACGCATCTCCCAGTGCAACAATGTGTTTTTAATAGTTTTTGGACATCAATGGAGCTCTATGACACAGAGGAATAAGGTGAATGAAGTTCTGAATACATACACAATGCTTGTTAGTAGGATAAATTTATTGTTGTTTAGGTTTTTTTGGTCGGATTTGTTGCCAAATAGAGAAATGCTCCAGACTTATCCTTTAACCCAGAGCTTCACCAGTAGCTCTGGTTGTGTGTTAAGTCAATCTTCACGCATCCTCAGCTGTGTGTGACTGAGCTATTTGCCTTCAACATTTACTAAAAAAGATTAACATGTTTGTTTTTCTTTGACTTATATTTGCATTATATTTGCATAGTTATTTTTTGTCTTCCTCAAGAAGACCACCTGTAATATTTGAGTATCATTTTCAATCGCTAAGGAACTAACAACATTCTCCAATCATTTTCTACAGGGACTTTCATTTCTGCAAATTTACTTTTAAAACTGTATTTTGCAATTTTCATCTCAGCTAATTCAGTCATTTTTTTGGCTGCAGTAGTCAAAAAGATTCAGAAGTTCCTGCTGGACCTTTAAACCTGCATTTATCCCTTTTTAAATTTCCATCCATGGCCTGACTAAGCTAAACTCTAAAACAGCATGTTTAAAATGAAGTAATGACTGGACTGTGGAAACGAGGAAGTTGTTTCTCAGTGGGTTACTTCACAGAGGTTACTGTCTGGTGTGATTTGTGTTACTCTACTGACTTCCGATCTTCTGTTCCCCTCTGACCTATAGCAAGGTCCCAGTGTAGCTGAGATGATGGTGTCTTTGGGGCCTGCAGAGATCAGCCATCGGTTCCAGAAACTTCTGCTGCTCTCAGAGACCAGTTAAAGACGGGACAGCCTGTCACCTCATGGACTGGTGTGAACCTGAAGACAAGAACTGCTGTTGAGGACGTGGCCTGTGTGTTGAGAGTTAAATGTTTGACCTCGCACCGATTCTGTCAAAGCTAACTGGGACACATTTAAAATGAACTGCACCCCACTGGTGCAAGTTAAATAATACTTGAATAACTGCAGATATTTTATAAAACAGCTGAAAACTTATTTTACACACTTTGGTTTATTCATTGGTGTGAGGCTTTACAGGATCAGGTGACACCATGGGCTTAAAGATGGGAAGTACCTGGGTATTTTGTATGCAAATTATTTTGTGCTTTACTTCAGAAGAACTGTTTTAACGAACTCCAGTGTACAGATGCATTGTATAGCCACAAGGGAAAACACTTCCAATTCAAACATGAAAAAGTCATAAAATGCCAGTCATCATTTTTAATAAGTAATATCAAATAATTATCATATCTTGTTAAAATATCAGCTATAGCTAGACCCGTGTCCTTTAAAATTTTAAGTATTTAAATAATATATTTGTATTTGATTCAATACTGATTGGAACCGATTGTAAATGTTTGACAAAAGACCCCTAACATCAACTCTAGGTTACAACTGACTCAAGTAAAGTTTTGAGGTACTTGTATTAGATTATTTCCCTTTAATGCCACATGTACTTTATTTTTATTTGCTGCTGTTTAAGATTTTACGTAGAAAATATTGATGAGATTATAAAATGCTTATTTAACTGCCCAAGAGTATCAAAAACCACGAAAATAAGCTCCACCTTGGCGAGCTCCAGTAGTGAATTACTACTTGCACAGTAATGCATCAGTATTAACAGTTCAATGAACTAATGTATCGTCATGTAACACAGGGGGCCACTTCTTAGAACACTTTGCTGAGGACACTTTTGTACTTGAGTTAAATTATGAATGCAGGACGTTTACTTGGAGTATTTTTACACCGTTTTGTTGCCACGTTTACATAAGTAAAGGATGGAATTACTTCTTTAACTTCACAGTTTATTCATGTAATTTTGTTTCATGTCATTCTCTTCTCTCTTGCTTCCCTCCTTTAATGTCATCTATCTGCTGTCATCAAAGGCATAAAATCCTCCAAGAATACTGTAAAAAGGAAAACACATTCAGGACTTAAACCAACTGGCAGTGGTGCAGGAAGTACTCAGATCCTTTAAGTAAAAGCAGTAACACCAAACTGTAGAAATACCCAATTACAAGTAAGAGTCCTGCCTTCAAAATTTTACTTAAAGCATTATCACCTTAATCTAAAAAAAAGTGGAAGGACCCATACGTCAGAATATGGCCTCTGTCAAAGAAATGCTGAAGCAGACATTGAAAAATGAGCCTTCCTCTTTAAATGTCACTTCATTAACTCGTTAGAACTTGAAAGGCAGGTCAGGGGAGGCTATATAAAGATATCAAAGTGCTTCCAGCGTCCTCTGTCCAAAATGTCATTAAGGGATGGTAGTTAAGGGGAACTGCAGAAGTCGAGACAAGACCTGGAAGACCAAGAAAACATTCAGATAAAACTGCCTGTTTGCAGGGCAGGAACATGAAGCAAAACCCCCATATGACTGCAGAGAAGCTGCAGGAAGGTTTAGCTGATACAGCTGTTTAAGGTGGATGCACAGACAGGGTCTACATAGAAGACTGAACAGAAGGAAGCTTACGTGCAACCTCATCACAAAATGTCAACCTTTGAAGTCTACAAAACATCTGGATAATCCAGTCGTTTTGCAAACAGCTGTGGACTGATGAAGTCAAAACGGAGCTCTGTGTGTTTGGAGAAAATAAAGAAGCAGCATTTTATGAAAAGAAAACTTTTCCAGCTGTTAAGCATGGAAGTGGAAATAATTCTGCTTTGGGGTTGTGTATCAGCCAGTGGCACAGGAACCATTGCACAGATAGACTGGATCCACTCAACATCAGCGAATTCTGGATACAAATGTTCGGCATCTGGTCAAGAAACTGAAACTGAACAGAGGCATCTACAGCAAAAATCCCCCAAATCAACCATGAATGGCCCTCACAGTCCCCGGACACTTGGAACACCATTGAAAATCTGAGAGTAGATCTGAAACATACTGTGTGTACGAGACGCCTTAAAAATATAATTAAACTGAAGTGATCTGCAAGAAGAGCGGGTGAACTGCGACTCTTAGCTGGTTACTAAAAACATTTGCAAAAATGACCAGAAACACACACACACCTTCAGCCTAAGTGTTCTTTGTAGGAGGGGGAAGGGGGCGTGGGGCATAGGATCTCTCCATAAAGCCCCTCAGGGGTAAATGTACTGTGTCTGTACTTTTACTTTCTGTACTGGTTAATTGTTCATTTGAGTTTAATTTTTTTTCTAAAGTACTTTAGTTTCCACTGACACAGTGTGGTGCAGATGTTCTGTGTGAGGGGAGGGGGCGGGGGTGTAACACATAAACTGGTTAGTGTGTCAGGAGTGTGACTGGGCGTGAGTGTCACATGTCGCCACAGTGACACAGGCAGCAGTTTGACACCTCCGCTTCCCCCCCAGCAGACGCGCTCGCATCAGCGGCTAAAGATCCCCGGACCCGCAGGAGACGGACCGCGATGGCGACCGGTGACAGCTCGGAAACTTTCGAGTCATGGCTCAGTAAGTAAAATGTGGCAGTACAGTAAAGTTAATTTGTTGTTGGGTTTTTTTTATTTTATTTTATTTTATTTTACTCGTAGATACGACCTTGCTAACGTAACGTTATCATCTCATATCTGGACCAACCGCCGCTGCTCGTTACGCGAGCCGTTCTTTGGCGGCGACAGTTGGACTAAATTACTGTAGTTAGACTTTATATTTGCATGAATGTGCGTGTATATCGATCTATTTTAACTTTGATAAATCAGTTTGCCCTGATGCACAAAGTATCAGTTGGAACAGGAAGTTGGTTAGGTCGTGCGCGTGCCCGACCAGCGGTGGAGCGGTGTGTTGTGTCTGCGCGTGTGTTGCGCGCGTTCACGGAGCCAGAAAACTTTAATAATGTCTTTCAGGTTAAGATTAAAAAAACGTTTTCACATGTTTTATTTGAGTAAAACTAATATCACCACGGAGAAACACTGTTACTAGTCACTTATTTGATTAGTTGATCAAAAGAAAAGTATTAAAAAGTAGTTTTAATCATTTATTAATCACTTTTCAAATAAAATTACGAGAAATTAGATTGTTCCATCCTCTCAAACGTGAAGATGTGCTGCTTTTACTTGTCTTACGTTCTAGTAAATTAAGTATTTTAAGGGTTTGGACTCTTGGTCGGACAAAAAAAAACATTTAATCATGTCACCTTGTGCTCTAGGATTTTTTTTCTGATGTTTATAGACCTAATGATTAATCAATAATGAAAATAATTGTTTGTTGCAGTGTTATTTTGCTTACTACATCCCAAAGTTTTGCTTATAGTACCTGAACATGTAGAACGTTCCCAATTCTCATAGATACTGTGCACTTAGTAAAACATACTTTAGCCAGATTTTCCCTTTTTTTGTGCAGATCTGTCACTGATCTGTCAGTGTAATTTCACTTCCTCATTAAATTGTATATTTTTGCATACAGTGGTAATAGCATATGTTTGACCTAATTGTGGCACATTATGAAAATATGTCTTGGACATCTCTGGTTTGTTTGTACCAGACCAGGCCACAGACCCAAATAATCAAGAGGACAGATGGGACTGCATCCAGGGCTTCTACCAGCTTATAAACCAGGAGACTGAAGGGTAAGAAGAAGATAGTTTTTCTTTATTGTTACCCACATTTTTTCATGTGAGTTTCCACATTGTTTTTCAGCTTTGAACATGAATTAAATTGTTTGGGGAAGGCTGCTTGCTTCTGGAAGTGACTTTAACGCAATTGTGGTGTTTGAGAAAGAGTTGCTTCACATCCATGTTGCGATCACAGCTTCTGAGTTACAGCATCGTGCAACAACTCTGCAGCACCTCTTTCCTCTGCTCAGTCTGAACACATTATATTGTCTAAATGCAATGCAATGTTAATTCAAAGGCAGCAAAAATCCCCTTTATTTAGCTTTCCCCCTTATTTTAGGTTTTCATCCATTTCCATGCCATTTCTGTTCGCTGTAATCAAGCATTACAGAGTGTGGAATCTATGTGAACAGATCCTCTTTTGCTGCTGGTGTAACATGTTCTCTGCTTCAAGTCTTTTCAGACATTTTAATGTGATTTAAAGCTTAATTTTCTGCTTTCAGGCCACAGGTAGCCATTCGTCTTCTTGTTCATAAAATCCAGTCCCCACAGGAGAAAGAGGCTCTGCAGGCACTGACTGTAAGTAATCAGAATCCTTACCTCCAGCTACTCATATGATCTACACATATGATCTACATTACACAGCGTATTTTTATCTTTTGTCTTATTTTTCTTTTATGAATTTAAATTTATTTTAGAAATTTTCCCCTCTTTTTTAAATTTCTTTTTTTTATTATTTAACAAGTCAGTTGAGATAATAAGCTTGTTTGGTCCCTACGTACAGTAAATACATAGATCTGTTTTATTTAATGCTTTTTGTCACGGCTCATACGCAGCATTTAACACTGCATCATTCAGTGAAGAACAATGCCCTTGTTTTAACCCTGAGAGAAGGAGGTGAGGTGAGTGATATCTGTGACTAACTTTTATCACATGGTGACATGAGGGGTTTGATCCGCATTTGAATCTGCTCTGCCACTGTTTCACTTCAAAATGCAACTCAGAGAAGATTCTCGATGTTCATGTGCCTCCTGTCATGTGACTTTTAAAGGTGGTTAACCACAAGCATGCATGCAGTGAAAAAATCTGTTCCCACTCAGTCTTGTGTTGTGTAAGAACAATCTTTTCTTTTAATCTCATTTTCATGTCTCAAGGCCTCTGTTTGTAGTGATCTATTCTGCTTTGGTGTTTTCCAGGTTCTGGAGGCATGTATGAACAACTGTGGAAAGAGGTTCCACAGCGAAGCCGCCAAGTTTCGCTTTCTCAATGAGCTCATCAAAGTATTAACCCCGAAGGTACTACCTGTCCGAGAGAGAAACAAGGAGAACACGTTACTTAAACTGTGATTTTTTAAATATATTTTAATTCAGTCTTATTTTTAAAATTAAGAGAGACAACAAACATAAATACAAAGCTAACCAGTTTTAATCTGTAAATAAAACCTTAAGCCTTTCCCCTTGAACACATTAATACAAATAAACTACACGGATATATGACATATCTAACAAATGCATGTGCAAAGCTCAATCAGGTACAAATACAATAGAAAAATATAAGATTAACCACACAGGTACGTATCATACAATGGGAACATTAGTCAAAGCATAGGTAAATGTACAATAATAGCAAATTAGAATAATTACAAGGCATTCTAAAAAGATATGATTTATAATATTATAAAAATAGTTACTGTAAAGGGTCAGAACAGTGAAGACGGGTCAATACTGTTGTGAAAACAAGAGTAATGTAGATTTATAGATTCAGAATGACGTGAAATTAATCAAATGAGATTGTGTTTGAATTTTATCCAGAAAGGAAACTTACTGAAAAGGAACTAAATGTACACAGTTTGATATCAGATGATCAGCATGAGACAGACTGGACTAGGAAATGTGTTATATCTGATGTAGCAGCAGAGTTAAAGGCAAAGAAAAGAATTAGTCGTGTAAAAGTTGCTCTCTGAGAAATGACGCTTCCGTGACTGACCCGCTTGATCTTTTCTGAGCAGTACTTCGGTGCGTGGACTCCCCAGAATGTTAAAGACAGAGTGACAGAGGTCCTCTATGGCTGGACGCTCTGGCTTAAAGATGAACCCAAGATTCAGGAAGCCTACAGAATGCTGAAGAAACAAGGTCAGGATGCAACACACACACACAAAACGGCAACACAGCAATTCTGTGCTCAGAGGACGTGTACTTCTGATCCACACATCCATGTTTAACATTTTAAAATTCTGTCTATATTTGATATGTTAGAGTTTGCAGATATTTAAAGGTGTGATACTAATTCATTTGATTCTTAGTAATCTGTCCTTTTTTTCTAGATTTAACGATCTTTACCTTCTTTTTGTTATTTCAGGTATTGTGAAGAAAGATCCCAAACTACCAGACACACTCATAATGGCTCCTCCACCACAAAGAACCACAGAATCTGTTTTCGACCAGGAGGACAAAGCCAAGGTGAGTGTGCATGTGTTTGTGTTTAACAGGGCATCTGCTTGTGTAGCATTAAGTTTCATTATCCTAACGTGTGTCTGTATCATCAGCTGTTAGCCAGATTATTGAAAAGTGCCAGTCCGGAGGACCTGGAAACTGCAAACAGACTCATTAAAAGCACCATCAAAGAGGTGAGGAGTGCTGTGGTGTTCACAGTCGTCTTTACATTAATAACAGTTTACATTAATAACAGTTTACATTTTGTGTGTGTGTGTGTGTGTGTGTGTGTTTTAGGAGCAGGAGAAGGCAGAGAAAGTGCTGAAGCGTGAATCTACTCTGAAGGAGGTAGAGAGCAGCACCAGGCAGCTCAGAGAGCTGCTGGACCAGCACACAATCAGTGGAACCGTGTTACAGCCCAGTGATGATGTGAAGGTGTGTCAGACATGATAAAAAACAGACGAGCAACCACCTGTACCACAGAGTGAGATTAGTGGGTTAGCTGGCTCACTTTTAACCAGGGATCATCATAGTAACTTAAGCTTCTCTGGAGCGATTGACTTCAGACGATCAGATCCAAACCTGACTACAGACAAATCAGGTCTGTAGTGGGAAAATGGTGTCATGGAGTCATCGTTCCTACAGGATCCTGACAGAAGGATTTACAATAAAGAAAGAAAGAAAGTAATAAGGAACAGTAGATATGTTTATAGATCAGTCGAATCGTTTTGCCATTTCCACTCTGGTTCTAAACACTAAATAACTACATAATGACCATTGTGGTTTCTTTTATTCTCGACAGGATTCCTGACCTGACAGTGTCAATGCTTTTACACTTTTGTTCCATCAGTGCATCTCAGAATAACATGAGGACACTTTGCGACAATAATTGGAGATTAAAACTAAACCCTTTTTTGTCTTTTATCAGAAAAATAAAATAATGTTTAATCTCCCATTATTATAAATCCATATTTTAGAAGAATGCAGTTCAGTAGAGTTCGGGGAACTTGTTAAATTTATGACCAGCTCTGAAGACTTGTGAAAGTCTGACCTGAAAATCACTAAATTGGCAACAAATTCTCTTCCGTAGAGGAGAATGTGTTTGTGTGGACATGTGACAGACGTGTGTTGAGTAACTGCATTTACAGTTACTCAACACTGGATCCATCCCTCTTCCCACTCCAGGCCTTGTACGAGAGCTGTGACCAGCTGAGGCCCAGCCTGTTTCGTCTGGCCAGCGACACGATGGACGACGACGCCGCTCTGGCACAGATCCTGGCGGCTAACGACGAGCTAACACTTGTAGTAAACAGCTACAAAGACCTGATGGGGAGAAGAGAGTGTAATGGTGAAAGAGAAAGAAGTAAAAGTGAGGAAGGAAAGACGGGTAAAAACAGTGGTACGCCTCATTTTGTACACCTTTTTTCTTTTAGTAGTCTCTGTGGAAAACAACTTGACCTTGTGTTTGTTTGGCTGCTCTGTTCTGTTTGTATTTGATCCTTCTTCTTCTTGTTCCTCCAGCGCCTACGAGTCCCAGAGAGATTAAAAGCTACCACCTCATCGACCTGTCAGCACTGGACTCTCCACAGACTCGCAGAAAAGCTGATTCACCACCATCCTTCGAATCCTCTTCGCTCCTTTTCCCCTCTCATCTGGACAACGCTTTCCACCCAGTACCTGACCAAGATTTTCCTGAATTAGGTAGACGTCCATTTGTACCTAGCTCTGGTTTATTTTCCGTGGCAGTGATGAATATGTTTCATAATGTAATGATGTGGTGTCTTGTAATTACAGATTTAAAAAATAAGGTCTCGAAAGGGACTGAAGAGACTTCAAAGTCGTACTATGAGGAACTTATGCAGGTGAGGCTTGAATCTGTGGTTAAAAATACAGATTTTACTTGGAAGAGTGTTTAACACAGTTTATCCTTACTGTCAGCTTAATGGAGACATTCAGAAGAAGAATGATGAGCAGAATGGAGGGAGAGGTGTTTTGCTGAGAGCTCGTGGATGTTCGGAGAGCAGTACTACATCAAATGGGACTCATATTTGGTAAGGATGTCGAGGAAAGGAGTGGAGATTCTTAAGTTGCACAAAGGCATCAGGCGCCTTAGTTTCAGTCAGTGCCCTGGGCATTGACATGTCTAAATGAACTCAAATAATGTGAGTGTGAGTTTGCAGGTCAAAGGGCAGTACTGACTGAAATGTGACCAAAATGGATCACAGCTGACAGAGTGCTTTGTCAGATTCCTGGCCTTGTTTACTTTTTTTATTGAACCACTTGGTGTCCTGTGGAGTTTTCTTTAAAGCAGAATTGCAAATTGCGAAACACTTTTTCCATTCAGTCTTTTCACCAGAACACATTGTGTGTATGCCTCTCAGGTCAGACAACCATGTTGAGTACATTTCCTTCCTCAAAATCATTTACAGTGTTTCAAGCAACCTGTGTTGTTAACACGTTTTTACTTTCCCGCCTTTGCTGGTGCATTGCTGTGTTTATACTGTAGTTTCATTTTTTATAACAGTAACTCTTTTCATAACTGATAAATTGTTTATTTGGGTTTTGGGACTGGTAGCATAATAAAACAAGTAATATGAATACATCATGTTGAAATACGGTAGACTAAAACATCAAGCATTTTTCTCTATTGTCTGACATTTCATGGAAAAAAAATAATAAATTAATTAATTGAGAATTCCAGTAACTTTAATGAATGCAGAGTTCTTGCACAGATGCTTCATGCTAAGACCAAATTTAACTCTAAGTATTTCTATTATTGTGTGAAACAGAAAAAAATAGAAACATGTTTATACTTCTCAGAGTAAGATATTATGGTTTTGTTTGAATATCAGTATAGACACTTGGTATCAGCAGTAAACATTACGAGTGAACTGACTCTGCCTCTTTTCTTCTCAGGTCACTCCCTCAAAATCAGCAGTTCACAGGATCGGGATCACTGTACAAAATACAGCCAAATGAAGTCTGTGGGGAGAGCTTGTGTTCGCCACAATTACTGAAAAACATCTTTGTTCCAATGGAGACCATCAAGTCCAGTACGTCCACAGGTTTATACAGAGAGACAGCTGGTTTAACTTTGTGTGTTGTGTGCTATGAGTTTCATTGCTCCCATCCATCCCTCTAAATGTCTGTTGTTTCCTTTTTTGTGGCAGGTCAGCTGGAGCCGATCACATTATACGACCAGGGCGGCGTCCATGTATCTCTCCATTTTGCCAAAGACTCTCCACCAGGTCACCCAGGTGTTGCTGTGGTCGTCATCTCCACAGTGAACACCTCTGCCCTTGATGTGAAAGACTTCCTGTTTCAAGCAGCTGTTCCAAAGGTAACAAACATCAGTCACAATGGTCTGTGTTCAAAATAAAGTGTGAAATACAGTGATGATGTTGACTTTTTAATTTATTTGTTTACTTATTTTTGTTTATTATGTTTTATACATTTATGTGTCATTACCTGTGTATTTTCTGTTACACATGTTCCCTGCAGATCATGCTGGTGAAACTTCAGCCTGCCTCAAGGACAAACCTACCTCCTTACAACCCTCTCCTGCCTCCACCTGCCATCTCCCAGGTTGTCCTGCTGGCTAATCCTCAGAAGGTGGGTTTTATACCTTCACATATTAGTGACTCATCATCTCCCTACTTCTGTGTTGAAGCAGAATAATTTGAGAACTCATTACATTTCAGTGTTTTCCATAATTATGATTTTATTATGTCCTCCCACTGTGGTACATGTTATGTGGGACATTGTGTCACCATTCTGGCATCTGTAATTCTGTGAACACAATAACTCAAGAACGATGCAGCTACAATACAGCCGAGAAGAATATTAAATATCAATATTAATTTAAAAGTGATTATTTATTAATGTACCGTCTTCCTTGTAAATGTAGGAATGTATGGATTTATTTATATTTTTATTTTTAAAAATCTTCTCTGCTGTGTCCCTAACATGAACCTCTTTTTTTACTTCAGCATAAGGTGCGTCTACGCTACAAGCTGACACTGACACACGGAAACCAACAGCTGAACGAGACCGGAGAGATTGACAACTTCCCAGACTGGACCTCTTTGATTGGCCACTAAAAACTTCAAGCACTTGGATTAAAAAAAACTGCACAGGACCTGAAATCTAGGTTTTGGGTGCAGAGCAAGTTAAGTGGACCCAGTGAGAGAGAGAAGATCAACAAAAAGGTGGGAAACGCGACCGCACCTTGACCTCAGTCATCAACCTGAGGTAAACAGCCACAACAACAAGCAAATATCAAGTCTGTATTTGTGGAAATACAACATTACATGTTTTAGCTTGAAAGACTTTTCTGTATTAACATACGGCATGCATGATGCATAAAAGGATGTAATCTCAAAAAGACATATTACTCTAAAAAGGTGGGTAAACTCTATTTCACACATATGAAGGTATAGATTTTTGGTACATCCCTGAGATATACAGTATTGTGAAGTTGTCTTAGTGAACTGTTTTTGTGATTGCTGCCCCACTTTGACAAAAACAGTATATTCACCATACATGTTTGTTGGCATGTAGCTGGTGACATGTGCATATGAAATTTGGGATTTATTTGCTTTCATGCACATGTGACATTCAAAATTCCCAAAGTGCCTTAAAATGGAAATGTCTTTTTTTCCCTAAATATGTATTTATTTTAATTAGGTTCTGTACCTCAGAAAAGGTGCATGAAAAGGTTGTCTTAAGGACTGTGCGTGTGTGAGAGACCTTAAAAACATTTGTATTTGCGTGTATTTATGTTTTTTCAAACGGAGGTTGAGGTTTTCTGCTTTTAGGTATGAAATTAATGAAACATGTAGTCGTATCTTGGATTGATGTCACATTTTATACCAGTTGATTATTAGCGTCTGTTTTTTGATGTTTCTGATGTCACCTTTTTAAAAATATGATGTCAGAGTTCACATTTGTGTGGAGGCTAAACGTGCTTTAAGCACTGCAACTTAAAGGTAAATGAAGAAAAGATCTTTGCCACTTCACAAAACAGGCAGAATTTAGAAAAAAACTAAATGCTGCAAGTAGATGAAGCACAGGCAAATAAAGAAACATGAGACATGTTTAAGGCATAAAGACGTGCTGCAAATACAGGGCAACTTCAACACAAGCAGGAACAGGCTAAGAAAGTGTATTTTAGTTTTAGCATTGTGACTGAGTGTTTCTGATATTACTGGAGATACTGGCTTCACCTATTTATTGCCTTTTACTAATGAATAGCATGTTCGTCAGCTTTTAGTGTCCCTCAAACTTCTTTTGTGTTGTATTTGTTAGTTTTCTTTCTTAATTTGCTTGGGTTTTATGTCTTTGCAGCTTTTTTCTAAACAGATGTCATTTGCTCATGTTTCAAGTTGCACTTGGTTGAGCTCTTTTGGTCAGATTTGAGGCCTCGGCTCACTTTCAGTTAGTGTGTTCATTTCACATGAACAGATCAGTGTTTCCTGATCACTCATCTTATACTGTGACGCTTTATCTTAAACTGTCAAAGCAGACTGCACTTGAGCTTTTGTGAGAGTATTCTGGGTGATTTAAGGCTAATGTGAATGAAATTCTTTGAACGCTTGTCTGCCTCCTGTCTGTCAGTACAACAGTTTGTTGCTCTGCCATCAATAAACCCAATCTGTAACACGCAGGATAAAGCTCAAATTGTCTTACTAATTATCTTATCAGCCAACTATCACATTCATAATTGGTCAATCTACTCATTATTTTCCAAAAAAATCAGTTAAGCATTTTGTCGATAAAACGTCAGGAAATGGTGAAAAATGTCCATCGTAATTTCCTAAATACCAAGTTGACCAATTTAAATTGCTGTTACTGAGAGTAAAGTGTTTCCAAAAGAACTACTCATTTTAGGTAAATTCTTTCCTGGGTGGAAAGTTGCCTGCAACTGAAAACAGCAATCCATCAACTTCATTGATCATATTTATTATATGACATCAGCAGATTAAAATACATGTTTATTATGTACATATATGTAACAGGGGTGTTAGATAAAGTGCCAAATACCATTTTTACAAAAACAAAAAACAGAAAAAAATGGGATTTGTGGAAGACCATCACACCCGTTAGCCTGGTCCCACAGTTCATTGCTTCATGGAGTAGCCACCCTTTTTTGGAAGAAGGCTGAATTGCTCATTGCTGGTCGTGAGACAGTTTGGCACAATTCACCCGGAAATCAAAGTCACACAGTCTGGGAAGGGTGAAACTGTTGTGACAGGATGAATACTGGGTGTTTTTTTTTTTAAACAGTAACTGACATCGACACTTACAATAGGTCAGCCTTTTGAGCTGGACTGTGAGTGTTTCCAGGCATTATTCAGAAATGGTTTCAGAAACCCAGCTTTGTTGCTTTAGGGTCATTATGTGAGGGGATCAGACTGTTTTAGACCAGAGCCTGACGGTGTACTCAGCATCCTGCTCACAAGTGGAAAGTTTTTGTAGTATATATAAGACGACAGACTACACTTTCCTGACTTTTTTGCATTTTTTTTCTTTTTTCTGACAAACAGAGGAAGTTGACATTCTTCAAACAGTGTTTCTTGAGTTAAATAGTCACCGTGTGTGTGGCGTTACAGAGACGATGTGTAATAATCCATGAGACCAGGAGAACAGGCACACAATTATTTGCATGTATGCAGGGGTTTTTTTTTTTTAGTTTTTTTTTTAAAGATTTTCAGGAGCTACAAAAGGTCGATAAAACAGGCCCCAGTTCATCCCCTACGGCAGTGATGGATGTACAGATACTTGGTGATGAAGACTCTAGTCTTTCTATCACTACCAGCTGGTCGAGATGCTGTAACAATCTGTTTGTTGCCAGGAAGGCGAGGTTTTGTTTCAGTACCTGGAGCTGTACTGTCGGTCTGAAATGTTTCTCTGTGAGCTGTGAACTTCGTTTAAGACGTCTGTATCTGAGCATACATCGGTCTTCATCTGAGAGGGTCACATGACCGGAGCACGTTATCTTCATTTCTTTTTCCTCTTGCTCAACAGTCATAGTGCTAACTCTGGAAGCCTCTCTGGATTTCTTTATGCATTTTATCTCATTGCAAAATTTCCTCACTGACCCTGTTAATTTGTGATTTTTACACACAACTAACTTTCCTCTTCCTCTTCCCCTACTGGTGCCTCCTCCTCTTCTTCTTCCCCCACTGGCGCCTCCTCCTCTTCTTCTTCCCCTACTGGTGCCTCCTCCTCTTCTTCTTCCCCTACTGGCACCTCCTCCTCTTCTTCTTCCTCTACTGGCGCCACCTCCTCTTCTTCCTCTACTGGCGCCGCCTCCTCTTCAGGTGCTTCCTCCTCCTCTGCTTCCTCCAACTCTCCTTTCTCCTCTTCATCTTCTACATTTTCTGTTTCTCCCTCTTCTTCCTCAACTTTATCTTCCATTTCTGCCTGCTCTTCTTCCGCTTTCTCCTCATTCTCTCCCTCCTCTTGTTCAACATTTCCCTCTGTCTCCTCCTCTACATTCTCCTCCATCTCGCCCTCCTCTCTTTCCTCCACTTCTGCCTCCTCATTTTCTGTTTCCTCTTCCCCTTCACCTTCTTTTTCTCCTAGTTCACCTTCTAACTCATCCTTTTCTACATTTTCCTCACCTTCTCCTCCATCTCCCTTTGCCTCCTCATTTTCTTCACCCTCCTCCTCCCCCTGCTCCTCTTCTCCTTCCTGATTTTGCTCGTTATCTTCTTTAGCCACCTCATCCTCCACAACATCATTAACTTCTTCCTCTTCTTTTTCTATTTCATCTGTCTGTCCTCCTTCTTCTTCTACCTGCTCCTCTCCATGTTCTTCATGTGCTGCATTCTCCTGCATCTTCTCCTCCTCCTCCTCTTCATCGTGGACTCCATTCTGTTCACTGTTGTGATTTTCCTCGTCCTCTTCTTTCTCAGTTTCTACGTGGTTCTGCTCCTCGCCGTTAGGCTCCACCTGGTCATTCTGCATCCTGTCTGCATCATTGCAGATCTCCTTCCTCCCACTTCTCCCTCCGCTGCTGTTCCTCAGATGCATGTAGTTGTGGTTGTTGTGCTCCAGTTCCTCCAGGGTGATTTCGAACTGGAAGCGGTCATGCTGGAGGTGTCTGTCTGGGGGAGGTGACGGAGACTGGGGCATGGTGTTCAGGTACCACTCCCTGTTCTCCTCCAGTGTGTCCAGCAACTCCTGGGCGTCTGGGTGCACCAGGTCGGCCCACGTCTCCCACAGCGGGTGGACAATGTAGTCGATGAAACCCACCTGGAAAAGGAGGAGAATGACACAGTCAATACCTTGGATGTCCCTGAGGCTTGAGGTCGTGTTAAAGGAATACTTGGCAGCTGTTTGCAATGTACCCATGGATGCACAGACAACTATGAAGTAATTACTGTTATACTGATGAAAAGTTAAAAATGAGATCATCTTATCTAACTGTCGGCAAGAAAGAGGACAAGTGTATTTCCCAAAAAAAGTCAAATTATTCCTTAAAAGTATAGAGAAAGCCATCTGGCAGAGTATCTGAAAAGAAAACAAAGAAAAGAAACTTTTAACTAAGCACAGAATCAGTAACCACAAACTTGACGTTGGAAGATGTCACTGTTTAACATCACGGAGATTAAAAGGGGGATATGACTGTAGCCACTGCCAGTTGGACATTGAAATAAAAATGCATTTGTCATACATGTATCCAAAATATTAAAAAAAAAAATCATTGCCAGAGTTCATCATAAGTTATTCCAAGCTTCATTATCCTTCCTATCCTTTTTCTTTTTTTTGTAGGGGGACAAGGAGAATTCTGCCAAGTTTGTCTCTTTCCTACTACAATGCAAAACCAACAACAAAAAGAACAGAATAAAAAAACAGAACTTTTAACAGACACAAAACTTAAAGACCTGATCAGTATTTTAGACCATATAAAACTCAAGCAAAATCAAGAGTTTGAGTTACATAAACTGCAGAAAACTTTGTGTTACCTGATTTTAAATTAAAATTTGGTGTGTTTACAGTTATAAGTGATAAGAATCGAGTTTTCGCCTGTCAGACCACCCTTTGTTTAAATGTGGAACCCTATGGCTTGGATGCTATAACCACTTTACAGTACAACACAACCCTGCAGTTAAAGCCATTTCAGTGTTCTCAACTGGTTAGAGTTTTAAGAGCTGCCAGAGGAGCAGGAACTTTTGAAGATGCAGTTTGTGGTTTTTAGGAAATATCTTGCTTAAGTGTCTCTCAGTTAACGGTGAGGATCACTGTTCCTCTTGGCAGTGGAGACCTCCTGTGTGGTGTCACATGACATAATCATCACCATTAAATTTGGGGTTCCCCCCCCCCCCCACACACTGCTACATTACACAACTAATGTCGACACACCAGAAATGACCATTCACACACCTGCAAACTAAAGCTGTTAAGGTCGACTGAGGCTGTTGGTTCTTGGCCTATCATCCATTCTGTGCTCTGATGTAACATCCATGCATTTAAACAGGGTAAGATCAAATGTTACCTGGCTCTTCTCCACTGACGCAGTGTGTTTGTCACACATGGCGCTGATCTCCATCCCTCTCTCTCTCTCTTTGTCACCCTGTCGAAAAAACTCCTCCATGATCCTCTCTGTCCACTGTCTGTATAATGGTAGCGGCTTGGTCGGGTTGCTCAGGTCTGCACAGTGAACCATGTTCCTCAAAACCTACACACATACAAGAAAATTGAAGTGTTAATACTGAAATACACACACAAAATGCTGAAGATGTTTCAAGATTTCAGGTAATGTTCTACAGTCCACAGGCCTAAACAGCACAACTGTGACGTGACAAGTAATTCTCACCACCGACATGGCACATACAGATGACAGGTTACCTGTATTCTTTCTGTATAGTGGTCCAGGAGTAGCACACCAGAACTCGTGACCTTCTTGGTCTCCACCATGGTCTTCAGATCAGCCAGCAGGGTCATGTGCTTGGACATGTCTGTGGCCAACACCTGCAGACAGACATAGAAAGACAACCCAAAAATAAAGCTCAAAGATCCAAACTACTCTCTGCTCTAAAACTGTCAAAACAGTAACTGCTACACAAAATGTTGCTGTTTGATAGACCTGCTCTAGTAAACATTAAGTGGTTTCACACAGTACTGCAATTGTTAGATGTTAACAGGGTTTCTATGAGCTGCCAACGACAAGTATTTCACATTTTATTTTGGTTTTAGCTTTAATTTAAAGCCCCCGAAAAAGAGGTTTCAAATCAATCAAGTATTAAACAAAATGTAACTGCATAATCTTAAGTAAACAAAACCGCCAGTAAGAAATAAATACAAAAAATATATAACATAATCTGGCACTTTAAGACAAACTAAGAGCAGTCTAATGGAAAGAAGCCACAGAGGAACCAAAACTGGCTGAAGGTGAATTTAAAATAGATCTTGTGTATTTGTTTATAATTTCAGAGTGTGAATTGTCATAAACAAGCTCCTGACCATGTCGATGACGAGCTTGCGAAGGCTCTGGCGCTGTCTCTTGGTGAGGTTCTGGAAAATGTCACAGTTTTCCTGGTGCAGAAGCTTGAAGCCCACAGCGAGATGATGGTTCTCCAAAACTGACTCATCGTTATACATGAGAGCCAGCTCTGAGTCTGAGGACAGAGAGGAGGGACAGAGGAGGAGGGGGGGACGTGAAAACAGTTTCTGCAAATACCTAAACACATGTTACTGTCTAAGTGTGAGCTTGTGTGTGTTTGGACTCACTGGTGTTGATGAGGAACTGATTGGAAACTCCAGGGTGGTCCACATCATGGATAGCTGCAGCGAACAGAGCCGCGAGGATCTCCAAGTCAGTGAAGACGGCCTGAACGGGACAGGAATGGGCAGGAGACATACACAAGGGCAGAAAAACAAAGACCAATTCAGAGAAAGGAACATGGAAACAACACAGTGAGCTGCAAACACACATTACACAGTCACTGCCATCTGTTTTTTATTGAATATAAATATGGGATTTGGAGCGCCAACAATAAGGCGCAACGTCATCCGCCCTCTCTCTCATCATTTCCTGTCATCTCTCTACCGTCGGCTGTCACATAACGCCCTAAAATGGGGTCAGGCTCTGGGTCTCTGTAAAATGCTTTGAGACCATTTTGATTGTGGAAGGCGCTAAATATTACATTTGAATTGAGTTGAATTAAAAATTAGATCAAATTGATTTCACTGTTTTCAGTGTCTGACAGTGTAATTAACAGACAAAGCTGAAATCATATTCATGTCCGTTATGTAGTTATGACAGTCTTGTTTTGATTTTGTGTTCTCCTTTCTCCACCTGTTATTTTATTTTATTTTATTTTTTTTGGTTTTTGTTTTGGGTTGTTTTCTCACATCTTGTCTCACATCTTGTAAACACTATAAGCACTGGATCATGTTTTGCATGTTACTCAGTAATACCATTTAATGCCGTTTTTATCAGGTTGTTTTACAGGAATGAAAAAGGGTTTGAGGGTTTATGAATGTTTAAATGAACGACTGAACAGTCATCCATGGCTGTCATGTTCTTTTTCCATGCGACTTATTGTTTTTAAACATTTGTGGCTGTGCCTTGGCTTAGGCCATGAATTATTTTCCAGCTTTGGTTGGATAATAAAGTTCTGTTTTGCTGCACTTAATTGTATTCTATAAAGGATTTTTTTTGTGTATTTTTGTCAATCCCAGCTGAATGATGAGAACTTTCCCATGACTGACCTAGGCAGGTGTGTGTGTGTGTGTGTGTGTGTATACATGTCAACATACATCAAGAGCAGGTGTGGATAGGAGGACGTGTGTGGACTGGGTGACATCTGCAGCATGGAGGCTGTTGTGGTACGCTACGTTTCCATGGTAATGGTCCTCCAGGGTCATCACGTAAGTGACAAAGGTGTCGACTGGGATACGAAACGTCTTCAACAGTTCTCGCTCCTGAGGAGGAGGAGGTGGAGGAAGATGATGGAGGAAAGGAGCCACAACGTCACACACACTCCACCAGGAGTACAGCATGTACATCAGCAGCAAATACACAAACACTTTCAGGTGAGAACAGTCGTGCAGAAAGCACACTCCCACACGCTCACACTCATTCTGTTTACCTGGAAGATGGCATACATGATGCAGCTGAGAGGTCTGTTGTTGGAGAATTCTGCTACTCTGAATATGTTAAAGCTCCACTTATCCAGATCCTCCAGCTCCTGATTAAACAGCACAGACATGGATTAAAATACGTTAACTGAGTGAGAAAACCAGCCATATCTTAAAACTCACAACAGGCAAGACAGAGTAAAAGTATCCAAGTTTTCATACCGTCAAACCTCCACATTTTACCCCGGTATACGGTATTACCGTGACCTGGGTTTCCGGTCACGGAACCTGGGTTTCCGGTCAAAATGTCAGGTGAAAATATTTGAATTTGAATTTTGAAACAAAACACATTACAAGTGAAGACAAGTCGGCTGCAGCTACAGCTCCGCTCATAGATACCACAGGTGCGCAACAAGACGCCATCGCTTCTCCGTGATTATGGAGGAATGAACTTCAACAGCAGGAGAATTTCTCATTAGAGGTTTCAGAGAAATCTGCCCTGAGAGATCCCCGTCTCCAGTGAGCCAGCAGAGAGAGGTTTCTCTCTGCAGAGCCGCATCCAAACGGCGCCTATGGGATAATGCGCAGAGACACTGCACACTTTTGACTTGTATTCAGCTGCTGTAGCTACAATTCACTGCAGCAAAAATGCATTAAAAAAGCCTGAAACATGTCAAGACTGACTTTTTTATGTCAAGTTGGCAGCACGCCGCGTTATTAAAGTGGTATGAGCCAGTCCGCATGTGTTTTATCTGAGAACACTTTCTTTATATTCATGTTCAAAGAGCGCAGCTTTGTGCAATATTTATTTTAGAAGTTACGCATGAGATTCAATTGAGGGCACTTATTTAATTTGATACAGCCTGTACTTCTCAATAAAAAGATGAATTAAAGATGATGAACGTGAGACTCAGACGGCGTCACCAAACTGTTGGCTTGAACCTGCACCGTTCAGAGACTGAACACCAAACACTAATACTGAAACAATAACAACATTACATGCACAATACTGACAACTTTTATTAGCAACCAGTTGTGCAACTAGCCATCTCTCTCTCTCTTTCTCTCTCTCTCTCTCTTCTCCGCGCTGTCACGTAATGACGTCACGCTCATAAACTTTATCAAACGTCTCCAAAAGTAAAACACATTAAACTACTGAAGTAAAACTGAAGATTCAACCACACAAGGCATTAAATAAATTATGTTTAATATTTAATCCTTATCTTCTACATAAGTACAATGCATTTTTTTTACTGACGGTACTGAAACTGATACCGTTGCTATTTTTAAAACATGCCGTATACCTTACTACCTTATTATCGCCCAACCCTACTCCCAGTACATTCAGTGTGTGTGCATGGTAATGGCTTCAGTTGCTGAGGTCTGGTGCCTTTTAAACGATGATCCGCAGCCTCTTTTACTTAAAATGACAAACCATAAACCTCCTCTATTTGTGTCAAGAATATTCTCTTCTGATTTATGTGCTGCTACATGAAGATGCAGAGATAGGGACAGTTTCCATCCTACTATGGGGCTTTCCAAACATTTGGTTCTACAAACTGGGTGAAATTAAACAATGAGGCGCCGAGCACTAAAAAGCAGACAAAGGGAATAATAAAAGATTCAGAGAGCATTTCCCTCTGTATGCGATGCAGACATGAACCTAGCAAATGTTTGCACAGAATGTTACTGAGATTCCTTTTCAGTAAAAATATGCAATAACCTAATATGTTATGAGATTTTATGATGTTTTTTAAGAGGTACAGGGGAAACTTTTCTCTGTACTGATGGAAGGGACAAAGACACTTCTGAATAAAACTGTTTACTGGGAAAGAATCAAATCATTCGCTGTTCAAAGCCTGAACAGGGATTGATTTGTGTAACTTATTTTATGTGAGTCAGAGAAAAGCAGACAGACAACAAGACCTTGGCAAGCTCATCCTCATGGTCTGTGTTGACACCAAAGCGAGGCATTGAAGTGCTGGAGAGACTGGAGCTGTGAGACAGTTTCCTCACTCCACTGATGTGACTCATAGGTTTGTCTTTCAGGGTGGGAGATGGGATTTCCACCTCGTTCTGCTTGTCTACAGAAAAGAGAAATTTATTGAGAGAACAAAGAGAGATTTATTGTTTTTGTTTGGCAAAGGTTTTAAATGTAGGTTGGACAGAAATCAGATTCTGGTCCCACTCACCCAGGAAGGTGCTGGAGATGTATTCAGACACCTGGTTACCAGAGCGACTCATCTCTGACAGGTGGGACAGCTCTCTGTTCAGCATCCTCTTAAACTGTGGCACAAAGAGAACGACACAGAAAAACAATTCAATCTTTCGGTTTTGGGTAAAGACTGTTTCTCTGTGGAGGAAGGTACTATTTAATATACTGTAGACTCTGGGGTTTATTTGGAGGTCTTAGGTTGCAGTAAAACTCCTGCTAAGCAAAATATTTTATACTTTATTTGTCCCTCAAGAGGCAACTTGGGTCTGCAAACAAAGCACATATAGGCAACTCACCTACATACATAAAAACTAAAAATACAAACTTTGGAAAGACTTAAAATACACAAGGATCTGTAACAGTGGTCAGTCCACTACTGGTCAACAATGTCCAAAACCACAAAGGCACATTTTATGTAAAAAAAACAAGTGCGTTGTGTCTAAACACAAGGCATGATGTAGGTGGTTGAGTGCTGGTTGAGTGATCCTCACGTACCTTGTTGGAGGCCATTTCACTGACAGAGCGATGTGTCTGAATGGTCTCCAGCTGGTCCAAGCACCAGTCCAGTTCCTCCAGCGTGTCCAGGGCGAGCTGTTGGTACTGCTGGTCCGACAGTGTTGATCTGGGACTGACGCACACTCCACTCAGTGGAGACCTCCTAAAAACACAGCGGTTAGTTAGACCAGCAAGGAGCTGCAGACTAGACTTGTGTATCTTGTGTATTTGCATTTAACGTTACAGTCTGCCTTTCTGCACCTGCAGGGGACTGTGGATTGTAGGCGGTGTTTTGAATTTGAACCAGTGCACTTGGTTCAGAGTACTTCATGAGTACCACACTAGACTGTGTGAGTTGCTCAACAATATTACTGTAGTCATGAAATGTGTGCATGAGTATGACATGAGTTGCTTACAGAGATAAATAGTGGTACTTCAAGATCTCATACATTGCAGTAAAATAGATCGTTTTTAGTTTGATTTATAAAGTCTGAAAATACCTCTGACTGGTTACACAAAGGACAACACACTATCGTAAAGTGAATTATTGGGACATTTCAGGACAATAATTATTGGTACTGACTTGACTGTTGGTGTGGAGACGTTGGCAAGGATGGTGAAGTTGCTCCGTACTGATCGCAGACTGGCCAGTACCTGAATCACCACACAGTGTCACGGGATGTCAGGATATACACCATCATAGAAACACACATGTCCACACATTGGGAGGTGAATGCCACACACTGCTTTCAACGCTTTAACATGCTGATTTAACTATTTTTCAAAACATTACATTTAAATCTTTAGCAGAGCATTCAGAAGCAGCATGAAGCATGAAACATTTTACACAATTTATATGACTATTTATCTAGATAAGTGACTAATCTATGAAGTAAAACTCACTTGAGCAAAAGGTGTGACAATAAAGTCCTCTGCAGTGTGCCTAAGAGGAAGATGAACAGTTGAAATAGTTGGGAAGGGGGGAGGGGGGCAGAGGTAATAGGAATATTACTCATGAAAATATCAACATTGAGGTACACACATACATACTGTCTCGCCCTCTCATTCATTCTTTCAGTCTTTCTTGCTGAGCCTCACCCTTCGCTTGCGAGGGAGGAGTTACGTGAGACCGTCTTGGGCGACATGTCGTAGTCTGAGTCGGAGCGGTAGAGGAAGGACTCTCTTCTCTGGCCCTGGGGGAAGGAGGTGTGCAGGGTGAGGCCTGGACTCTGTGAGCCCAGAGGGGTGTGACCTGGTGACACGCCATTTTCTGCTTCGTAACTGGAACATGAGAATGAGGATTAGGGAGGACAGACATGAAACATTCTGCGAAGCGTTCAGCAAGGCACAATCAGTAGCTCTAACAAAAGAAAAAAAAAAGGTGAAATGTGTGTAAACCTGTCAACATCTGCTTGCGTGATGGAGATGCGTGGTGGGATTCGGAGAGGAAGAGTTGTGGGACGCGACACATTGCTCAGGACCTCTGGTGAACAAGTGCGATCTCGAGGGCGGAGCCAGCAGGGCACCTGTTGAGTTAAGAGGCAGGATTTGTATTATAGAGGATGGTGGACACCAGATACTTTGCAGGTGTACACTCAGTCTCTCTTCCATTCAAGCATGGATTCTCACAGAAGCAAGCAGGGCCACAAAAGGTCCAGGTTCACTATCATCTGCTTTAAGGTGATTATTATTATAAAAATGTCTTCATTATGCATTGCTGCTGTAACTCTAGCCAATCAAAGATCTAGTTATGTGTTTGCGAGTTTGACCATTTTAAAATACATTCAGTTAAATTGTATATTTTTAAAGGCATTTTTGATATAGTTCCAGGCATCCATTGGTTTCTATTTTTTTACATACAGTATAAAAACGTTTGAAACTCAACACTGTATTCATTGATTTTTTTTGTGGTCACTTGGGGGCAACTTGTTCAGCTTGTTTACAGCTGAGCGACCTTAAATAATGGTTTTTCCCAGTTTGGGAGCAGTGCAACAAGGTGTAAACACAAAACTGATACTGATAAACTGACATCACATTATAAAGTTGCATGCTTCTTTTAGCTTTGTTTTGATCTCCATCAACTCTTAACGTAAATATTTTTTGAGCTGGTGAATAATGCTCCACTATATTCACCAGTTAGCTTTGTCTCTTAGTGATTTTTTATTTATTTTTTTTATTTTTTTCAGAAAACAGCTGCCTGCTAAAGCAAAACAGTACAAATGGAAGCCATACAAATCAAAACAATGAACTATAGCATCAGGTGATAATCCTCTGTGGGTCTGGGACTCCTTTCACATTCACAGAGTCATTTGATCTATTGTTAATGTAAAAATATGCACAGACTGACTTGGAAAGTCTGCACAGAATTTTAACAAACAAATTCATGCAGACTTGGTGTACAGTGAGCTGGTATGTTCCATTCACAGTACATATTGCATTGACATGGCACATGCTCCTGAATACATTTGTGTTTACTTGGGCACACTTGGCACAAGCACAGGTTACATATGTGGAGCACAAACAGAAAGGGTGGCTGTCAACAGGGGCACATGGCTCATTTTTGCCCCGCAGCCCCCAAGCTGGTAAATGCACCCAAGCTTCCTTTCAGTACCTGGAGACTAGACGAGAGTCTTCTGCTCCTCCCTCTGCGTAGCTCAGCACCCAGTGTGGCCCCAGACGTATACGATCGGCTGTAGCGCGATGACTCCGCCTTCTCCCCAGCACCTGTTATATCAGTGTCATTACCCTGTGAGACAGCAGCGAGGGCAGATGAGGAAAACAGGTTAAATGAAGCGAGAGAGGTACATCTTCACAGGATTAAACAACTTTTTTTTTTTATATATACACACACTGTATTGTTTATCTAACAGTAAAAAATCAGATCCAGAGATAAACATTAAACAACTTGGTCCATACAGCTGTTATTTTGGCACATTTACCAAACCGTGCTGATTTGTCATATTTAAAATCTGCTGAGTGAAGAAACTTCCACAAAAACACAGACTATAAATTATCCATGTATGTGTTTTTGCATGCAGTGTGTGGCTGTGTGTGTGTTGGGCTACATGTATGCGTGCATGTGTGCGTGTGTGTCTGGGATGGGGCCTCTACAGACTGAGCTCTTGGAGGCTGATCTGCACTGCAGTACCGTAGCAACAAAACACTGGGGGAATGGCAGCAGTTGCTAGGCAACAGTGCCGTGTTGCTTCCATGCTGCGTTTGATGTCGTCCAGACCCAGATGTGGAAAGATGCTCACATCCCCACACACACACACACACACACACACACACACACACACACACACACACACACACATATATACATACAGTACACATACATTGACAAATGTATGGGCACCTGCTCAGCATAATCAAAAAAGAGTGCTTGAATAATGCATGGTATCATGTCCTTCAGCCATTACCTTTAAAAGAAAACAGCTCATTCACATAGAGGACTGTGACTGACTGAGTGGTTCACACAGTGTGAGTGGAGGCTGGAGGAGACAAACTCCACTCTGACATCTGAGTGTGTTCACACATACTGAGGACAAGAACAAAGGGAGCCTGCATGTGTCAAAGGCACGAGGTTTGTATGTCATGGTAAGCATTCAAGAAAACACACGGACAGACACACACACACAGCTGAGTCTCACAGTCTGATCTGCCTTGTATCTACTTTTGCTGTAACAAGTGTCGAAGTTAGCGGGTTTTCTCACATACATCCCTGATTGTTTCCACTCTCACCTCTTCTCCTCCAGTCACCGACAGCACGCTGCGGCTCTTCTTCATTCTGATTGGCTCGTTCTGGGCCCCAGGGCGGAGCGTTCCCGAACCCAGGCAGCAGAGCAGGTGGAGAGCCAGGACCGGAGAGGTCAAAGGTCACTGCAAGGTCAAACCGAGGTCAGACCGGGTCACAACCGGCCCCCATTGGAGCTTACTCAACGCCAGCCAACCACCTCGCTCGCACTGTTGACACCTCAGTCCTCAGAAGGCTGAAACTGAGCGTCCTACTGCCGCAAAACAGTAAAGGTGCATTTATATGCCCTTCAGAGTCTCCAGGTTCAGTGTCAGGTTAATGACCTTTGTTTGGAGTTACTGATTTTTACAAGCCAAAGGTGGAAGAAAAAAGGAAGAGTCTCACTCCATTTTAGTGTATGCTACAAGTGTGTGGGAAAAAATAAGTCTGTCTGCATGTTGTCTTCCTTTGGCTACACAAGCCAGTAGGATGTCCTGGTCAGAGTTCATGATGTTGCTGATGAAGAAAACCTTTTCCCAAGTTGTTTGAAACATTTATCCAAACTGGAGTATTGTTCGCATGACGTTTCCCAGTTGTATACCTGATCCCACATGAATGCAATTTCCCACTTAGAATCCAAAATCCAGAGGGATTGTGGGAGAATTTGCACCAGGTCTCTCCTGTCTCAGATCAGCTCTCCATCGTCTGATTGGTCCTATGGATCCAAAATCTGCATAGGGAGACGTGTTAAATGTGATCAGCTGTGAAGTCCAGAGGTCAAAACTCCAGGTTTGATTTGCCGGGATCCATGATTGTGTCTTCTTCGGTGTAGATTCCCTGTAAAAAACAAACAAAAAAAAAACCCAAAACAAAACAGAAATTAATAGTCAGTACAACCAGGAATTTAAAAAATCGTCAGTTAATTTTCTCTCTGAGTCATCTTTCCTCCCTCGTTTTAACTAACTAATCCTAACTAATCCTCTGGCTTTCACGTAATGGATTCATCTTATGCATCGTCAAATGTGAGAAAATTCTTTGCCCACATTTACAGTTCTCGAATAGTAAAACAAACTGCCTTGGAGAAATATTTGGAAACATTGTTTTCCACAATGCAAAAATAATGCATGAAAAACTATGAATGAAATACTATTAAAAATTCAAATTTCTCAACTAATATTCAAAAAAATGGCTGTTCGATTAATTATAATTAATCAGAAACTAGGCAGTCCTGACTAAATATTTGTGTCTATCATGGCCTTGCAAGAGCTGTACCTTCAGTTTGGCTAATTCTGAGCAGATACTGCAACACCAAAGCTCTCTGATGTTATATAATTACTCTGAGCAGTCCGAGCTGACCTAATTCCATCGGATAGGACAGATTCAGCATATCAGAGGGTTTCTGATTGAGCTGGTACACAGACAGACAGAGCGGTGGAGACGACTTTTACCAGGGTCACCAAGAACACACCCACTCAATGAAAGGGCTTCCACACTGGAGTCTGCACAGATTCACAGAGTTAAAACAGGTCTGTGCAGAGAAATCAACAAATGCATGGTGACACAGTGACATATATATTCACAGACAATGACAAATTTGAGCACATACACACCACACACACACACCATGGCTGCCACCAGTACCACCTCAACTACAGATAAAGCAGCTTATAAAACCAAGCAGCAATGCATCAATATGCAGCTCAACTAGCAGCCTGCTCTTCTGTTACAAAACACCCAAATATGTAAAACACACACTCACACACATCGAAACCATGCATGTATGAGGACTACCCTGCCATCATGCCTGTCTGCAGACACACTGCAAGAGATATGTCACACACACATGGACACACACATAGTCAGGCTGCAGCATGTAAGAATAAAAACACACTCACCTTGATCGCCTCAAGATCAATGGCAAGATGGGCTGGGCCTCGTCTTTCTTTCACTCGTCTCCTTCCCCCTCCGTCTGTCTCTCTGCAGACCAGCAGTGTGTCACCACGGCGAGAGAAAAAACACTAGGCGTCTTCATGAATATCCGCGGCTTCACCAGCTTCCCTCCCTCCCTGACTCTCCTCTCCCTCTCCCCGCCACAGTGGTCTCCCCCAGCCACCCCCCATCACCACCACCACCAGCACCACAGCCTCTGTGGAGAAGCCCATCTCCCCTCCCTTCCCCTTCCTCCACCCGCACAGACGCACAGTGTGTCCATTAATCCCATACAACAGCCTCCGCTCCTCCTCTCTCCATCGGTACTCCTGCCTTTTATTATTTTCCTCTGCCAGTGCTTTTTATTTTTTCTCTTACACGCCAGTTCTCTGCTTCAATAGTCAGGCGTCATTTCTCTCCATCATACTCACCCACACACATAGCAGATTTTTAGTGGAACACACTGCTCATATTAAAAAAAATCACAATAAGGATTCATGTCTCCTGTTACTCATTCTCCTATTTTCTCCCACTCCTATTGACTGTGTCCTTTTACAATCATTCAAGGACATGCAGTACATTTATCCATTTTAAGCCCTAAAACTGAAATCATGCTAGTCATTATTAAAAACCTTGGACAGTTTGGAATAAAGGCGTGCATGGACACTAATCTTCCCACAGCTGGAAAGCTATTATCTCTGTTTTTTGTGTTTAAGCTACACTTCACAAACAGTTAGGCCGCAACGAACGATTATTTTCATTCAATAATTCATCTCGTTATGGAGTTTTGAAAACTGTGCATCACAATTTTGACTCGTTTAATCAGTCCAATACTGATTAAAAACTCAAATATATTGAGTTTATCATATTGATGACTACTACAAGTGTAGATTAATTAAACCATTTCAGCTCTAAAGGCAACGGCACGAAGTAGGGCTAAAACTAACGGTTATTTTCATTATAGATTAATCAGCTTATTATTCTCACAATTCATGATTTGGTGAAAACTCATCATAAATCCCCAGAGGCTGAAGACAACATCTTCAAACTTTTCTTATCTGATAAACAGTTGCAAACCCCAAATATTTAGTTTACTAAAAATGGAAGACAAGTAAAGGAAGTAAATCTTCACATCTGAGAAGCTGTAACAAGAGAATGTCTTCTTGAAAAGGGACTAATAACAACTGATCAGTTTTTGCTAATAAATGTTTGGGCAATCAACCAAGAAACTAACTGACTCAGCTCTACATGACAGAGACTGTGACTGTCTGTAGGACAGCCTCTAATGATCACTGCATACATTCAGAAACGAAACCTGTGCTGACCTTTGCTTGTTCAATCCATTTTATTTTATTTTTTTAAATTAGTATAACACATTAGGAGAGAACCTGACTGCTGGAGGACTGCGATTGCTGTCATACACTGATATAAACTGACCGTCAAGATACAAATAACCACACACAAGCAGCTCTGCATGAAGCTGTGACGCTATTCTGTTACTTTCCCATCGACTTTTGCAGGCATTATCCAGATTTGATTTATGCCCTGCGCCTGTGCTAGTTGTTTTCTATTTACAAAAGTGACTGCACAAAGAAGCTTTGCCTGAAAAAATCCTGCACAGACCACTAAATCAAACCTACCGATTAATTATGAAGGAGAGAGAGGCAGAGAGAGCGGCCCAGCAATTAATTATGCAAGTGATAGAGAGAGATGGAGAGAGAGAGAGAGAGAGATGGAGAGAGAGAGAGATGGAGAGAGAGAGAGAGATGGAGAGAGAGAGAGAGAGATGGACAGAGAGAGAGAGAGAGAGATGGAGATGGAGAGAGATGGAGAGAGAGAGAGAGATGGAGAGAGAAGTATGGCAGAAAATGAGTCAGATTCACAGCAGCCTGAGCAAAAGTTAGTAAACTGGAAAGAAAGTTAAGCCTGGTTTATTGTGCAAGTTCTACAACACAACTTAAAAACAGTCCCACAGCTACAAGGATAAATACAAAATCAAATATTTTGCTTCTAAAAACTGAAAATTACAAAGCAGCAACAACAAAGCAACTTTAACTGGACTGGCATTCAGTTGGAATAAAGCAGTTCTCCATCTTAAAATCACTTTTAGAGTTTAAACAATTTGTCTAATCTGCCGATCAATTTAATTGGCTAAATTAAATTAATTGACAACTATTGTGACTATCAAATGTGAGGATTTGCTGCTTTCTGTTTTATATAATTGCAAATTTAATAACTTTAATTTCTGGACTGTTGGTCGGACACAACATGCAATCTGAATTTGTCTCCTTGGGATTTGGGAAATTGTGATGGGCAATTTTTCACAATTATTGGAACATTTTATTTACTAAAAGACGAATCTATTAATACAGAAAATAATCGGCAGATTTTATCAGTGATAAAAAATAATCATCACATGCAACCCTCACATGCCCAAATCTGCAAAACTGGGTTTAGAGAATAATTAAATCCAACTGACAGGTTTACTCTGAGATGCATAAAGCACCAATTACAGCCTGACCAAAACTGGATTTTTGAGGCTGACAGCAGCATTGATACAGGATAATTACAAATACTCTTCACATTTTCATTTCATGTTCTGGACTTTCATGCTACTTATAGCCTGACATACACACTATTAAACTATATACCTGCACTAATCAAACACTGGCCAATATGTCTGCCCTGCCAATTCCTAGCTCTGTTTCCTTCCTTGCCAAGGATACAACCTTGTGACAACAATAGAGTTTCCAGATGAATTGAGGCTTTAAAGTTCACTTACCGGTAATGTGTATTTGATGCAGGACAGCTGTAATCTCTATTAAGGTGTATGTTATTCTATCCACTAAACAGAAGCCACAGGGTAGTCTTTAAATTTCAGAGCTTCTAAAACACTGACATGAGAACCATACATGTGGAGAGAACAATTTGACTTTTAAGCTCACTTTGCACAAACCGTTAGAGATGGTTCTGTCATCTTAGGCCCAGTTGATTTTGCCCAATACTGATTACAAATTAAATAATCCGGGGAACAGAAAAAAAATGTACCAATCTCTGCTCGTTCTGCAAGCTACTGATGTGTTTTCTGGGCTGCCAGTTCTTAAGCAGACATGAGATGGCGCTGTCGCCCGCAGCAGCACAACAGCAGGAACGACTGCAGTAGAAAAGAAGTAAACCTAAAGAAGTAGACCTGAAAGAGCCTGTGATGGCATGCTAAACTTCTTTTTCTTTAAAAAAAAACTCCAGTGTCTCAGAGTTTGTACTGGCACCTGTTTCTCATCCTGTTTGCAGCTGTGTTAATGTCATGAGGCCAGATGGGTTGGCAGTTTTAGCAGGTCTATGAGAAAAGTAAAACGTCTGTTTTCCCAACTGATCTTTCAAACATGTCTTTCTATACATTTAGACATTTTGATGTGCACATATTTAACATTACCAAGAACACACTATAACGATGCACATTATGTTGCATGCATGAAACATTACTTACACACTGCTGGACCCTGTCAGATGAGCTGTCAAATACCAACAAAGACAAATCAATGGACATATTTACAAACACAGCTTCCATAAACAAATTACACAGAACACAAAAAGGGATGTTCTCTTAAAGTGATGATATGGGTCAAAATGGAGGAAAGGAAGTGATGTCACCAGAAACATTTTTCCCCTGCCTTTAGCTGTTCATTTAGCTTCTTCTATTTTTAACCCTCTTCCTCATCCTCTTCATCATTTTCCTCTTCATAATCACCCTCTCCTGAATCTGGTACCCACAATCCAGAGTCAATACACCTCTTCAGGTGGTATTTTCCTTCCTGTAGAGAGAAACGCAGTGACGCCAGTTCAAGACAGAATGAATGAACAAATGAATAGTGAAATGAACAGTTACTTCTCTTGACTGAGAAATTACTATTTCAGGGTGAGTCTCAGTTACAAACACACTCACCTCAGATTCCAGTTTGTTGAGAGCTTCCTGCAGCATCTGAATGTTCTTCTCGTCAAAGCTCCTTTGTATTTCCTATAAAACCAAAACTGTTAAAGTACTAATGTGAGGTATTGAACCTAGTGAACTGAGCACTGCCTACTGGGTATGTGAGCACTGAATCATTGTCATGTTTCAAATATCAGCAAATCAGCAAAAGACCAATTTAATGCACCTGACTTTTTTATTACCAATTTTATTTTGGGCTTAATTTCACTGTTCTGAAGTTTTCCATATCACTGAAAAGAAACCAGACTTTGATCAAACTCATGTGTACGCTTAGGGGAAGTAGATATTTACCTCGTACACAGAGCAGTCCATTCTGATGAGCTGTCTCTGATGGCTCTACAAAATCTACAAACAGAACAGCGATCTGAAAAAAAAATGCAGTGTCTTGCACAAACTACATATCCGTCAAAGAAACATGTTTTTTAAAAATAGATCATTCAATGGCGTACAGTGTTCTGCTAAGCTGCAGAAATGGACTGAAGGTGTGCACACAGTATGGTAAAGATTAAGACATTACATTTTTTTAAATGTCATGACAGTCAGAAACAGATGACATCAATTAAAGTTTTCCTGTTTTTCATTTGTGCAAAATTCTTCTCATGGAAATAAAATAGCTTAGTCACTTTCTCACTAATGTATGAATGAGGACAGAGATATTTATCAACAGCGCTGCAAACTGTGTTCAGACCAAAATGTTGCTTTTGTATGCGTTCTTTCAATGTTAAGTGTTGCTTCTGGCACACCTGTGTATACAGCTATCTATGGTGTAGCAGTAGGAAAAGTACTATGTGGAGGCTCATTGTGTCGTTTGGATGATTCAGAGAAGATAGATGCCTTTATTGTCATTGTATTTGAGACAACGAAATTGCAGGTGCTCATTCACAATGGTGTTTAAAAGAACATACATACACTCAGTCACACTACACTCATAGAAAACAATCTGGAAAAACCTGAAGTACACACAATCTGATGAGATTACAGAAAGGATCATGAATAATGATGGATGAATGAATGAAGATAATAATATAAGACATCAAAGAGGCTTTAACCAGCCCTTGGAAGAGCTGCACTTGATACTCATCCAGGTTCAGAAAACACCATGCCAACCATTCTTTATGCTCAATAATGTCAATAAAAATACAGTGAATGTGAACTCTAAGTAAAAGAAATGTTTTCTTAGAGCAGATAAGGAAGAAAAGCAATAAAGTCAGAAAACTTGATTGTCATCTAAGTATTTAGATGGCAGGGATCTCTCTTCCTTCCTTCCTTCTGCAAGTAGGAACAAAAAGCACAAACAAAATACCTTCACTATGAACACCACTGCAAACTGTAATAAGTTGTTAAGCCTCATGAAGTTTAGAAGTTAACACAAACACTTGTTAAATTTGATGTGCTGTGTAAACTGGACGAAAACAGGACACTAACACAACTGCTGTTTTCTCTCACAGCCTCGAGGGGCAACACACCTTTTAACTTACACTCTTTCTTTGTTAACCTTAAACCTAAACCTAACCTGTTTTGACAGTTCACTGTGCATAGTTAAAAATTGTAGTAATAGTAGCAACTGTCCTGTGACAAACAAGTCCCGGGAATTCTCAGGAGTGTATCTGTGCGTACGTGTGTTTGTGGTTACCTTTGGCAGTGACTCATAGACCTCTACAGGGTCTAAACCACCGGGGCCCAGTCTCTTCTGTTTCTCCTCCTCCTCCATCTCCTTCATGGTGCTCTCCATACGAATCTGTGCGCAGCTGCGGACCCGCTCCTTCAGCAACTCTAGCTCATGGCTGAACGCATCTTGGTATGGCTTGTCTGCAGTCTGAAATGGAAGATATGAAATGAGGTATTTCGTATCTTCTCAGGTAACTTCTTTACTTATTAGCCTCCCTTATATGACGGGGAGAGATTTACTTCTGAACGCAAAAACTAAGCATTTTACATCATCGCTTTATTCACTTCCTTGGTCCCCAGTTTATATGTTGCCAAATGTTTCACGTAAATGTGAAAGAAATCTGAGTAATGAAAACATTTATTTCCAAGGAGCTAAGTGGGAAAGCCCCTGGGCATTTTCTCTTACGTGTTTCCTCCAGGGAACTGAAATCTCCAATTTTCATATTATAAACCTGCAAAGTGCCTTTCAGTTGCCTGCAGGTGCATTCTGCACAACTGGATTAAAGATACCCAGCCTAATGTTACCATCTGGTACGAAGAGATCCTCAACACCGTCCCCTGTGAAAGAATGTGGACATCTAAAGTGGACTGGAGACTATACTTGATTTAATTTCATATAATCTCTTTATTTCTTTGTTTATTGTTTGTGTTTAATATCTGTGTCCTTATTTTTTTGTTTTTTTGCTTTGTTCTTTTCTCCTTGTTGACTTGGGTGTGTGCACATGTGGTTTGTTTTTTTTTTTTTAATGTGCTGACTGGTTGTTAGGGTGGATGCAGTGGTGGGATTGTCGTGCATTGTTCTGTTGTATACGTGGCTTCCTTTTTAAACTCAATCAAATTTACTATAAAAAAAACAAAAAAAAAACCAAAGATATGGCCAAATTCCCACAAACCAAACAAACAGGAATAGATCCTCCCATAGAGAATAACTACACAGACAAACATGCAGGAGATCACATTTAATTACAGACCTTGATCTTTGAGAAGAATTGTCTGAAGCAGCCTCTCGGGTCGACCGTCAGTGTCCGAGCCAAATCCAAGATGAACTGCATGACAATGGCCTGGTGGGCCACCTGCTCCATCAGTGCATGTTTCTACAAGTACATGGAGAATTTACATGGCTTTACCTGTCTGAATTAGTATTTTATATACAGTATGCATACACACACTTCTCACAGCACCCACCTCATCTATCTCAAAGTCAATACAGATGACAACAAGGCAGTTGGCAGTCTCTTTGCACACCAGATGTGGGTTGTCTGACAGATACTTCTGACTGTCGTCCCAACGCTTCAACATACCTGATGCACACACAAACAAATACCACAGGCATACTGAGGTTCAAGTATGTTCACTGTTCAACTTTCTTAAATCATGTAAACACTGTTGCTAGGTGACCAATGCTGCCCTGTTCCCTTTTTTAAAATGCAGATTTTGCGTTTTGACCATTTCAGTATCATACTGGAGACAAAAAATAATTTCCATGGACATTTTAAAGGGGAACTGATTTCAAGCCTGTGATGTGTAATGCCTTTTGTAGCTCTGAAGAAGCTTGGTCAATTCAGAAAATTTTACCCTGACAATGTCAGCTGGGTTATCTTAGCTTGGGTTTGGAAAATACACATTTTAACAAGACAGCCTTAGTGACAAACTAGAGGGTGTTGAGTCTGAAAGGTGTGGGTGTTTGCTGTGTAGGAAAAGTCTGAACATCTGCTTCCCTTGAACTGATCCTGTCCCGTTCGTTTTACCAGGGCTCACTAAACTTTGACTGGTGAAACTGTGGGGCTCTCCAATGTCAAGCATATTTTCATAAAGAAGGTGGGGTTGAACTATTCAAGAAATATGTGTATTCTTGTTTATTTAATTTTTAATAAAATTCTACAAGTAGCAGAGAGTGCAATGACAGTGAGATAGGTTAATCACAATCAAAGTGTTTGATATGATGCTGTACAATTGTCAGCTTGTGGAATGCTGCTATTGTTGTCCCTTGCACTTTATGTACACCACCAAGAGTATTTCCTGTCCCACCTGCTATTACCACAGGCAAAATCTAGTCTGACCACACCTTTAAGGAAAATGCTATTGGGTTGTGGGATCAAGCATTTTTAAAGGGAACTCTGGAGTGTATTCCAGAATGTAGGTCTAGTAAAAAGTCACGAGTATGTTGACCCTGAGTTGAGGGAAGCTCTGAGTTTTCAGTTCCTGAAAAACAGATCACTTCACCTCTGGGTCAGTTAGTGCGCTAACTTACTCTGTGAACCCAATGTGGCCTTTTCTTTACACATAAGAGAGTGATTCATGCAGAATTCTCATGCTGTGACAGGCTGCAATTAGAGAACATTCCTGTCATAGTTCTCATATTGTGTAGTGCTGCTGAAAAGAGATTTTAAAACTGTTGAATAAAGGTTGTACATAATCTTAATGTGTTTTAACAACATTTCAGTTACTATCTTTAAATTTACCACATGTTGAAATATACTGTTTGATTTCATGCTCTGCTGCCAACAGGACCAGAACATCACCAGGTTAAAGCTGAATAAATATATTTAAAATTTTGTAACAAACAGTAACAAACAGTAGGATTCCAGTTTTATCATCCATTACGCGAATTCAAGTAAGTTACATAACTCATGACGGCTTTTTTTCCATTCACCAGAAATGCACTTAGAATGAACAGAGTTGAGGGAACTGATAAGCTGTTCTGGAACCAAAAACCCAGAGTTTCCCTTCTCAGGGTTAGTCAGCTCAGAGTTCAGGATTCAAGAAGTTCTACATTTGATAAAAACCTGCTTTCTGCTGTTTCAATTTTGACCACTATTTTAATCTGTCTACAGTGGGTATGGAAAGTATTCAGAACCCCTTAAATTTTTCACTCTTTGTTAGATTGCAGCCATTTGCTAAAATCATTTAAGTTCATTTTTTTCCTCATTAATGTACACACAGCACCCCATATTGACAGA
>JBBMJY010000020.1:4163423-4175911 GCA_037833715.1 Toxotes lorentzi
CCAGAGGGACCATCAAAGCTGATGGACGCACTCTCTGGAGGCTCTGTGGACACAGGGATGAAGAGACAAGCTGAGAGACACACAAAGCAAGCTAGAGGTCGTCACCAAAAGTTGACAGAGTGTAAATCCTGTTAACAGTATATGACTGAAAGAACAAATACAGGAAACCATCAGTAGCCTTGTTCAGTGTTATGTTCAACAGCAAGTGAACTTACTGTACACAGTTAAAGGCAGGAGGCTGCAGCACTGGTAATCAGAAGCATTGGAATAATAGCAAAAGACATTTATGTCCCATTCAGTCATTCTGTCAACTGTCCATAAAATCGTGGTTCCATTTTTTTCTTTTTCTCCCACAGGCGTTTCAATGCCAAGCTGGCTCCCATTGCAAACAGACTGGCATACAAAGCACGTAGCACTGATGGAGTCACCATACTTCACTACAATTCTGGATGGAGTGAACACAGGTTTATCTTCACAGCTTTCATCTGTAAAAAAAAAAAAAAAAAAAAAAGCTGTGATTTTAAACAGTATATATCTTGTAGCTGTGTTTTAGATATATTTTTCCACAGCAAGGTTGCCAGGCAAATCATCAGTTAATCAGTTTGTTCTTTAATCACTTAGTTAATGATTCAATAAACAAGATGCTGGAAACCACTTATGTAAGTACTAATTAACATAACATAACAATACATTTCCTCTTACTACTAGTACTACCACTACTACTACTACTAATAATAATAATAATAATATTTTCTCTTAATACTTAATAATACTCTTAATACTTACCGCAACTGGAGGCATGGGTGTCATGCAGAAAACTCATGAAAGAAACCACCAAAAAAATGTAAAACATTGTTCCCAGTTTTTCTCTTAAGGGAGACCATACAAATCGTGGAAAATGAAACTCAGTGATCGTCAGAGAGTGAATGCAGCAATATGAGTTCCCTCCCTCTATTTGATGTTTAGTTGTAGTAGAACAATGTTGGCAGCGCAGCCTGTTCTCATACCTAACGTCCACTCATTGTTTTTTCATAGGCATGTCCTCAAAGTTGGCCACTTGTGAAAGTGAGTGTGTTCCGATGTGTGTCACACAACAAGAGGACCACTTCCAGAAACAGGCGAGGTCTGTTTGGTGATCCTCCTCTATGCCCTGAGCACTTTACACAACCTGAGTAATACCTCTATCATCTTTACACACTGCTCTGACTCTTATCTTACGTGACTCAACCTAATAAAGAAAGAAGTAAAGTACTTCAGTTCAGTAGTTGAGGTTAATTGTAAGAAAAAAACTGAGCTGTGAAGTGAGACATCATTATTGTCATTAGTTATGCCATGTTGTGCAAAGTGAAAATGTCGGCCATCAAGTTTTCTCAGTGCCCAAGTTCCTGTTAAGACAAAAAAAAAAAAAAGTAAACAGGATAAACCATAGTGTTACAGTTATTATCAATTTCCTGACAGCCTTCCCCTTATGACAAAGTCATGTTCAACACTCTTCTCTCATTTACTCTTCATCAGTCCTTATACACTGCCAACTGCACTATTCCTGTAATCTCTCTCTCTTTTTAAAAAATATTCTTTACAGACATTTACAGACGAGGACAGAACTCCATATAACAGCAGAAACAATAAAGGTTTTATTGAGATAGGTGGGAGGGCTTGGAAAACAAAGACAGAGCCATGATCACTAAAGAAGGAGGTGTCATGTCTGCTGTCTTTATAAGCATTACGGGAGTCGCCACTGATTACAAAACCATCTGAACCATTAAATGATGTTATCGGGCTACAAGAACAAGCTCTGCAGACATCAACAACCAAACCCCCTCAGTAGCCAAGTACATTAACTCAAGTACTGCATTTGAGTACAATTTTGGAGGTATTTATACTTTACTCAAGTCTTTTCCTTTCATGCCACTTTACGCTTCTACTTCACAACATTTCAGAGTGAAATATTTACTCTGCCACACTGATCTGAGAGCTGGAGCTACTTGCATGTAAAACATCTTATTGACATGAATCATCAGCTCCTCTTTTCTGTTACATTAATCTTGTCAAAATACAGACTTGTATGCTTATCTTGAGAATTCTATTTCAGTACTCACTGGTGCTTAAGGCTTTTCATATTTTTTTTTTCCAAACTAATTCAGATGTTCATTCACATCCTACTCGACACTCTGAAAAGCCTCTGGCTTGCTGCCTCTCTTGCACAAGCTCTTGTGTATGTCTGATTATTGGTAGAATGACGATATATGGTAAATTGCATTATGTGGTTGTGTTTTGGCCAGGTTCTCTCGGCTCTCAGCTTCTCTCAGTTACTATGTACAGTCAAGCAGCAACAAGATGCATTTTGGTGGGTGTAAATAGCAGGCAACTGTGCAAGTACCGGCCACTATCAGTCAGAGTCAGATTGTCAGAGTGTGCCAAAATATCCAAACAAGTTGGTATGATAACACTACGGTATAAGGCATGGTATCAAGGCTGTCAAAAGCTTGTTGGCTTTTTTTGCAAACGCACCCATTCAAGTCCTGTGGACGCATGTAGTAACTGCATCTCTAGCATGCTAATATTATCTAATTAGCCCTAAGATAAAATACATCACCTGCATATACAGTGCTTAACACATTTATAGACCACCTGTCATAAAAACAAGAAAGCATAAATATTTTAGAAATCTTCTCCTAAATCACCTAAAACTAAAAAATGTGATTGTTATTTATTTGGCAAATAACAAACAGAAACAACTATAGTATATAAAATATAAAATAGTCATTTTATACACATAATAACTGAAAACAAAACAAAAACGAAAAATCAAGAATAACATTCAACCACTAAAACATATGTTTCTGTTCGGGAATGCAAGTAAATCACTATAATCTGACATCTTAATCAATGATGTTTTTTCCCCAGTTTTTTTTTGTAAAACAGTAAATCTGAAAATTCACAGATAAAAATAATAATTATATTTTAGCATTAAAAAATTCATTTTGGTTAAAGAGCTTCTACATACTGGTGTATTAACCATTACAGAAACATACAAAATGATTTGGTAATTAATTTAGGGCAGCTGTGGCATAAACCTGACACTGGGTGGTGGTCTAATAAATTTGTTAAGCACTGTACATTCTGATCCTTTCAAATGAAAAACCAACTTACAGTAGATGCATTTGCTTCATTAGTTCCTACAACGGCTGAAAAATTAAAAGCAAAACCTGAGTAAAGAATCACAACAAAAGACAGCATCAGCTATTTCATTGATTTGGTTAGTACCCAAAGCTCATTAACACAGGTGAGGATTAGTGCATATGGTACTCACCTGGTACTGGTACTCTTCACAGCTACAGTATGAAACAATGCCCACATGTAAATGCTGCACCAATCTGCTCATCAGCCTCATGCTGCACCTTAAAATGGACCCTGTGGCTTTTGTTGATCACTAGCAGTGATATGCATTAATGTTTTGTTTGTATCTTGTGCAGCTGTGTGAGAGCCTGAGCACACAGATACGCATTCCTGCTCCTAGAGTCAAGCTCTTCCATTGACTTAGTTACTGGTGCGCCAGGAAACACAAAACAATGCTTAAAGAAGAAAAAAACTGCTTTGCTAATGGCTTATGAGGTAAACAATACTCAACACAATAGTGTGTTTTTAGGCCTTAGCCTAAAAACATCCACAGTGCATTTTAGTGAGACACAGTGAACATAAATTATAAATGAAAAGCTCCACAGGGTCTCTTCACCCAACGTGTGAATAAGGTCTCAAGACACGAGAATTTCTTGACAGAGGGCAGTTATTCTCTCTCCCAAAGAAGGGAGAATAGTCCGAAGGCCTCAGACGTGCTGAATCCCATCTTAAACATCTACACTCTTCTGCCAAACAGTTGGCAGAAGAAACATTGTCAGATGAATTTAGCAGAAAGACCAAAAAGGGCGAATGCTGCACTTGATGTCTGTGATAAACAGGAAAGGAATCAAGGATGCCGCCCACCCTGGGTGGAGTCCAACGTCCAGTGAGATCATATCTAGCAGACTGACCTCTTCCGCATTCATGAAATTAGACAATGCCAAGAGGAAATTCATGTTGAAGGTCAGCATTCATTTCCTCAGGACAACTGAGCAGTGGGATAAGTGGAGCAGTACCTTCAGGCTGTTCTTGTCCCTGTGGTTTACCACAAAATTTTACTACTAAACACGCCCACTTTGCTGCAAAACACAAATTTAAGACGAGAATGTCATGTGAGGCATTTTTACTTTATAATTTTAATTTTTATTTAATCTTAGGACACAAAAAAAAACCATTAGAAATAATTCCCTGTTCTGTAAAACTAGAATTGATGACATGAAACCTTTTGTAAAATGACATCACTCAAGTATCACAACAGTCTTTGTACTCAGCTTCTTGAGGCTTACACTTCAATAGCCTTATTATGTACATAACGTGATGCCAGCCCAAGCCAGGTAAGGTGTGTGTAAGTGCAGGTCATTTTCATGGCACACAGTAGTTCCAGTGACGTTCGTTGGGTAACACCTGAGCGAGCCGCAGGCAGCAGCTGATGGTGGGCTCATAAAACACAGCGTCAGGTTCCTCAGTCTTCACTTCCATCTCACTTCTTGTCTGGTGCACAGAGCGAGTGAACAGTGAAGGTTTAGGACCTTTAACCAGAGTCTTTTTGGTCACGCAGCCCATTTCTATAAGTGCCTACAGAGGAAAGAGGCAGGGTAACAAAATCAGGCATCAAAAAGGCAATTTCAATTTTTTTTTTTAAACTTAATAAAAAATTCCTAATCACTAATGACTAATTCCTAATTGGTCTTTCTGTACTGGTAGAATGAAGATTGTGGAAATGGACACTACACTGAATTTATCAAAATAGGTAAACAGTTTGCATTAACTGGGGAGAAGGAAATATTAGAAATGAAGTCCCAAATAAAGGCCTGGTTTATATCTATGACTGAGGCCAAAATTTGAGAATTAGTGAGAGAACTGGGGACAAAGCAAGAAAAGGGGAATGTTTATTGTACTGTATAGAACATCGAATGCATTAAACGCATTGTAAAATAAAATGTGAGCCTACGTATGTGAGTATTTCTGCTTACCTGCACGAGGTCCATGACTGCCATGGGCTGCAGCACATCTTTGTAATGTTCCATCAGCGTCTGCTGTGTGAGTCCGGGTCGGAACATGATGTGGTAAAGGACGGCCTCCAGCATGCCCTTACACACCTGACGGTTCAGCTTACCGTCCACCATGCGCCACGGCCGGCTGATGAAACTCACATGTTCACTGTGCGGGTTCGAGGTTGATGATGGAAACAGAAAGATGAAGATTAAACACAGATAAGGGGAATGCACAGTTAACTGCGGTAAGACAATTACGACCAATCCCTCGCGGTCTGTACTTACTCAGCATCAGCTGATCCCGCCAGGGGAGAGCATGCATCTTCAACTCTTCCATCGTCTATACTGTCCTTTCTGGCTCTCTGCTCTCTCTTTTCTGCCCCTCTCTCCTCAGTTTCCACCTTCTCCTGTCTTGTCTCCCCCTCTCCTTCCTCTTCATGTTGTGTCTTCTTTCCTCCTCCATTTTCTTTCAGGTTCACCTGTTTGTCCCCAGTTCCCTCATCTGCGCTCTCTTTAAGCATTCCCAGCTGTGCCTCCTCGCCCAGCTTCTCTCCTGTTACGTTGCTTGATGATCCCTCTGCGTCCTCTCTGTCTGTGCTCTCTTGTCTGTCCAAGGCAGTTTTTTTGGTTGGCGGTTCCTCTGTCTCCTGTGGGGCTTCTCGCCTGCATCTCTTGCGCATGAAGGGGATGTTGTGCTGATTCTCCAAAAACGGGAGTCTGTCAGATGTGAAGCGTGACTGGGACCATTGCTTGGAGTTTACAGTCAGCAGCCATGGATCAGCATGCTTCGTGAGCACCCAACGGACGCCCAAAGCCCCAACTTTTAACACCTGGCCTTCTTCTTGTAACTCCTGGAGAAAAAAGGGAGAAGATCAGATCAGGCAACCACAGAGACAGAAAATGCTGGAAAACTGGTGGTTTGCTACACCCCAAACGACAACTGTCATATAATCATTTACAGTAACTGAAGCTGAAGCTTCAGCTGACGTTTCAGTCACATGCTTTGAATTTTCTGTTTCCCCACAGGTTTTTTTTTTATGTGAATAGAAAGCTTGACAGATATAGCAATAATAAACAATCACAGAAAAAAAAAACTTTATCACAGCCTTCTTTGACCTCTTTTTACCTCCATGTACTGCTGCAGGCTCCTGGTTTGTCCAGACTGTGGACCCTCCCGGTGTGTGTGAGCCTGGTACAGGTCATGTACGTCCAAACCCTTCTCACCAGCTTCATCCAAGCTCCTCCTGAGCTGAGCACATGCCTCTATGTCCTGAGGAGTGTATCCTCTTTGCTGAATCAAATGCCTGTCACTCTCCTCCACACTGAGTGAGGAGGAGGATGGGGAGGAACAGACCGAGTAGGTGAGGATGGAGGGCAGCAGGGATGGACCACATTTACAGAAGTCCAGTGGTGGACAATCTATAAATAAAGAAAAAAAGGGAAATAAAAAATTATTTTTTGCAGATCAAAAACCTGTTTGTACATCTTTGGAGCGTACTGATACTTACTCTCCACACTGAACATGTGATGAGCAGGTGTGTTGCGCAGCTGAAGCTTCATTATACAGGACTCCACCACAATGTTATCACTGGTGTTGAGATTACGTAGTTTGACTAGAAACAAAACCAAAAAAGAATTTTACAAATCTGAATAAGACTCTAACAATTAACAGTTTTTTTCCTTGCAGATTAATTTCTCTTTCACAATTAATCACCGAGGAAACAAAGATATCAAATTTACAAGGATGTAAAAGAGAGACAGACTGAAAATTCTCGACTCGACTGTTTGCTTGGAAAAAAAAAACTTTTTAAATATTCAACAAGGATTCTCTTCACCATATATAAGCGAGATACATTTACACATTATACATTCATCTATCTAAGCAAAAGGTTCAAACTCTACCTATGCCAGGACAGCAGTATCCTCGCATCATCAGGTAGTTGGTATGTGAGGCTTGATGTGCCTTCACTTCCAGCTTCTTTCTCCCCTCACACTCCTCGCCGTCGAAATCATCATCGTCCTCTTCCTCCAGCGCCACCATACTGGAAAGCCACAATTTACCTCAGGTTAAATTTTCAAAGAAATATGAACAGATTAGGGCTGCAACTAACAATAATTTTAAAATAATATAGTCATGTCATGAATAAAGAATAAATAATTAAACAATATCTCACCTCTTGACTACATCGTTGTCCACCAGGTTGCTGTCCACCACGACCATCTGTTTCGGTATGGACATGTGCACACTCAGCAGTCCCAGAGACATCAGGCTGAGAGAGGCCACACAGGCTCCACCTGGAGAGTCCAGAGAGAACTGCAGCATGTCCGACACATCCTCTGAGACTCGAGGTGCTGTGTTTGAGGCTGCAGCCACCCCTGATGGCTCCTCTTTGGGCAGATGATCATCTGTCTGCTCTGTGCTGGATGGAGCTTCACCAGAACCAGCTGTAAGGCAGTCTTCTGGCTTTTTCTGTTCATCTGTTTTGTTCATCACCTCAGTGTTCGTATCTATCTCCATCGACTTCTCTTCTTCTTCTGTTTGCCCTTGGTTGTTCTGTTTTTCCTTAGCTGACTCAGTGCTTGCCTCCTCCGGTTGTACCTCTGGTTCACTCACTGGTCTGCCGTCGGCCTTTCCGCCGCTTTGTTTTTCTTTTCTTTTTGAATCTGTTTGTCTGTCCAACACCTCCTCCACGCTCTCTGATCTGTTTTCTGTCTCATGGTAGAGTGCGATAATTGGTCTGTCATCTCTTGTCCCGTTATTAATTAGACTCCTCAAGAAGCGGAAGGAATCGGTGCACAGCGAGTGAGGAAAACGCCATGAAAAACACCTGTATGGCAAAGAGAGGGAGAGAGCCATCAAACAGTAGTCAGGTTGGCAAGGATTCAAATGATGCTTCTAACAACACAAAACAAGGCTTTTTGGAACTAAACTCAGGAACTAAATTAATACCACATGAAAACTACATGACAGCTGAAATGTAGGGAGAGTTTCTAAAAAAGAAAATGTTTCTGGGTTCCCAAAAGAGCTTTGTATCAGTATCTTTGCTCATCTGGTTGTGTACCTGTAGTAGGACTGGGACAGCTGGTAGGACATGGGCAGGATGGGCAGCGCTCGGTTCTTCTTCGGCCCAAACGGCTGATTGATACGACGGCGGTTGACCAGACCCCTCCTCCTGCACTGTATGAACACTTGGCACAGCAGCTCCTGGTTATACTTACTGTACATGTGGAAGGTCTAAGAGGGAAGAGAGAATAATCAGAAGTCTGCGAGTGTTTTATATTTGTGAGTGTGGAACAGTAAAAGGAGAGGAGAGAGGAAAAGAGGCAAGCGGACACTGTGGACACCTTTAAAAACCAGCTCAGACCCACCTATTTAGACTTGCTTTGTGTATTGTGTTTGTGTACGGTGGTCTGTTCCTGTACTTTTCAATGTGTGTTATGCTTGTTAAAGGAGCCATATAAATGAATTACTTTGAGGGAGACTTTGTGAAGAGAGGAATGAAATCAAATCTACCTGAAAGGATCTGGAGGACTTCATCTGACTGTTGGTCATGGCCAGCGTGCTCTGGATCAAGTTATGTAACACTACGCTGTGAATGTCGTCTGTACTGCAGTGGACACACACAAACACACACTTAACTGCTACCGCAAAAATCAAAATTCATTCAACAGAATTAAAAATCTGACTGAATCATTACCAGTTGAGAGTGTCTTTGCTTGACAGCCGTTTTCCATTGTCTATTGCGGAAACCTTAAACCTGTAACACACACATACAATACACCATTACATTACACACTGCACACACTACTTGTCTCAACTCAGCACATCAGACATCCTCCTCTTCTTACCGTGAGAAGAGCTGCTGTTTCGTGTCAGGCATGTTCATATCACGAGCGCTCATGACTGAGCTGAACTTCTGTCTGAGAAGTCTGGTATACTCTGAGAAAGCTTCAGCGCAATCCTAAAACAGCACAGACAGAAATATTCAACTCTCATGTCAGAAAGTTGACTTAAAAAACAACAACAACAAAACACTCACCTCTGGTTTTTCAGGATCACCAGGTTTCTTCTCCTCCAACAGTCTCATCAGAGTTTTGTCCTGGTACACCTCAGCCAGACAAATCCTGCAACACATAATGGAGATGAGTGAAACTTCATGAGGGTTCGTGTTTTAAAATGTGTGTGTGTCTAATCGGTACCTACCTGTAGTTTAGTAGCGTCTGAGGATTCTTGAGGATGTATCGTGAGCGACGTCCAACAGCAAGAGAAGTTTTATCCATCGATATCTCAAACTCTGCGTGGAGCAGGTCTCTCACCACACAGTACGGTATGAATGGTCTTTTTAACTGCAACATATCAACAACATACTGTATGTTCCCTTTCCAACAGGTAAATAAAAGAACAAATGTGTGATTATAAATTTAATACTGCACAGATCTCTGACTTGGAAAAAAAACCATAATGAATCATGCAAAATAAATCCTCACTAATCCGAGGACGTCCATCCAAACGTACTTGTCTCTGTTTTAGGCTACCCCGCTTCATGTATGTGTGTACCTTGCTGTTGAGCAGGTGTGAAGCCACACTGCAGAGCATCATCAGTGAGTCTTCCTGTACGGACCAGTAGACTCGTTGTCTGGTCATCATTTTCAAAGCTCGGTGGTCCGCCTCATCATGGGCTGGGGTGCGTTTCTTTGGCTCTTCAAGGCAAACAACAAACACAATCTGTCAGCTTTCAACTTTCAGTCCATCAGACAGACCCGCGCATTTTACGTTTGCTCTTATGCACCTTTCTTCTTCTTGCGTGGGACCTTAACGATCTCCTTTTTGTTTCTCTTCCTCTTCTGTCTCTTTCCACCGACCACCTGCTGGTTTCTTGTGGCAGGCTCTATTCCCACCTACAAAGGCACAAGAACAAGAGACACTGTTTGAAGCCTGTACTCTTGGCTGCAGTGTTTAACAAAGTATGTTAACACAAATACCTGCAAATAAAGTTTGTTAAAGAAAAGCTGCTGACACTATTTTGAAATAGGACATGTGAGCTTATTCCTATAATGTTCAGGGCAATCTCCTGTGGTCATGACTGAGTGACAATGACCATAACAGACTGATATGGGACTGGATAGTGGACTTCAGCAACACAAACTGCAGCCTCCAAAATGATCCATTGACACAGCTGAATCAACACCTCTCTAAAACAGTTTTAACACACTGAACATTATAAGATTCATGAAGGGTGCATTCATTGCAGGACCAGTTTGGGGTACCTATCACAAACTACCAGCTGAGTGTATATACAAATAATAAAACAATTATAAAATGAAAATGATAGAACTGATACCTCAACATTTTCTGCAATCAGCGGTCGCTTGGCGGTCACATAACGAGGTGCTGTACTTGCTCCTGTTACACACAAACGTATCAAAACCATATTATTGACGGGTAGGAGAACAGTGACAGTATTTCAAAGGTTTATTTCTGAAGGAAATCAGACTTCAGCTATGAAAGCTTTGTTATGACTGGACACAGAAAGTGGGAGAAATTCATTATATTCAAAGCAACTCACCAGCTTTAAGAGCAACTCTGAGAGCATTTTTACTCAGCAAACTCTTCAGTCGGATTTTGTTTTCCTTTGCTTCCAAACCAGTTGGGTTCTTTAAAAAAACAAAAACAAACAGATACATGTGCCCAAAATGGCAAACACACATACACATATATACATACTTTCGCTTGTGTTTGTTTACATACCGTTTTGACAGAAAGTAGGTGATTGGTCCACAACCAGTTGCGTTTAAGATGAGCAAAAAATTCAGAATCCAGACCTCCTGCTCCTTTACTGTCTCCTGGTATTGACCCGTCATCACACACTTCACTACTGCCCCTGTGTGTGTGTGTAGAGATGCAAAATGCATACACCAGTAAAAACACACACAGGTGGTGAACCTCATTCATACTGTTTTAACATAAGACAGTATAAATGTTTTATTTTATAAAACCTTGAAAAAAGCTTAATATTTTTAGGTTTTGAACTGTGGGTTGGACAAAACAAGGAATTCACTGTTCACTATTTTCTCACATTTGCAGAATTGAAAAAATTATCAACAGATTAATAGATGATCCAAAAAAATCACAGGTTATAAATTGGTTATAGATTTAACTTTGACCCTCCTGCCTTTTTATTTTTCTCTGTAGCCTCCAGAAAAATCACACTGCACTTACTTTAGCAGGTACGCCATTCCTACGAACACACTGCGTTCTTGCACAAATGACGGAGCAGAGTCCTCCTCAGGGACATTTCTCTTACTACGAATTACCCCTAAAAGTGCAAAGAGAGAGACAGACATGTCTTAAAAGGTGATATTATATTTTTCCATATGACTGTCAGTGCCGTGAGTGATTCTGTCTGTTGTAAACGTGTGTGTCCATGTACCCAGAGGTGTATTGAGGCAGACACACATCAGGTCAAACCAGTAGTTTTCAACATCCTCAGCAGTGTTGAATGTGTAATGGCGTCTCTCAAATGGTTTGTCAGGTGACTCTGTGACCAGCCAGTAGTGAGGCTCAGCGTTGGTGGTATCAACAATGGTGGCATTACGTCTCAGGTACACAAACACCTGGATCAGCACAGGTATGGAGAAAGAAGTTTGATTTCTTTCAACTCAGTAAAGAACCCCTATTTCTTAACGTGACAATCATGCTTTAAATTAAACACACGCTATAAATATCAGAGAAGCAGTCAAATGATTTCTGACTTGACTTGATGTGGCTACTGTGTACCTGGTCTTTCTCCTTGAACTTCTCCACAGGACCAAACTGCAGCAGACCCATGTAGACCAACTTTTGCAGGTTCTCATGAAATGAGAACAGGTATTTCCTGATATAAAGAACCCACAAAAACTCAGATTAGAATTACAGTTACACTATGCTATATAGTGAGAGCAAAAGGCCAAAGAAAGTCACCGTTTATAAAGCAGCTGTCTCCTCATTCTGGGGGGCAGCACTCTAACAAGGTGGTGCTGCTTCACAGGGTCGTTGAGATATTCCTCCAGTCCATCCACCTGTGAACACAATTCAGCAAATGTGTTTTTATGTACTGTAAGTCTTTCCTTGTGTATGGCAACAATATCTCATAAACGTCCACATGACATCCTTTTAAACACAAAACAAAATGTGTGCTCACCTTATAGTTGATCTGTATGACCTGAATGAAGATGGAGAGAGGAAGACAGAGGAGCAAGTCGCCCACCATCGCCCAGCCACTGCTGAACTCTTTGTGCACACGGACAGGAGGGATGAATTTCTTCCATGACTCTTCATCAGCATAAACTATCAGAGAGAAGAGAGAAGATTAGGATCATCCAAAAAGAAATATA
>JBBMJY010000020.1:4176064-4201997 GCA_037833715.1 Toxotes lorentzi
ATATACAGGTAGTTCACAAGTTGATTATTTCACCTTTCATGTCAGAATGAGAGCAAACAGGTGCTGATTCATCCTTCTGCTCCTCCTCTTCATCACCTGATGTCACGTCCAATTTAGACACGGTAGAATCTGCAGTTTGTGGGCCCACAGAGCTGGTGGCAGCATTTTCAGACGCCTGTGTTTGTCCGTCTGTGTTTGAGTTTTCTGTGTCTTTCGGATCCTGTTTTTCATGGTTGTCTGGGTGTTTGGCTTCAGGATCAGAGCTGTATAGGTTTGCAGGTGTTTCACCGGTTGAGTCAGAGCCAGCAGAGCTGTGTCTGAGCGGATGCCCATACATCACATACCAGAGGAAGTTATGAACAACACGCAGACGATGCATCTTGGGCTGGAAGCCTAAAGTCTTACCCAATCCTCGAACTATAAAAACAGATAGAGCAAAACAGTGAGTATGGCACAAACATTTAGAGAAAGAAAAATCTGATCTTGGGGTTATCAATACTGTACATATACAGTCACTGAGTCAACAAACTAAATATAGAAGTGGGTAAAGTTGCAGAATCCTGCAGTTTTTTTCTGTTAACCACACTTTGTATGGAGTTAACTGATAAATAAAGAGTATTCATGGCATTATTCTTGAAAGCATCCTCACTTTACTTTTAGTGCCTAAAACTTCTGCACGATACAGTACATGATAATAATCTATTGGATTTTTTTTTTTTTTTTTTTATTGTTGGCCAGACAAATCAAGCAATCTGAACACATCGCCTTGGGCTCTGGGAAATTATAATGACAATTTTTCCTCATATTTTATAGACAAAATGATATGCCTTTGATATGTCCTCTCTCCTGAACTTTGTGTGCACTGAGACTTTTATGTTTGACTTTTCTTTTTCTTGCAGCACAAGCAAGAAAAAGAAAAGCTCCATGCCCAATAAAGTCATAATGTTCCAACTGTCTGCCACTGAATCCTGACTACCCAGAAAATAAACAGACACCGGGCCGATTGAAATAACTTTGTATTCTGTGGTATACAATCAATCAAAACCTGTTGTTGGCTTGAACTCCTTGTCGTCTTTAATGCTTGCTCTCTTCTTGCCAGCCTTGCTCTTTTTGCCTTTTGAAGTGCTGGCAGTCGTCTCCTCAGATTCTTTTTCTTGTTCTCTGGCTTTTTCATCAGCGTGCCCCAGACTGAGGGACAGCAGAGGAAGACAAAAGATAGTTGAACAGAGGCATAATCAAAAGAAAAAGATACAAGAAACGTCCCTATTCTAGAGACAAATTCTAAGTCAGGATTAAGTATGCAGTACATTTACACTAAGTAACTGACAAAATGAAGTCACAGGATTAAGACAGTGGGAGGACAATGACTGTAATCAGGGGATACATCTTACAGCTAGACTGGGGTGACCACCAAGCTCACACATCCTACTCAGACATTCTGTATTTCTCTCTGACTTGTTTTAAAATATTCGGTTTGTTCTCACCGTACAGCCGAGTAAGAACTGGAGATTCTGAAGCGGACCTGCTCGATAACTCGCTGCACTATGTCGTCATTGGGCTGAATGGACGGATGAACGATCATCTCAACCTGCATGTGGAGAAACGTTGGACGGAGAGAGAAGGTGAGTGGTGTGGGCGATATCAACAAATAAGAAAAAATTATATTTCTTTTCCAGCTTTCTAATCTCTACATTTGCCTTTGCTGAAAATCATCAGACTGTGTGAGGTCAGTAGTTTTAATTTTACCACAGGAAGTGGATTTAATGAAAGAAAAAAACAACTTCAAAATGATAACAGGTATGGAAACATAACTGATCCATCAAGGTGTGGTGTGTGCTTGTACCTTCTTGGTCATCCCATCCTGTATGACAGTGGTTGTGTAAAATTTGAGCAAGCCTTCTCTGGACAGACAGTGGACGAGGCGCAAAATAGTTTTCTTGCAACACTTTGAGCTGACTCCATCCTGCTTCTCTTCGTCATTGATCATCTTCTGTAGACTGGAAAAAGACAGCATCTTGACATTTTTTGTTTCCTCTTCTATTAGGTGAAAAATGATTTGGAATAAACTGATAGAACAATTAAGGCAAACTGACGGGAAAAGACCCTCTATGATTTTCAAGCGGCAGACAGCCTCGACGATCAGGTTCTTTCTCCTCAACAGTCGGTACGTCTCATGAGACCTCTTCAAAGTCCTTCCAGATTTTTTTCGACTGGGGGCCTGAGGGAGGTGGATCAAGCCGTTACTTTCATCTACCCATCTCAAACAGATTATCTCTGTCCTGGGCCCTGTTCTTTGTATGTGGGTAACTGAGTTATCCAGATTAGTTCGTTGATGCTTCTGGTTCTTCAAAGATGGTTAAAATTTCACTGACAGTTAGCTGGACCATGACCAAGACGTTTTAGGGTGAATTCCATGTGAATTGGTCATGATCTGGTCACATGGTCAGCACTCAGGCAATCAAACAAATGCTGATCAAATCTCTACTCATTTTGCTTTCATTAAAAAGCGCAAGAAAACTGTGAAACTGTGTTCAAAGAACCAAATTAGCCTGAATTAGTTAAACCACATTTGAAGAACAGGGCTGTATTTCTAGCTAGGAAAAACAAGTGAAACAAACCCATCATACTAACCTTCTGCTGACAGACATCTTTAACAACCACAATGCTGTTCTCTGCTGAGTTATCAGCAGGAGTCAAGTTGGGCTGTTCTCCATCCTCGGTTGCAGCTTGCTCTGAAAGAACAGACAATAAATATGATTAAACAGAAAAGGGGGGAAACATAATGCACTGAGTCACAGAAAAGCACCAACCTAAAGCATTGAATGATACTACAAGGCTGAGTTTTATGAGGTCAGATACCACTTAGCAGCATTTCTGTCAGCTATAAATGAGGTCTGGTCTTTGATTCTTGAGGTTTCGAGGAGACATAAGAGATCCAAGCAGGAGTGAAGATACGGATTACTATTAATATTATCAGCCAGGTCGACTGTAATGCTGACCCCACAGAGATTTATCACCTAGCTCTGCAGTTCTTCTCAGCTCTAGATAGCTTTACATGACTTTCCACTCATTGTTTCGGGTTCATGACCGGCAACTTTAACATTCTGGCTCTAATTGCCTCAGCCACAGCAGGCAAGGCTCTAAAAACCTACTGTAACTGCCCAACACCGAACAGCAAACAGTGGTCACAAAACTGGTGAAAATAGTGACGCATTTAGGAGCTAAGAGCAAGAAATTTCCCTCAGAAGTTAGTAGATAGCAAAACAGAGCTAAAAGGAGGATGAATGTTGTATTTCCATTCATCAGATAGAAAGACACATGACTGTCTGCTAGATGTGAGAGAGTTTTACAGAAACTTTCTACTACTTTCTATGAGTGGATTCATATTGCAGAAGTGTAGGTGAAATGTAGTTGTTCAGGCCCATTTCTGGGAATTACCTGTTCCGAGGTGAACATCAGGTGTCACACTGATCTTGGAATCGCTGCATTCTGGGGTTTCACCTGAGTGATGACAGAAATTTTTTAAAAAGTGAGACAACACAAAGAGCTGTGATTGCCTTTTAGGTTAGTTAGGACACAGATTTGGGCTGATAGAGTTCTTTTTAAACAATCGTTCCTCTGAAAAGTGCAAAACGTTAATGAGTACTCACATTCAGTTGAGGGAGGTTGTACCATGGGGATGTCGGGCTTTGTCTGCTTCGTTGTCGCACTGCCTTTCCTCCCTGTTGTCTTTCCTCTTGCTCCTGACTTTCTTCTTGCTTTACCTCTGCCTCCATCCAAACCTTCATCACCCATTCCCACTTCTGTAACACCACACGTCTGCCCAGCTTCCTCTGCATCTTTGTCTTCTCCCCCATCTGCTCTCTGAATCTTCTCTGCCCCAAGAGTTTTGTCGTTTCCTTTTGCTGTCAACTTTGAGGATGATGGTGTTTTAGACGAGGTGGGTGCAGCATCTGATGTTTGCGGTGCAGAGGAGTAGAGGAGCTTCTTGCGTTCCTGCTCCTTTGCAAACAGCTGGAGTTGATCACTCACACCCACACACCTATCAAGAGAAGTGAGCGGAGCAGTATTACTGATACTGTAGCTGTAGTCATTTGATATGACGTGCCGTTAAAAGATTAATTCAGAAATTTTTCTCATTTTCAGATACGCACTTGTGGCTGATAAATTTTGTAGTCCTCTGTCGACCCTCATCCTCCATGAATCCCTGCAGGGTGAAAGACACCACACACATAAAATGTTCATTTCTTTACATTGTAATATGTAATATGATATGTGATATTAACAAGGTGTATAAAAAAAGAGCAAATTTAGTCTGGTGGCAAAATCATTCTGGGAAACGTTGTGTTAACAGACTCAGGCTTACCTTAATCAAACCATCCCTCTCCAGTCTTCGGCAGAGCATACGAGATTCCAGTTTACCAACATTCATTCTGTACCCGATTCCAGACTGGGGGATTCCCTTTGTGCCACAAGATAATACTACATGACAGCAAAAAGACAGAGGCAAGAATTAATGTAATAATCATCTGGAGGTGAGAAAAATTATTTAGGATAATTACAGTGTAATGAATAACTTCTTGGACAATGATAATTTTAGTTTGTTGCCTCTTGAATACAGACAATGAATTTGAGGTGCTGACTTTCATCCCCAGACCTCTACTCCTATCACTGTCCTACTGTACTGTTCACTAACTATAGGGACTATGTACAGCACTTGTACAGAACTGAAATATGTGATGTTGCTGGCTTCATGTCTCTGTTTAATGGATGGCTTTTTATCATTCACACACAGGTCTCTACAGTTTTACTCAGACATGGCATGACCTTTATGGAAAGAGCCATAATACTTGAACGACATTTTGTGTTTGGTGGATGAGCGGGAGCGGTGATCTGCTGGAGAGCAGAGGTCACCTGCAAAGTATTGATACCAAGGAAGTAGCAGTGATGGATTTAAAAAAAATGCTACTGTATCCCTAATTACTTACCACTGTGAACATAATGGATGCCTGACCCTGGCTTCTCACAGTGAATTTCCTCATCACTTCTCTCATCTGTTTCTTTATGTATTATATAAAAATGTCTGCTGCCAACACTGCATGTGCACAGAAGGCCTTCAAGTTGGGAGTCTAATTAATAGCTCACATGATACATGTAAAGCAAAATATAGAGATACATTCAAAATTTCATGCAGTTCAAAATTAAAAGGGAGGGAGTTCTAGTGTGATTACTGTTGTGATTTCAAATTTTTATTTTTTACCCTTTGACGGTGAACTGCAAGGAGAAAAAAAAAATCACTTTTATTGACTAATCTTACATGAGTAGAATTTTCTTAACTGAAGAAAATGAAAAGAAAAAATGAAAAGAAAATTTAACACAGTCCAAATGTTTTCAGACTGCAGTGTAAAACATCAAACTAATGTATTTGTTTCTGTTAGGTAACAAAAACAAATGTACAACAATCTGAAAGCCTTATTTAACTAACTTTTATTTTTCAGAGATATCTGTTTCTTGAGAGAATTGAGGATTAATGAACCATACCGATGTGATAGGCCTGTGACAGGACATCCTTCTCCATGATTCGTCCCTCTGGAGGGAAAGCTCTTCTCCTCGTTCCGGTGTCATCTTCCTCGTCCTCGTCCTCATCGTCATCATCAGTGACACCCTTCTTCGTGTATGGCTTTAACAGTCTCAAACAGCGCACAAGCACTTTATTCCCTGGGAAACAAAAGTAAAATAACTCAGTGCTCATGTCAGGCACATGGCAAAAATAATCCAGTTACCACTTATTCCTTCACAAATTATTTTAACAGAATATGTTAAATAAACATAGATGTAAAAATATTTAGTCAGTAAGAAAAAAAGCAAATATTAGAAGACAGTCTGAAAAAACTGAGTATAGAAAAATATTTCTCCTGCTTTCCTAGTCTTTCGACCATCTTGCAACCTGTCACATTCCACAGGTTTCAGCCTGTCAAACGTAAAGATGAGCTGCTGTTCTTTTCTTAACTGATAGCAAAGTGAATATCTTTAGGTTTGTGATTGTTAAACAAAACATGGGCACATGGGCTGGAGAAACTTGTGATGGGCATTTTTTCACAATTTTCTGACATATCACAAATGTCACATGAAACAATCAAGAAAATAAACATCAGTAGTGAAAAGTTGAGTGTGGTTTTAAATAAATTGTTCAAACAATACATGACTCATAAGATGACATAAGACACTGATATTGACACAAGATATTGTGATGAAATCCTGATAAGTTGTTCTTTGATCAAATGGATGTCAAATGCACATACACTTACGTTGCTCTTATATGCACTGGTGCTTCAGTGGCACGTTACCTTTTTTGTTGGTGCAGGGCCCGGCGCTGGGATCTAAGTCCTCCAGAGGGTACTGGCAAAACTCAACCAACTTGGCAGCTCGCATGTACTGAAATACACGCTTAAAAGTACTGTCACTCACATTCTGCAAGAAAACACAAAGTTATTACCACAAACCGCCAGAAGAACACACACAGTCCAAAAGACACTCACAGAGAGATACTCACCAGTTGTTCTTTGAGCGTGATCAAAGTGGAAAACTGACCAGGTAACTGCTGGAGAAGGTTGGACACATACTCCATCAGTATGTCATACTTACTCCTCCTGAAAGAGCAGAAAAGAGTAAAGAGTGACTGCTCCAAAAGAGAGACAAAGACAGAGAAACTGGTGCTGAGACTACTTATTTACTTTGTCCAAGAGGAGGCCTCCCTTTTATCCAGTTCTGTAATGTAGGCCTGGATGATTTGTGTCTCTGCAGCTGCAGACTACACCAGAAAGCTGTCTTCACTAATGTGAAATACTCACAAAACATGTGCAGCCATTCAAGAACTTCACCTAAACAACGTAAAATCTGATCTAGAGCTCAATCACTTAGTCAATTTGTCAAAAGGTTGACTGACAGATAAGATTTAGATTTTGATGATTGATAAATCATAATTTGTTTCTGGTACTTGACAGAGTCTGATCGTTGGATTGATTGAGAGTTTCTGACTGATTAACAGAAACTACAGTCAAAGCTGGTCACAGCTAGTTAGAACTCCATCCTTCACCTTTCATCCACATGTACACAACAGTGTTGAGAATGAGAAAAAAAACAAAACAAACCTGTTTATGTGGAAGCGTTTGAGCAGCAAAAGTATGGAGTGTTGCTGTTGTCCTGACTTCACTCGTGTGACATGAGACTGCATGCTGATGAGTCCATGTTTGACAAGAGACTTCCTCATGTAGTGCAACTTCCGAGCATCAGTCCTAATAAAACACAACACTGACTGTTATACAGTGAACAACTAAACATCGGCTACAAAGTAAAACAGAACAGCAACGGCCCGGAGCTACATGAGTGTGTATGTATCTCCTACTTGAAAGAGCATCCATGCAGATCACTCTGTAGCTCTCCTTGCCAGCGTGCTCGACCCACTCTTTCCAACACGCAGTAAGAGTCGTCGTTTAATTTTAAATCAGGATCGCTCTCGCTACCAATCAGAGTCCGGAATCGCAGAATCTGAGACGCCACCACAACAAGCTTTCGGCCATATCTGAGGAGGAGTGGGTTAGGAAGAAGACAGAGAAAGTCAAACATGAGACAAAAGTACACTTGCACTAAACTTATATTATCCTTCATCTTAAAAATATTATCTTTTTCACCTGTAACATTTTAATTCTCAATGTGGTTCTTCATAGATGTGCTTAATTTAATAATTTTTGTGGTCTTTGTTTAGATATCAGTAGATTTTTGAGTGTACAGACATACTGTGCATTCATATGCATAAGCAGTAGAGAAGAGCATTTACAATTTAATCATTTTCTTTAAATACATGAATCAGAAAACTTATTATTTTTGGCTTTAATGAAATACACTTTGTCAGTCTACAGACTAAAACATCATAACAAAATAAAGCATTTTGAAGGATTTTGTTTGTGAACAACCCTGAAATTTACAGGAGAAAAACTTATTTGCATGGTTAATACAACTTACATAAAAATCCCTTTTAAATGTAGATTTCTGCCTTAAGCAATCGATGCATTATATACACAGTCAGTGGTCCACAACAAGTTAAAACATAGGTAGTGAGTGGTTTAAAAATAGCTGTAACTCCACTGAACACATTTTAAACAATCTACCAACCTTTCCAAAGCCTCCTCCAAGCTGACCAATGGGGTGAGGGACTTGGACCGGACATGCTTGGTGATGTCTGTCCTCTCTTTGAAGAAGACACACGAGCCCTGTATCCCATCCTTGTTTTCTAGAATTATGTGAACCGGGTAGACGTCTTTCTTTGTGCCAGAAGACTTCTGTGTTGTCTCAATGCCTGTCTCCGGGTCAATGTCTTTAAACCTGAAAACACACACAGGCATGCAAACATAAAGTCTATGTTATGGCATTGAAAAGGTAATACAAACAAGTTCATGGAACATAAAATATCCCACAAAGATGAAACTGGGAAATCATTTTCTTTATGGACCTGCCTTTTAGCACAGGGCCACTGTCATGATGAAACAGGACAGGGCCTTCTCCAAACTGTCAGAAGTACTCTGTTGTTTAAGACATTATTGCATTCTATTGCATTAAAGGGACACTACACAGATTTTACACGAGGGTGAGTTATCACTAATCAGCCTGAAAAACAGCTGTATAATGTTCTCTAACGATCTCTGTAAAATGTTTACAGTGTGTTCTACGGATTATCTTGAACAAACAGGACATTGACAAAGGGAAAGAGAGGAAGAACAGCTTGCATTTTTTTCTTAAAATGTGGACTGCACTGAGCCTTTTAATGACTCACCTGTCAGACAGCACAACATCTTCTCTCTCTACTGGGAGCTCATAAAATTTCAGGTCGGTGTGGATGGAAAGTGACTTCCAGATAAGCTCCTTGGTGCCGTCGTCGAGCTTGAGTGGAAACTTGGGCTGTCTGCTCTCTAGTCGTATCCACAGGGACGGAATCGTTATCCCGTCCAGTCCCTCCAAAGCCACTTCATCAGCGGCTGCACTCCACGCATCCATCGCTTGCCACCACCTGGGCTAACGCTGTCAGCTAGCTAACATGCTAACTTTGCTTACCAACAGCTAGCTAGTTAGCAGCTTGTGTGGTCGTCGCAAGCTCATAAATTCTCTTTATATTAACCAAACACGATTCGCGTTGCTTTCGAGAAAGACGACCGTGTTCAAAAATAAGCACAACTTCTTCACGAAATGTTTTTGTCCATATACGTTTTCCAACTGCTGCGCGTGTGCGTACGTGCTTGCGTCATGTTTCAGCGTTCGACCGTGCCTCCAGAAGGAGGCGTTCAAGTGCAGTTTCTGAATTATTCTCATACATGCATCATGTGAGAATTTTTTTGTTGTTGTTGTTAGGTACAGATGCTACACGTTAGAAGCAGATAATGTGATTTAAAAAAAAAGAAAATCTACGTTACTCAGCAAGGCTGGATTATCAACCAAAAAAGGTTGTACTTCAAGAAAGTGAGCGAAGAGAACGTCTGATCAAATCCAGTTCATTTGCACCAACGAGGTACAACATCAGCTATTACAGGTCCTCCACCCTCCTGATTTGTTGTAAAGTTCTGTTTTATCAAATTGCTCCCATTGTTTCTATGTCAACTTATTAGTCACACAGATTGTATAAATCTGTAATATTTCAAGGGTTAATCTTTGCCCATCTTTGGCACGGAACTGTTTTTTCTACAGGCTAAGTGACAGAAGCTGTCAATATTATTATATATATAAATCAATATTGTGTCGTGTTAAGGTAATTTAAGTCTCATGAAAAGGTCAGTAGAAGCACATCAATTTACTTACACAGTACTTAGTGTAGTTCACTTCCACTCACGGCTCTATGACAACAATGCATGTGCACTGTTCATAAAAATACTCTTACAATGTAAGTACTAAATACTGTCATCACCTCTGTGTACTAATCAAGTACAAGGTTAAAACAAATCAAATCAATGATCAGGGCTGAAAAAAGAATATAATAGTGTTTTAAATGTGTTAGAATAAGAAAAGTATGTGAATAAAGAAATGTAGGTGAATACTGAAAACACTACTTGGAAATTAAATGCGAGGAAGAGTTTATTCAACATCTTTATTATGAAGTACCTTTTTAAAAGAAATGTACAAGTGGAACCAGCACAGTGACATCTTGGCGTTCACCTTTGAAAAACAGAAACACCATGGACATGTGGTGCAGGTCTGAAGACACGTATGAAATGATAATGTACATATTTACAGCAGAGAGTCTATCAGAACAGAAGTGAGCAAGCGTGACTGCAGCTAAAAATATAACAGGACTGACTGAAAATAAAAACTTACATTAAAAGCATGGATTGGTTCAATAAACATATTTTGAGAGATAACATGATAAAGGCACTGTGTTTCACACAAATTGACAACACAACAGACGCGGTTGTTTGTTTTGTCCATCAGATCATAATCACAAGAAACACCTCTTAACAAATGTTGTGATTTAACTGTCCCTGGGCGTTTGTTCTAACAAAACAGATAAAATATATCAGAGGGCCATAGCAGTTTGCACATAAACATAAAACAAAATAGATAATTCAACTCATCAGGAAAACATTCCTTATAAAGAACATGCTTGGTGATTATTAAAATTACATTTTTTTTATAAACAAATACATATCTAAATTTTAAATTTCATATTGAAGGCAAAATGTGTTGAAGTAAGGACAAATATGTTTTATGATCCTTTGTTTCCCTTGCTGGGTTGAAACCCAGGACAAATCATATTTGACATTCCTGAAAGACCTTCTGTAGGACCCCTTTTTTTGATGAACACATTCAGTTAACTATGAGCAGAGATAACAAAAAACGCTCAGTCAGGCCAAGAGTTGGAGATCAATACTGAAGGTAGACTCAGGCCATGACAAATGAAAGGATTTCCTTTGAGGATATAGCGGGTAAAAGTTTAAAAAATGTCAGATTACATTCAGCTTACATAGCTGGTGTGTCGTCAGTGCAGTGTGCACTGTGTTTTATGATACTCTGGCACAGAGGCCTCGCTGCTGTACTCCAGTGATGTGAGAAGTTTAAACAAAGAATTCAACATTTTGGAAATCTGCTTTTTTGCTTTCTTTATGAGAGTTAAATGAGATACCAACTACATGTGTGTACATTCAATATGAAACTGCAGCTAGCAGCCAGTTAGCACAGCATAGCATTAAGACTGGAAAGGGGAGGGGGGGCAGTGAGCCTTGCTCCTACCTAGGTAACAAACTCTGCCAACATGCACCTTTAAAGCTCACTAATAAACATGTTATATCTAGTTGAAATGAAATGCCCTTCACTCTCTAGCTCCAGATTCTAAATTGTGATAATTTTCTGCCTTCTTTCTCTTACGTCATAGAAAAGCAAGTTTTGAAGTGTTCGTTGGACAAAAGTGATTTTTAGATATTATCTTATGCTATAGGAAAAAAAACCTAATAAAATATTAGTAGTTGCAGCCCTAGTTTGTTTATTCCTTACAAAAGGTAACAAACTGCTTGCCATACGCTTCATATCTGCCGTACCGACATGAAGGCAGTATCAATTCTCTCATCTGACTCTAAGCAAGAAAGCAAATAAGCACATTTCCAAAATTGTCAAACTATTCCTTTAAGATAAGTTCCAAATTTTAAGCTCAAGGTTCAGCCACAATGTTTGAAGTTTGGGAATATGCAAGAGGAAGAAGAGATTCCCTTCTGCTCATGATGAAATAGTCCATCCGATACTTGGACTGCACAGACACACGCATGTAGGCTTTCAGGGCTGTACGACATGCTCTTTGGCTGAGTTCAGACATACACAACTGACACAGGCTTTCACACTCACAAACACACTTCAGAATAAGCATTCTAGATAGCACTGGCCAGGCAGGCAGGCACCTAAACTGAGCTTGGAGTTACATACACATGCTCTCGATATATAGCAGAAAAGTTACGAGATACATGAGGTGTGACCTGTTTAAAAACAACAGATGCTGTGGTCAAAGATGGCGCTCTTTTAGTGTGCACTCCTCTTTTTCATGAGAATTTTTGAGGGTAGGAAAAAAATATTAACCTATGTTTTAAAAAATCTATCGCGCAGGAGAACAGAACTGCACACTCAAAAGGTAAACAGTAGAGAACTGAGATGCATGGATGTGGTTTAAAGGAAAGAAGGAAAAAACGGCTGCCCTGAAATGACTAATGAACTAGCTTCAAAACATACACAATAATACAAAATTAAGTTGAGATATGACAAAATTAGGCTGCATTAGTAAGTAATAGTACCTGCCTTGTACATACAAAATTCAAATAAAATGAAAACAAGTAGCTAGGATACTTGTCTTATCAAAAATATGTAGCTTTGGTAAACAAGTTATGTAGAGAACTGCTGTCTGAACATGTTGATGTGAGAGATCACTACATGACATCTAGGAATCAAGGGTGAGAAAGTTTCTCTGTTTTGAGGCTATGAAGTCAATGAAAGGAGAAGCAGGTGAGTTCCACTCCCCAAAATCCTCTGTTCTCTCCCCTTGTCACCAGCTGATGAGGAACAGAGACAGCAAAGGGCAGCGAGACTCCCGAATGGAACAAAGCCGCTTTCTTTACTGTCCCGAGCACCGATTGAAGAGTTTCCGTGGTAATGTAGCAGCATTGTAATGGTCTGCGGAGGACAGACTCCTCCAGAGCAGAAGTGGAAGACTACTTTATCCTCTCTCCTTCCACCAGTCCCCTCACCCTTTTCCGTCCATCACAGTGGAGGTGGAAGACTGGTCAGACATCAGATTTGAACTGCCCTCCTTGAATATCCACAGTGGAGACAAGACAGGTGAAATAATTTATGTTCCTTTCCTCAGCTCCTGTTTCATCTGGCCAAGCTTCTTCGCTTGATGTGGGTTTGATCCAGGCGCTGATGCAGATATCCAGATATTCCATAAAAATAACCTCCTCCTTAATACTTCAGCTTCTACCGTGCAGCGCAATCTCCCTTCTGTCACACTTCTCTCCTTCCATCTTTCTACTTTCTTTCATTCGTTTTCTCACAGCTGAATTTCCATCCAACCTGAAAGTTCTCTTCCAATCTCCTCTTTTCAAACGATTTTTAAATTTTTTTTGCAATTCTGTTTCGTCTTCCTGTTCCCAAAATTCAGTCAACCTTCTCCACCTTCCCGATGATCTTCTCCTCAAAGATAGGCAGGATGGCGTCATCATCACGGACCTCCTCGAACACTACACCACAGTCAAACTCGTCGCTCACTTTCTTGAAGTAGAACCTGCACGCAAATAACATGTCGACATGTCAGTCATTAGTACAAAACTACATGTGCCAAATAATGAGCCAAACAATGAAAAAAATCGGTTCCTCTAAACTGTACTACAGGGGCCAAATTCAATTTCTAAACTTGAATATTATTCAGTATTATTTACATGTTGATATTTTGTCATATTTACTTGTATTCATCATATGTTTAATTAAGATCTACTTAGTAGATATAATCATATTTGTATTTGTGTATTACTGGTAATGCACTTAAATATGTACTGTATATCATCGCCCTCTGAGAGGACAGTGGAGACTGCATGGTCTGCTACACCCCTCTGAGACCATGCAGAAAGTTTACGACAATTAAATTACAACACACTTTGTGTCAAGTTTATTTTGTGGCAGTGGATGAATAAACCTTCTTTGCTTTCATTTACAAGAGGAGTCGGGAGTGAGCTGACTTCTCACCTGTAGTGGCCCTTTTTGGTAAGCAGCTCCTTGAACTGGCCCAATGTCACCACACGGCCTTTGACTGATGTTCTGTATGGGATTGGCTCTCCACAAAAGTAGTAAGCGACCGTCATGTTCTCACACACTGGGCGCTTAGCAGACTTATGCCTTAAAGAGAACAAGATCCATGTCAAAACACTCAGGTAAGACCACATGCACAAACAGAAACAACCACAGGTTAATAGCCACTGAGGAAAATGTAATTTTAGGCTATGTGCATAAAACTGACTCGGCCTCTCACCTCTGCTTGGCCTGCTGTAGTGCATTCCTCCTCCTCTCCTCCTCCAGCCTCCTCCTAGCCTCCTCCAGCTGGGTGAGGGGGTTGGGAGCTGGGTTGGGGGGCATAGCTGGGTCCTGGATAAAAGGGTGAGAGGGCTGGACTTGGGCGGACGATGAGCCAGGGATGGCCGCAGACACCGAAGAAGGGTTGTTACGCAGCTGGGCAGAGACCCAGGGGTGCACAGCTCCGGGTCGCTCCACTGAAGTCGGACGTGGTGACTCGCTGCTGTTTCCTGTCCTCCTGGAGCTACTGGTGCTGCCGCTGGAAAAACAACAGGGATGGAGGGAGCATGAATGTCTGAGGATTTGACGAAAGATATAAAGAAGAATGTGTTGCACCCAGCATGCATGCATATTATAGGTTTAACTGACATTAATTTGTAAATTTTATGGTGTTCTACATCTCAGAGTTGACTCTATTGTCCTGCAGTTTAATCTTTTACCTTTAGCCTGACACAAGCTGTTTGAAAAATATAGCTACATCATAGACATTAAGCCTGGCAGATCAGTTTGAACTGGTAAAATGTTCAGCTCATTAATAAAAAAAAAAAAATACAAATTTAAAATAAATTATTAAAAATAAGTTTAAACAAAATTCTACATATGAGTAATCATAATAATAGTAATACAAGTAACAGTGAAAGACTCACCCATGCGAGCTCTTCCTTTGTCTGTCTCCATCCATCATCCACTGCAGGATCTTCTGGTTTCTCTCCAGATCCTCCAGTGGCACCTGGGTCTCAAGACCTCGCCCACTCTCGTCGCCTTTGCCTGATGTCTCTGAAGTCTTCTTACAGCCCCGTCGTGATAGCGTGCTGCCTTTACTGCTGCAGAATGAACAAGTAACACACACACACAAACAAACAAACAAGGTCATTTGAGTAAAAGACAGCATGTAGGGTCTGCTGTGGACCTAAGCTATACAACCACACCAGCTTACCTGTAACCCATCCCTTCAAGCGTGCTGGCTCCAGCCCCGTCAGCATAGTTACGACTTCTCCCTGCATACTGGCCGGCCGGGTCTCCGTTCCACAGGAAGTTGGGCTGAGACCTAGAGCCTGTCTCCTCCTGTCCATCTCTTCCTCTGTGGTGGTACAGCTGCTTGTGGTGATGCATACCTGACACAGACATGAGGGTGAGATCCATTAGTGACATAAAATCCTCTCATCAATAGATCCTGCACTCAAGTACAAAACACTGCCCATTGAAGAGCCACACTGTTGCACTGGGTGACTGGGTTTCTTCATAAACTACAGTGCCCAGATGTTTTAGGAAATTACTGAGGTTTTTTAAAAAATTAAAACTATATACCGTTAACTGTGACAGTATGACAAAATCATCTGACAAGGTCAAGGTACAAAAGTCGGGACCCAGTGTTTCTTTCTTGAGAACCAAAGCTGAGAACAGTAATATATCCACCAGCCTGATATGCCAGGTTTCTTTACACAGAAAATAACAGGGGCAGATGTTTTGATGCTCATCATATGCTGCTGGTGTGTTTAGGAGTTCATTCTCACTGCTGTCACACCCTTTCACCCCATCTCTCCTTCCCCTCCACAGCCTCTTACCTTTGACCCCAGCAGCAGGTAGACTGTGACCTCCCCCTCGGTGTAGTGGGTAGTGAGGTGGTCCGATTCCCCCATCAGGTGAGCGTGATGATTTGGGAGGGGTGTGTCGACCCCCTCCTCCTCCTAAGGTGCTGTTGGTTGCCCCAGGCGACTGGCAGCCTGGCGTTTTCATCACGCGTGATACATGTTCATCCAAAATAGACTCCGGGTCGTCGTCATGGGAATCCTCCATGGCAACCAGGCCGCCATAAGTGGCAACTGTTGCAGTGTTAGCAGTGGTCTCTGAATAGCGGGCGCCATAGAGAGGTTGAAACGATGAGGGGAGGGGGAGTGGTATGCTATGAGAAGACACTGAGGTTGTCATGGAGATGTCAGCATCATCCCCCTCTTCTTCCTATTGGGAATATGAGGAAAAACATTTTATTGCTAACTGGACAAACCAGTATGAACACACAAGGACAAGGACTGAGAGAAAAAAAAAATCCTTAGCCTTGTATGTGCTAGTAAATGTCAGGCAAATAATGCCATCTGTTTTCTTACTAAAAATAAAGAGGCTTCCTTAAAATCATCATCACAGTTTAACAGTCTATTAAATCTGGCTGAAGAATCTGTGTCTGTGTATTTTTCCCCTCGAGGAGGAAAAAGAAGCCCAGCAACATATATTGTTTTTCATTACTAAGGTTTAATGCGAAACATATATGTAGAGAACATCTGGAACCTCATACGAATTTCAAGATTCACCGATTCCCACCAAGCAGCCCCACTGGTGGATCCATTACCCCATTTAGTTTTTGTTCTGAGCGTTAAGAGCTTGTTCTAAGGTGATACTGTATGCAAGTGAGGGCTGGTGATGATGAAATTGTAGGCCGAGTGTGTTTCGACAGAAAATATCTACAGTTCTGCAAATTTCCCCCTGTGGGATTAATAAAGTTCATCTTATCTGGCAGCACAGCAGCCAAAAGTACAGAAAACATTTCTTTAAATTATGTACATGAAGGTTTTGTAAAGATCACTCTGGCAAACCAACATGAATAAAGTAAAACATAATTTAATCATATTTTAAAATAAGGGCTGTGCTTGGATCAGAATATTCCAAGCTGACCCTAAGTTGCTAGTTTTGGCTGAATACTGGACTTTTGGAGGAGGGGGTGATATTTTGAGTATCACTGTTTTTTGTTATGTGCTTGTGGTTTCTGCTTTCGCAATACACCTGTTTTTGATTATCATCTGTGATGTGAAAACATCAGATTTCCACACTGTCCAAGAAATATAAAGCATGCATCCTGGCCACAGTTCAGTTCTAAAGTCCTAGCACAGCATGGAGTTTCTCTCCTGCATGGCTGCCGAACTCGCAGAGAATCGATCTGCCGACAATACCACAGAGTTTCTCATTACTAAAAAGATAATCAGACAATGCGAATTTCACTCATAATTTAAGTATTTCTGAGGAAACAACTTCACCACTGTGAGCAATATGAAATGAATTACCGCAGTATCAAAATGCCATCACATCATGAGAAACACGTGCAGTTGAACGCTCACCAGTCGTACTCTCTTCAGCCTCTCTTCGAGTCTTTCCTGAGCCTCCCTCTCTCTGAGAACCGTCTCCAGCCTGCTGATGAGCTCTGCTGCAAACCTCTCAGGCTCTACGTGGATGTCCTTTGGCATGCGGTACGTGCGCTGGATATAGAAACATGAACAAAAATTAGAAGCCATGAATTCCTACTATGTTACTAACAATAAAACGCAAATGTGTGACATCATAGCCTGTCATAACCAGCTATTTACTGGTACAGCAATAACTACAGCAAGTTGATTAACAAAGGTCACCAGAGTTCATGTTACATGAATACAGCTACACATGCTGACATGTGGCCAAATGAACAGCGTTTAACTCACAGGTATATGAGGTAGGGGTACACGTCCATTGGCTTTGGCACTTTCATGCATCTCTTTACGATGCTGCTTCCGATATCTGTATGGAGGAATACCATCTCTGCACAGACACAGATAAACAGCCATCAAACACAGACCTTAACATCTCATTAATTACTACAGAGCCGTAGCACTGTTATTAAGCATGTTAACATCGAGTAACTGAATTAAAGAAGTGATGAATATGTGCAGTAATTCAGGGAGCATGTGTACTTACACACTGCTGTCGGTCAGCGACAGTGTGTCTGCATCACTCGACATGCTCTGCTGCTCACTGTCATTGGCACTGGTGGCTGGAGCGCGAGCATAGCCCATGTTTGCGTAGTACGGGTTTACCGGCTCCCTCCATGGTCTGAGGATATGTAGGGAGATTTTAATGTAGTGAGCTCACATTAAAATGCTGACACGTGTACACATTCATTCACACACAGGCAAGGGTCTGCGTACTGCTTTTTCTTAAATATTCTGATATTATTTGTCATTTCAATTCAGTTTTATTCAGAAAACAATACACTTTTAGCTTTAAAATTGGTGAAACAAGCTAACCATTGTTCAAGTTGACAAAAAAGGGTCAATGTGAAGAATCTACATTTGTTCAGTTAGACATTGTATGTATAAACACAAGCCAAATAAATAAAAAAGCAGCAGCTATTAGCAGATTTGGAAGTGGAAAAGTGTTTAGAAGTCACTATTACAGTAAAATGGGTGAACTCCACTGGTGTGCATTAGACATGGTATTAAAAATGAAAGGAAAAATATTGGTATTGGCTAAATGGCTGCAAAAATGTTCCAATGTTAACATAAAAAACACGTGATGGAAATAAACGCATAGACATCATGGTCTTCTTTTTGGGAGCAAGAACCTTGGGAGACACGGAGACGCACACACACACACACACACACCTGTACTCCCTGCTGTCCTGCCTTCTCCTGCTGGCTGAGGCTCTCTGCGGTGCTGTCTGCATCAGCAGGCTGTGAGTCAGCCTACCAGCTGGTGTGTCTCCACACTCCTCCTCATCTTTCTCTTCCTCCACCTCCCTCACTCCTCCTCCCGCACACCTGAGATCATCAGAAGCATTAGCTTAATTACTCTACAAGTTTTAAGAATGTTTTGTCAGTGTTGCACTGAACAAGTCAGAAAAATCCACCCATTGTATAACAAGTGGTGAGACACAAAGTCTTAAGCTCGTCTCACCTCCACTCCTCATCCTCGGCGAGTGTGGGTAAATACCCAGGCACAGGCTTGGCTGGCCCCGATGAAGGGCTCTGATCACTGGGGTTAGGTTTGGGACTCTCTCCTCCTGTCCGTGTGTACTCCAGGTACAGATCCGACTTAAGGAATAAAGGGTAGGTGTTCTCCTCCATCATGGCCTGGATCTCTGTCTGGGCCTGGCACAAACAAACAGTAGTCACATATCTGGACTAACAGTTGGTACAAAACTAAATGATGCCTTATTAGAGCAACATCTCATCAATGAAACATGTTCTTTTCAGACCGAAACAAAGACTAATGGCGTAGCTGACTACCCAGCTAATTTTATACTCAGTTCATACTGATACAGAGAACTGTGTTAAACCCACACTAGCGTTCAATCTGAAAGGGTCAACGTGTATTTCTCGATGTGGTTTCACAGCCCCTCATTACTAGGTTTGAAAGCAAGTCAGATGGTATCTATCATTGATGAACTGGTGTTTTAATTACAGAAAGAAATTTAATGTATTGAATCTTGTTTAAAAAATTTAAAACATTACAGAAGAAAGCAAGAGAGTGCAGGGAAAGACTGGCAGACTGCAGAGAAAACTAAAACTGAAACTAGCTTCATTTGGTTCATTATGGTCATTATGTAATCTCATTCTGTGTAATTTTGTTGTTTAGCGGTGATGTGTAAGGCACCACTGTCAGAGAGATGAGTCTCTGCGAAAAAGACCTGTGATCACAGTCTCATATATTCTGTGTAGTCTGAACAAGCATTTACTAGACCCACATTGTATCAGAGGAGAGCACTGAAGACAAAAAAATCAAAGAGCTCAGGATGAGAGAGGGCACAGGTGCGTGAGCGAAAAACCAGAAACTAAAACTTAACTTGATTTGGTCCTTTGTTGTGGTTTACTTACTAAAGCAGAAAAACCCAAGAAAACACAGAAATCTATGCTTTGACAGTGATGTGTGGAGCAGTGGTTGAACCCTTTTTTGAAACATATTTTAAAATACTGTTTAAATTTCACTATAAGGCTTTAACAGTCCTTTACCCAGAACCCTTTTAAAGTACACAGGTACAACTGCATTCTGATGGCAGGAACCTAGGTCAAGTTTTCGTTCCTATGTTATAGTTCATGAACCCTAGAAAATGTGTACTGGGCACAAGTGATTACAACCGTGAGGAATAAAAAGATAAAGTTCTCAGAACCAGACTGCAGACAAAGACAGCTGCCATCAAAGCCAATTGTGGTACTTTTTGAGTCTCTCACATTATCTATTATCTTGCCAACAGGCATAATTCAGTTTCAGTTGCTGTATCCTGCCACAGCAATGTTGTTTTGGACTGGGCGATACCTTAACAGCCTAAATTTTAAACCATTAGCCTGAGATGGACAAAATACAGCCTGTGAGAAAAGCTCCACTGGCCTGTGAAATCCATCATGCACCGCTCTTATTAGGAACCTTGACAAACATGAAATCAGTGTCTTAAATACCTGTTCAAACATAGCAGGGTCTGGATGCGGCCGCCCCACACAGTCTCTGATGAAGCTCTTTGTGGCTGCTTTGATCTGTCTGGAGACAATCCCACTTCCGTCTACAATGTACTTCCTGTAGATGGCCTTGGCCAGCTTTGCCTTCTTCTCTTGGCTGGTCTTCCTGAACCCCGAACAGGCAAACCAGAAGTCCAGAAGGTCTGCACACCCTTCCTGGCACAGGAAGTTTCGGAACAGCTGGATGCCTTCCTGGTCGTCAAGGAGAGAGTGGAGTGACTCAGCCCACTTCAGGTAAGGTGGAGTTGGTGAAGCGGAGCCCTCTGGCTCATACCCCAAGTCCAGATCGGGGCGACGCGGCGTCGCTGACGATGAGGAGGGTGTGTAACTTGATGGATCCCCCATCTTAGATAATGAGGACGATGGGGGATAGCCAAGGGTTTGGGAAAGGGTGTTCGGACGGGTGTTGGCTGACTGGGCCGGGGGGTCCACATCAGACCCCTCCTCGCCAGGAACTGGGGGTCGTGGAGCATCCTCAGTAAAGTGGGTAGGGCCGCTCAGAGAGGCCACAACCCCACCACCACCCCTGTACCCAATCCCATGTAATTCTCTGACAACGCTCATGTCTCTGATTGCACAAGGCAGAGGTCAGATCTTCACCTCTAGCAATGATTCTGCTGGCAAACGATTCACCCTGTGGCGGAAACAAGAAAAGCGGTTAGATGCAGCAGTGGGAGTTAACACAAAGGATAATAACTACCAAATGACTCATCTCTCACCCCCTTTACTGTGTCAGACCACTAATACACGCACACACACACACATGTATATCACTAAGCAACAAAACAAAGAGCAGAAGAGATACATAAAAACTGAAGAGGACAGGCGCTAAGTGTGGTTGAGAAAGAGGAGGATCTAAAACAATGCTTAAGTGTTAACTTGGCATGTGAGCTTACTAACAAATACATTTTAGGATTTAATATTATTGCTGCAGTCAGCTACTTGCAAATACCAATTGAGACTACAGTCTCGCCAACGACTGTGTAACGCTGTGTACGTAAATCTACAAGCTGAAGTTCACCACCAAGTTTTTGTCGTCAGTTTAACAGCTACCTTAAAAGCCAGCGCCAGCAGCAGTCAAAACAAAGCTCACACTTCTTCCAGTTGGGGCACAGTTTACTAAACAATCAACAAATGTTAACAAGCTAAGGCAACGAGCTAGCCTTGCAGCAATGCCACCACCAATGCCAGTGCTTTAAAGTGAGAATCTCATTCATCTTGGCCTGCAAAGACGGTGGGGGATGGGTACAGAAACAAACTCTACAACCACACAAGACGGGCCTGCATGCAAAACACTTCCACACAGGCGTAGTTTGTACATTTGTTCGTGCGAAGCAAACTCATACAGAAGCAACGCCAACTTTCCAACTGACTAACTCCCACAAATCGGCCGATTTAAGATCAAAGAAAACAAGAAAGCGAGGGCACGTTTTCCACTCTGCTGGCTGCAGTGCCAGCTAGATTTGGTTAGCTTACTAGCTGGCTAGCTTAGCTAGGTGCGTTAACGTCCCGTGTTTTCCACAAAAGTGTCCGTCTTACCGTCTCTGAAAGCCTGTTCCCCGTAATCCGCTGCATTGGGGATACTGGCGCGAACTGTGTGCTCCAAAACGCAGCATATGGATAGCTTTCTAATATAAAATATTAACGAAAATAACCCGTCGTCTTGCCCTTAACTCCCCATGGTGGCTGGTTTCAATAATACGGAGCGAGAGAATACGTGCGTGCGCGCCGACGCCGTGCGGTGTGTGTGTAGCACGTTTATAGAGCTGCACCGGATAGAAGCGACACACAACGTGTCACTAAGGTCTCAGGTTAGCAGTGGTGGAAGAAACATTTGAGATTCTTTGGTAAATTTGCAATACCACATTGTACAAACACTCCATGTTCAAATATCACTTTAATAAACGTGTATGAGTATTATGAGCAAGATGTACTTGAAAGTAACAGAACTCACTGTTAAGGCATATTATAGTTAGAGCTTTAACACTTAGTCGATTAATTGATTAGTCGGAAGAAAAATAATCAGCAGCTATTTTGATTACAGATTCATAGTTTCAGCGCGCAAAAAAATTGTCAAATATTTGCAGATTTCAGCCACAAAAGAGAATATTTAGTAACCATGCGTATGCAGTGCACACTGGTGGCAGAAGTATTTTGATCGTTTACTTAGATAAAGGTACAAAAATACTAAGTGATATGGAAGAGTCTTGCATTCAAAGTTTTCCTTCAGTTGAAGTACAGACAAAGTTGACCAAATGTACCTAAAAAAAAAAACATCGGACCATCGGACAGACTGTCGTCTGTCAGTTTTATATTATTATATATTGTATTATTGGATTTTTATTACTGATGCATTAAACAGTACTTAGTTCTGTTGGTGAAATCCTATTATGAAAAGTAACTAGTAACTAACTGTCAAATAAAGGTACTGGAGTTAAGAGATAAGATAAATCATGGGGCCAAGTCTAAAGTAGCATAAAATTAACCTATTTTAGTAAGTAAGTTTTTTTTTACCTAAATAAAGCACTTCAGCAAATGTACTTTAATGTACTTTCCAGCACTGGCGGTGCATTAAATAAGTTGATTTCAAACTAATTTTATAGAACATATCGGTTCTATCTGTCGCAGTGCTATGTCAAGGCAGCGAAAATACGCCCAGCAGCGCCCCCACCGACAACTATAGGTCATTACACAATCCGACAAAATAAAATTAATTGCAATAGAAACGCTGACCTTTTATTAGAGTCTAATGAGTAATTATATGACCTATGACAAGCTGTTAGTACCACACGCTGCCACGAAGATGAACGAATAGGCAGGCTGCATTTAAACTAAAAGAAAATAAATGAGAGACAGACACTGGAACAGCAACACAGACAACATGGTGCAGCTTACTTTGCTCCCGGCAGGCATCAGCCGGTCTGAATGCGAGACAAACCTGAGGCAAACCACATGTTCTCGTGAGAAACATTAAAACTAAATAAGGCGTCGACTCACCTCGGATTTCTGAAGCCTGAACAGGTGTTCAGTTGACGGAGCCCCTCTCCACTGGCAGAGTGACTGACAGGACAGAGAGAGCACGCCGCCGCCGCCACCTGGGCATCCCGCTTGTCACTCCCCTCCGCCGGGCTGTCAGTCAGTTAGGAGCACCGAGCTAACACCGGTTTGTGTGCAAGAGTGTGTGGTGGTGGGGGGTAGAAGGAGAGAGAGAGAGAGAGAGAGAGAAAGGGAAATTAGATTCTTTATTTTCTCTCAGTATTAACAACTGATTAAACATGTCACTCACCAAAAAGCATATGAGAAATTCACATTTTCACATTTCAAGACCACGTGCCGCATCACATGCTACTCTACATGTACTGTATGTGAAACTGGTGTTTTCACATGTGATGCTTTATTTTTTTGTAAAAAGAAATATCTGAAAATCGCATGTGCTCACATCTGTTTTTTTTTACCCACATGTGCTTTTTTGTAAAATCCTCCAATAAAAACAGCTCCACATGGAGAGCAGAATTTAAAATAATAATAATAATAATAATAATAATAATAATAATAATAAAAGCAATGGGGGAAAGAACCATCATCTTCATCAGCAGATGGAGAGTGGCCACTTGTCATGGAATTGTAAATGTTCAAATTTCCATTTTTCTGTGAGCACATTCACGTTTAAGAGCTTAGGTTCAAAGTTGAAACAGTAGTTGACAGTCTGTTCCAGAACCACTACTAAATGGACCTTGTGATGAGACTGAAATTAGTTATTTCCAAGGTCCAGTATGAACTTTGAGACTCAGCTAACAATCATGCTTAAAGAGTAATTCATGTGGCTCTTTGTCATTTACTAATAAAATATTAATTGTCAGTGCAAGTTCAAATCAGACCTCATGTACATTACATTTAGGGATGCAACTAAGAACTATTTTCATTTTCAGTTAATTTGCAGGTTTGTTTTTTTTTCAATTGATCAATTTGTTGTCTGGTCTATGAAACATCAGAAAACCCAGAGCCTAATTCTATGTCTTCAGATAGCTCTTTGTATTCAACCAATACTTCAGAACCCAGTTTCCATAAGATAAGACTGGAAAAGTGGCAAATCTCCACACTAGATAGGATGGAACCATCAAACATTTGGTATTTGTATTTAAAAATGGACATAAATGATCGACCATCAAAATAGTTACTACTAATCGATAATTTGACTAATTGCTTCAGTCACTGTGGAGTTTGTACACTGGATCTGTTGACTATGAATGTTTCATCCAAATGGTTTAGATTAGAAAATGTGAAAATACTGCAGTTAAGTCACCATGTCAGTGTCTGATGAGTTATTTCATCATTTACTGTCTTCAGGGCAGGATTTGTCCTCATATGATCAGCACTGCAGTGAAAATATGAGAATTAAGCTACAGAATATTAATTTGGGGTAAAGCTGCCTTTCAGACTTAATATGTAAAAAGGCCTCTGAAACAAATGGCTCCACAATGATGTACAGTGGTTTACCGTGCCTCCTGTGGGTTGTTGATGCTAGCTTTGCCATGTGGAGAAGGCAGGGTCAGGTGGCTCAGGTGAGCGCCTGACAACTGTCTTTATCTCTGTCCGCTCCTGGATGGACTGCTTCTCCATGATAATCTGAACCAGAAATAACAATAAGAATAATAATGATAAACAACATTAAGAAATAAGCCATCAGAAATTAGTCACATCTGTGCTGTAGCCCACATGTATCTCTCTTTTTTGTTTTTAGGCAGTAATAAAATCCATAATGTACAATTTGAGCGAAACAATATAATACTGACATCATGATATTAAAACAGACATTGTCTGGGATTTTGGTCAGCAGCAGTCACCCAAAAATATTGTTTTATTGATAACTGTCTTATTGAATTACTGATCTTATTGATATTGTGAATGTTGGTCAAAAATGTTGTGTTATTTGATTCTGTTAGTGTTTCCCAGCCTTATGATCAGTTGAATCCCAGAAAACATAGCCTGACACATAGGAATCTGCCACACTTTCTCCTTAAAATTTGATCTCATTTTAGTGTCTGCCTTCAAAACCATTTAGATGTGTATGAACAGAACACCGGTGCGAAATGTTTCAGTAAGAGATATAGAGAAGCATTTCACAGGGCAGTAATGATGTAGGGTTGTTTGCCGCGTTGGCTTGAGAAAATGATGATGAAATGTTTGGCGGTGTGTGTGTTTCATTGGCAGACTTGACAGCAAAGCTAAAACACGCTTCATTATGGAAATGTATTCATATCACTTTGGCTTATATCCTCAACAGTCAACACACATACACACATGCATACACAAGTTCCTGCTTCAACAGGCTGGTGTTGTTGTGGTTGCTGAAGTGCCCCCAGAGACAATGAGCAGACAGGGAGGGGAGACAAAGAGAGAATACTGAGAAAGATGAACTTGACCTTTATGATGTCTTGGTGAGGAGGGGTTGGTGGCATGTTGGTACTTATGAATCTATAATGAATCTTGACTATGTATGTGTGTGTGTGTGTGTGTGTGTGTGTGTGTGTGTGTGTGTGTGTGTGTGTGTGTGTGTGAGAGAGAGAGAGTGTTTTGACTGTCTTTCTTCCTACTGA